>OU900099.1:1274115-2474115 GCA_918026865.1 Phyllotreta striolata
GGAAAAAAAACACCAAACATGAGAAACATTGGTCAATTTTAAGTATAAAATGCCTCATCCATTTCTCGTCCAAAAGTCAGTTCGAAGCGAATCGGAAGAGGAGGTCCTGTTCGATGGCCTCCGAGATCGCCTGACCTAACACCTCTGGAGCAGGGCTTAGACAGCCTTATGAGAAATTTTAGACGTTCATTTAGTTTCGGCACTATTGATAGATAGTTTATTTCAGGTCAGCGCAAGCAACCCGCTCAACGCCATATTTCAAAAAAAATAATGGCGTCTTGTATTGATTCGCATCGATTCTGCATATTTTCTCGTGTAGTGCAAGATGAAGTTAAAACCGAAAAGTTTTTTTTTTTTATTTAAGTATTTCGTTTGTTTTCGAGTGAGTTTAAAGAGCATTGTTATTGCCTGTAAGTTGTATAAGTTTTGTGTATTGTTAGTGAAGAATTGTGTAAATTTAAAGTTAAATCTTAACGTTCTATTGCTTGTTTTTATATCGCGTAGTGAATTTTTCAGGTCCGCCATAATATTTCAGTTTATTTAGCGATTATATTTAAATTTAATGAATTTTGTCATTTTTTTTCAATATATTTTTAAGTAGAAGTGTTTGTGTTTACTAATTTTATGAGAGTAGTTACTTTTTATATTATCCAATTTCTTGTAAAACTTGTACAATTTATTTTACTATCTATATCAAAATTCTATAAATTTTATAATAATGTAACAAATTGTACAAGATCTACAAGAAATTGGATAATATTAAAAGTCAGATAAAAATCGAATAAAAAAACCTATATTACTAATTTTAGTGTAGAGTTCTACATGATATCCCCTTTTACTAGGCAACACCCATTAATTTAGTACAGCTACTACTCTCAGAGTGCGCTCTACAACGTCTACGAGATTCTCACGGAGATGTCCCTTCTTGTTTATGTATGTTCTGTGCTCTGGAGTATTATCTTTGATGACACATGAACTCCTCTTACTACATCTTCGATTAAAGGCGTTTTCGACTCAAATTTCACGCTCAGCACATCCTCATTGGGATCGATCGGGCTCACCTTCTTGTCGTACAGGTCCTCGGTGGATCGAATGTAGCTGCGCTCCTTCTTCGGGGACATCTTCTTGGCGCGAAGCGGCGGCTTCGGTCGCTTCGGTTGGTCGTTGTCGAAGCTGATGTAGAAGCCCTTCTGGTTCGTTGGATCGTTGTCTAAGCTGCTGACTTCGGCGGCGGCGGCGACGGGGGGTTCCAAGAGCGGCGGCGACGGCGTCGGTTGGAACGAGTTGCGGGTGATCGAGGGTCGCGTGGGCGACGGTATCCTGTACGTTCGACTGCCTGACGTGATGTTCAATCGACTGAGGCCTGGAATAGGGTGTTAATGGTGGGTTTGATTTAGAGCGAGTTTTGGCGAGTACCTTCGTTGAGTTTGTCGGCGGTCGGATTCCCGATGAACGATATATTTTGGGGTTCCATGTCGTCGACGGAGGGAGCGGGAATGGCCGCGTGAGTGATGTTGGTTCGACGCGATGGCGGCTCCTTGGCGTCGATTTGCTGCAAACTCACCGGGGTTCGTTTGGCATCGTCGAGCAATTGCGATATTTGCCTGTAATTTAGACGCGATTTAGCGACGTATAAACGATATATTTTAATATACACTGTGTTATTTATAAGATGTGACATAGGGATTCCTGTGCAAATGTGTCAAAAGCAAGGTAACTTTTTTACCAAATAACGTTCGTAAAAAATAATGACAGATTTGAAAAGATCGTCGAAAAATAAGTCGAAATGGACATTAAATTTTATTAAATTCGTTCTGGTTTAATAAAAAAATGTATAATTAAGTTGAAAAAAAGTCATACGTCATATGTCACTATCTAATAATTGTTAAAAGGGGCGGAGATATCTGGAATGGTTTACGCTCTGAAGTTTGAAAAATTCAGCGGTAAGGAAGCTGGTTCAATCCCACGCAGTGCTGAAATTTTTTTTCTTTTTTATTTGGGTTTTTTCGTTTTTTAATGTTTTTTTTTGTCAAGAATAAAAATATGGTATCATTTTAAAGGCTCTACCTACTAACGAGATTTTGCGTTATTAAAATTGACACTTAATTGTCGGAGCTTTTATTTAAATAAAAATAAAATTATATCTCAAATAAGCTCGTCTTATTTTAAATATTTCTATTTAACATTTTTTAGACAAAAATATTAGAAAAAAACCAAAAAAAAAGAAAAAAATGTCTTTACTGCGCGGGGATTGAACCACATTACTTCCCGCTAAAATTTTTAAATTTCAGAGCGTAAAAATCCCGGCTAACTCCGCAAATTTTACAATTATTAGATAGTGACATAAAAATGACACATTTATGACGTTTGACTTTTAAACTTAATTATACATTTTTTTTATTAAACCAGAACGAATTTAATAAAATTTAATATCCATTTCGACTTATTTTTTGACGATCTTTTCAAATCTGTCAATATTTTTTACGAACGTTATTTGGTAAAAAAGTTAGCTCGCTTTTGACACATTTGTACAGGAATCCCTATGTCGCATCTTATAAATAACCCAGTGTATAAACGGATGATATTTGCCTGTGAATGGTCCGATGTTGCGGCGAAGCCGACGGGGTGCTGTTCGAGGTGCCGTAGTTGCTCGAATGGTGGTTGTGTTGGTGGTGTTGTTGGCTGAGGGTGAAGCTGTTGGAATGGAGCGGCGCGTGATCGTCGCCGTTTTGGTGTTTCGCGTCGAAGAAGCGCGGGCTATCGCTGTAACGCGTGTTATCCTGATACCTGTGATCCTGATACCTGCACCGAACCGTTAGTACAATGAATGTCGGCGTTATTAGATGATCGAAATAGACCTATTCAGTTTAACCTGTGCTGCGCGCGCATACTGTGGATAATTAACTTGACATCTAAACGAACAAACGAACGCACCTCAGGTACAATACGGTTCTGACAACTAGACAACGACAACTTAAGACATACTTCAGACGTCATTTGTCATTATCCAATAATCTGTAGGATTTAATTTGTAATGGACTCGATGACTCGATACAAATTTGTTTTTACCGCCCAGAAAGGGGATTAGGCTTAATATTTACATACAGGTCAAGTCTAATAAAGAGTAAGAGGGTTAGTACAAAGTTTCCGAAAATGCTTTTTGATCGGTTTGCTATAATATATATTTCAAAGAAATAATCCCATTGGCCTATATAAAAAATTATAACCTTTATAAATAAATATACTAAATAATACAAAGAAATACTGTTAAAAAATAATACACACTGAACATAAACAAACATCAAACGGAAACATGAAACAATATAGGGTTAAGATTGAAGATGGTCTCTTCTTTTTTATATTTAAAACAGTTTTCATCCAAGAATCATTCAATGGGTCTGTCAATCAGCAATGAAATAGGCCAAATATCACATCTCTCTTGCACTTATGTTTGCGCAGATTTTAAATGGTTCCACAGATTGCGCGTGAAACATATTTGCTTCTTTTATTCTCTTATGTTGATCTAATAACTCCATCACTCTCTTTCGTAAACTGAATAGGTCTATTGTGAGAAATATCGCAACGAACCTGTCGGTGTCGTGTAGAACGAATCCTCCGCCGCCTCCGCCGGCTATTCTCGCCGATTCGGTGGCGTTGTTGGGTTTGTTCCAGTTCCTCAATTCGGGTTGGTGGTAGGGCTCGATCGGTACGGGGGGCGGTTGAGGTTGTTGGGCCCACGTCCTGCGTTGCGGGGCGGCTGGAGGCGGTTGTTCGTACAAGTAGAATTGTCCCTGAGATTGTCCTCGAGGTTGCCCGTACATCGATTGAGGCACGTGCGGTGCACTGGCCGACGTTTGTAGTGGAGATGCGAACACTAAAAAAATTAAAAAATAATTTGTTTGGTCAAAAAATGCTCTACAATGTGAAAAAATTGGACAAATAATGGGTGAAGAATGTGTGAAAATTGGACAAAAAGGGTAAAGAATGCGTGAGAATCGGACAAAAAATGTTCAAAAAATTTGGAAAAATTGGTCAAAAAATGCACTACAATGTGAAAAAAATTGAACAAAAAATTGGTAAAGAATGTGTGAAACGTGGATAAAAATGCGTTAAAAATTAGACAAATATGGGGTAAAGAATGCGTGGGAATCGGACAAAAAAAGTTCAAAAAATGGTCTACAATGTGAAAAAATTTGACAAAAAATGGGTAAAGAATGTGTGAAAATTGGACAAAAATGGAGTAAAGAATGCGTGAGAATCGGACAAAAAATGATCAAAAAAATTGGAAAAATTGGTCAAACAATGCTCTACAATGTGAAAAAATTAAACAAAAAATTGGTAAAGAATGTGTGAAAATTGGACAAAAATGCGTTAAAAATTAGACAAAAATGGGCTAAAGAATGCGTGAGAATCGGACAAAAAAATGTTCAAAAAATTTGGAAAAATTGGTCAAAAAATGCTCTACAATGTGAAAAAATTGAACAAAAAATTGGTAAAAAATGTGTGAAAATTGGACAAAAATGCGTTAAAAATTAGACAAAAATGGGGTAAAGAATGCGTGAAAATCGGACAAAAAATGTTCAAAAAATTTGGAAAAATTGGTCAAAAAATGCTCTATAGTACAATGTGAAAAAATTGAACAAAAAATTGGTAAATGTGTGAAAATTGGACAAAAATGCGTTAAAAATTAGACAAAAATGGGGTAAAGAATGCGTGAAAATCGGACAAAAAATGTTCAAAAAATTTGGAAAAATTGGTCAAAAAATGCTCTATAGTACAATGTGAAAAAATTGAACAAAAAATTGGTAAAGAATGTGTAAAAATTGGACAAAAATGCGTTAAAAATTAGACAAAAATGGGGTAAAGAATGCGTGAGAATCGGACAAAAAATGTTCAAAAAATTTGGAAAAATTGGTCAAAAAATGCTCTACAATGTAAAAAAATTGAACAAAAAATTGGTAAAGAATTTGTAAAAATTGGACAAAAATGCGTTAAAAATGGACAAAAATGTAACCAAAATTGGGTAAAAAGTGCGTTAAAAATTGGACAAAAATTGAGTAAAAAATATGTGAAAATGGGACAAAAAATGCTCTAAAAATGTACACATTTATTGTTGTATGGGTAGTACCTTGCGGTTCCTGGTAGATTTGCTGTTGATAAGATTGCTGCGAGTTATACTGAGGTATATGTTGTTGGGACTGCATACTCTGGTACTGTTGGTGTTGTTGTTGCAAGGCTTGGATTTGCCTTTGTTGTTGAGCAATTAGGTTCTGTTGTTGGAGGTGGTTTTGTTGCGATGCTAATCTCTGCATGTCCGATTGGATGTCGTGTAGACTAGAATTCATTCTAAAATGTAATAGACGTTTACAAGCGATTGTGATGTTTGATGTGGCGAGAGACTTACTGAGCAATGGATTGCTGATAACTTTCCAAATCCATGTTTTCCAAATCGGGTGTTCTGGTTTCTACTAGAGTGTGGTCTTCGTCCGACCATTTCCTGTCCATTTTGATAACATCATCGTTGATTTCCTGTTAAAAACAATAACTGTAGATTATCGAATTTTACGAGTTACAACACCTAATAATTAGTAATGTGTTACCCAAAAAGCGGCGTTGATTAAAAATTGTAAAACAGAAGCACGTTATGTATATTTAAATACAACTAAATCATGCAAAACGAACACGAAACAAGCCAAAAATTACGAAATAAAATCAAAAGAAAAAATACCTGTAAGGTTAACGGCCTCTGGGGTTTTGGTGAGGGAGTTGTGGATTCGGAAGAAGGACTTTGTGTTTCTGAACCCTCTGCCGAGTTTTTAGGCTCGGCTTCGGACGATTTAAGTAATTTACCTCTACCCTGAAAGTTAGTTACATTAAATCACCTTCACCCGTGCACTCTCCATCATCGACAAGTGAATTAAAAATGTGCAAACGGAGCTTAAGAAGTGCAACAATAACTAAAGAATCTTTAAGGCGTAAAATATCTTGCACTTTTTAAGCAATAAGTAACTGGTAAAGTTAGTAAAATATTCAGACTTTGTATCGAAAATCTAACTAATTTTAAAAGGTAGGGTTCTTGAAAAACATGCATAAACTGTATTCCTAACTACTGGTAAAAATATTAACAATCCCGTTTAGAAACCGCAACAAACAATACCTTCCTCTCGATCGCGTTTATGTGCTAAAAAATCTCAAGAAAATCGGGTATTATTTGTCGACGAACAATATAACAAACCACGTAACTTTCAGGCATGAAAAATCGAAAAATAACCAAATTAAAACGACGCGCTCTTACCAATTCAGTTAGCTAAAAAAGACATTCGCATTACCAGACGTTCTAAATAGCACCGTTGAAATGGCTAGCACAATAGGCCATAAAAACAATGCTGAACCATTAAAACGTTATGAAGAAAATACCACATAATAATGTTCGTGTGATAGTTAAAAAGGAGCCGTCTCAATAAGAATTATGTTAAAAAAATTTCTTCCAGTAAATTCGCATATCTACTACTGTTGCATCTTTCAATATCAAATCCCCGATATTTATATACAATACACCAACCGAATAATTTACAATACTAAATACACCAACCGACATACAAATATTGTTGGTGCAAAACAAATATCAATGCATGGAATCTACGTCAATTCATCGCGAGACAATTGATCGCGTGACAATTCGTCGCCGACAATTCATCGCTACAACAATTCATCGCAACAATTTTTTTTCTTATTTTAGCAGAAAATCTTATACAAGTTTATTCATTGATAATATCACCCATTGAAAGGATTATAACCTTCATAAACTTGAGAAAAGCCGTGTCATTTTGAAAATCAAACACTTTTCAATAAAGTTCTTATTTAGAATTCAATATTACCTATCTTATAAACGCATTATTTCTACCCCACTTTTACATTATTTTGACTAATTACAGGCTGTGTTTAATAGATATGTAATAGCTCGACCAATAGCAATAAGTAATCTACAGGAAATATGAAAAAAGAACCAATCAGCTGATTCATTAATTCTCGATATAGGGATTACAGAATCAACAAGAGCAAAAACCTCTCTGTTAATATTTTCCGGGAATGGAATTAAATATCTAAATATGAACTTTATTGAAATCGGAGGAATTCGGTGAATTTTATATTCAAAATTACTTAATTTTTCTGAAGGTTATGAACGTTATAATTCTTTTAAGGGGCGATATTATCAATAAATAATAAACTTTAATAAATAATAAACTGTTATTAAGATTTTCTGCTAAAATAAGAAAAAAACGTCGCGATGAATTGTCGTGGCGATGAATTGTCGAGCGATAAATTGTCGCGCGATGAATTGTCTCGCGATGTATTGACGTGACACCAATGCATGTTGTGACCAACTTTTAATTTTGATTCTGTAAACTCTATAACAAGTTCGGCAACACCGCCTACTTGTGACGTAGCAAACCATAGGTCATTGACAAATTTCTTTTGCACCAACTGTATCCAATCGCCGCCACTTCAGCCAACTTACTTTGGCAACGGATTGCAGGAAAGCCGCCTTCCCGACCTTCTGTCGCTGTTTGCTCATCGCCGCCTCCATGCGACGTTTCTCGCTCTCGATGTGCCGCCGTTTCTCCTCCAACTTCAACCGGATATCGTTCAATTGCGCCGCCATCACGTTCGGCGTCGACTCCTCGCCCCCGTTCGACTCCGCCTGCTGGTTCTGCGTGCTCTGCTGTTGCCACGTCGTCGTCTGCGGCAACGTCGCGAACGTCGTCTTCTTCTCGTTACCTAAATCGCACACATAATAAAATATAATAGCCATAAACCAGGTTATCGTAAGCTGGCCGGATGCGGCATAACGCAAGAGGCCATCTAACAGAAAGAAGAAGAAGCTTAGATCATAAACACATTGCTTCAATTCAGACCGCGGCATGGTCATCTCCATGGGTTGAACAAAGAAAGATACTAAAATGACAGTTATCAGAGTGAAAAGTTGCAATGACACAAATGTGACTCTTTCTTTTTCCTTTATAAGTGTCTAATGGAAGTTGTCTTTATCGCACCCATAGCCTATATTGCACTCAATCAAAAATGGACCAACCTGTATACTAACGTGGATAAGTCGACAGCGGTAAACTCTATTGCCAACATATTCACGACGTACTTTTATAACCCATCCTTGTTTGACACTCGCTAGTTTCTAACGGTGTGTCTTTGTCTTGGAGCCTTTGACAATTTTGTACGTAAATAGTTAGCGCCAAATTTAAATATTCATGTTTCAAAACGATTTTAAGATGCTTGTTGTTTACCTCAGTGTTATGTATAAACCGCAAACACTAAACATAAACCAAGCCAATAATCAAAAATCCAAATATAATAATAATACGACGCCATGACAGTTATGAAGCAGATGTCAAATGTCATAGTGTCAATGCCAGTGCGAGAAAAGGACGCATCAACATTGCCAAATGTCTAATAGCTATTTCTTATTTCTACTTTTCTTTTACTACAAATAAGTAATCGAGCAGCTGTTTTGTACAATAATTAGTTAATTAAAATGTATACGCATTTAAATAGTATTACTGCATTTCAAAACAATTATTTTAGATAATAAATAAAAATATTTTTATCGTACATCGTTCATATTAAAAAAAGTAAAAAATTACAACAAATGTGTAAACCTGGCAACAAAGGGGAGTTTCCTAATGTATCTGTTGTATACTAATAAATACGTTCAGATTTTTAAAGCGCATGCTCAATTGGCAGACCAAAACAAAGATAAATCTATGGTGAATTCCATAGAGCAAAAAAAGAGAGTACAATTTAGGCATGTTGTAGATGTTGGCAACAGGAACGTAAATGTAATTCTTAAGGCATTGATGCATCCACGTTAGCATACATGATCTAAGAGAAGAACAAACCAGGTTATATACCAGTAGTAGTTCATTTGTACACTTCTACTGTAAGCAACTACACCTACTGCAAGTTTTATTGTGCCACTTCGCGTACCCTTACCGATGGAATTTCCGAATTTCCCGACATGGCTCTTCTGCGGACACTCCTCCTTGTCGTTCATGTAGACCAATTGGATGCCGCGTTGCTCTTTGTGCTTGCCCAAATCGGCGAAGCTCATGCGCTTCGTCACCTCGCCGTCGACGAGGTCCCTGATGATGTTCTCCTTGTTAGAGCGCGCGCCCAAGGCGATGTCGTCGCTGCTCAGCTGCCGCTTCAGCTTGTACTTCTCGGTGCCGTTGTCCTGCTTCTCGTCGCAGCCGTTCTCGTAGCCCAATCGCAGGGTGCTGCGCGCGTCCTGGTAGGTCGAACGGACCGGCGCGTTTTCCACGGCGACCGGGAACGAGGGCGCCGATACCTTGCGACCCACGTGCACGGCGACCTGGAGACAATTCGTGGAATGTTATCGTCAAAAAGAAGCACAAAAAATGAAGGAATTGCTTCAAGGTGTATGCGAAAAATGAAGAGAACGAAGAGAGGACCCTGCTGTTGCTTTAAAGCACAAGGTTTTATGGTTTTAAAATCTTTGTATAAGGTTTTAGAACCGTTTTCTCTTACTTTTTTTTGCCTCTACCTTTTACTTCAAAGTAAATGCTTCATTTCTATCAATATGGACTATTTGTAATAAACTTATCGAGGTGTTGGTATACACTGTTGGAAAATTATTCGCGCATAATAGGGAAATCAATGTTAAATTCTTAGCCGGCTGAAATCCAATCTACCAGTGTACATTTCAATAGAACGTTGCGATCAATTCTAATAAATTTAATTGTTCTACTGGACCGCACGCCGCGATTTGTAGAGGTACAAAGTTATTTGTGTTAGGTATGAGGTACAAAATTATTTAGAAACTACATTTAATAGGTTTTTTGGGGATATTTCAAAAAATGTGTGTATCGGTAGGTACAGTTTTGAAACAGCAACAAATTTTGTTGAAATAAGGGAAAAAATAATTCAATTTTCTGCTAGAATTATACCTCAGCTCAGTAATATGGGATGACATCTGTATGACAGGTTTGGCTATAGTTTAGCAGAAAGCGGTAGACTATTTTTTAGAGTTCTTTTATTTTCTGTTTTAAAATAATCTTTAAGTTTATTTTTGGAGTTTCCTTTTTATTATTTTCTTAGAATTTACTTTCTTTTTAAAGAAATTGTGGCAAAAAGACATATCTACATAATTCTATTTGAATATTAGTGATATTTTTTCAATAAATTATCGTTTAAAAATTGTCATTTCTTTTTAATCGACTCGACGTTCACCCATCCTAACCCGTTTTGATACTGTCGAAGTGTCGAAACCGTCGAAATTATTTGATTTTTAATCTAACCAAACCAAAGCGCGGTGTGAAGTCCAGTAGAACAATTAAATTTATTAGAATTCATCGCGACGTTCTATTGAAATGTACACTGGTAGACTGGATTTTAGCCGGCTAAGAACTTAACATTGACTTCCCTATTATGCGCGAATAATTTTCCATAACAGTGTATACCTCCTTGTCGGGATTCCTTCCGATGAAATTCAAATTATCCTGGCTACCGCCGAAGTTCTCAATGGTCAACTGGGAATCCTCCGTGGTGGAATTTCGCCTACTCCTTCGACCAGCGTAGGTGCTCCTTCTGTTCTCCTCCCAATTGCTGGGCCTGCCGGCGGCCATTTCGCCTCGTTCGTCCGCCTTGCTGTCGTTGTTCTGTTTCTCTTTGTTCACCTGAAACTCACCGAATTATTACCCAATAAATGAGATTTATCGTTGTAATTACCCTAAGGCGTGCAGGTATCAACGGTTCGTCCTGCACGGATCTGAGCGTCGGTACGTTTTTGCCGCGATGTACGACGAAGGATTCCTCGGAGGACCTGCGTAGACTGTCCTCGGTCATGTCGGTGACGACGCTCTGTTGGCTCTGTTGCAGCGAATTGGATTTTCTGAGCGGAAAATGCGCGGGCGTCGATCGAGGTACTAGAAGGAATTCGGAAACGAATGAGCTATGGAAACCGTTGCCGGTTTTTCCCCCACACGAACACATGGAACACGAAAAGCAACCAACGCGACAGGCGATCGAATGGATTTGTCTGTTGATGCGATAGACGATTCGTGCTAAGCGATACGCCCTCTGGTGGATAATGTAAGAACCGAGCTAAGAGCCATTGCGCGGCTATTGTCATTGTTGTTGTTTATAACAAAACATACTAGTTCAGTTGTGTTTTTTAAGTTTTTGTGTTTGTTGGAGATTTTTAAAATGAACCAGTATTGCTGCGTTCCCCAGTGTTCATCCTTGATCAAGCGAAATCCTAATTTAAGTTTTCATCTTTTCCCGAAAGCAGGAAAATCGAAGGTTTTTGTGAAAACTATAAGCCTGGATTCACTTGGAACTAATTGATAGAAGATTGTTGTGGATATGAACATTAAAAATCGGAAAAACTGTATCCAATACGATGAAAGTGTGCTCATTACATTTTCTCGAAAGTGTTTTTTAACAGAAAGGTAAGTGTATTATGATTCAAATCCATTTTATTCCATTTTTCTCGTTTTAGTTAAAGTAAAACGTAGAAAATTCAAATCATTAGCTGTGCAGTCCCAAAATCTGCCACAAGGGTTAAGTGATACATCCCCAGGACCATATTCAGAGAAGAAAACGAGAAAAGAGCCCAACAAAAGTGGGTCTAACCTGTGAACCAATGGATATAAATATTGAGGATCAACAGAAGGCAATTTATTAATTAAGATAGATTTTGAGAACCAAGAAGCAGCAGAAGCATTACTGAATGTATATGAATTATTTAATTTTTATTAAAAGCTTTGTTTCTAAAAATAAAAAGTATTTTTTAAATGGGGTTATGGTTCCTACAATTTATTTTGTCGCTAACCTGACACTATCAACTATCTACAAAAGACTAATAATAAGTCCTTAATAACCGAAATGTGCTATAAAAATACAAATTTTACTCAAAAAATATCTAAAAAAGGCCGATTTTATTATACACAACATATGTAAACAACGGTATAATGGTACTTAGCTAGCTTTCAGCTGTCACCACCATGGCGCTGCGATCTTAACCTGAGTCGTCTATTGAACTACCCATTTGTGCAATGGAATCTAACGTGCTGATGTTGATGTTCCGAGCGAAAACTTATCGACTGACCCTCGTAGCTCGGTTCGAATTTTATACAAACCCTTATAATAGAACGACCTTGAGCGATGGAATGATCGATACGTTAAAAAAAATGTTTAATGATACATCCGAGATGTTTTATTTAGGTTCATCTAGTCCGAATAGAAGAAAATTGTTGTGAACAAGGAATAGACGTGAAAGATTTAGAGAATAAAAAAGTAGAGTAAGAATAGGGAAACATTCGATAGAAGTATTGGTATTTTTCAACACTAATTTTGCGATAAATGATTGCATTATCGGACGTCCAAAAGGTCAAGTTTGCGAAGGGCTTTCAATCGAACGCGTCTACTCAAATTTCTTCTTTCTATTAATGCGATAAATCGCAAGAATTCCGCGATAAAAAAAATGCAGAATTCAAATTCGTCGACCGTTACGCAAAAACGATTTTGTGAATTTCAAACATGCTGTTAAATATGTCGACTGACAGAAAAAAAATAGTATAGTTAAAGAAATACTAATCTACAAAGTGACGGTTATCGTGCAAATTGCGAAACTAAATCTAACAAGCTTGCCAGTTCCTCGATAAATACGGATAAAACGAGGATATTAGGATCAGTGTAGAATATTGCACTTACAGTGCGACAATAATAGCTAGAAACGTATCACGCGCGAACATAATCACGCCTCTCCAGCTATACCTGTCGGTCTGTACATGAATTGTACATGAAAATGTAATAGATTCATCCACACTTTACCACAGTCCTCAGGTGAGTTAAAAATCGGTTAGTGCATGCACATAATACGTTATTAGTATTGAAATAAAAAAATCTACTGTGTCGTTGTTATCGACTAAAAAAAAATAAATAAACATAATCCGGATCGGTTGATCTCGAGATGAAGGAACTTGTAGATATTATTATTACCTTGGAAGGCGGTAGGATCGTCGATGCCTGCGCGCAGATCCGGTATGGGTGCCATCACGGTCTGCAGCAGATTGCGCTTATGCACCACACCGTGGGCATTCGTATGGGGCAGACCCTCTGCGGCCACATCGGTTGGTTTAAAAGGAATTTCATCATATTTGTACATATCACATTCGAGCGTATTGTTGGCATTTTTTTCAGTAAATTTGCCACTATCACTTAGGTCTCGTTACCATTTGTATGTTTGTTAGTTAGGCATACACTGTGTTATTTATAAGATGTGACATAGGGATTCCTGTACAAATGTGTCAAAAGCGAGATAATTTTTTTACCAAATAACGTTCGTAAAAAATAATGACAGATTTGAAAAGATCGTCAAAACATAAGTCGAAATTGACATTAAATTTTATTAAATTCGTTCTGGTTTAATAAAAAAATGTATAATTAAGTTGAAAAAAGTCATACGTCATATGTCACTATCTAATAATTGTTAAAAGGGGCGGAGATATCTGGAATGGTTTACGCTCTGAAGTTTGAAAAAATTAGCGGTAAGGAATCTAGTTCAATCTCACGCAGTGCTAAAAATTTTTTTCTTTGACATTTTTTGTTTTTTCAATGTTTTTTTGTAAAGAATAAAAATATTTTGCGTTATTAAAATTGACACTTAATTGTCGGAGCTTTTATTTAAATAAAAATAAAATTATATCTCAAATAAGCTCGTCTTATTTTAAACATTTCTATTTAACATTTTTTAGACAAAAATATTAGAAAAAAACCAAAAAAAAAGACAAAATTGTCTTTACTGCGCGGGGATTGAACCACATTACTTCCCGCTAAATTTTTTAAATTTCAGAGCGTAAACCATCCCGGCTAACTCCGCCAATTTTACATTTATTAGATAGTAACAAAAAAATGACACATTTATGACGTTTGACTTTTTTCAACTAAGTGTCAATTTTAATAACGCAAAATCTCGTTATTAGGTAGAGCCTTTAAAATGATGCCATATTTTTATTCTTGACAAAAAAAACATTAAAAAAACAAAAAGTGCCAAAGAAAAAAAGAAAAAAAATTTCAGCACTGCGTGGGATTGAACCAAATTCCAGATATCTCCTCCCCTTTTAACAATTATTAGATAGTGACATATGACGTATGACTTTTTTCAACTTAATTATACATTTTTTTTATTAAACCAGAACGAATTTTATCAAATTTAATGTCCATTTCGACTTATTTTTGACGATATTTTCAAATCTGTCATTATTTTTTACGAACGTTATTTGATAAAAAAATTATCTCGCTTTTGACCCATTTGTACAGGAATCCCTATGTCGCATCTTATAAATAACACAGTGTATAAAATTGGGCCGTATTCAGCGCCCCTCAACACCTATTTAGAGCCTCTTTAACCTCATAGTTACTCGCTGAAATAGAAGCGCTGAATGCGGACCAATAAATTATATTAATATGTTTAAACTCCTAAGTATAGTTACAAGTTTCAAGAGGTGTCAATTTTGTAATGTTCGTGCCATCTAACGTAAAATCTCTTACCAATATAATACCACCACCACATATCGTTCAATTTTAATTCGACCGGCCACCAAACTAGCAACAGAAAACTAACAAGCTCGTCGAAAGAAAGCCAAACAAAAAATATAAAGAAAAAAACAAACCGAGTTTAAGGGAGGAAAGGAAAAACGCGAGAAGGGCCGCAGTCGCGCGTCGTAGCCGCACTGATGGGAACCTCCGCGAAAAGCGAATCTGTTTACAATGTGGGTTAACTTAAAATTCACCGGACAACGTCGGTCAACTAAGAAAATTCAATAATGATTCAAAGTAATGTGCCGGCAAAGGTCAGTCCAGGTTGACGCGGATCGATAGTCCTTATCGCATTTGGGTTATCGGAATAAAAATATTACATCTTCGGCACGTCATAAGCGACCGCAGGGCGATTCGCTAATTCGCAAACGGTCGAGAGAGGGTTGAACGACACCGGGAGAAAATCCGAAGGAAATGCGAACATGCGAACGGGTAATTTTCATTTTTAAATTCTATACTGTACCTACTCGTTTTAATTTGTTTATCCAAACGTAATTTATTCTATTTATAACGCATCGATAGAAGGTTTGAAATTGTGTGTACAGTAAAGAATAAAAGAGAATTCGAGAAGAATAAAAATAAGAAAAAAAAGTATAGGTAAGTACAGAAAATTGTAAAAATTTAAATAATCCTCGAAATAAAAAATAAATAATCAAATTCCATAATTATATACAAATTACAGTTCTTCTTTCACGTAGAAAACGTATTAAAAAATTCGAAAAAAAATTAATCGAGCACAAAATAAAAGCCATCGCAAATTATAAAAAAACAAGCTTTAAACAAAAATTAAATCGAAGCTCGTAATTCGAACACATTTAATTCAAATTTACTTCAAATATTACTTACCACTGGTAAATTTATCCATGCCCGGATACCGAACGCAATTGGCGGGGTTAATTTCCATAATGTTAAATAGATCGGCCAGGAAAACTAATAGATTCTGTTTCATCGATCTAAAAAAAAATACCAAATAGCTGCATTATACAGAACGTCTCAAAGAAAGTTAACAATCAATTATTCCATCAATTAAAGGACATTCGCGCTCGCTAGGCAATGACGTCATTTTTAGACGACGTCATTAATTTCCACGCAGTTCAACATTTCCCTAGTGTCAATGTTAATTCTCCCATTTGACTAGGGGAATTTAACGACGCGTAGTTGAAAGTAGAAGGCGATGTTGTCATGCATTAGTTTCAACATTCGCAATATTTAGCGGCACTTTGTAGTTGACACTTTGACAGGTTATGACAACAATTTGTTGTTTTTACGCGATTTTCCTGTATTTTTTCAAGTTTACGAGTAGGTTTTGTGTTTTTCGTTCGTTCTAGATAGTTTTTCGTGCGGTTTATGTACATTTATCGACAGTTTCTCCCGCGATTTTTGGTGTTTTTCAACCTATTTTGAGACGAAACGGGCGATGTAGGCCCTTTTTTCCCGATTAGTTCCCGATCAATATTTTCGATAGTTCAGCACATTGAAATTTATAGGTTATGTTAAACTTACGAACATATACCTATTAACTAATATACTGCTAACTCCCTATCCATTCCATGAGAGAAAATCGTAGCGATTAAAGAGAGAGATCCGACCCTCTATGGTGTGCTTAGTCATTTATACGCAAGCGCGTTAATTTTAAAAGGACCAATAGCGAGTAGCTGAGGCCTAAAAAGAAAAGAAGGAAAATAATACTTGAAATCGTGTTTAAATTTGGTAACCTGCCATATTTACACAGGCAAGTCGAAGTCGATTTTAAAAATATATCAAAAAATATACCAAAATAAAAGCTAGCACGTTTCTGACGTTTCATTTGCTGTGTCAAAAGTAGCCAATCAAGAAATCTTTCACTTGAGCATGCGCATAAATAAGCAAGCACACCACAGTATAATGTTTGCTACGGTTTTAGACCAATATTAGCGGTATAGTAGATAATAGGTATATGCTTACGAATAGTTTTTTAAATGTATATTTCTGTTTTATAGGGTTGTAAAGCGTTGCAAATAAACACCTCTCCCGTCAATCGGATTGCAGCCTAATGCATTTCTTCCTTTTAATTTCTAAGCAATGAAAGTAAACATAACCTTAAATTAAATATATCTGTCACATCAAGATTTTCATTTCAACCAGGCAACGTTGCAACATGTCGGCTTGTGACGTCATTGCCTAGCGAGCGCGAATGTCCTTTAATAGGTAAAAAAAATATTACTCACTCTCGCATGTAGGTAACATCTTCGGGCATCAAATGGAAAATGGAAGCCGGCAAACATCGAAGACAAAAATCCTCGAGCAGCTTGATATTGTAAATGCTATCCTGCACGGATGGAACGCGGGATATTCGAATTTCAGTCCACGACAACTCGTCCGGGCAGTAATAGGAAATCAACGCGGCCAAACCCACACCGTCGCACAAGTCTTTCAGTTCTCTCTGTTCGGGAAAATCGGGCGCCTTCAACCTGTCGCCCTGCAATAATCGACGCCCCGAAACGATACAATTCATCGCCTCCTAAATTGACAAAAAGGTACTTACGCCGCCGCCGTTCGTAACGCCGCCGCCGCCGCCGCCGCCGCCGATTTCCTGCTCTATCCTCACGCGCAAAGCGTCGCAGGCGTGGTTCACCCACACCAGTAACTGCTCTGCAATGGTACCGGATAGTTCCGGACCGGCCGTTCGGCCGTGATCGAACCGCTGAACTGCCGAGAGTATCCTCTCGGCGGTCACCACTTCGCGGGTATACAGCAGCATTATCATTTCGATGACGGCCATGTGGGCGCTCTGTTATCAACGAAAAATTAGTGAAAAAATGTGTTTTGGGGGTGATGATGGATGTACTAACCATGCGAAGGGGGTTGGTTTGTATTAGAGTGGTTTCGGTGAGTTGGCCGTCTTCGGTGCTGTGCACCCCTTTTCTCGCTAACGTTTGCAAAATGGCCGTGTGGTTGAGGTTGTGGTAATTAGGATCGGAGTAGACGTTGCCGAGGGCCAAGCAGTAGATTTCTGCGTTCGCCAGGCCCCCGGCTATCTGAGGTTTCAGATGTTCTTGGTTCTGCAAAAAGAAAATCGCACGGTTCGATGTTAAAATTGATGTTCGAGGAGTAAATGCTGCTTTATCATAGACTTATTAACTATGGACACGGTTTAGACAAAGAGGTAGTGTTGTCGATGAATGAGAGAGATGCAGCTAGTTTGGGCATATGGCAATGAGAGATTGGACAATGCATTAGCCAATAGTAAGAAAGCAAAAGACCACGTGAGTTATGTTTTCAGAAATGCAAGGTAGCTGGGGTAGAGGAGGGTAGCTTATGGTAGAATAGGGTTGAGGAGTGCAGCGGAGGGTATTGTGATTTATTATTTTTTTGCCGAGCAAAATGCATTTTTCAGCTGAGCCTAAATTCCCACGCATTTGCAAATACAGTTCTTATTTTGTATTGTTAATTGGAACATCCTACCTATTATCCAGTACAGATTTCGCAATTTAAGACCTAACTGCTTTCTCTTGTAAAAAATATGTTTCTTCCAGGTCATTCTTCTGTCCAAGTGGATACCAAGATAAAAACAATATTTAAATATTAAGCGTATAAATAATTTAACAGATTAATAGCCTTTTTTTACGCACCCTGTATATATTTTATATATTTTTTGGTCCCGCCTACTTTTAGCCCAAACTAGCTCCATCTCTCACGGACCTCTCTCTCTATCTTTGGGAACGCCGAATAACCTCAAAATAACGATAGTGCCGCGTCCATACTTAATAGGTCTATGTGCTTGATCCATGATGCTCGTAAGCCAGTAATGATGGCTCATTCGTAAGCGTCTCTATGTTTTAAAATATTAAATAGAAACTTACCTCGTGGTCGCGATAAAATGGATCCTTCAAATTTTCCGGTATTTTGTTGTTGAAGGCTTTCGAAAGGAGCCATTTTACTGACGCCTTCTGTTTGGCCTGAAACAATTAACCGAACATTTACCGAACAATACCATTTCGTACGAATAAAAATTCGTTGTGTATAAGAGTTTATTCGCAAGCGATTTTTATTCGCCCAGAACTCGAACAATGTTTGAAGAATCTATCGATTTTACAGTACGGAATGTGCTTTATCTCGTTCGAACCGAGCCTTCTGAAGATGATATAATATGTAATAGAAAACAAGTTTGGTTGGGCGTGAAAGTTAAACAAGCCGACTGCGTACAGATATTTTCATATAACTTCCACATTTCTCTTACACTAATATAGTTTTTTTATACATTGTAATTTGTAATATCACCTTTGTTTTTATTCCATTTGCGTCCGACTACTTACCGATAACCTCCGAATTGATTTACAACAACGATTTTTCTATCGTTCTTTTAGAAAATCACCGGCAAGAATGAATAATTGCTACCGAATATGGACGGTTTACGCGATACAACGAACTCCTAACGCAATTTGTATGTCGAAGAAAACAACATTCGAACTCGCTCCCATGAATTCTAATTTAATAGCGATACGTTCAACCGGCGGTCGTTTATGAATTTATCGCGTACTGTACCCGTAAATGGGATTATTTCTATCGAGGAATTTTTAAGTATTTTTACAAGACCGGTCCTGCATCGCGATTTCAATCGAGGAAAGGAAAGCGAATCCTGCAAAAATCTCAGAGATTTACGCTTTATTGGCGCACGTGTACATAAAGGCGATATTGGAATTTACGTTTGAAGAATAATTAGGAAAGTTAAGGTGTGTAATTAAAAATAATCTAATGAGTATGTTTAAGCATATCATTACGCATTCGGGAAAAGAAAGCACCTGCCCAGAAATAACCTTTAAAAAAACCGAATAAATTTATTAATAAACCCGCATGAATATTTTCGTTTAGCAAGTGTCTAATATCTGTTTTATTTTTTTATTTGCAGGTATCCCACATAATGACCTTCTAGTCGACATTGCTGCGAATTATAAAATCGCGCTGTAGGAGTCGAAATTACAATAAATTAAAAAATTTTAAATAACAATTCCCCCGAGACGAAGAACTCCATGGGAAAGGAACGTCGAACGATTTTCTTTCAATGGGATAATTATACGAGACTCGTTGTTTTAGTTAAGACACAATTGCAGATAATTAAAATTGCAAAAATTAGGTACGATTTATTAGTTATCGCAATGGAATCAAATCGAACGCCCACCTGGTTAAATGCATTATATTGTAACGCGTGGGATTCGATAATAAAACGAAATAGCTGTAACCTGCAATAAACACTAAACCATTTGCATGGATAATCAATAAATAAAGTCGAGGATTTCGTAAACTGCAATATAAGATTGAAGAAGATTTTTTATTAATTCAGGAAACCTAAATACATGCTAATTAGTATTCGCCAGGTTGCAGAGCATGCAAGAATTTATTAATTCCGAAAAAAAAACACACAAAGAACCGTGTTAATTCGATTCGAACTCTAATCTCTCTAATCCGTAAAGAACCCGACGTTAATGAACAAAGTTTAATTAAAATTGAGGAAACTTTGTATTCCAATCTATTAAGCTTCCACTAAATGCATCCTTATAAAAATACCCACCCGGTATATGTGCTTTAGAGTTTATTGCTTTAATGTTTGTAAGCACCAGATGATTTGAAAATGCTATAAACAAGAGATAAACTAATGTACTGACAAACAAGCGCTGCTTCCTTATCTTCCAGCTAGAAGATGCTCTTGAATTTTATAGTGTTTCAAACTAATTTGAATTTTCTTAGGACAAAATAGTTATTTTATATCTCACGTGTTACACCGTTTCTTTATACCAAATACTAATTGCTATGCAATTTTTCGTATTATTTACATAATGAAAGTTTATTAAAATATTTCAAACAAGAAAATATAACCGTATACATGCTAGTAACGTAATTAAGCGAAATAATTAAATCTATATATAGAAAATTTAAATTACTTTAATTGACATTGAGCTTCTATTGAATTCAATTAATTGCGAAACCGGCCAAATGATTCGATCTATTGTTCTGACTCCTATAATTCCAATAATTTTTAGGTCAACTAATAACGGTACCAATTTTCGAAAAGATCTCGTCCCTCTCCTGATATTCGCTTTGCATAAGTTTATTTATTGATTCTAGGTATGTGAAATAACAAGTCTAAAAATATACTCGGTGCAAACGTATTCGTGCTTCCTGTACTAAAGCCAAGAATTTAGAAAAATAATTAGCTATTATGTCAATTCTAAACAAATTTTAGTTGCCTAATTAATATCAGAAATATATGGTAGTTACATAAATTCTCATCAGAAGTATTGTTTTGTTAGAAAAACAAAAATTAACAAAAGTCATTGATGTATAATAAGTCCGATTGTGCTGAAATAATAAATTTTAGTTTCACTCAATGTTATCACGCTAATTAACAAGTAACTCGTGAGAAATTAGAGATTTATTAAAAATAATGTGTTAAGAGGTTTCAAACAATTTAGGTTAGTATAAACTGTTTTATAATCGGTGAAACAAATTATAATAATTAATATCACCTCAGATGCCACCAATTTTGAATCATTTTATGCTTACGTTAGTTTAAAGTTTGTTTTGTTCTCGAAATATAACAAACATCTATTACATAAAAATTTATGTTTGTATTTTTAAATCGTACGACTGGTAATCAGTCAATCTACCGTGTTACAGAGAAAAGATAAGATATGGAAGACTCAAAATATCGACAGATAATAATAATTACATCGAATGAAGCAAGAATAAGAGACATAAATCAATCAAATAGATTAGTCCTAAATTCGAACCCACATCGAACGAAAAACATCGAAAATAAAATAGCTTCGCTACCAGCAGAAATTCAAGAGAATCAATTTGCGCAACATAAGCCCCGAGAGCACTCCTGAACGTTGAGTTTTATAAGATTTCTTGCTGCAAAACCTACGGAGGCGCGATTAAATTACACCTATGGAATAAGGTGTTTAGTGTCACAACACATGCAACGCTAGTTTTGGAATTTGTCCGATTTCCAAAAGGAACGCTCGTAGGCGAACTCGAACATATGGTTATATGTATACAATATAACCGCTTTAACATTGTCTATCGATTTCTTATTAACATCAAAAGGCGACAGCTCAATAATATTTGGCTTATCGATTAATTCCTACGGACACCAATTAGGAGTGGATTAATCGCCGAATAATATACTGTTAATATTACATAATGTACATACATTTAAAGTAGTTTAAAATTTAGTCGAGTATATTTCTGGATACTTTATAGAGCAAAAATTCAGTAGCGAAAAGATACAGTAAAATAAACAATAATCACTGAAGCAGAGAGCAATAAGATAATGAACTTAGCTCCCGGTAAATTTACTTCCTTTTATTTTCGCTATTCTGTAGCTTTGTCCATCAAGACCAGTTCGTTGGACATTAAATGGATGATTGGATTGTGTGAAGTAACCGTAACTTCACTTTAAAACGAACCGCAATCTTTTTAATAAAAATAATCACGAAATCCCAATTTCGGGAACTTCTAATTCATCACACCCTGTAGGAATAAACGCGCGTAGTGATTACTTTCACTCCGGGCACATGTGTTTCCTACAATTCGATCATTTATTTTCGTTAACTGTATACAATACACCGTTTTTATGTTGTATATACCATTGCACGTCTTATTACGCTCTGCGCACGTTTCCTCAACGAGCCGGTAGGAATGTTTACAAAACAGTTATAAATAAAATCATAACGAAAGGCCCAAAGGTTCTAAAAATCGATAAACAATGGAAAAATGAAAATAAAGTAATCATTTACTCGGCAACTCGAATCATCTCGTCAAGCTCAGTCGACCAAGTGGAAAAAAATATTTGAGTAGGTATACCGACTTTTCTGGTGATTCAGAATGTTGAAATTAAAGGGATATAATTTTATGAATCGTATCGACAAGGTTACGATGCTAAGTGTTGAAATAAATTCTTTATATTGTCGCCGAAAAACCGATTTTAATCCGGATGTGTACTGTTAAATTTATCACTTTTACCACACAGAATTTACCAATAAAACTTCCTACAGAATACAAATCAAGCGATAAATACGTTTCCTTCGCTTGTCACATGCTTTAAATTAAATTCAAACAGTTACATTTTTGTTCAAATTAAATATAAAGAACACTGTAGAATCTGTACATTTTCGATTAGGACTTGTATGGATCACTTCGTATTACCTCAAATAGGCAAAAAAAAGATCGAATTTTTCTTTAGAAACTTCTACTTCTAACGAAGCTCATTAACGCTACCGTTATTTATTATCTCCAGCAACCCACAGCACCGGATATCTACTTTATTTCCATTAACATCTCGCGACCGGCTCACCTTTTCCTACAACAACATCAATCCAAAAAGGCAATTCAATTATCCCGCTACCCTTACGTCGCGATGGGTTTTCTTCCAGCGCTATTCCCGTCTTTTTTGGCACGAGATGGACGCAAATAGACCGAGGCGTCTGGAAAAACCGAGCGGTTTATATTCGCTTCGCCCTCAAAAATATTTTCTGCATACAGGTTTCCTCGTTTTTCGCTCGGGAATTCGTCTAAATTTAAATCGCGCAATTCGCAATTGAACTGGTCGTTTTTGTCCGTTCGAATGCGCGGATAATTTCTACCGGCAAAATAAACTAATCGACGACAAAATCGAAAATTTCTTTCGTGCATATTATCGTCGAGTGTTAGCGCTTTTTAGGTGTGAAGCATGGCTATTAATTATAATTAAAGTGCTTTCTATAATATATCTAAATGGTCTAAGCAAATCGGTTTACAACGAAATTATGAACAATAAAAATTAGCATCAATTTTTGCAAAAATCTACCCTTAGGAAATCCATAATGAGATTGGAAAACGTGACTAAAGCACACCTTCTTCATCGTTTTATTTTTTTCGAACAAAACTACTGCAGGGCAATAATTATCTCAAAAGTATGCGAGAGATGTAAGAGGATAAGAAAATTCTAATTAGATGGAATATTAATTTATATTTTAATTTAATCCGTATATACATTTGTTTGTAAGTAGATAGTATGATATTACTTGGAAGATCTTATCGCTTAAATTGAACCGGCAATGTTCATAAAAGCGTAATACCTTAAGGCCCAATTTAATATCCACTATTTATTTGAACTTTCTTTTAAATAAATAACATATTTAAACATAAGTACAAACAAATAAAATCGACGAATATCAACAAATTTCTCTTTACCTATTGACTAGTAAATTATTTATACCGTTGACAAAATTATTATCCTGTTGTCGTTAAAAAAAAATATTGTGCACTATTCGCCAATAAGCAAGTATAATAAAAAATAACCAAGTATTAATTTCTATACAGGATCGCAATTACTCCTTTGGAGAAAGTACCGATTACGTTAATTAACGAGACCCACCTATTTCCTCGTATAAAAATTAATTTGTTCAATCGAACATTGATTTATACTCCTCGGTGCAAGAGGTATTCGAAAGAAAATTTTTTCGGACTGAAAGAATCTCAGTAATTTTAAGTACCGCTAGAGAGTAAATTCACAACGCGCTGTGATCGATAATACGTAACCAGAAAATTACTGTTACATTCGCCCAATTATCTTCCACAACTCGAGTCCTGTATACTATTCATTTCAACTCCTGGAGTAGAATAAAAAAACACCTAACGTATCTACATAGTTAAATAAGTAGTTTCCAATCAACGAAAGCATATAAGAAATGAATCAGATTTCACTTTAATTTTATTCATTTAGTACAAATATACGCCTAATTAGGAATTATTTTTTATATGAGAAACGTTTCTTGTTAGCACAAACTACTTTTTATCGAGTCATTTCTATTTTAATGGCAGTTTCTTGCAGTACATTAACACATATTTCCGTTTAATTAGTTTTTTTGTACATTATATTTTAATTAATATACATTAAATTTGTAATTGTCAATGTCAAATTCAACGAATCCATCTGGTGGTAAAAATACGAGATGAATATATTCGACAATTTAATGAATTTAACGAACCTTGAAATATTGATAATATTACAGGACATTACAACAGAATGACATAACCACGTAACATTAATTCTTTTCTACATGTGTGTAGGCTTGCCCTGGTCTGGTCGCTAATTTAACGATGTATAAATAATATTTACCCACCATTAACTCGTACTTAAAACGCGCACGTTTTATGAGCACATCGTTGCAGTTTCAAACGTTTATGAAAGATTGTAAAAGAGCCCATCTTGTGTAAAATTTATTTGCTTCTTAAACGTTTCGAAATTGGAAGAGTTAAATCATTATTTGTATCCGATCACCTACCGTAAAATGGTTATTGTTAAAACTGAATATATTTTAAATTATAAAATTTTAATCGTTTCCCGTTGAACGGAAAGTTGTGTTAACTAACTGGGTTACCGACACTAATTGTGGACCGGTTAAAATGTAGGAAACACAAACGAGGAACTTTCGCTTAGGAACCCATCACCTGGACCTCTTTCGCTATGCATTCGCGAATAACAATATGATTTATGATCGTCTATCGATATATCTGAAGGCGCCATAAACATCGCTGGGTGATTTTTCGTGTTCGTAAAAATTTTATCATTTTGCAAAAGTGAAAGGTGTACGGAACCATTTCGACATATAGGCACAGAAATAATATCAACACCGGAACCGCGCGAACCCCGACACCGTATGATTATTGTATGAAATTTCAGAAAGTGTCCTGAATCAAAATGCGGGTTCTTTCATATCGACAAAGAACGCTTTCTTATCTGGCACATTTTCAGTACGAAAAAAAATACCAAGTCATTTCGTAACAACGTTGCCGAATGTAATATTTACTACAATGTACATATAGTGTATTTTGGATCCAAAACACAAACAAATGTAAAACCAAAACCGAGGTCTCATAAATGCTAAGCTTATAACCAAAACATAACATAAATCTCGATAACACTATTATCTTAATTTTTATTAGGCAATTAGGATCTTAATCACAATACATCAATATTCAATAATGGTGATATTAATAACGAATTAGCCCAATTCCGGAAGCGATAAACGAAAAATTCGATTATTATAATTACGATAAAAATACATTTGTCGAAACTATATTTTTGCGGTTTCGGTTTCGCATTTTCGAAGAAGGAAATCAAGATTAGTTACAAATGACATCACCCTAATCTTAATCTTAAACTATTCTTTATTAATAATCCGATAAATCCAATCGAATTGCCATCCAATTTAGAATGTTTAATTTACAATTTTTGCAAAGAAAAAAGTAGCTCATCTTCAGGTCTATATTGCATGTTCGACGCACCGAACATACCAAATGCACCGTTTTTGGAGCAGAAAACAATAAATTAAATAATGGCTAAGTTAATCCTTTGATAGTCTACTTAACATACTGTTAATCACACCGATAATTGTCTTCGCATTTAACAATCTCGAACCAATCGTTAACATTAACATGCGTTTCGCAAATTACATTTACATTAATCAATAATTAGGCGAACAGAAAAATTGTATATTTTGAAAACAATATTATTTCATAACGTAAACATTCGATGCTATGCACAATCTAATTAACGTGGGCTTAATCCGAAGGTGTTAATTCTATTCGAAGGTTAAAAAAAATCGCCTTACTGTGTATGTGACACGAGAAATCCCGACTCCTATAACGTTTTGATCGTTTTTGAAAAAACCGTATCCGTTCAAGGCACTAACCGAAGCTACAGTCAACACCATGGCACAATTTTTTCGAAAGGAAAAACTTCACTGAAAAAAGTCCCCGATCGAATTATTCTCACTACATTTCCTGCACAGGAGAAGAAAATTATCTCTTGTAAAAATCCGAATCTCGCAGTCTAGCTGGATGATATCTAGATTAAAGTAGAAGAACTACGAACCACGACCACTCAGAGAAGGGGGGAACCAGCTTAAGTAACGCGCTGTTGCCTATTCGTTGCCAATTTACCTAGTCTGGGTATTTTTTAACTGTTTTTAACGAAACGTTTAACTTGCTAATTAATTTAAAACGTTCGGAATCTTTGAAAAACCCGTTTTAGACTGTGTAATTTAACGATGAATGTTGTTTGACATGCACACAGCTTTTAAATTATGTTTATGATCTGCGATCGCGTGCTCTTTGCTGTACAAAAACGGTTTATTTCGAGACAAAAATACCTACGATATTGGAAAATTCGATTTAATAGTTCGAGGATAAATATACAGAAACTGTTTGGGAGTTTTAATTAAATGAGGTAATTTGAAAACCCGATGTTGAGAATTGGCAACTGCGAAATTGAACCGTTTGATATTATAAAAATCCCATTCAAAGATTATGTGATATTTGCCTTATTAACTGAATTCCATCACGCAATGAACTGCTGTAATTCAGAAGAAATTGTCGCAAAAACTGAAAACTTTCAATCGTAAAACAATTCCTATAAATAGGCATAAAACAATTTAATCAAATTAACGGAAAAGGGTGCGTCCATCACGAACGCAAAGTAAGAAAAAAACATGCAATAAAATGCGAATTTTCACCAATAAAACATCATTAAATTCCTCAAATAGAAAAATATATTCCATCCACAACATTGCAGACAACTAGATTAGAATAAGCAGAATTATCTTATCTAATTTACATACATCTTTCTCTAGTTCTAACTTCCATATTCACACACATAATGTGAATTAAATTCGATACTTATTGCACTAAGGTAAGCGTTATTATTGTTATTAAACAGAAATCAATAACAATCTATTGTTAAAAACAAAAACACACGTCTCGTTTGCTAGTATAACAACAAACATTATCAATAAGAATTAAAAAATTAACGTAAATTTAATATGATTAGCCGGTTAATTATCGCACGAATTATTCTGAATCATTCTCACTTATCAATCTTCTAATAATTCGACAATAATTTCTGTTCAATGAGTAACACCTTTTATTTATAATGCAACGGGGAAATTGAAGATAAAATTTTTGGGATGCATGAACTTCTACAAAGAGGTCTATTATTTGTGATATAAATAGAGATTATGTCAAAGGACAATTTACTCTTCGAGAGCGCGAGTGTAGGCGTAAATAAAATAAAAAAAATAATACGGCTTATTAACCTCACATTCGAGGTTTATAATTTTCATTTACGAGCTTATGGGGAGTTAGTTGGGTGCAATTTTTTGCTTTTACATTCGAGTAATTGATGGAATTTGTTCGATGCAGAAACGCAACAATTAATACCATAATTGCCGAACACCATCTGCACAACTATCGCTGCAAATTGACCTATATTAAATTTACTATTCAATTTTCCATCTGAACATTCCGTTTGGCTACCAATAAAACATTTTATAGTCGGTTTTTGAGACCGAAGCTGCGGAAAAAAGGCCCATACACGAGCACTTTCAACCGTTGATCTAGCGAAAGCTCTATTTGTACACACGCAAATACGAATAACAAACCATTTATAACGAATTAATACGGCGAAATTCGCTGCTATATCTTCTGTTAAACGAAACGAGTGGTTTTTAAGGATAAAACTCACCAGCCTTGTAGTGAATGTATCATCCATGTCGGTTTTTCTTCTCTCTCCGCGATCCATTCCGTTTGGTACGTTATCGCCACTTTGCACGTTGCTAATACTAGAGTTTTTCGTGAAAATCTTCGATATTGCACTCCACATTTACGTTTATTCTACACGCAAAAACTCTTTTACCCTCGGACAATATCATCGTCCAACCTACGCAAGTAACGTAACTTGTAGCTTCAGTAGCCGACGAAATCGTGCAGTTCTTAAATTAAACGAATAAATAACGACTTACGAACGACTAGAATCACTTGTGAAGCATTTTGCGGGTTTACTTTTTAGTAAATTTCGTTAAATTCGTGAAAATAACCACTTTACTCGTCATGATAAATGAAAACTACTCGAATCGATGACAGCGCCAATGTGGAATGTCACCGAACTTTTGACAAATCGAAGTCGACATCAGCGCCCTTTCGTAAGAACTTTCATTGGCGGTTAATTCGAATTACATACACTTACGAATTATTTTTTTAATAAGTCATCAAAATTATCATCTTGTACTCACCAGATTATCAATATCCGCGTTTGATTTAGAAAATTAGATAATGTACAATTAATTAAATAATAATTAGGAGCTAACAGTGATTTGGTACGATAAAGATTTATGTTGGATATTCTGATATTACTGTCAATGTCAAAGTTGTCAAAATTGTCAAAATAAAGATATCTGTCAAGTATGTAAATGTAAATAAAACAAATGTCTTCAACGAACGAAATATTGGATGCAACGGGCAGTAGCGACTCATTAGACCCTAATAATTTACAAAAACAACTTGAAATAGCAAGAAGAGAAATAAATAATTTACGGTAAGTGCAAATATTCCGTATAATACTGTAAATAACCTGCTACTTCTAGGCAACAGCTTACTGCTCTGAATCATGTGCATCGCAAAGAACTCGATTTTATCAATAAAAAGCTCTCCGACTGGCAATGCACGACTTGTAAAACGAATCAAGCGACCGCTTTGGAATCCCCAACACCGACACCATCCGATTTTTCCGTGAATTACATCGGAAAAATCAATACAAACTTTCCAGAAAAGCGAGGCACTCCGAGGCAGCCCGGCATTTGCAAGGATTCGACCGCTAAATTGCTGTTAAATAACGTTTTCACGAATCCAGCGCACGCCTTGCAAGGCCTACAGGACTTCTCTCACATGTGGATATTATTCCATTTCCATAAAAACGATTCCAATCACTCCAAAGCCAAAATCGCCCCGCCGAGACTAAATGGGGCCAGGACCGGCGTATTTGCAACCAGGTCTCCGCACAGACCTGCCCCAATAGGACTTTCGTTAGTTAAAATTGATAGAATTATGGATAATACGATTTATTTTAGGTAATTACAATACTTACCATTAATTAATAATTTAACATTAAATTTTTGCAGTGGAGTTGATATGATTAACGATACACCTGTAATAGATATTAAACCGTACATCCCTCAATACGACAACCCAGTGTACCTAAATACAAACGATCTAAGTACTCCCAGTACTTCAAGAACAGTCGATAGAATCCCAACTGTACATCATACTATTAGTACCGATAACACTCAAATACTTTACAACGAACGGACGTTAGAAGGTGAAGAAAACGAGAGAAGAGACGAAGTATTAGGAGCTGCTGTGGCAAATACAGACCCATCCAGAAACGAAGTTTATTCAGCTAGGTAATACTTTAAACTTAAACAGTAGAGTTTAATGTTACGCTATAAATTAATTGAATAGGTCGAGTTCGAGAATGGGAGAGAGGGAAGCGCCGGACGGTGAAGAGGAAGAACCTCCCAGGAACCCTCAGGCTTCCGCCATCGATGAACCTGCGGTTACTCCCGATGGGCACATTAGAGTTCCAACGTGGATCGATCAGCCGCCTAGATTAACGGTAGTTTTCAAAGACAAGGCTTTGGCCCAATTAAATCAATTAGGAGCAGAGGTGATTAATTTGTTGTTGGATTTAATAAATGGTGTTTAATGTACGAATCGTAGGGAGAAGAAAAGAAAACTACCATCGTAAACGTTTTGAGGGAGGACCCGAGGTCGGTTTATTTGAGAGAAAGGTGGGGCAGTCACTGCTACGTGTTTAGGATAGCGGAATTGCACGTGTCTTGTAAGTTCAATGATAATTCTCATTTGGTAACGGTTTATCAGATATTCCAAAGCGACGTCCCACAAGGAGAAGAAGAGTGATTTCTTTCTTCTTTTAAACATTTTTATGAGTGCAATCTAGATGCCAACATTTAATGTTAAAATAAAGTGTGCTCGTTATAGAGAAAAATAAGTAAATGTACACCTATTTTACCCAATTTTTCCTGCAGAAAATATTAATGATTCACATATCCTGTTCAAACTGTGTGGATCTCTGTGAAGTAGAAATTTAGGTAATGTAAGGACCAAAATAAAATAATTTAGATTTTAGAGGAAGCTAACTTGTCCCTGTCCTTTTTCAAATAAATATATAAACTAAATAAAAAACCCGACTGCATTTTATTCAAATGTATTTACAATAAATATGAGTCTTATATACATGAATACAATTTAGTTAAAAAAATAATAATAAAAATAAATTCAAGTTTACTATTTTTCCCGTGTTACTTTATATGGTTTTTCCGTTGAAATAAAACTTAAAAGTACGTCCGAAGACAAATTGGAATGTTAGAATATATTCACCTAAAGCTACAGTAACAGTTTTATTGTTATATCATCGAATAAACATTTCAATAAAGTGTAAAGCTAAAGAGAAGATTCCGAAACTGCAATTATATAAAATTAAACGAGTTTCCGACTTTAGTTATATTTATTTATTTACAATAGGTTCAATAAATAGAATTCTTAATTTTTTTGTTAACAACAACTAGATTTTCCATACGTACTTCCTGACATTAAAAATGTCTGGAAAATAATTTCAAGGCAAGATTGCATTGTTCTAATCGAATACTTTATGTCATATCAGTCACTGTCTACTTATAAATAAAAACTATAATTTTACGACTAATTGCTTCATTGTGATAACAAAAACTGGTTTAATTAGATTATAGTTTTGAACAATTATGAACATTTATCTTTGTAAAATAAATTGATGTTTTAAACTGATATACAATATGTTAACTTCCATCCCTTTTACGAATATAAGGAATTTCGTTAGATTGAATTTGCCCACTATAATAAAATTAATTTTCGTTGCCCTGCTTCAAAACCAACAAACTAGGCATTGTAAATAAATAATGGATAGGAGAGTTAACTTGTTGTATTTCAGTTAGGAAATTACTGCAAAGAAACCATTACTTCAACAGGTTTTTAATGAAGCAAGCAGCTTAAGAAATTGTGTGAGCAAAATTATGTGTTGTTTTCCTGTAATATATTTAGAAAAAAAATATGTTGAGAGGCATTAAAGATTTTATCAACAATTTCCAAACGAGATTCCGATTATATCAAATTTTATATTAAGTACAATTAGCTTTTATTACCAATGTAAATCGTTAATGCCGCCTACTCATATTTCTGGAAATAATTTCTTCAGTGTATATCACGGGTCGACAAAGTATAACATCCTTACGTTTTAACCACAACTTGAGATTCAGTAAAAGTTGAAAGATATATAAAAATATTCCCTTTAAAACTACGAGACATTCACAAGAAGAGATAAAATACGATAGGCCTTTTTTACGTTTATATGTATAAGTGTTTCTTAAAAAACAAAATTGCAAATATACACCGACAATTTAATTTTAATATTCTCGCTTTTATTGCTATGTGAATATCCATTCGCGCTTTTATTACTGCCTGATTGTTCGAACATTTAACATTTTCGTATATTCAATGAATTTTTTATTCGGCTTATTGACCGGAAATAACGGCCAATATTTCCGCTTTAAACGCTTATGTATTATTTGCAAATTTGTATAGGGAATCCTACTAATATCTATAACAATTATTAACAACGGTATATAAATTACGGTGAATGAAAAGAAAGGATAGATCGTTTAAATTAAGTAATTTTTTTATACTTTTAGCTATATTTATAAAATATCTTCGTCAAAGAGTAAAATAATTAAAATTGTTAAAAATTTTGAGTAAATGTGGGTGTGTAAATTTCGATGAATATTTTTACTACAGTTTATCCTAGAGAAAATATTCGAAACAGCCCCACTACTCGGCCGAATATCAAGTGCACAAAAAAAAAACAAACGGAAATAGAAAGTACAATACATTAATGGAGATAAAATATCACAAATATATCACATGCACACCAACGAATCTATCGCTTTCTTTTCGCTCCCCAATTACGGTTAATCAGTAAACTGTAAAACATCTCTAATTTCTAATGTAAGATTCGAAATAATATTACTAGCGTTATTTGTATTGTCACAAGATTTGAGTATATCAAAGAATACTGTTTTCGAACGAAATTTCGAGGAAGACGAAAAATGCAAGTCGATCGTTACGCGGAAAATGGAAAAAGAGATACACTCCGATACATATCTACTTGATTTCGAAAAATTCGATAAAAAAATCACCTATTACAACCTAATTCTAAATAAATACTAAATAAATAATAAAAAAAGAAGTTATACAGCACATCCGAGCAAATGCATCTTGTTTTGCATGATTTGAATCGAGCAACAGTATAACACTAAACTGTTCCTTTCGTCAGGCTTAATTAATTATAATATAGCAGGAAAAAATTGCAATTTACCATTCTCTATACATTCATAAACAGTACTGTACATTAGAGTACATTAGAGTCCAACAGTACATTAGAGTCCAAGATCCAATCGCTCGGCCAATCAAAAAAAAAAAATAAGTAACCTCGATTAATCAAATAAAAATACAATAGAAAAAGAAACCATCCTAAACCTTCGTGTGAATAAGCGAACAGATAAAGTGCCGCGTCCTGCCGGAGAGTCGTCAGAAATATATCACCTCCTCGTCGGCGGGCGGCTGTTGCTCGTTCCTCACCTTGAACTTGTCCGGCAGCTTCGGGTAGGTGTGCGTGCGCGTCGCCTTCGCCCCGCCGCCGCCGCCGCCCGGGCTCTGGCACTGGCTCGGCGGCGCCGAATTCGGCGGCGAGTTCTGCATCATCGCCGGACTGGACCCCGTCCGGCTGTGCGAGTGCGCGTGCGCTTGCGGCCCGATCGTCGGCGTCTACAATCATACACGTATATGGGCGATCGGCGACGGAAATTATAAATAAAAATGCTTTTCTGGGACATACAGAGGTACATACACAGTTGGAAATTTAATTTCGCATAATAGGGAAATCAATGTTAAATTCTTAGCCGGCTGAAATCCACTCTACCAGTATACATTTCAATAGAACGTCGCGATAAATTCTAATAAATTTAATTGTTCTACTGGACCGCACGCCGCGATTTGTAGAGGTACAGAGTTATTTGTGTTAGGTATGAGGTACAAAATTGTTTAGAAACTACATTTAATAGTTTTTTTGGGGATATTTCAAAAAAATATGTGTATCGGTAGGTACAGTTTTTGAAAGAACAACAAATCTTGTTGAAATAAGGAAAAAAATAATTCAATTTTCTGCAAGAATTTCATCTCAGCTCAGTAATACAAGATTGATATCTGTATGACAGGTTTGGCTATAGTTTAGCAGAAAGTGGTGGACTATTATTTAGAGTTCTTTTATTTTCTGTTTTAAAATAATCTTTAAGTTTATTTTTGGAGTTTCCTTTTTATTATTTTCTTAGAATTTACTTTCTTTTTCAAGCCATTGTGGCAAAAAGACATATCTACATAATTCTATTTTAATATTAGTGATATTTTTTCAATAAATTATCGTTTAAAAAATCTCATTTCTTTTTAATCGACTCGACGTTCGCTCATCCGAACCCGTTTTGATACTGTAGAAGTGTCGATCGAAACCGTTGAAATTATTTGATTTTTAATCTAACCGAACCAAATCGCGGTGTGAAGTCCAGTAGAACAATTAAATTTATTAGAATTTATCGCGACGTTCTATTGAAATGTACACTGGTAGACTGGATTTCAGCAGGCTAAGAATTTAACATTGATTTCCCTATTATGAGCGAATAATTTTCCAACGGTGTAGAGCTAAATTCGTTTTTGTAAATCGAAATTAATAGAAAAATTTTTGACAGATTTGTAAAAATAAATTATTTGACGTTTGACGTTGACTGTTCGTTTGGTTTAAACGGAACTACACCGAAGTGAGAGATTTTTTCCGTTATTTAGACAATTTCGTCGCTTTTAATGGACGAGAATAGAAGAAATTGCAATAATTCGCAAAATTATACGTTTCTTGGTCATTTATACTTACCAAAAATGAAGAAACGATCAAATTATTTAGAAAAAAACATACACTAATGACAGCGGCAATGAACAAACTTCGAACTGTCAAAGTTGTCATTTCCGGATACGTTGACATTTAATTTGATGTACAGGGTGTTTTTTCATTAAGAAAATCAGAAAAATTGATAAACAGGGTTGTTTTTTGTTATCTTAAATGAAAAATTATGTGTATATCAAAGAAGCTCGCAAGGATAACGATAGTATATACGTACGGTGTCTCCGGACGGCGGGCTGAAGCTGTTGTCGGAGCCCAATCGCTGGTAGCCCGACGTGCTGGTCCGGCGCACCTTCTCGTCCTGACTCAGCTTCAACGGCAGCATCTGCTGCACGCCGCCGCCGGCGCCCGCTTTCGCCGCGTCGCCGGTCAATTTGGACACCAGCTTCAGCGGTATCTGCTGTCTGATGTGCACGTTCTGCGACACCTTCTGCTCGTTGGTGGCCGATATCAGGTTGAGCGGCAGCTGTTGCTTCACCTGCGAGCCGCCCTTGCCCCATTTGGAGTCTTTCCTGCGATCGACGGACGAGGCGGAGTGCGCCAAGCCGGTGCCGGAGGCGCTCGAGCTCATCGCCGACGATGAGTCCGATTGCGGGCTGCTGTCCTCCGACGTGTCCTTGCTGCTGTCTTCGGCCATGATGGGCACGTTGCCCAGCAGGCCCTTGTTGGTGAGCATCTCCATTTTCCTGAACAGCTGCTCCCGCTGCTGGGCGATGTCCTCTTGCTCGGCTCGAATTTGTTCCTAGCGAAATATAATAGGCATGAAAGTCCGAAAAATTAACAGTTAGTATATGTATGTAGATCGCAAACGAGCTGCATTTGCATAATTCTAGTTGCAGAACGCGAATAAATGCTGAATCTAAATAACAACAATGTGGATAATTTATTCACGACAGTCCGGTAATAATTAAAAAGTTGAGGAATAAAAAAAAAGAACCGTACTAATTAAAATGTAATTCTCGATCGGCCGCTCCTAATAAGAAGGTAAGCACAAGGCCGATTGAACTCAACCACCTGCATATAGACACAATCGGAATAGCTCGATGAATGTTATTCAATTAAACGATTTTAGCTATACGATTTACCTGCAATCTGAGTAGCTCGGTTTTCTTCTCATCCAACTCTTTGGTCTCCTGCTCCTTGAGAGCGTTCCACGCCGCCTTTTCGCCGCTCAATTTATCCTGCAGATTCCTCAGCTCCTCCAATTGCTGGTTGTGCCGGTACTGCTTCGAATCCGCGCCGCCTCTCAGCGTCATTATCTGAGCTTGCAGGCTGAAATTCCCAGATCAGAACCTATTTACAAACCAGCTCGACACTGTCAAATAAAAGCTTCTAGAAAGCTAATAGAAAGGTGTCACGAAGCTTCTTACAAACCAGCTGAAAATTGTAATGTAGAAGCTACTGGTGGTTCAATTCGATTAAAAGTTGTAGTGAAGCTTCCGTGGTGAATTATATTGATGTTTTAAGAGCCATTTTTTTAAAGTATAAAAGTGTTTAAAATGGAAAATTGAAGTTGCGATAAGAAACTGTTACGAATCTTTCGTAATATATCATTAAGTTATAAGAGAAAATATAAATATGTAGAAATTTACTATAAAAAAGATAAATTTGCCTACGCATTTTAATATCCTAACGAATTTCTCTTTCACTATTAATCGTTATGTAAAAATCACCGATGTAATCGCGGATAAATTTCAATCATTACCTTCCATCGAAGTACCCCGAGAATTTATTTTTCCGAAACATATCACACCACCGATAAATCACATTAATCAAACGAACAAACGAGAATATAATAATTAAAAAAAACCGCCGGACGCGCTGCTCGCTAGACGTTCAATAAGCGCGTCGACTTCGACCGGAATCGAACCGGAGAAAGTAAAATCATCAATTTTCACCGATAAAATCGCGACCGTCCGCAAGTAAATACACATGCACGGCGCGAAAGGTAACTCACCTTTCGTTGGTGGTCATCAGCTGAGATATGATGCACAGCAACGTGTACACGTAGTGCGACAATTGTATTGCCGCGTATTGCTGTTCTCTTCCCAGTGAAAGCAACGCCGGGCCGTCGGGGGCGCCGCCGAGCTGCTGCTGCTGTTGCTGCTGTTGATTCGAAGATTCGCTATTTACATTTAGTATATTACCATTAGTCAAAGGCCCTGCTGTTATCACACAATTTCTATAAGGCAACCGTTCCTGGAACCACACAGAAAATAAAAACAACGTGCAGGTGTTATCGCTGAGTTTGGAATTGGAACAATAGAGAGATTCTCGAAATGTAAATACTAGGAAAATTTGCTATAAAAATTCTCATCGTTGAGATTAGTAGGCGCATTTTATTTAATCGTCTCTTCGGAATTGCTACTTCTTTGCTTGTTTTGATAAATCAATACTGGAAGATGCAAGGAAGTAATTTTTCTCTACTTCTAAATTAAATTATACAGAAAAAAGAGTGATATTATAGAATTGCAACTCAATCATTTTGATAATCTCTCTTCATTTAACTCACACAGAGTCTACATAAAAGATTGATTCCCACTTGACCAAATTCGAAATGAACGTAGTAAATTTGTTATGTTTATGTTGGTACCCAGAAAATAAGTTACTAGAATACTGTCATTAATGTCATGTCAACGTCAACTCGATCATAAGCGGCACGGAGCGTAAGCATCATTCTGCTTTTAATCTCGCTAGAAATAACGTGTTTTGTTTATTTTTCCTAGTTTTTCCTGTGATTTTCCTGAAGAAAACTGTGTATCAACATAACCTTAAATTAATGAAAGGTAAAAGTAATGAACAACATAACGTAATGGATTAATGTTCTTACGCCACTGTGTTGATTTGTATTCAAAATGGCGACATTTCTTAAAAACAATAACAACAGTGCACTTTGTGCACTTTGTGCACTTATATTTTTAAGGTCTGGCATCTCCCTATGCTTATGCATTAGAGAATGTGTCCCGTTATTTGAAAAAAAAAAAGTAAAAAAGGACTTTTTAAGCTTCACTTTTTCGCCGCACCGTGGCGAACGATCGGAGGACCAACTTATCTCAGCCAATCAGCGTCGTGCTACATATAAATCGCGGTTGTGAGACGACAGTTCAAGCTGTCAAAACTTCAAAAATTATTTTTTGACATTTCGAGGAGAAAATGGAGAAATACATTAACCGAAGATACGTGAGGCATTATGTTTAAGAATCTATTTTTAGTTTGAATAAAGGCTATCTTAATGCTAATTCTACATAATTCGTACGCAAAAACCCGGGGTCCTTAACAACATCGCCTCCTAGCGGCCGTTTTCGGAACCCTGTTTTATCCTCAAATAACGGGACACTTTTTCGACCCATGATTCCAGACCTTAGAAATATAGGACCGTCCGTGGGAATCAATCATTTATGAAGACTGTAGAATCGAGCATACAGGGTGTTTCACAACTTATCCGACAAATTTTAACCACATATGCACTGTTACGAGAGAAATTAATTTCCCAAAAAAAAAATGTAATAAATGTCTTACAGAAATCGAGATAATAAAATTACTTATACAAGATGTTCAAAATTGTTCCCATTTACTGCAATGCAAGCTTGGGTGCTTGTTTTTTGTTTTAACCATTGTTTTGGTGCAACATTTGCAACATTTGCAACATTTGCTACTGCTCCTACGAAATCAACTTCTCTCTCTCTTTGAGAAATCTCAAAAAAAATGTAATAAAAGTCCTACAGAAATAAAATTATAAACCCGAGTTTCACAAAAAAATTGAAAAATAAATACTGCATTTTGCGTTCATAATTTTGCCTTAATACTTTACTGTAGCAAATGTTGCACCAAAACAATGGTTAAAACAAAAAAAAACAAGCACATAAGCTTGCATTGCAGTAAATGGGAACAATTTTGAATACCTTGTAGAAGTAATTGAACTGCTAAACTATTATTTTATTATCTCGATTTCTGTAAGACTTTTATTACATTTTTTTTGAGAAATCAACTTCTCTCTCTTTGAGAAATCTCAAAAAAAATGTAATAAAAGTCCTACAGAAATAAAATTATAAACCCGAGTTTCACAAAAAAATTGAAAAATAAATACTGCATTTTGCGTTCATAATTTTGTCTTAATACTTTACTGTAGCAAATGTTGCACCAAAACAATGGTTAAAACAAAAAAAACAAGCACCCAAGCTTGCATTGCAGTAAATGGGAACAATTTTGAACATCTTGTATAAGTAATTGAACCGTTAACCTATTATTTTATTATCTCGATTTCTGTAAGACTTTTATTACATTTTTTTTTGGGAAATTAACTTCTCTCGTAACAGTGCAAATGTGGTTAAAATTTGTCGGATAAGTTGTGAAACACCCTGTATAAACAAAAGGAAATATAGATTTTTGCAAACTTACAAATAGTCTGGAATCGCCGGGCTTGAGGTTGTCGAAGTCCGGCGTGCCGGGCTGGGCGCCCGCGGCCCCCGCCGGCGGCGGCTTCTTGCCGAGCAGCTTCAACGGCGGCTGGTTGTTGTCGAAGCCGCCGAACGTTTCGGCGCGTTTGGGCAGCAACGGCGACACGTAGGTGTCGCTCTGGTGCTCGCCCGCCGAGCTGACGCTCCTCGACAGGTTCGTGCCCGTCGTGTACAGCGAGCTCGCCAGGTGGCTCACCTCCTGCAAACCAAACCCCAATCAAAACTCCCCGAAAAATTAGCCACTGTACTATAAAAGCTTCCAGTTGTACAGAACCTCGATCTAGCAGGTTTCAAAGGATGAAACGAGTATCTTCCGAGGGTTTCCTATTTCAGGAAGATCTGTAATTTTAAGTGACCGTGGAACTCGCGTCCAGTTGTACAGTGTCTCTTCCGAGGGTTCCCTCTATCAGGAAGATCTGTAATTTTAAGTGACCGTGGAACTCACCTGGACGGCCGTCAGGACTTCCTTCCACATCTGGTTGGTGTCGATGTTGTCGCGCACCAGGTGGCTGTAGGAGGGCGGCGACGGCGGTTCGAGGCCGGCGGCGGCCAGGAGGCGCAGTTGCAGGGACATTTTCTCTTCCAACAGCAGCGCCTGTTCGATGTCCTTCTGGCGCAATTGACCTACAAATCGGCTCGTTAGCGACGTCGAGGCGATGGGTGAATTTTGTGTTTTTTTGATAAAGAAACGTGGTATGAGAGAACATGCAAATGTTAACGTGAGAATTCCAAGTAGATTAAGAGAGTAGTTCAAAAGAATTAGGTATTGGCTAGTAATTTAGTTAAGTAAATTAGTATTTAACAATACATGCGCACTATCATGCTAATAATAGATATTTTCTCGTTAATAAATCGGTCTGCGATTTTTTTAAATACGAAATATTAATAATAAAATCATAGTGAGCTGTATAAAATAACAAATAACTCACCATAAGTATTAGTACAGCTTATTTTAATGTTTAACCCCAGATAATAGTGCTAATGTACCTATCAATAATTCACTACGTTGATATGGAAATTGTACTAGGTATTGAAAAATAAAACAGTACACGAAAAGAAATTCATTTGCATACCATATGAATAAAAATCTATAACTAATAAACGCAGATAACCCAGTAGAGTCATACATTATAAATTTGTAGATAAGTAAATAGTTTATTTGAAAGTATACGTTTTATACAAAAACTATTCTCTATACAAATAATCATTCCTTGATCATTACTATTTCTTTATATCACATAACGAACGCAACAAAAGAAGTAGGATAAACAAAGGAATGATTGCAACGCGTGCTACAAAATAAAGCTCTGTTTTGTGAATATTGCGGAAAATTTGAAAAACTTCCCCGCGATTTATCTTTAAAGAGGATTACCTACAAACTCGGGGACTCTAATCGGATTCTCCGTTCCAGCGAATTTCATTCCAAACACCAAAAATCTAACCAACTAATCTACCCGAATGGATTCCAAAAGAGAATTGCATAAAATCTAAAAGAGAGGAAAATGCATGCGATGATTTTTTTTACTGTTAGTTACCTTCGAGGTCCGAATCTGCTTCTGTAGGAAAACAGAGCAATACAAATAATATATTTACACTAACAGATCGGTATGAGAGAATTTGTCTTGTTAATAAAAAGTTAAGAAGTGAACGGAAACGGTCTACGGTTCTAAAAATCCGGCGGTAGAATCAAAATTATCGTTGCGATATGTATATGAAACACATGCCGTTCTCGATTCGATTATTTTGTACAAAAATCGCTTTAATTGACAATCGATCAGAATCGATTACTCACCGATTAATTGGCGTACTTGATTCTGCTTGGCGTTAATTAGAGTCTGCTTTTCCTCCGTACTCAAGGCTATATTGTCCTCTTCGTCCTCCGGGCACGATTGCACAGCCTCCCTGAAACCCAGAACAAAGTCTTATATTGCAGTTTGAATCTGTAAGATTGTGCGCATATACATTTGTTTTATTAATTTCCTCTTACCTTATTGCTTGTATCCAGATTTGCTTGTCTTTAGGTTTGTGCACTTTCAGTTCGAACATCTCGGGATCAGCAGGATCTGAAGAAATTAAATAAATCCCTCTGGAATCCTGGCCTGCTATTTCTCTCACTAGAAGTTTCTGAAGGGAAACTACGCCGGTCTATAACGAATTTACCCCACGTTAGGTTAAATTGTAGGTAAGTTGATGATAAGAAGAAGAAGTATAAAAAGAAATAATAACAATAACAACCAAAATGCAGCGACTACATTGAACGTAGGAATGAAAATAGAAGCGAAGAGTTTACTCACTTTACTTACTGGAGTGAAAAACGTGTATTTATGCGAATTTTCTTGCAAGAAAAACAAAACGTCCGACAGCACGATGACCAGGACCACCTGCATCTTCCCCCTGCCCTGCATCAGCATCGCCACCCCTTCGAATTTCAGCGACCGATTGCCCTGCAGGATGTCCGACTTCCTGAACTTCTGCCCCCTGTACACGGTGCTCGATTTCGCGTCGATCCTGTTGTAGATCTCCAGCTTCCTGTCCTCCTTCTCCTTTTCGGCCACCTGCGCGTCCACCTCCACCAGGATCTCCTTCACCAGCGCCAGCGCCCTCTGCAGCGCCTCCTGCTCCTGCTTGTTCTCCTTGCTCGTCTTGATCAGCGGCTCGATCAACAGCGGGTACTTCGTCAGGCGCTGCGTCACGAACAGTATGCACTCCGGTATGCCCTTCTTCTTCAGCAGCGGGTTCGTCTGGCAGTGCCTCACGAACTCGCCGAAACGCTGGTCGTTCTGCAGGTAGTACTTGTATATCTCCACGGCGTCGCGATGCCTGCTGCAAAACTCGCCTGGAACGCGCTCCAGGTTAGCCTGTTTACTCATTCACAAGGGCACTCACCGTAAGCCGATTTCAACTTGGCGGCGTGGCTGTTCGAGAAGGTTTCCAACAAAATGTCGGCTATGGAGGACACGATGGGATTCTCGCGCTGGCGTTGCCGCAGCCTCGCCAGGAAGCCCAAGTGCAACTCGGTGAGGTCCACCAATCTGGGAAACATCCTCTCCAAGTTCGGACCCAGCTGGAAGTACTTGTGCAAACCGTCCACGAATATCTGAAATAATTATATACTCAAAAATCTGTATCTGTATCTGTATCTGTATCTGTATCAGTATCAGTATCAGTATCAGTATCAGTATCAGTATCAGTATCAGTATCTGTATGGATTCTAGTACCTTCTGCATGACCAGGAGGGTCATGCAATGGTGCTTCTCGGTGAGGATGAACTCGTAGATGTGCTCCTGTCGCTTGACCTCCTTCTCCTTGAGTTTGCGGGAGATGTCCTTGCCCACGTAGGGGGACCAGGAGTCCGGTTCGGTCTCGTGCAGCCCCAAGGTGTAGTCGGAGCAGAGATCTACGGCCGTTAGGGGGGAGTCCGAGAGAAACTCCAAGGGAACGATCGGGACGTCGTCGGGATAGCTAAACGAGAATTCGTGTAGTTTTTTTTTGTGTGGGTTAGGTATCATTGGGGCGACTTACTTGGCGGAGTCGTGCTGCCCGTGGGAGTTGTCCTTGTCATCGTAAAGTATTTGGCTGAAAGGGTAACGTGGTATTTAAAGCGATCAGTTTGTAGTTGGTGACTGTAGGACCAGCCGAATGAGGCCCGGTAGAAGCGAAGGCCGAGTAAAGGTAAAACATCGAATAAATACGAGGAATTAACAGCGAAAACAACACGTATTCGACAATGTGATATTTACGGTTTGGGGGGGTATTTATTGTGAATGTGACTTGCGTTGAAAATAGAGGAAAAAAAACAGATAAAAATAAGCATGCGTGAGAGTGAAACAATAAACGAGTGCGGCAAAATAGCGCTACAACCAAAAACATCCATCGACTTAGCCACGAAAAAAAGTATAGCGAACAGACTAATTAGATTATACTTAAAAGTTTCGGCTCTACCCAGATGTAGCTGCGATTTGTTCAATCGACCCGTTTCGTACGAAACCGAATTTCCACACTCTACGAACCAATTAAAGCGAAACCGATCGAGGACACTCCATTTCTATACGAAACCGGCCGTTGATTCGAATCCGAGTAAATGAGCCGGATGACTGCGGATTACTGAAGAGTCAACAACAACATACGATGTTATAATACCGCTAAAAGTAAGAGACTAAAGTAGATGCGAGTATACCGGAAAAGTAGATGGTAGTTGGTGAGGTAAGTTAGAACTTACTTTACTCCCAGTTTAGTTGCGACCCTTCGCCACGGCGAATAGCACAGTTGGCTCCTCCTAAGCGGGAGGGACAGGGAAGAGGCAACGTATTAGGCACATAACCCATCAATTTATTACATTAACCGATTAACTTGCTATATTGTTAACAGACATCTATTTACACTGGACGTTTAAATTAATTTGAAGAGCGCCATCCACTCTCGTTACGTTCGTTAATTTTGATCAAACGAGACGTTTTATAGTTGTTGCGTTTAATAGTGCATAGTTACGAAGAGGTTCCTTTACTCAACCGATTTCACTCTTTAAACCCCTTCATAACTATTAAAAAATCGCACAATTTCTTTAATTATTTACAACGGTGCACCGGAATTCCCAACCAAAATAATAATCCCTTCTTAGGGTCGAACCTACTTTACTCATATCTAGAGTAGAGTAGAAATGAGAGAAGTAGAAAAAAGTAGGGTAGAGTAGAGTCAAGAAGAGTATAGTGTCAAATTGACTAGAATCTAGTAGAGTCTAGTAAAGCGGGGTCAAGTAAAGTAGTCAAGTAGAGTAGATTCAATTAGGGTAGAATCAAGTAGAGTAGAGTCAAGTAGGGTAGAATCAAGTAGAGTAGAGTCATGTAAAGTAGAGTCATGTAAAGTAGAGTCAAGTAGGGTAGAATCAAGTAGAGTGGAGTCGAGTAAATTCGGTGCGGAGTTCCGGTGCGCCGGTATGTACAATTAGAAATTTTTAGAGGAATTTTCTTTACGTTCGGGATAAGCACCTTCAAGCGTTTACGAGTCCGTTACGTTAACGTGTGAAACGTTAAAAATAATAAACGGAAAAACAGAATCTAAATTTCCTGGCGCAGCGAAACGTTTTAGGCGATCGTTAGTGCAAACTCTCGATGATCCCATAAACGTTTCGAAAACTAAAAATGTTCGTCAATAAAAGCTACGAAGCAAGCAACACAACATTTAATGAATATTAAGTCGAGCGTGGAGTGTGTGTTTATATAGGTGGGGTACATCGAGTTCGAAGTCGATAATAACGGTAATTATTATCGTAGAATAACAATAAAAGTATTGTTTTTAAATTAAATGTTATATTTGTGAAATATACAGCTTGTATTATAGTGGAAATTGCGCTATTTTCGAGTGAATCTTATAGTTTATACACAAATTATTTCAAACTTTAAATTAGAGTTTGTCTTTGAAGTTCAAGTTATATTTAATATTGTAATGATGAGTGATTTGTTGGTGTATCACAAGAAAATAGTTTCAAAACTTACCTGGTTTCTAGATAAAAAGTATAATACAAGAGTTAGAAAACAATACTTTAAATTATTCCAAATGCATTTAAATCAATCAATTTATTCGAAAATAGAATGTAAGCATGCTTAAAGTAATTATTTTATCATACAAAATTAAATGTTTATTATTTTATTTCGTCTACATTTTAATTACTAAGTAGAGAAGATGGAATAAATTCGATCACAATTAATTTTATTTTTTTTTTCTGTTTCGACTAATATCTACAAAACAAAAATAAAAAAATAGTTGCCATTTTTTTAATAAAAGAAAAATGAAACCTTATTGAAAAATCAAAAAAAAATGTCTACAGGGAGTAACCAAAAATACAATTTTTACACATTAAAAGGTTCGCAGGATCCAAAATACTCTATATAAAAGTATGGTTCATCTTCATCATTAATTACTTAAAAAATTATTAGAATAATCCCACAATTAATTATTTATTCAGAGATAAGTTTAATAATTTCGATTAAACTTAATGAAGATACCCACAAGTTCTACCACATGCCCCATATCGCCTAATCTACGAAAAATCTAAAACGATCCGATCCGAAAACGAAACACTACAAACCTTCTACACATACACAAAACTCAACGTTTCTACCCTCATTTCACCGTCTTCGAATTTACATAAAACCCGCATCGAATTCGGAATTCCCTTCGTCGCGTCGGGGAAACCCGCGCGTATCCACAACGAGACGTAAAACAAGAGGATTCTTACCTATTGGAGTTGTTCTGCGACGGCAGAGAGGCGGATCCGCGCTTCGAAATCGAGTTTTTCGCGTTCTGCAACGGCACCGCGAATCCCGACAATTTGCCAGCGCTCTGTAATAAAACAATTCGAATTACACGAGCGAATTAATTCGAGTCAATGCTCACCTTAACGTTTTTTATTTTAACGCACTCCTGAATGTTGTCCTTGCAGGTGTTTTGATGTACAGTCATGCCGCAGCCTAAAATGCAATTTGAGTTTCGTTGCGGCCAGACAAAGTTGTATTTTTACGGAGTTTAGCATGTTTTATTGACACTTACTTTCACAATAAAGAGCGGGTTTATTGCTTAACGATTTGGTGCAGAAATCACATGTATGGGAATTACCGTAGCTACCAGAGACCCACTGGTGCGGTAATTTCTTCGATTTGTCCTAAGAATTGAGCGAATTATTAGTCGATTGGTAGTTGAAATAGAATTAATACATTTACCTTCTTTTTTCGGAAAAACAAACTCCCCCGTTTCCTTCGTTTCTCGGAATGCCGGTCGTAAGAGACGCTGGAAATTCGATTACAGGTTAAAAGTGTACCATTACGCTGGCATTACCGCAATGAATTGGCATGATTTAGAACGCGTTGTTTATTTACAAAGTATTTTTAACGGTATAGAGAAGAAAAGAGTATCGTACAAAAGCTCTATCGTTTTTCGATCGAATTTTCCTTTGTGGCCCAAATGTTATTTTTTTCTGTCGAAGAACAAACAAAAATCGATTTGCGTCACAGTTTGATTCACGAACCCGTGATTGACTGATTCATCGAGATAAAAATAATATGTAAATACTACAAAACGGACATTGTGTACAAAAAACGATTAAACTTCGAAGAAACGGGAAAAATTTCGAAATATAATAAACTTCGTTTGCTAGAAAAACATGCAATATTTTAAAGTTTCAATCGCGCGGAAAATGGAAATTTCTGTTCAAATATCCACGAAATAACAACGCAACTAGGAAGTAATTGGATAATAAATTGACTTTTTCTCATCATTTGATTCACAACAAACAATCATTCCTTAATAGTTAATTCCTATTTCTTTTGGTCCTGTAACAAACCAATGCTAGCAAGTCACAAAAGAAGTAGGAACAACGGAATGATTTACTCAATTTCGCGCGTATTTCAAGAGGTAGTTGCAAAAAATACTTATATAAAAAAGAATATATGATACAAAAGTGATGGAAGTGCGAGTGATATATCGTAGGGCGAGTCAGCCGGGCATGCATCGGTGTACTTACTGGTGCAAAAGTGCAATCGAATGCGGATCGAAATGCGCGTGTCCCAATCGGCTACCTTCCTCTTCAGTTTCGCTCTCGGTCCCGCTCGGTCGGCCCCTAGACACCAAGCTAAGCACATGCACTACATTGTCTAGCTAAAACGTTTTTGCGCTCCTCTACCTACTTCTGTTTTTTTACCGAAATGTCGTCGAATAAACTCGCACCTGGACCTAAGTTAACGCGACACCTGCGCGAATTGTGATATATTTATACAGAACGACCCTTTCCTGGTTACATATTTACAAGCTGTTCGCTGTTGGAGTTACATAGGGGTGCAGTGTTACAGGTGCGCTGTTTCGAGCTCGTTAAAATCCACAGTAAATATCGAATTTCCTCCAAAAAAAAATGTTTTAAGAAACCGATACATTCCCAAATTGCGATGCGTAATTTGATCGGTTAAGGGCGAATTGATAATTATTAATTACGAATTTAACCCTAATCGATTTAAGCGACGACGGTAGAAACTAAACTCGTCCGAATAGTTAAGGGAAACTAAATTAGTCGATGATTAAATTACGATGGAAGTTCGCCTCGAAAACCATTACTGAATTTACTGTTCTTGTTTCCCTTATTAGGTGGAGAATATACGAGCACTCCACATCCTTGCATTGCGGTTAATCGAACAAAAGATTTCGCGAAAACAGAAGTAGGTACGGAATCGGCGCGGAATTCAATTCAATAATTATTATCGATATTATTTATTAATAGCCTATTATAATCGAATGAACCGGCCGCAATAAAATCGCTTCATTAATATCCAATAAAAACACGATCAAACGACGATATTGTTCGCATGCATTGAAAATGTGCGATGTAGTGGATAAAATCGAAAAAATTATTAAATTTTTAAGCGACAAAACTATATTAAAAGGCACTTACATGGGCAGAGTGGGCTGGGCGCCAGCCAGCACCGGCTCCGGCGCCAAATCTCTCACGGCTATTATCGACGGCGTCGAAATCGACTTTTGCAACGGCAACCTAGCCGGCAACAGCCGCTGTTCGGCCTCCCGTTTCGCCTTCAGCTTGTTGAAATCGTTCTAAAAACGAAACCCCAGCTCAATGGAACCCCAGCAAACAAATCGCACACATCGAACCAAGCATACTCGACCACCCTCAATCGCTCAAATTTGTCCCCGCAAATCGCACAAAATTACCTGCAAATCGGCCTCGTTTAGGGAGTGCGTGCTGGCCCCTCCGCCCGTTCCTCGGGATCCCCGATGCCTGATCACGACGGGAGCTTCGGGCCCCAACAGCCTCACGGTGCTCCCGTCCACGTTGTCCACCAAAGAGGATTCGTCCGCCTCGGACTCCATGCTGCTCAGCGATATGCTGAAATCGGATTTAGAGCGACTGTCAAACGATAACTGGGGGCTGTTCCGAGCAATCGATTTGTTCAGGCGCTATATTAGAGGAACTGGAACGGAAGGATCTTGGAATAAGGGAAGGGTGGTAATAGAGTAGAAAAAGTACTAGAGAAGAGAGGAAGGAAATGGAAGAAGAATGAAGCAAGATACACTGCAAGAATTGGAGTGGAGGGATCCAGGAGTAAAGGAAATTTGTGCATATGGGAAGGGTGGCAATGGAATAGAAAAAGTACTAGATTAGCTAGGCAGGAAATGAAAAATGAATGATGCAAGATAGAGTCTTTGATCGCAAGATTTCAACACAGAAAATGGAAGAAGAATAAGACAAGATACTATAATGGAACTGGAGTGGAGAGATCTAAGAGTAAGAGAGACTTTTGCATAAGGGAAGGATTGTAATAGAATAGAAAAAGTACTAGATTAGCTAGGCAGGAAATGAAAAATGAATGATGCAAGATAGAGTCTTTGATCGCAAGATTTCAACACAGAAAATGGAAGAAGTGTAAAGCAAGATAAAATAATGGAACTGAAGTGGAGAGATCTAAGAGTAAGAGAGACTTTTGCATAAGGGAAGGATTGTAATAGAATAGAAAAAGTACTAGATTAGCTAGGCAGGAAATGAAAAATGAATGATGCAAGATAGAGTCTTTGATCGCAAGATTTCAACACAGAAAATGGAAGAAGAATAAGACAAGATACTATAATGGAACTGGAGTGGAGAGATCTAAGAGTAAGAGAGACTTTTGCATAAGGGAAGGATTGTAATGGAATAGAAAAAGTACTAGATTAGCTAGGCAGGAAATGAAAAATGAATGATGCAAGATAGAGTCTTTGATCGCAACATTTCAATACAGAAAATGGAAGAAGAATAAGACAAGATACAATAATGGAACTGGAGTGGAGAGATCTAAGAGTAAGAGAGACTTTTGCATAAGCGAAGGATTGTAATGGAATAGAAAAAGTACTAGATTAGCTAGGCAGGAAATGAAAAATGAATGATGCAAGATAGAGTCTTTGATCGCAAGATTTCAACACAGAAAATGAAAGAAGAATAAAGCAAGATACAATAATGGAACTGGAGTGGAGAGATCTAAGAGTAAGAGAGACTTTTGCATAAGGGAAGGATTGTAATAGAATAGAAAAAGTACTAGATTAGCTAGGCAGGAAATGAAAAATGAATGATGCAAGATAGAGTCTTTGATCGCAAGATTTCAACACAGAAAATGGAAGAAGAATAAAGCAAGATACAATAATGGAACTGGAGTGGAGAGATCTAAGAGTAAGAGAGACTTTTGCATAAGGGAAGGATTGTAATAGAATAGAAAAAGTACTAGATTAGCTAGGCAGGAAATGAAAAATGAATGATGCAAGATAGAGTTTTTGATCGCAAGATTTGAACACAGAAAATGGAAGAAGTGTAAAGCAAGATACAATAATGGAACTGAAGTGGAGAGATCTAAGAGTAAGAGAGACTTTTGCATAAGGGAAGGATTGTAATAGAATAGAAAAAGTACTAGATTAGCTAGGCAGGAAATGAAAAATGAATGATGCAAGATAGAGTCTTTGATCGCAAGATTTCAACACAGAAAATGGAAGGAGAATAAAGCAAGATACAATAATGGAACTGGAGTGGAGAGATCTAAGAGTAAGAGAGACTTTTGCATAAGGGAAGGATTGCAATAGAATAGAAAAAGTATCAGAACAGCTAGGCAGGAAACGGAAGAAGAACGAAGCAATATGGCAGCCTTGTTATAGAACAAGCAGGACCTTAAAAAAGTGGTACATTGAATCAATTTGTAGCTTCCTCAATGTACTAATTTTTTAACGCCGTGTAGAATGAATAAACGTTCTAATAAGTACCTCCTTTGGCGCGTCTGTTTGATCTTGTCCTTGTTTCCGGTGAGATCCTCCAGAGCGGTCCATGATCGCCTTCTCTGCGGCTCCGGTTGGCACAACCAATCTTGAGCGGCTAAATCGGAACGAAATTTACCAATCTAATTAAATAATCTCGCGAGATTGCATCGAAGAGCCCGGAGGATTCGATGCGAATTTACGGCGGTTTTCGAGGCGATTGTTTCGCCGGCACAATCGCGGAACAGGAAGCGCGCGACGCGCCGAGAACTCGGTCAAAAATGCGATTAAATAATTAATTTGAATAAAGAGCAATGCAATCGAAGCGCGTCGAAGACGTGAGAAATTGCTTCCTTTTAAATTTGACCTGAAATTACAACGGCGGAGTCCTCGTTCGCTTCAACGAGGCCTCTTACGCGTTACGCATTGCGCTATATGTAAAATTTATTGGCTAATGGTATGCGAAAGAATGGAAAAATTTCTTACCGCTGCCTTTCCTGCTGGGCGGTTGGTGCAACGGCGATGATCCCAACGAGCCGCTGGCGGCGTCCAAATCGAGGTTCGCCTCGTTCAGGGCCGGACAGCTCGAGCTCAATCGCGCCACTTGGGCCAGAAATGGATTGAGCGCGAAGGCAGCGAAGTCCCTCGAGTGCGACCCGTATGAACCTTGGAAAGGACATGGCTGGATTAGACATTAGAAACGGTCGCAATTTTTTCCTTTATTTATTTTTTGTAGGGAGGAAATTCGAGGATGGTTGTTGGTTGTTTTTTTTCGTTAATTTCCGCGGAGTTCGTGAAAGCGCGCACATGTTGCTCGGTGTATCGGGGTCGTAAATAAATCGTAAAAACGAATCGGAATCGTAAATTTTCCGCGATCTAAACCGTCAACCAAACGACCGCGATTAATGGGAAATTGAAAGGAAAATTCGAATTTTTCGCTCGTTCGCAACGGCACAAAATTGATGTTAACCAGTATACACTCCGTAAATTCGTCTAATCTGCTCTATATATTTTTTTAATTCCGTTTAATTACATTAAAGAAATCGAAAATTCTCAAACGAAAAACGAAGCAGTTGCTCAAAAAATGCTTCTAGAAAATTAAAAACTCTGTAACGAAAAATAAATTCAAAAAAACACTCATAATAATATACATAACAACATACACAAACATCATAATGCAATTATTAATTAATAATTAATTAATAATTAATTAATAATTGCATTATACGTGAAGAAATTGGACTGATGCGTCCGATGGAACATAAACAAAAACTGCCAAAATTGACATTAATGACATGTATGACAGAGGTTTAAATAAATGCAACGAAAAATAAATTCAAAAAAACACTCATAATAATATACATAACAACATACACAAACATTATAATGCAATTATTAATTATTAATTGCATTATACGTGAAGAAATTGGACTGATGCGTTCGATGGAACATAAACAAAAACTGCCGAAATTGACATTAATGACATGTATGACAGAAGTTTAATAGAGGTGACAATCGATTTCACAATCTAGAGGTGGCGTAACGACTGTTACAAAATAACCGTTCCTCAAGATAATTTCCTCGACACATTCGCACCAATCTCGCCCCCTCGAAACCCCCGAACCTCGCAACCCATCCATCAACATCCCAACCCGGCAACGCTCGCAGTAAAACAGTTCTTCCTTCTTTCGCGTTCTACTCACCCTGCACGGAGACGTTCCGCATGTGCTGCACGCTCTCGTGGAGCTCCCGCACCTGTTGCAAGGTGTCCTCGAGCACGGGATAGGTCTTGTTGGCGGGCGAGTGCGGCGTCACGCTGATGGTGGGCAGCGGACCGCCGGCGCCCGGCCGGGGCAGCATCTCCACCGCCGGAATGTGATAGTCGGTGATGACGTCCTCGTCACTGTCGGCCTCGCCTCCGCTCTGGCCACATTCATCTGCAAACCCATTACTGTTATTATTCGATCTATTAATCGCAGAGGTGCTAGATGAACTGTATAAAGTTGTTACTGCGCGATTAAATGTTCGTTAAAATGGCGGAGTTTTGTAACAGGCGAGGGTCACGTCGTATATAGTCTATTAAATATACAAACAGCAGATACTGCTTCTGCTAATTGACAGGGAATAATTAATCGGATCGGGCTAGGCGTATTACGCGCGCTGTAAATCACGTCGGGCCCCGAAATAAACGCCATCAGGGATTCCCGGTTTCCCAATGGAGAGCAGGTTTGGCCGTAATTTCGAGGTGAGGTTGTTAAAACGAAGCGGCGTATTTCCATTTTGGCGCTGTCGAAATTCGATGGGCGCGGAGTCGGGTCGAAATTTTTTGTCGATTCCGCAAAATCGAACCCGGCGCGGAATTTGCGGCGTTTGATCTTCGGCGGGAATCGCTTCCTCGCCGCTTTACAGCGGGGTTCGAGGCCGGCTAATTAAAATTTGGGCCCGCTTCGATCGATCCGCCGCGAGATGAACGGATGTAAATTGGGCGCAAAAGGGATTATGGATTTTAATCGTATAGGAAAATTAGGCGCAAAATGTCACGGGAAAATAAATTACTATTTATTTTGTACTAGAGTAGATAAGAGAACATAACCAAAAAACGCCAAAATTGACATTAATGACATGTATGACAGATGTTTAATAGAGGTGGGAATATATTTCATAATATAGAGGTGGCGTAACGACTGTTACAAAATAACCGTTATATTTCCAATCTTTTTCTCCTGATTGCTCTTTTCTCCCTTCTTTTCTACTTAACTCTACCCTAAAGTGTAAATTTGTTCATTGCACTGCTTTTTACAACTTAAAAAACTTTAAAGCTTTTTTACCGCCGCCGTACGAGAAATCGAATTTTCAACATTTAGTAGAAGTTATTGAACAATGCACAGTAAGAGTTACATTTACGGCTTTTCCGATGTGTCTGAGATCGTTGGAGCTTTAGAGAAGCGAATTGAATTGCATGTAAACTTTTATTCGAAGCGACGGCGACCCCGAGGGGCCCGGGGTTTTCCTCGTGGCGGCGGCGGAAGGAGGAAAATCGTAAAAGTAAGATACGCCGGAAAAAAGCTGCGGAAAAGCGGCCGGGAAATGCCGCTTGTTCGCGGTGAATGATTGACGAAGATGCGCCGGTGTGTCGAGCCGTTTCCTTCGCGTTTTACGATCGGAATTTGTTATTATTTTCGCGTGTTACATGTAAAGTAGCTGTATGTCGGCTGTGTAGGGCTGTTTTCATGCATTTTTAATAACGTTTTCCCAGCGAGGAGCCCTTTTTTACGGGCCTGTATTTCAGGAAACACTACATAAAGATGATTGTGGTTTGGAATTTTATTCATGATCTTCATGCTAAATTTTATACCGTATATTATGGTTGAGTATACACCAAAAAAAGTTAGGTTGAGTAGACATATCCAAATACTGTCAAATATATCAATGTCAATTCGCTTCTTGACGTATAGTATAAAGGTGGGAACAAAATAACGAGTATAGAGATGCAGTAACTGGCGTTACAATTTAACTGTTACTTTATAGTACTTAATAATTACGTCAAATATAAAATTTCATCAAGAAAATTTGCGAAATTTTCCTTTATAACGAGATAAAATCGTATTTCTACTCGTACGCAATTTCCTTGCGATTGAATCGAAATTTCCAATACGAGCCTATTGTTTCTCCCTTCTAACGAGACGACATCCGTTCAATTCGAATTCGAATCCACTTTTATCTCGGAACACAAATCTGATCGTTTCGTAACAATCACTCATCTCGATCCTGCTGGATATCTCGAAGGAAAGAGTTGAATTTATATCCAAACTCCTACTTACATACTGCAGTAGGTATCTTATATCTTTCCAAATGGTAAACAAGATAAAATCCATGTTGAGTTTCGGATTATTTACGTATATTTTCAGCCATTATATTCAAATGGCCTCTTGCTAATTAAATGAAACACATCCGGATGCACATTTTCACAAGCATTCTGTTATAAAACAGTTAAATTACAGTTGCTTTACGACCGATCGTCGAGCCATTGTTTCACTTCGCAGGGAAGTTCCCAAACCGCTTTTTTTTTCAACATTTATAACCCACTTGGGTATACGCTGGTTTATTAGGTCAACGTAGAATTATACCGACGAATAAATCTGTTATAAAAATAAACTTTGTTACAGCGAATTTATTTGTTGTTAATCGGTTATTACGTGCTCTAAAAATCAGCGCGATAAACAGAATTTCCATCACCTCTTCTGCGGCTTGTTACTCGGCGAACAACGGAATAAAAAATTCGCTCGCGAACCTTAAATAAAAACCGTCGAGAGGTGTTCTTCGCTGGAAGGGCCCTCGTCCTGCCAATTAAACCGGCTCGTTATGCTTCGGTCGTTTACCACTCGGGAAATTAGCGAATAAATTAAGCGAGGGAAATTTTTCCCGGCCGAAATTCAATCTTAAGAGAAAAGAGCCCGAAGCGGAAAAGCAAATAAAATTGCGCATTAGTGACCCAAGTATTGAACTCTAAACAGCTTGTACAATGACGCATTCTTCTCCGTCCATAAATCACAATAACGAGACGCTTTATTTCCTCTGCGAAATTCATTAGCGCTAACTTTTTTAATTAAGAAATAAATCATTTACCTTCGAGCAGACAAGATAATCCCATGATGGAAAATAGCAGGACCTTGATCCTAGAGCACAAGTTGCATCCTTCTGTATGGACGGGAAGCAAACTCATCCCCCATCGAGCATTGTTTAAAGGATTCGCATCGATTTTCTTTTCAAACGGCTTAGGAGGACGGAGCCAATTAATTGGTTTTAATGAGCGTATTCCGAAGGCATCAAAGTCTTTCGCGATGAAACGAACGGATGCACAATGGGACGATTTAATTGAACGGAGGGAATCGAGAGAACTCTATTTAACCATCAAGCCGATTTGTTCGATACAATAAAACAATAAACGGCGCATCAGAGAAATTAGGTGAAAAATTGTATTTCGCTGTACGCAGAGTTTAAAAATAATTATCAACTAATTCATTAGGTACACTTCACTTGCACTTTTTCTCGGTTCACATCGATCGGTGTCGACGACGTGGAAAGCGCTACTCGTACGGTTCCAGAACGTTTTATTTTTTTTATTTTTAATAAACCCCGACCGCTTAATTATCGTAATGGCTCCGTTAACTGCAATTATTGCATCTCTAATGAACGCGTTTAAAAGTTTTTAGAAGCTAATAAGGCCAAACGTTAGTCGGTAAATTGGTAACGAAAATATAACATACAAGGTGTTTCGCTATTCCGTAGGCGGAAGAACTCGATCGATGAACTGATGCCTTGTATGCGGTTCATTTTATGGTATACAGGGTGTAAAATAACTTTATATGTAATCGGAATGAGGTTGGAGTCTCTTGAGTACCTAAATTTAACCTCTAATAAGGCGGAAGGGAGAGTGTATTTTACAGAAAAGTATGTTTATCACAGAAATTATCGTTTATCGATGTATTTTCCCTGATGTAGAACGATTGAAACACTCTGTATATACCCTCTACAGGCGAAATGATTAATCTTGCAAAGTTCTGCATTGTTGTAGAAAGTAGGAGGGAATTCTAAAGATGCAGAAGTCTCTAGAGTAATTCAACCCCTATATAAGGCAAAACGTGGATGTATACTTTACACAAAAATCCTCACTTTATATTAGGTTATTTTTAACAATTTCTATCACAAAAATTATAAGTAATTCAACCGCAATAAGAAGGCAAAATAGGGAGTATAGTTTACACAAAAATCCTCACTTTAAACATGAATATTTCAGCAATTTTTATCTCAGAAATTGCACCAACTATTGGTAATTTACAAACACTCTGTATAGGCGAATTGGCAACAAACGTTCGTGCGAAAAATAACCGATAACATCCGATGCGAGCCTGTTGGTTTAGACCGAAATTATCCGATTGGATGCCGCTCGAATTTTCCGCGACGGAAACGCTCTGGCTCGACGGGCCGGAAAATCGGCCGGAATGACCGGAGGTCTTTCGACGGAAAAAACCAGCAAACTGATGCACTCTCGCCGGAGAGCCGTTCGAATCTTAGCCACTCTCGGATTCACATCGTTTCACACTGGCTGGCGCGGCGGAAAAAATATATCTATTGTTCTTCGCGCATTTTTTAATAACAGGTCGCGGGCCGCGTTGTGAAACCGAGAAGTTCGCCTCTTCGGCGCGATTTTGATGATGGAAATCGAACAAAGGCGAGCCCGCGATCGCCGGGAATGAGGTGAACTGATTCTCGAACTCGTCGCCGATTTGCCTAGTAATTTTCGCTCGGACAGGATGTTGCGGACGCCGTGCGGAAACCTCCAAAGTGCGATATTCAGATTACTTTTCTCCATTTTCGGGATATTCTTGTTTGAACAACTTTGTATTTTATAACATATACCGTTAAAATTTCTACAAAAAAAATTTTTACTCAATATCTGAGTATACCTCTTAAAAGCTTATTAAATACAGTAGTTTTTACTAAAAAAAAACTTATGAATTTTATAAAATTGTTGGCTTTACGACCATTAAAAGATACATATAATTTTGTTCATTTCATATTCATAACAATTAAATCTTTTATAACACCCGGTATTGATTTTTTTTAACTCTGATAAATACTTTTTTTATAGCAAATTTAATGCACTTTTACGGTATATGATCAAAATTAATGTGACTATACGAATAAATGTGATATTTTGGCCTTTTTGGAAAAAACCAAAAAAAAATTTAAAATAATGAAATGTTAAATAAAAGAGAAACTATCGACTTTTCAAAAAAGTGTTATAGGACATTTTTTGTTCAAAATTACTTGTATAATCACCTCCTGAAGTTTGGCGGTTTTTATAGTAGACACCCTGTATAACAATCACGTTTACAAAAAAAAAATTATGACATATTGTACCTATCTTCAATCTTCCATTTTTGATCATATTTTGGAAGATTTTTGCATCCTAAATTCACGTATAAATTCTGCACATTGTAGACAAATTAAATTTAACTCATCACGACTAATTGAATTGATTTTCCAATTACGCCAACTATTAATGCATTGGGATTTCATTCGGGGAGAATCTGGCTGGCTTTCGGACTTCCGATTCGCGTAATTCAAATAATCCGAAACCTTTCATATATTCAGCTATTCAGCTTCGTTGAAATAATGGAATAGAATCCGATCCGGACGAGGTAATGCTCTTCCCTTGTTCCCGACTACAGCCATCTTCCGAAGATGAAACGATATTAGGGAAATAATGAAACCGGATTCGGTTCTAACGAACGCATTTACCGGCGTGTATGAAAAAGTTTACACGGTTTCCCGAGCGGAGGGTTTCCGTTTCTTCCCGGCGATTCGCCGGGAAGACTGGGAAGTTTTTAAACGGGGAGAATGGAAAAAAATCGTAACGCAATCACCGTCGGATAGGGGATTTGTTTCCAAGATTTCGAAACTAATTTCGCCTGCGAAAAATCCGCTTTCGCAAAACTTGTTACAAGCCGAAACGAAACGGAGCTTTTCCAGGTAAAAATTTAGCATATGCCGGTTGATTAAGTTCGCTATCAAAGTTGTATTAGCTAAGGAAATGTTCTAGGAACAAATGGAAGTTTTTTTGGGCGAAATTCTTGACAAAAAATATCCAAAATTTTCAAACAATCCATAACAGTTTCATCTACAATCGACATCAATATAACAAAGTTTCTGTTTATTACGAATCATCAGAGATCCCGCAACGAATTAAAAAAATAAACAACTTATTAAAACATTGATTATCTACATATAGAATGTTTTAATAAAGCACTTCCTGTTCTCGATAATTCACCGACAATGCCGATTTACATTAAACGCAAGAAAACCATTTATCGGAGCGTGGCCTCCCACTAGCCGTCGAATGCAAAAGACGCTGCTCTCTCGAAACGAGCCCATCGAACCCAGAACACGCTTTAATAGATCCTTTTGCTCGGCTTTCAGATAGCTTCGTCCGCATTAACGCCCACCGACGTCCTCCATCCCGCCTTTCGCTTTCCACCCTTCGCGCTCGTTCAACGGCTAATTGGCGTATTTTAGGAGGCGACTAATTTTCAATCTATCGCCCGAAACCCCCCTCGGAAATCGGCGATTTTCGATTCACTAACGCGCGATGACTTTCTAGTCAAAAGTTCAAGTTTTCCGTTTGCCTATCCTGCATTTCTTACCTATACACTAATTCCAAAATAGTAGGCACTAAATTCTCAGAAATGATTGCGATAATGGGTCTCTCCCAGTGGCGTACGGAAAATATCGTAGGCTACAAGTGTGTTTGACGGGAAAATCAGCAGATAATAATTAGAAGAGCAAGGATTATGTAATAAATAAGAAAAGCGACAATATTTCCAAGAATTTAGTGCCTACTATTTTGGAAATAGAGTATAGTCAAGGTCATGTCGATGTCATATGTCATGTTAGTACCGATTCCAACCAGAAGGGGGAGCTTTTTGGGTCATAGACACCTTGCATTGGCGTGAACCATCTAGAGAGTTGTATGATCTGTGGTTCATACTCGGCCAATTTGCTGATTTGAATAATTACGATCGGCCCACGCGCTGGTACTGGTCTAGTACTAGCCGCGTAACCGTTTGTTTTTTTTTCTTTTGGAATCTACTGTTAGCCCGTTCCTCTCGGGTACTAGTGCTAGTTCTAGCGAGCGCGTCGATCGTCGCCGTAACCGCGAAGTGAAATCGCGCATAGCTGGCATTCTTTCGCATTGTGTACTCGGCGAATTGAATGGGAAAAAAATCCAAAATGCGATTATTAAAATCGGACGGATTGCCGGCGAACGAGATCCGAGTCGTTCGCGTTGCGAACGTTAACGGTGCCGGGCTCGTAATCAGAATGATAACAGTATAGCGTCATGTCCTAGATCTGTGCATGGCGCGAAGAGGTTTTCCTCGGGTTTGTTTGCTCGAATGTTTACGATGGATTCGCGTAATTTGCGGTTTTGGATTGTTCAAAGACCATCATTTGAGCTATAATCTTGTTAAAGACCATATAATTTCAGAAAGTAGTTAAAATAGAAAAAAAGTTCATACATTCTAAAGCAGGAAAGCAGGTATCCTGATTGAATGCTTATAGGCAATAATGCTTAAATATGTGGTCCACAGTTAATAGATCTATGGTCTACGATTTGTGCATCTATGGTCCATGGTTCATATAGATAAAGGGTTCTCATGATGTCTATGGTCCAAAGATTTATAGATCTATGGTCCATGGATCATAGAACTAGATTCTAAAGCAGGAAAGGTATCCTCATTGAATGCTTATAGACAATTATAGGATGGTCCATAGGTCCTATGTTAATGGTCTATAGATCTATAGTCCTTAAATATATGGTCCACAGTTATTAGATCTATTGTCCTTATGTCTATGGTCCACGATTTGTGCATCTATGGTCCATGGTTCATAGATAAAGGGTTCTTATGATGTCTATGGTGCAATGATTTATATGATCTATGGCCCATGAATCATAGAACTATGGTCCTTAAGTCTATGGACCATGATCCATGATTCAACATACTTATCCACTCAATATACCATTCTTTGAAAGAACCTAGACCCTTTTAAAGTTGTTGAATTATACAGTTTTAAGAAATAAACACTGGCATGTTTTGAGTCAAAATTTAATGGATTTCTAAAAAACCGATCTATTTATAAAGATCATTTTATATCGTGCGTAACGGTTTTGTAGTGGGTGATGTCTTAAAGTCGCTCTCATAACAATCGCTAATTGAAATTCGTCGGTAACAATAAGCGCTAAAAATAGCGTTTTTGTAATAAAAAAATCGATTAGATCGGGAATTTTTCGCCGGCGCCCTCGACTGGAAATTCCGCCCGGAAAATCGCGTTGGAGCTTCCTCCGCGGCCGTTATGAGGCGAAGTTGGAGCTCTGATGCTTTTTAAAAATGAACAGCGATTAAACGCTCATATCGCTGTGATCTCGGAAGGAAAAGACTTTTTCGGTGCTTTTGCGATAAATATGCAAAGTGGGTAATTCAGAAACTGCTATTATCCAGGAATAGGCGCAATTTTATAAAAGAGACAAAATGTAATGGGTTGTTTAGTATGCAAGGTATTCACAATTAATTTTGTGTACAAGCATCAGAGACGGGCCTGTCGTGTTTACACTAATTGGATTCAGTGAAATTTTCCAGGGAAACCGACAAAATTACGGGAATTTTATTTTAAAACTCAAAATAAATAGTGGCATTCGTTTCCGAGACTAATTTTAACTTCCATGTCTAAATTTGCGAAACATTCAAATAACAAAACGCTCGTTTTCTACACAAATTCAAGACAAAAAAATGCTGTTTATAACCGAATATCCCCAGTATTTACGTAAGAACTACATTCCATTAAATAAAAGAAAATTCTCATTTTCGATACTAAATTAAATTAACCCGTCCTCGTATGCGCCCTTATGTCTAAGTTATCGCCGAAATTTATTCATATTTTCCATTTCACGATCAAGATCACGACAGCGATAACTCTCGAACTCGGAACTCGGACGTTTTAAATCACCTATTCGAACTTCTCCGTTCGTTTATTTCCTTTTTTTATGTGTTCGGGTCGCGAACAATTCGGTTCGAAAGTTTTCTGGTAAATAAAGAATGGGGTAGAAAAAGAATATCGTCGAGTTATCGACGATTTTCAGGGTCGGCGAGACGGCGACATTCAATCGCTCCGTTCATTTCTAAGGGCTCCATTACAATTGCTTCGGATCGCCATTTTTTTCGAACTGATTTAAGGGATTTCGTACGAAATTTCAAGTGTAATAAACACGTTAATAGTTTCGGTTTTAATTGCACTACATTTAGGTTGATTAGACACATCCAAAAAACTGTCATAAACGTCATTTTTTGACGTTTAGTGTAGAGGTGGGAATCGTTTATACAGTATAGAGATGGCGGAACGTATGTTACAAAATAACCGTTACAATTTTTTCAATTTGCAACAATTTCGGGGGATTTCGAACGCGGAAAACTTCGAGGAATTTAAATGCGATTGCGACGGGGGTGAAAAAAATCCGGCGTTTTGTTCCAATCTAGCTGGAACAGGTGCTTTTATGAGTTCGCGAGCGCGGAATTTCGCATTCGAGGAGAAATAAAAGTTTTTGAGGTGAATGCGAGCGTTTTCTCCTATGCTTTCATATCGAACACACAATGGGAACATAACAATTTGTTCGCCCCGAATAAAAAGTACGAATGAAAAATTGGCTCGAGTAAATTGTATAAATAATACGAAAAAGGAACGTGTACGCGGAATTTTTTTCTGAAAGAAAATGCGGTTTAACGTAATGCTTTTCCACGACTATAATCTCTTACTCACCAATCATAATAAAAGGTATTCATTATTCTACCAGTGAATAAAATCATAGTGGTTTACCACTTTTTCTTTTTTTATCATTGTTTCTATATCGCATTCATATATTTACATATAGAATAATCTTTCTTCCTCTATTTGCGATTAATTTATATTTGTATCATGATGTAGCTAAAAAAGTCCTCTTCTTTTCCCCATTTGAAACACCCTACACAGGCAAAAAACAATAATATAATGTATAGTCTTCCCAATGCCAATCGAAATATACAAACATCCCTCTAGCGAGAGATCATTTATCCGTTCTATAATCCGCAACCCCAAACAATATTAAACCCGTCATTAGAACCGTCCGTATCGATAATTCACGCAAGGTGGAATCGATTCTATTCCGCGTAGAATTCCCGTCCACCGTTCGCAAGGTCGCCGGTCGCGATAAATGGGTCAAGACCGTCTACGCGATGTGTTTGCAACCCTCGAAATCCAGACCAGCTCGACGACGAATCCACGAGGGCGCGAAAGCCGAAAACGTTTTCAATAGAAACGGGGAAACGACGGGCCGTTCGGGGGTGAAAAAGAGGCGCGACGGCGACGATCCGGGACGCCTCTCTCTATGAATAGGTGAGTGGAGTAGGTGCGGAAAAGGGTTGATCTCTCGAGATGAGATCCTTTTTTTTTTTCATCGAAAGATCCGAAAATAGTTTTTGCGGTCGAATGGAAGGCTTTTATCGGTGAATAAGCTTTTTTTCGAGTTCGAAAAAAAATGGTTTATTTATTTAGTCGACGTGTAATGGCGGTGGATTACAATAAAGTTATATGAACTCGCATCAATATTTATTAGATAAATTCGCGGGATGTTAGGGCGTACGCAACGGGAGGTACTTATTCAAAGTCTGTACGTTGCCGTTGAATAATCGTTTCATTAAATCAACCCGACTTAAATGCCTATAATATGAGTCAGGGTATTATTTTCTCGGTGTAAAACGAATTAATTAAAATCCCAGTATTTTCATGAGCATCGAATAGGATCACCCTGTATAACAATTTCCATTTTTGTGTAACACATAAAATTATTTATGCATGCACGACTAACGACTTTTAAATATTTATCGCAGGTATAATACCGCGATAAATTGTTTTAAAAAAAACTTCAAACTTATACACATACGCTTATAATTGTGTTTCAAAGAATTATAGGAATCCTAAAAAAAACTAATAGAAATCAATAAACCCTTGCACGCGTTAATTGGAAAAATTTTTAATTAGATTTTTGAAATCCAACGTCCGTTTCGATAGATTCATTACAGCCTGTCGAGCGCTAATTAAAAAATCGACATCGAAATTAAAAATCGCTAAAATGCAATCAACAACTTTTTCAAAGGCCGTCAAACGCTATGGAAATTCAATTATAAACTCAACGGACGTTAAAACAGCCACCTGTGTACCTATATCGATTTCCCGAAGGCGAAAAAAAAAATTCGTGCGAAAACCACCGCACGAATCGAGCCCGTCGTCGTCCGGGCTGCGTTTCCGCGAAAAATCCCAATTCCAATCGCGAATTTTCATTGACGAAAATAAGAAGTTTTCAAGCAACAACACACAAAATACCTGTTGTATCTGCTGCGGTGAGGAAGTCTACGGAGGAGCTCGCGAATCGGCCGCTCCAGAACTACTGAGGATACCCGGCCGGGTGGACGTCGCGACGCCTAATCGATTAGCTACGCTTGCGTCGTGATTTCGCCGTCGACGCGAAGACTCGCGTCCGCTCCGATGAAGAATCGAACGTTTAAAAAACGCATTTAAGCGGGTTTCTAACGAGTATTCGTACAAGGTAAGAACCGTCCGAGTAGCTTCTGCGATAAAAGTATATTCCTTTTTAAACGATCCTCGCCTGGTAATTTCCTGCGTTTATTGGTTGTTAGCGCGCGGAATCTTATTAGACATGTGGAATTTACATTCTCGCAGGTATTCGATGCGCTCGTCAAGCGAAAGAGAAATGAATTGCGGACCAATTTGTCTATTTACCAGTGCACTCTGTCATTTCAATACTGCATAACTGCTTAATAATACCATCAACGTAAATTGCGAACTCTTCCCTGTGGAGCTCCAACTTTGTAATGAACTTGTAGATCTCGTGGAAGTTGTAACAGTGCACTATGCATTATGGAGTTTTATCTTTGTCTTACACTGACTTTTCCATTTCCATTATAGGTACTTATAAAGGACCTCTCTAATTGAAGTTGCAACCACAGCGTATATTTCAAACAATTTTGCATCTACCTGTATACTCTTCCTCTATTTTACCAATTAAATACTCAACAAATGGAAGACCAATTATTTTGAGTACAAAAAAGACAAACAAATTCCAAAAATTGCAACGATTGCAATTATCAATTTAGTTGATCGTTAAATCAAAATAAACATTTATATTTAATTGTGATGCTGTATTCTCATGCAAAATAGCATAAATTATGCACCGAGTGAAGCATTAAAAGTAAATGATTACAATGATGTTGTTACAACGTTTATTTTCTAATTTACTCGATTAGGTATTTAATAACACAGTTCGAGTTTTTCAAGCAACATGTTTATACAGACTAAACTATTTATAAAATTTACTATAGTTTTGTAATGGTACATTTTGAAACGATTTAATAATTAAAAGAAAGTTTACTATTTAACTGTACTTTCTTCCTATAATGTTGTTCTTCCAATTCTTCTTCTACTAAACTAGAAATAGAATCTACTTCTCCAACAAATTAATTCTTGTTTACATACTTCTGAAATACTATTAAAACTCTTCGTATTCGATTAGTAAACGAATGCATTTAATCAAAATGTGTCTACCATTGGTAAAAGAGTTAAATGGAATTGAATTACAGCTATCCGATGTTACAGTTGTGCAAATTTCAAATATTAGCATTTAATTTAACTACAAATAACAGTTAATTATATCGTTTAATTCCGCAAATTAAGTGGGGTTTTAATTAAATCCAATGAATAAATGGGCACGCAAATATACCGATACATTACTGTAATGTTATGTAGTAATTGCTTTATGAAAGATTAGAATAATATTCGATTTGTTTCTTGTAATATAATGAATTGTTTTGAAAGGTACTATATGGTATTCTAACCTAATTTAATAGGTGGTGTAAGGTTTCTCAGTGTGAGTTTGTGTCTCGTATTTTCTTCGAAATACTTGTAAAAAATGGTAAGAATAAACAAAGTTACCAGTGTACAAGTCGAGGGTAATGTTTTTAAAAGTTTTAACAACTTCACTTACCTGAGGAAATTGGAATGAGAGGATCGTTTTCTAACTGTTTGTTCATCTTCTACAACTTTTGCTCCATTATAAAGAAAAATATCGTATAAAATTACAGCATTTTCTTCGATTTAGTTACTCGAACAGATTCTTCGATCTTCATTAATGCACACAAGTCTATTTGGCACAGACACAAACAGTGATGGTTTGACAAAAATTCCGAGCACTTTCGCACGAACTTTTCCCGAAATTTGAAAAGTGCACTAGTAAACAAATGGTAAATAATTCAATTGTAAAAATGTGGAAATAACGAGCTAAAATTGGGAGCGCCCGTGTTTTGACACTTGTTACTTTTATTTATAAAATATTTCTTCACTCTTCGGTTCAGTCTGGCTGGTTTCTTCATTACGGCGGCGTTGCCATTTCGAAGAAATGGTAACCAGGTAAAATTACGGCGAATAATCCTGGCGCAATGACCGACGAGTCTGAGGCCAAACAATAATCGTGCAACTAATTTTATCACAAACTCGCCAAAACTTACAATACCAAGCAGCTACTAAAATAAAGAGAATTGTGCAATTTCGTAAAATAATAGACCTATTGAGTTTAACCTGTGCTGCGCGCGCATACTGTGGGCAATTAACTTGACATTTAAACGAACAAACGATAATACGAAATTGACATATAACTGTCACCATAGTACGCCAGCGTTGCCACATAAATAAAGATTGAAAACAATAATCTTACCTCTCTCTGAATGAACATGCTATACTTTTTTATGCTGTTCTTTTTGATTTTTTTAAACAATTTGAATTTTATTACATTTGTTTAAACAATATATGAACTTCCCGTAAATAAATAAAAATTGTTTACGTTTATTTACCACATTTATAAATATTTAATATTAAAAAGGAGATTTCAATAGGAGCCATAATACTTGAACAAATAAAATATTGAACAGAACAATTTCTTTTATACCAATTAAAAGAGGTGAAATAAAAAAACCTATTTACAAGAAATATTTATTTGCAATGTATGTTTGTAAGTTTATTCCAGCCACAAGATCTGCATTAATTCGTCTCATGATATGTTCCTGTCCTGCTTGGGGTACCTCATCAACTTCTATTTCAAAATTAATTTCTTCGGGCTCTTCAGGCTCTGGTAAGTTATTCTTTATACAGATATTGTGCAATATTACACACGCGTTGACGATTTTGCCTGCAGTTATAGGTGCGAATGCATAGTGTAATACTCTGTTTTTCAATAAGCACCGGAATCTCTTCTTGAGAACCCCGATACACCGTTCCACTGTACTTTGTACCGATTTCAAACGATTGTTAAATCTTTCATTTGCCGTATTAGGTTGAGGTTCTGCTTCTAATGGGGTTAATAGCCACGGTCGAAGAGGGTAACCTAAAATGACAACATTGAAATTATAACATTTATTTGGCTATAATAAGCGGCAGATTGTTCAGTTCTTACCTGAATCTCCTAACAAATAAAAATGTTCATTAGGATTGTGTCTGTACACTTGTTCCAATAACCTGGACACATTGGACTGGTTCCAAATATGTGACTTATGGCAACTTCCAGGAAATGTTGCATTAACATTTAGAATAAGTAAATTTTCATCACAAATCTGTAACAAGTCAACTTATTAATATTTATTGTTTTAGCGTCTAGATATTACTTACTATTTGAACATTAAGAGAATGAAAGTTTTTCCTATTTACAAACACATGTTCATTTTCCACAGGAGTTACTATAGCTACATGTGTGCAATCAATGACACCAACAATCCCTGGAAAATCGTACTTCCTCTCGAATCTAAAAAAATTAAATACATATTTATTGGAATACAACCTCATATTTAGGTACATAAAAAGATAGAAAGGAACGAAGAACAAGAACCAACTGAAATGGAAATTATATGATTGCATTGGAGCCTAATCGAGCTAATACTTTCCGGATCAGTTGGTCCTTTAAAAACTAATAATCCTTTTCATAGTTAATACTCAATATTTGTAATTATTGATTGCTTAGTTTACCTAAAACGCTGCTGACGCATTTCGTTAATATCAGCGGGAAATCTGATAAATCTGTCCAGCAAAATTTGATTGTTCAAAGCATCAGTTACTTCGTGGATAGCTCTGCTTACACTTGCTTGGCTGACAGCATTGAATAAGTTTTTACTTACACACTCTTGGTAATTACCATGTGCGTAAAAATGAAGGGCAATAAACACCTACAACATACAACGTTAATGAACAAATAAATATTATTTATGTATCATTTCACTATACCTTTATTTCATTAGTTATCGCAGAAGTACGTGTTGCTTGCCCCATAAATGGTTGTAACATGTCTATGACTTGACGAACCAAATCTTTGGACAGTCTAAACAATTTGACAAATTTCGTGTCCGAAATAAGGAAAGGATTAATTCTTTCGAAGACTCTTATGCCATCATCCTCAACATCATCTAGCTCCTCTTCAAGTTGCATAATCATATGATGCAATACAACAAAATTATCATCCATTTTTGTACTGCAACAAATTACAAAAAGCATTAAACACTAAAGTACAATTTATTAAAAAACATGAAAAAACAAACATGCGTATTACTTACCTACAAATATTTAATTTTACTCAAATACTAAAATAAACCTAACTGATAAAACAAAACATTAAAACAATCGAAAAAATAACAATAAGCACAGTTCGAAGCTTGAAGCAGCCTCAGCAAAACAAAAACAAACGAAAATAAAAATGGCGGCTGTTCCTCTTCTTCTTGTTTTAGCCAATTTTAGTGGCCTCTAACTTTCTAGGGTTTTTGAAAAATTTTCGGTTTCCGATGTCTTAATGACCGTTCCGTACAAGGCAGTCTTAGCCTACAATTTATTACATTAAAAATAATTAACAAAGTACACATTAAATTGTAGCAAATAACAATTTAATATATCTAAAATAGATGAAAATTGATAAATGAATAATCAATTTAATCACAATAAATTCAAAATTTAGATATTGATCTTAGACATCCTAAAAAATCCGCAAAATCTTGAATTTAGCGAGTAAAGACAACACTGTTTAGACGAATATACAAAAAAGAAGAATTCTCACATGTGACAAAATCTCACGGTTTGTAGAATAATTGTAGAATGTTATTCTACAAACCGTGACAAAATCTCCCTTTGCACCCCCTACGACGTTTCTATTGAAAACAAAATGACCAATGACAGAGGCTTTGACATTGACGGAACTGACAAGTGACAGATGTCAGTCAAGTATTGCACTGAACGTGACGGAGAGCGTTTCGTACAAAAAAATATAGCGTTGTCCTTTGCTATCTAATTGAAAATATAAGGGACTTCCGAATTGGGGAAAAAAATAACTGGCGTGGAATGTGGAATATAAAAAAACATAGAACAGAATATAGAACGTACGCCCGTTGTCATTGTCATCTAGCATGTTGACAAGGGGATTGCAAAATTTAATGATAAAAGTTTGTTTATGTTTAAATAAATGTTTAGTATACAATTTCCACTAATGCAGGATTTTTGAAAATCTTGAATAAAGGTAAACCATTTTCTCTTATAAAATAAGTTGTTTAAGGTTAGCGGTCTATAGTACATTCTTTTTGTCAGCTTTTAGCTTTTTGGGGTGTCAGAAACTATCGTAATACTATCTGCGAGATTTCTATATTAACACATATTTCTCTTAAGATGCAGTCTCAACTTGAAGCCGCATTATTAGGGCATGTTTCTCATACGAATAATCACGATGATGAGGAAATCAAAGATAATAATTCGCAAGAAGAAAACGAAGTCGAAGATTACGAAGAGGTTTTTGTTGATTTTACTTGATTGAATGTATTTTTTGCATGGGTTGAGTATTTCTTTCTTACATTTCGTTAATTTCGCTGTATATTTGCTTTTTTATATTAGTTTGCAACTATGTTACGACTAGTTTTCTCTTTTCCGCAGAGGTTGAGGTAGTTTGATATGTTTTAAATTTAATCGAGTAGTTTTTTTTGTTTGTTTTGCTATGTATTCAATTATTACTAAATTTACTAATAGTAATAGTTCGTACTAATGTACAAAATTGTTGGTATTTATTTATGAATTATTATTATTTTTAATATAAATAATACAACACGAATTCCTATACCAGTACCAGTGTTTTTGGATTTATATAGGAATGTAAAAAATTCTGAAGTAGAGTTTGAGAATATAAAAAGTATAGTATGCAGTGAATTATTTTTATTGTTTAATTTGTCAATGTTTTGATTGCTTGTTTTTAAGTATTGTACAGTAGTCTTATTTTTGTATCCTATTAATAATTTATACTACAATATAAATAAAAATGTATTCAAGAAATTATTACAATTAATAATCCAACAAAATGTATAAGGTACCTAACTTAAGTTTTCTAGTTGATAACTACAAAGAAATGAATATTCTAAACGCAATCAAGTAATAATTTTGACAAAATAACAAAAGTAAAAATATGATTCTATTGTTCTTACTAGAAGGATTGTTGGAAATTATTTTAGGAAACTGAAGATCCAGCCAAAAGCCAAATTAAACAAGTTTTTGGTAGAGAATCCAACAATCGAACTGTTACTTTGCAGAATTTATTATCTGCAGGTATTTTAGAACCTGGACCTGGTGCTATGACAATTGAGTATTTGGTAAGATTTTGATTAAGAAAAATCGATTCAATAACAACTTATTTGTCAACTCCTTCAATAACTCGTCCTCTTTTTACCTTTCACAAGTCACAGAATGAAAAACGTTGAAAAGTCGTGCTCAAAAATGGAATTCCTGAAAGCAATCATTTTTGTTTTGAAAGATGTTTCTATTTATTTCTTTGACCTACTTTATTGTCATTTTTACCAAAACACCTAAGGGGTTAATTAATTAATACTCGATTCGAATAATATGAATGCAAAGCTTCAAATTTGTAACGGTCATTATTTTAGGGCCAGAAATTCGTTGGAGATTTATTGCAAGACGGGAAAATTCGCTCTCAGGAAACAGACACAGTTTTCGCTTCGCCCAGCGCTTGGGCAATAGCTTGTAAACGATTTATTAATCCAGAAAAAAAATCCGGATGCGGCTGGGCCTCTGTCAAATACAGGGGGAAAAAATTAGACGCCTTTAAAAATATTTGGTACAAGAAGAAGAAAGAGGACGACGAAAAACACGAAAAACTCTTGCAAGAAAGAGAAGGTAAACGTCTTATTTTTTTATATGTGTACTTTTCTAATCGTGAATGGTTGTGTTACAGCTGCAAATATGGAGCAACTTTTGCAGAGGAGCATGATAAATTCGATGATGTTTCAAAGAATGGTTGTTAAACACAACACTATTACAAACAGATCCATAACTCAGTAAGTAACCGGCGAAAAAAATTATACAAATCGCTAAAAATAGTTGTTTTTTTTTAGTGATACTAACACTATGGTCGAGTGCGTGCCATTTTCGAGCCTAGGAAAGCTCCAACCATTTCTAATAACAATGTCCACGAATTGCGCGTTTCTCATGGACTTTCACTGCCACTTGAACAAAATCGAAGTGTCCGGTTATCTAGCCGGCCATTGGGATTCCACCACGCAAAGTGAGCCGTTTTAAAAACCCGATTTCAACCATCTCAAAAACACAATTTTCACATCCCCAGATTTGCAAGTAACCCGAGCGTTTCCCTGCCGTTGTTCCAAAACCGACCGGACCAACTCCCGCCAAATCGAAACGGAAATCCGAAGGACCATCGAAAGGGAGAAGCTCACGTTAATCGGTTGGTACCATTCACATCCCAGCACCGCTTCGGCTCCTACACTCAGAGACATAGACGCTCAATTGGACTATCAAATCAAGATGAAAGGCACCAACGATAACACTTACACGCCTTGTATAGGGGTGATCATTTGTAAGAGTGTACATTTGTACGCGAGTCTACAGTTTTATCGAATTGTTTTGTATACTTTTAGCTCCTTATAACTACGAAACGCCTTCGCTGGAATCGAGCATAATTACATATTGGGTAATACCACCGCCTGAATCGAAACCCAACGAGTACGGTCGTCCGATGTTAATGTCCTACAGCGTTGTACAAGACTGCGTTGTATCGCCTCACATCAAAGACGAGATGAAAAAATGCGTGGAATACTACAAAAAGGAGCCGGATTTCGTAAATTTCACCGATCGGTATATCGGCAACACTTGCTACATCGATAAATTAAGAACCACGTTGATGTCGAAGTTTCCGCGCGAAGAGAGCGAAACCTCGCTGTGGAAATTCGTGAAGGAGTGTTTGGGTCTACCTTTAGAAGAAAAAGAACCATTGATTAGTATACCGACGGTATCGAAACCGAGCCAGTACTACCCGACGTTTTCCACGCCGTCCAGCTTATCGTCTAGTTACATGTTACCGTCTGATATTTCGAATATTTTGTACAGTTCGGGTAAATTCCCCAGCGCCACCAGTCTGTTGGGCCTGCCCGATCCAATGGCGCATAGCACGCTCGCAGCGAATAACATGTTCCTGCAATCGAATTTGTTCAAGATGCAGGAATTGTTCAAGCCGTTCTCGACGAGCAGCCCGTTAGCGCCGCCGCCGCCGCCGCCGCGCGGGAAATCCGAAAAATCCCGTTCGAACGCCTCCTCCTCTTCCTCTTTAAAAATACCCAATGATACAAAATTCCCGAAGCCCGATTTCACAGCGAGCTACTACAGCTCGAAGCAGCCCAAAATCGATTACAGTTCGCACGAATTCACCATGCCCAAGATACCCAAGGAGTTTTCGATGACCGATTACATCTCGCAATTGGGCAAGGCGACGGTGACGAAGCCGGAGTACCTCATGCCCGATTTGAGCAGCTTCAACAAGCATTTGAACGATTTCAATTTGAGCTTGGGTAGGAAGAGGGAGAGCGGCGAGAAGCCGTCGAAGGCGCCTAAATTGAGCTATCCCAGCGGGATGTTGGATTTGAGCTACGACGCGAAGAAGAGCCAGGGGAATTTCGTTGGCGATATTCCGACTGATTTGAGTGTGAGTGCTAAGAGTAAAGTAGAGGAGGCGGAGAGTAAACCGTTGAATTTGAGCGCGGGTTAAGTTTGAGATTCGAAATATTATGGAGCATTTCTAGCGAAGTACCTCAAAATCGAATGATTAATTCAGTAGGTACTGTTGCGTTTGGGTTGATTTTAGTCTTACTGTTTGTAAACTTTCAATAAAATGTGTAAAGGCGACGCCGATCTAAAATGCGACAAAACGAAAAGTTGATTGTAAAGAGATGTTTATAATTTATGTATTATAATTTAAATGTGATATTTTCAATACTATTTATTTCTTTTTTTTTTTTATTTACAGAGACTGAATTTTATGTGTTTTATACGTTTTAATTTATCTCACTGTATTATATGGCTTTTTTTTACCGAATTTTTTTTACAGGCTGTAAATAATTACTCGAAAAATACAATTTTTTTATTCTTTTAAACCGCATTTGATTCGCTAATTGTCATTAAATTACTACTACCAATTAAATTTATTAGAAGAGCAATACGTTTAGTTCGAAGTTCAATGGATGCATCCACACCTGCGCTATTTCAACTGCAGAATTCGTGACTTGTTTTGTGGAATATTGCGAGATAAATAAAATCTCCACGGTCACGAATGCACACCATATGGCAGTGCATTTAAACTTGCAAAGGTGCATCTCTGTACAAGTTTAAAATAATTCGGAATTCATACCTCGGTTTATTTAATCATTTTGTTTCGCCTAATAAATAATGCAGGATTTTTGCAAATTTCATTCGAGAAAAAGGATCCAAAGAAGCTGTTTCTCACAAATCCAATACATCACCGAACAAACAGCCTAATAAAATAAACACAAGAATAAGTAAGGAATATGAATTGCGTTTGCAACCGAAAGAAAAAATTCTATTTTCTTTCGGTCAAATCGTCACATCCCATCTTCCACTTTACTTAATGAAAAGACGAGAAAAAGTGGAAAACATACAAAGGCCTTTAGGGTGGATTTATCGGCCGAGGTTTCTAATAAAACAAATAAAAGGGTCGGTATTTGTGCAATTTATAAAGAGATCGAATTGATCTCTCGGCCGGCCAAATCCGATATAAATCGAATGTGAAAGAAGACCAGTCGAGGATGAATATTTATAAAATAAAATTTCCTACTATAAGAATCACGAATTTACGAGGTGAACAATATTTAAACAGTTTCTCTCGAATCCGGTTAATAGAAGTAATCTGTTCAATTGCCTATTTCCTCGCAAACAACTCCCGTTGCGATATTCAAAGTTTCTTTTTTTATCTAAACAAACGGCATATCTCAAAGTTACAGCGAGTTTCTTTGCGTGCAGAGGAGCCGCTGACGGCGGCCCTCGATGGGCCTATAAATTCTTTTTATTACGCCCTCTTCCGCTGATTTACTGCCAGATGAAATGATAAGGTCGCCGGAACTTCCATCAAGAAAAAAAGATTCGGTTATTAAGGCCTCGTAAAATGGAAAGCAGTCGCGTTATTTCGATTGCCGAATTCTTTCCGTCTTTTTCGAGGTAATTTAATAAAATACATATACAGTGAACGAATAAATCTCTCGCGCCAGTTTCCATCAGAGGAAATTTATTAGTCCGAAATTTCCATCGGAATAGCGCGCTCATCAAACGCCGATATCGAGATGCAATTTAATGTGCCGATTCCGGATTTACCTTTTGAATGAGTGTCGGCAAAAGGGACCCGGCCCTTTGTGCATTTTCCGTTCGAGTTTCGGATGAAAAACGATTTGCAAAGTGCACAGCGAGCGTTGACTCCTCCAAGTAAATCCCAACGAAAATTACCTGCACACGAATCCCCACCGAGCAGAGTGTTTAGAACGCTGTGAGTGATAAGAGAAGAGTGGAAATAAAAAATTTCCCATTATGTATTCGATATGTATTGCTTGCTAAAGGGTAATATGGGGTGAAACGCGTGGGGTAAAGGCGATTGAGCCGTTTTCTAGGCGATAGAAGAGATTGATCAAAAGAACGGAGAGATAACAAGAAGCCGGCAGATGCAAAAACCAAGTGGTTATAGAAAATTCATCAAAGTGCCGCTGAAAAAGGATTCAACCAGCCTTTATTATCGTTACGCCTTCCGGTATCGTCTTTCTTTTCATGAAAAGCATTTCGCGAGGTAAAAGAGAAAAACCATCGATATAATTTTTACACTCGTTAATAATTTTATCTAAAATCACAAGGGTGGAACGTCTGCGAGATGGTTAATCAATTAAATTAATACTTCGTACACAATCAGAATCCCTATTAATTTTTTTTTCGAATCGTGCCAGCGTAATCGCTTGTAAACGATTCGGCTCACGATAACGACATTTACAATAAACCATGAAAGTATAGCTGTAGCGCTTCTGTTTATGAAAAAAGATCACGAACTCGTTACGTCTCGACGCTATTTCACTGCAATAAACGTATCACCTATAACTACATAAAATCGATTGATTTTCAACCGTTACCTTTTCCTATTCGAATTCCGACGCTGTAAAGTCTACGCTAGTACCTCACACACCTCGGTAGATTCGAATAGAACACCCATATTTTCATGCACATTCAAATTCGCGCGGTATTTCATCATCAATATAGCTACCGGTTCGCGAACAAATCGACCTTTCCTCAAGGTAAACTCTCTCAGAACGGAGGGGCCTCGATGCAGACATTTCGCGGTGGAAATGTAGATGGCAGTTACCTAAATCGAACACCATACCGTAGGTAAACCTGACACATATCGAAGAAATCGCAACGAAAGGCGTCCTTCACCTCGTGCAGGACCCTGCTGGTTATCCAGCAAGCGATCTGCGATCCACCTCCGATCCAAAAAAATTCACTTCTTCCAGTCGTAAGGGGCTGGAAGAACACTGACAACATTGAAATGGAGACAAAAGACGTAAGAAGTCAAATGTTGAGTTGAATTGAATGTTCAGGTGGAACCCACAGACCTAAAGGTAGTACCGGTTGCTTAGGCTAAAAGTACTGTAGTGAAGTTATAAAATGGTGGTGGTCATGTGAGTTGTCAGGCGTGATCGCTTCCACAAACGGATCGAAGAAGTGGTTCTGTTCGAAGCTTGCTGGTGTAACCAGTGGAAAATAATCAAAACATAATAAACCGGTTGTTTCTTTTATACTAATATTTATTTAGTGTTTGGTTCGTAATAATTACAGGGCGATTCTATACTTAAAGAATAACTAAAATTCTCCCCATCTTCCTTGTATCTGGCCTTGAGGAGATAGCATCGCGCCATTTCGTCGCGCCGAAAATTGTAACTCATCGCGCCGAGTTGGCACCTCTCCAGATACGCCTTCGTCTCCATCACCTTTTCTTCCTTACCGCCCTCGCTCGATACCAACCCCGACGTGGTGTAGTATTCGTACAAACCCTTAAACCTAATCTTCTTCCTTTGCATCAAGTATTTCTTCCTCGCCCGGTTCGCCGTCTCCCTGACTTCGTTGGTTTGCGAGAGAGCCAGCGCTTTCAGGAACCTGTGAAATATGGAATCGGTTCTATTACCGGTGATAGTTTCCGAGCGATTGGTTTTAGTGTCACTCCCGGCGATGGAGGATTTCTTACGCGGGAACGAGTATTCGGGTATTTTCCCTAATAACCGGTTGATTATGTCTCCAATGTAAGGCAGGAACGGCGGGGAATGCGATACGATGAAAATGGTTTTTTGGTAGCTGAGCATTCTGGTGTCCCTGTAGAATCTGCACAGGAAGGCGAAGTTTCGGTATTTGCTGGCGTGGTGTTTGCGCAAGTAGGCCCAAGTCGCTCTCAATCTGTAGACGGCCGGGCTTTGTAGGCCGTTCAAAACGGATTTGCACGATTGGAAATTCGAGAATTTGTGGCATTTATCGGCCACGTTGATAAACCTGGCTATTAATCGAGCTCTGGCTTTGACGCAATCGTTTTTCACGATTTCGTGGGCGAACAAATTGCTGATTCTTCGAGAGAAAGCCAGCACGCTGGCGATGTTCGGAGCGCCGTTCGAAGAATTCTGCCAAATCAAAACGTCCAATTCCACCGCGGGTATCTTCAAAAATAACTGCTTATCGATCATGGTGAGCTGTTGGGCCAATGTGAGAGAATCGAACTCCCAAGCGCACACGTTAACGTCCACTTTCAGTATCCTCTTGAGGTGTTGCAGGGGAGTTTCGTTGGGCCTGTTGAAATTCAAATTCGATGAGTAAGGGAATATGTTGTGAATGAACCCCTGCTTTTTCCGCTTCTTCGCGTCCCCCGCCTCATCGTTGGACTCCTCGTCGGTGCCCAGCTTGTGGATTTTATTCTGATACAAGCACAGTAAGTTTTTCAACTTTTTCCTCTTCCTCTTCCGCTTCATCCTGACAGTTTCCTGGTAGATTTCGATGGCTTTCAGCTCCTTCAGGCGTTCGTCGTACACTTGCTTGGGCGTTTTCGGTCTGTAAGCGTAACCGGGCGTCCAGAAGTAGGTGAACGGAGGTTTCTCGTCGACCAGCACCTCTCGAAATTCCTCGGTCAATAACCGATGGGAGGCGGACGAGACGAGCACCTTCTTCGGCACGGCGGTTTTCAAAACGGGCTCTTCGGCTTTGAACAGGCTCACCTCGGACACGGCCCGTTTCATTTGCAGGGAATATTTGCACCCTTTAGGGGCCTCCAACACGCCGTAACCGTATAGGAGAGTCGGTTGGGTGAGAAGGCCGTATCTTCGTTTGTGCTTGATTTTGTATCTGCTGGGATCGGCGGATCGGCAAAGCTCCCAGGCGAGCACACAGGATTCGGCGAGATGTTCGTAGTTTACTACTAGAAAATTCGAATCTGCTGCTTTTTGTTCGTCTATGATTGAGCTGTAGCGACGCGGTACAACGTAGTCGTCTACTGTGAGATAGAGCCCGATGTTGCAGCCTTCTTTTACGCCGCTTCCGAAGCGATTTATCTAGATAAAACCACGAGATGTTAGAGGTGTGAATAATTGATGCGATTGGTGGGTGTATACCTGAACACTATCTCCTACGCTTAGATTATTTTCTTCGGCGTAATTGGTGGTTTCCGAACGTTGGTTTCTTATAGCTAATTTAGATGATTTAGCGGATTTGGTTCCGTGTAGGAACTCTTCTATGGAAGGGGGTTGGACCAAAGGGGCGTACTGAAAATTTTCGAAATTCTTTCCTAAGTATAAATGCCTATCGGTCCACTTATTTCTTACTTGGGAATTTATGATTTCGTTAACGGAACTATTAGCTAAAGAGGGATTCGGTCCGAAAGTGAACCACAATTGCTTCATGCCGTTGACGGCGACCAATTTCCTGTCTAACAGGTAGAGCGTACTGGCCGTGGTGGAGGTCCCCACCGAGGTCTCCGACCTGGAGGACCCCGACCCGTTGGGACAGAAGAATTTCACCTTTTCGCACCACAGGTTCCAGAACATGGCGCGGTTCTCGAAGCCCCCCAATTCGAAGTACAGCACTTTGTTATTGCAAAAGCGAGCTTTCAGAGCTTGGCTTCGCTTCGTCCGGTAGACGCTCAAATTAACGCATTCCACCGGATACACGGCGACTAATTCGAACGTTTCGATGAGAGGATCCACTCCTGGACAATATTTGAAACTGACATAGTCGACAGGTGGCAGCACATCCGTCGCTAATACCAATTTCGTCGGGGTTAGGCCCAAATGCACTTGTCGAATGCCTCGACCGTCTTTCGTCGTTTGAGCGAACGGGCTCTCGATCAACACCATGTCCTCGAATTCGCTGTATTCGGAGAACAGCAGCTTCTGCACGCGGTTGTCCGACATGACTTGAATTTCGCGGCAAAAAAATCTATCTTCATGGTAAGCTTTTCGTGCGATCGCGTCAGTTTTGACGTTCAATCGAAGTTTAATTCGATGCGTCGGGCATCCAATCAAAGGTGAAGCTTTCGTAGAAGGGAATTGGCTTGTACTATATTGACCGTGATGAACGATTTTTCCCTTTTTCTTTATTCGCATTTTTCTCGACGATTTACAACTGCAGACATGCCGTTCTATAAAATGCATGGATGTAAATATTTCACCTTCTTATCTACCGGCTATCATCTCGAGTTGCCGTACATTTTTACGGTTTTTTTTTGCTCTCTCGTCGCACGCAAAACGCTTACCGGAATCGCTTACAATAGCAGATTTACCGTAAAAATGCTTTTCGCGAGAGGTTCATCGACTTGTAAACAGGGAAATTGCATTTTTAAATTCGCCTTTGCCCTGTTTAATTGTCGCAGGTGTTGAGAAGAAATCATCCTTAGGTGTTGTAACTATTTTAATTGCTTGAATTAAACAAACAATATGCGTTGGTATGTAGGCAATATAAAAGTACTAGAATGTTTGTATTGCACAATTTGATTTTATTTACAAAAAATGTATGTAAATTTGATCTACGACGCTCGGAGTTTCCGATGAAACAATATCCGGCATGGGAGATAAAAGTTTTCGAATTTAAAATTGGAAGTGACCGGTAAAAATAATCAGCGCACCGTGTCTAATGCAAATTCGTTTACCGACTGATTCGTTTTTCTGCTTTCGCCATATTCTATTCGTCCTTAGTTCGAGAGATATAGCGAAATAAAATGGGGTACAGATCGACAGGAATAGCTGTAGACGTGAGAACGCGTTGCGCAATGGTTTATTTATCAATTGAAGTTCGAGCATGTTGTGTTTACATTTATCTGATATTACCTAATTATGTACAAATTCCAAATCTATTAGCGTAATTATAATAATCGATTTAATTTTTGATGCTGATGATGAGGGAGTTTTAATTGTAAATTTCATGTTATCGCCTATGCTACTGCAAACATATCCGAATGTCATAGGCAGCTAAAATTTCGAATTTACTTCTTCTACTGTGAAATTGCTTCATTAGTGTTAATGAAAATGAGTGTGCTAACATAGCGTCATGCGACTAAATTTTTAGTAAACATCTATCTAGGAATAGGAGCGAAATTAAACGAACGCTTTTTATAAAACTTTCGAATAGAAAAAAGCATAATAGAAAACTTGAAAGGCCGCGAAAATTGATCGAATTTCGCGAACTTTATTCAACAAAATTAGTCCGTTCTATGGCACTTTTGTTTCAATCACGAACAAAAAGATATCAATCACGCGTTTAGCGAAAGCCTTCGTTTCGACTTTCGGAACTCCAATTAGTCAAATCGCATAAATAATCGCCCAATTCGAGGGATAAAACAGCCCGAATTTCCTCTAGCCCTTTAGAACAGATCAAAATATAAATACTCCCAACCGAATTATTTCCGTCACGATCCAATTTTTACCCATTAAAACCACCACTTCTCGCTCTAATAATTATCCCTTATAACTTCTTCCCAGCGAAAAACTTTAAAGTTACAAATAACCGAGGCATTCGTCATCGTTGCACGTCCAATTATTTCAAATTGGCATTGGAAGGTGCACTGAAACATCGCCCGATCTCCCGCAACTGCTACTGACACTCCAACTACAACAATAAATCTATATCTGAAACAATTATTATCGATCTCGCCGTCTAGAAGAGGTCCCCGTTCAATTTACAACCCTTTTACTTATTAGCAGCGGGTTAAAATACGGCGATGCTTTATATATTATAAAAAAAGGCATCAGAATAGTAGGAAAAGAAGAGAGAACGGGCCCCAAAATGTGCTTACGCATTGAAGACGCCTATAAATCTGTCGCCATGTAACGATGAAGTGGTTGTTCGCATGATAGGGTAAGGGCGACACTAAGGGGGGTAATAGTCGTGTTTGCCGCCCTGGGTGGCAGTTCTTTAGTCTGCTTTTATTGTCTTTGATTAAATGGAAGACTTCCATCTGCTTAATAGAGATTTTCGGAGGCGTCTTTTTCGATTACAGTCTCGCTTGTTTTGCTTGTTTTGCTATTAATTAATTCGGGAACTTTAGAACTAAACGTACGTCATGTATAACGCTGTAAATTATGGTTTTAATAACGATAGTTGTAACGGAGTTTTGGACCATTCAAATAACCGGACTGGAAAATAAAGCGTGGCCTCGTTTCGTCGAAATAAATACACATATTGTTATACAGACACTCGAAACCTAAAAACTCCCTCTTATTTAGGCGCATTTCAGTTCCATTTGCAGCACTCGCTTTTCAAATTATACGGGATTTTTTAGCAACTAACGCAAAACGCTACCATTGTAATGTCTCCGAAGGTGCATTCGACGTTTTCCGGTAAAACCGTTCTAAATGGGGTTTTTCAAATTACACTTACGCCGTATTTCCGCTGAAACGATTTGTTTATTTGACAAAAAGCTCGCTCGCACAGCGGCGGGGAGAAATTTCCAATTCATTTTTATGATATACCTATACTTATCTATTGAAAATTAGTCACACATTAAAAGTTAATCGAAATAAACTGCTACACAAATGTTAAGGAAGTTTACAAATATTGAGATTATTTTAAAAGTTACAGACTTTTTGATCAGCAAATTTTCAAATATGCGAAATTAAATGTTTTCTTTCATATCTAAGAGGAATTTTTGCTCCTACCTCTACAAATCATGCTAAATTTGGCGATCAAAAAACCTGCAACTTTTAAATTAATCTCAATATTTGTAAACTTCCTTAACTTTTGTGGAGCAGTACATGTAGATTTATTTGCCACGTTTTTGAATTCCTCAAATTCCTTAAAAAAACACAATTTCTTTTATTTTTACTCTTCATTTTAATACTCATAATTCATGATACAACTTTATACTATAATTAATTATAATGTCCACCCCCCGCCTGTGTTGGAACTGCGACAAAAACTGCAGGCATTCTTTTCCATTCACAGCAATCGTTCTCGTGCATGTATATGTGCATATGCGGTGGAGATTTCTGTCGAAAGGGAGAGAAATTCCCCGGTAAGTTCCCATTGTTTTAGGCCAGTTACCCTTATCACGTGCCACTAAATATTACACGAAGCGCAGCGCTTCCACTAAACAGCCAATGGAGCAAAAACAGATATTCATCATTCAATGGGAATTTTTACAGCACGAACAGAAATCATCCCTCCTCCGCACTTTCGTGATAAAAAAACACTCGCTATATCATTAGAAATTTCGACATTTCGACACATTTTACACATACCATAGACCTATTTATCTTGGTATCCACTTGGACAGAAGAGTGACCTGGAAGAAACATATTTTTTACAAGAGAAAGCAGTTAGGTCTTAAATTGCGAAATCTGTACTGGCTAATAGGTAGGATGTTCCAATTAACAATACAAAATAAGAACTGTATTTGCAAATGCGTGGGAATTTAGGCTCAGCTGAAAAATGCATTTTGCTCGGCAAAAAAATAATAAATCACAATACCCTCCGCTGCACTCCTCAACCCTATTCTACCATAAGCTACCCTCCTCTACCCCAGCTACCTTGCATATCTGAAAACGTAACTCACGTGGTCTTTTGCTTTCATACTGTTGGCTAATGCATTGTCCAATCTCTCATTGCCATATGCCCAAACTAGCTGCATCTCTCTCATTCATCGACAACACTACCTCTTTGTCTAAACCGCGTCCATAGTCAATAGGTCTATGACACATACACATCAAGTGCCTGTCAATCGACCGGACCGATCTCATCAGCGACAAAATGTCCGACGACATAACGGGGGCCGAGGAAGCCGGCGAGGACAAGGGCGAGGGCAAGGAGACCTACCCGTTCGGTGAGTACGAGGGCGGACGGGACGAGGACCTCAACCGGCACGGCTTCGGCAGCGCCCTTTTGCCCAACGGCGACATCTACGAGGGCGAGTACATTCACGGCCAGCGCTACGGCAAAGGGATGTATGCCTTCAAAAACGGGGCCCGATACTCGGGCATGTGGAAGCGCGGCCTCAAACACGGCCACGGCGAATTCCTCTATCCCGATGGCAGCAAATACGTGGGCGATTGGAAGAAGGATTTCAAGCACGGAATCGGTACAACAAATCTTAAAATTAACTCATACACAATAATCGATTCATTTATTATAGGTACCTACACCTACCCCAACGGCGATATATACGAAGGGTGCTGGTACGAGGGGTGGCGCCACGGATTGGGCACCTACTTCTTCAAAGCCTTGGAGGTATCTTTCTACGGTACTTGGAAAGAAGGCAGAATGGAAGGACCGGGGATATACAATTACGCTTACTACAGGTAAACCAATCAATATCAATACACCACCAATTCCATCACTAATCCATCACTTCCAGATACCACGGCACCTTCGAAAAGAACCTGCCGAAAGGCGCGGGTTGCTTCATATTCGATTGCAAGTACATGCAGCACGGGTTCTTCATCAACATTCGCGATCCGAAGTTCGATTACTTGGGCATTCAGGAGCTGAATTTGGAGAAGAATCCCGACGGGAGTGATAATAGGGGGAATCTGAGCGGGATAGTGCCGATATGGCGCGCTAGAAGCATCACCGAGTACAGAACTGAGCTGTTGCCGCCCGAGCCGATTCCGATTCCGGTGCGAGAAGAGGAGGAATCGATGCAGGATATTATTCAGTATTTGGAGAAACATCACGATGTTATTGGGGCTGAGGATGACGAGAGGATTACCACGTCTCCTGTACCACCGGATTTGGATATACCTGATATTGATATTTATAACATTTAGTGGAGTTTTACATTTATAATTTTATTTATTAAAAACGAAGCCGTTGAATAAAGACGATTTACTGCAAATGAGTGTTGTGATAGTCTCGGGTTTTCTGGTATAACAAGGGCGCAAAAAGGGATTTATTTTCTTCTAGAAAGTGTGAAAAGGAATACATTAAAAGCATTAGAGGTTGATGAAAAAGATCCGTTTTTCTATAGCTATGAATTAATGAGAAGTTTTAAATGTTTTGTAAGGAGAGTATATACATTTTTGTATCTGTAGTATTTTTGTTGCTAGCTCGATTTCTTAACAATAAACAAAAAAAATAATCTAAAACATTTATAAGATATTTCTTACTCGTAACTTTATTGCATAAATCTTATCAAAATTGTTTTATAATTTTATTGTAGCGTGTATTTTGTAATTTTATTTGCTTAATTTTAAATACATATTGTTTTGTGGTAATCGTATAATGATACAGCATATCGAATATTATTTTCGGAAACGCATTCATAATTGTTTATTCATTCATTACGATTCCACTTTTATTATGTTGAATTTTCTTTTTTTGCAAAGTGCGTAATACATGGTAGTTTTAATAATCGTATGGATTTGGTTTTGATAAATTAGTAAATGCCCAAAAGGAAATTAATATGACAGCTACAGATGTAAATCCTGCAGATGAAGGGAAAAAATGGTACGAAATACTTGTTGTACTTACAGGTAAGTTTTTATTATTTTCATTACTTATTTTATAGTTTTTTGACTTTGTCAAAAGTTTCTGACTATTCTTCTGACAAACGATGATATAAAAAATTAAACATAGGAAAACTGTAATTTTTAAAGCTACTATAATTCTATACAAAAGACACTGTATATTTAAGAATACAATATTGATAAAATAATCAAACATACTATACACTGTTAGAAAATTATTCGCGCATAATAGGGAAATCAATGTTAAATTCTTAGCCGGCTGAAATCCAGTCTACCAGTGTACATTTCAATAGAACGTCGCGATAAATTCTAATAAATTTAATTGTTCTGCTGGACTTCACACCGCGCTTTGGCTTGGTTAGATTAAAAATCAAATAATTTCGACGGTTTCGACACTTCGACAGTTTCAAAACGGGTTCGGATGGGTGAACGTCGAGTCGTTTAAAAGAAACGAGAATTTTTAAACGATAATTTATTGAAAAAATATCACTAATAATAAAATAGGTGTAATTTTAGCAGAAAATTGAATTATTTTTTCCTTATTTTTCCTTATTTTAACAAGATTTGTTGCTATTTCAAAACTGTACCTACCGATACACACATTTTTTTGAAATATCCCCAAAAAACCTATTAATTGTAGTTTCTAAATAATTTTGTACCTCATACCTAACACAAATAACTTTGTACCTCTACAAATCGCGGCGTGCGATCCAGTAGAACAATTAAATTTATTAGAATTCATCGCGACGTTCTATTGAAATGTATACTGGTAGACTGGATTTCAGCCGGCTAAGAATTTAACATTGATTTCCCTATTATGCGAAATTAAATTTCTAACAGTGTATATTTTTTTACGTTTCTTTGCAGTCTCTCTTGCGGGCTTCAACAGTGCATTAATGTACTGCTGGCCATCGCCATTCTTAGTAAAAATAGTCCACGACGAGAGCTACCACATCACCGAAGAAGAAGCCTCCTACTTCACAGTAATCAGCCAAGTCGGCATTATCCTGCTACCGCCTTTCATAGCACCACTAGCCAATCGCTTCGGCAGAAAAAAACTCATACTCTACGTAGCCATACCCTGCTCCATCGTATGGATAATCAAAGCCACCAGCAAGAACCTGTGGATGCTCTACCTAGCAAGAACCCTATCGGGTTTCTGCGACGCCGTCACCTTCTCCTGCGCCATGGTCTTCATCGGCGAAGTGGCCAGCCCGAAGGTCAGAGGCATCTGGGGCAACTCGATGATGCTATCAGGCTTCCTCGGCCAGTTCATCATCAACGTCCTGGGAGTGTATTACAGCGTGCAAACCACCGCGTTCATCTGTCTCGCCGCTCCCATCATCTTCTTCGTCGCCTTCTCGCTGGTGCCCGAGACTCCATACTATTACATAGCCAAAGGAGATGATGATAGAGCCGTGGCGAGCTTGCGCAGCTTGCGGCGCCGAGATGACGTCGAAGAGGAGTACAAGGAGCTGCAGGTGGCCGTGCACAATCAGCTGACCGGTACCGGTAGCTGGAAGGAGCTGGTGACGGTGAGGGTGAACAGGAGAGCTTTGGTGGCGGGCGTTTACGTTCGATTGAGCCAGCTCTTTTCCGGTTTGTTCACGTTCGCTTCGTATACTATGTTGATTTTCGACAAGACCGGTACGAATATCGATCCGGAATTGGCTACGATCGTATACACCGGCGTGAATTTGGTGGTTTACACGTCTGTGGTGTATTTCTCGAATTTGTTGGGACGGAGGAAATCGTTGATACTATCGATGATTTTGACTGGGGTGGTTCTACTAGCCGAAGCTGGGTACTTCTTGATAGATAAACTATTTCCGGGAGTGAATCTCGAGCGGTTTCATTGGTTTCCTCTGGCCGGTATGGTGGGTTTTATAATATGCTCGGCGTTCGGGGTGGGAATCATTCCTTCGTTGATGTTGGGCGAATTGTTTCCGGTTAGCAGCAAATCGAAGAGTCTGGCGATCGTGACTAGCGTTTTCGGTTTAATGAGCCTGGTGGTGAACAATCTCTTTTACTATCTGAACGTTTACGCGGGATTGAGCGGGCCTTTTCTGTTGTTCAGTTTGGCCAATTTCATATCTGCCGTAGTAACTTATCGTATAATTCCCGAAACGAAAGATAAAAGTTTAGAGCAAGTACAACAACAATTAAGAATGTAATATCTAGCTAATAAAAAGTAGATACCTAAACGATTGCGTTGTGGATAGTATTTTTAGTCGATGGAAAATAACATACAATTAATCGAACATTCCTTTAATCGGTTTAAAATGCAGTTAATTAATTCAATCAATAAGTCTGTTTGCTTTCGAAATTGCACGGGCCTAAGTTTTAATTGAATTTCATCGAAGTTTCCTGATCGTAAGCGTAAAATTCTGCGCTTCCTGAACAAACCAGGTCAACCATTTATATGAATCAATATGCAGAGTGCAGTTTTTATTCCACACTGCCAAAATCTGGATATTCCCCCGTGTTCGAATTAAAATACTTTAGGCGAAATTTCTGCCGCGATTCGCATTCTGGAGCGAACTGTACTTCTATACTATATAGGCATTTAATAATAAAGCGAAAATATTTTTTGCCCGGAATTATTCTGCATTGTCTGGAACCACTGCAAGTGCAACTTTTTATTGGAATTTACACCCGTTTTTGCCATCATAAACAACGCACGCGGCAATAAAAATGGACGTGTTATATGTTCTACATTATTTGCGGCTAAAACTGAAGCAAGAAATTTTTATGGCTCTCCAGACTTCCCACTAAATGTCTCAAAAACTTGCGGAAAATTTACGATCTTCATACGCGAAAATCATATCAAATGCATAAACGAATTCGAGATTTCGAAATGTAAATGTCAACTTTTGTTCTGTTACAGCAACAAAGTTTAATACTTATTTTCTAATCAATGAATGCGAATGAAAACTTTCCCGATACTGGCCAGTTTTGCCAATCCTTCCTTATTTGTTTTGTGCCCCGGAGTTGATTGGGAAATCTTTTCGGATTTTCCTTTATTTCTGTTTTGACAAAACTCGGGGATTTTATGATTGCTGGCTCATCCCAATTTTCTGTAGGTAACTCCATTTTATTACAGTATATAATCTCTTTGTACCATTTCATTTTATAATCTGTATATCATACGTCAGTAAATATAAGGTCTTTCATGTTGAATTTTATTACATTAATCTGTCACGAAAAGAAGATATAAAAACCCGTTTACATTATGAAATAAAAATCACGAAAACTCTATTTTCCTTCCGCCAAATTTCCCATCCCTTTCGAGAGATAATTCCCCGAAATTTCAGTTAAATTATTCAATGTGCTCGTATCAATTATACTTAAACGGAGCGCTACAAAAAGCCATCGAGAAAATTCGGCGAGCCCCGCCAAATTTCCATCACGTTATATTAACACCTACCGAAGAAAGTATCTAATCTCACAAGGCATTAATAACGCGAAAAAGAAAGAGAGTGGAAAGCCGTCGGAAAACCGGTGAATTTCCCGTTCGAAAGGCATTAACTCTTAAGCGACTGTGGTCGCGAAAACACCACAAATGGGATTTCTCCAGTGGAATTGTACCTAAAGGTGCAATTTTATAGTTCTTAAAGCTACATTGAACTACTCGCAATCTTTTTAAGTACCTAAACTGTCCAACAGGGTTCTGTAAAGCGATGTGAGAACCGGGAGGAAGAAATCATCGTAAATATTTAACAAACAACAAACGTTGTTGGTTTTCTATTTAAATTTTATCACCGTGGAATATATTCGTTTCGTAACAAAGTTAGCATAGTAACTCGATAAAAGCAACAAGCCCCTTGGAAAAAAGCGCATTCGAACTTTTAATCCATTTTCATATCAGTTTCGGAAAGTTTCGCAAAACTCCAAACCCAATGAAAACAAAAGGGATTTTCATAAATACACAAAAGCAGAATCCTTTTGATCTCGCCGGGCATCGTTGAATGATATATAGTTGTTTAAAATGTCCCCGGAAAACTTGGAGTGGTGTCTACTTCGCGACAAGACGGACGCTTTGGATCGATTTCGATTTCCATTTCTTCTACCAGAATTAATCTCGTCAGATCGAATTAATCGGTACCAATTTAACCGGGTGGTTTTCTTCTAATGCTTCTAATCTGATTGTCTTTGTTTGCGCAGATTCTTTCGAATCCGTTTCGTCGGATCATCATCCACGACCGAACCAACATCAGCGAAGTGTCTAGGATATGATAATTCGCTCTTGTTTATTGACCAAAGTTAGAACGCCGGCGATGCCGACATGAATGCAGTTTTACCATTCTCCCGACTTTATTGCTCTGCGGAGAATTCGAATTTTAGCCCATTTCACCGGCGAAATTGGAGATATTTAAACGCATCTCCGCATATTAAGAATTTTGTTTAATATGTGTAGATGAGTGTAGATAGAGCATTTCATAAACAAATTGTTGAATTCGCCTAAATTTTTCAACTTCTAGCTACTCGAAAACAATGAAAGAGCTAATGCAGGCGGCTAATTCAATCTTTGTACAGTCAGCGGAGCGCGAAGACTTCGAGTTTTCCTTTATGTATTTTACAATTCGGGTCTCGCGCCCCCGCGAACCCTAACGAACTCTCACATCTTCGTGATAATTAAAGAATATACTGACAATCGACTCGTTAATTTTCAGGAACTTCCTTCTCGCCGTTTCTGATTGTTATGGCAGATCAAAAAGTGTTTGCTTCGAGCGTTTTCTACTTAATCCGCGATCTAATTGTGCTTTAACCTTCCATGAAACTGATGAGTGTAATCGGTGTTGTAAATTAAAAAAATCAAGTCGAGTAAATATCGTGAATATTTTAAAGATAATTTCGACAAATAGGTAACGAAGTTTCTAATAACCCTTACAATGTAGTTTTAGTACTATAACGTGTCGAAACAATGAGAGTAGTAGAGTATAATAATCTTTTAGTTAGAATTCAGAATTAGCCAAAATAAAATACATAATGTAATCGCTTTTTTGAAGGTCGCGATCTTTATATCTGTTTATTGCTAGTCGACTTCAATTATGTTGTAAAGATATTTAGTGTGTAAAACTAAAGAAAAAAGCGAAATATCTGCATATTTCGTTTTTTAATCATGAAGGTAAGTGCAAGGAGCCCCAACGGCGAAAAGGAAAAGCAATGGCCGCAAATTTTAGCCATAGTACTCGGTAAGTCGAGAATTTAATAATAAATAAAGCATAATAAATTAACCTAGATACACACACACGTGGTAAATACACGAAACGTTGTATTTCAGGTTCCATTATCCTCATATTAAGCGGAGTATTATTCGCCTGGCCATCGCCATTCATACCGAAGATCAAACAAGACCTTAACTACAACATAACAGAATCCCAAGCATCCTGGTTCACCGTCATACAACCTCTCGGTCTTTGCGTAGCCTCACCCTTCGTAGCATCCCTACCGAACATCATAGGAAGAAAAACCTCCATGCTCCTGGTCACCCTCCCTCTCACAACCAGTCTGCTCATCAAAGCCTTCGCAACCAACCTGTGGCTGTTATACTTCTCCCGACTCATCAGCGGCGCCGGCGACGCCCTAATCTTCGCCGCCCTCCCCGCCTACATAGGCGAGGTATCAGTCCCATCAGTGAGAGGCATCTGGGGCAACGCGCTGATAATCTTCCTCTTCCTCGGGCAGTTCCTGGTGAACGCTGTGGGCAGCTACTGCTCGATCCGCCTCACCTCCTTCATCTTCCTCTCGGTGCCCTTGGTCTACTGCTCGACGTTCGCCTTCATGCCGGAGTCCCCGTACTTCCACGTCCTGCGAGGGAAGCACGAGGAGGCCAAGCGCAGCCTGCGGATGCTGCGGCGCAAGCTGGACGTGGACAGCGAGTTCGAGGCTATAAAGTACGCCGTGGAGAAGCAGGCAGAAGAGGCAGGGTCTTGGTGGGATTTGGTGCGGGTGCGGGTGAACAGGATGGCTTTGAGGGCCGGGTTGTTGTTGAGGATATCGCAGTCGTTCAGCGGGATCTACGCGTTCGCCTCATATACGCAGCTGATCTTCGAGAAGGCAGGCGGGTCGATCGAGCCTCGGACGTCGGCCATGCTGCAGTCGGGGTTGACTATGTTTATGTATTCTTGCTCGTCGTACGGGTCGAATATGCTGGGCAGGAGGAGGTCGTTTATGCTGTCGGTGTTGTTCGGCGCTGTCGTGTTGTTCGCCGAGGCGACTTACTTTCTCGTCGATGAGCGGGCGGATTTGGATTTTATGAATTGGTTTCCGTTGGCGGGGATGTTGTTGTTCGTTGTGGTGTCGTCGCCGGGTATCGGAATCCTGCCGACGTTGATGACTACTGAATTATTCGCGACTAGCGTAAAAACTAAGGCTGTTTGCGTGGTTTCGATGGTGTTTTCTTTGATGAATATTATTGTTAACTATAGCTTTTATTATTTAGATGTGGCTGTTGGTGGATTGTACGGGCCTTTTTATTTATTTGCGTGTTGTAACGTCATTTCGTTGATTTTATCTTATTATGTACTACCCGAAACTAAAGGGAAAACTTTGGAGGAGATTCAAGAGGATTTGAGAAAAATGTAAAATATACTGTTCCACAAAAGTTAAGGAAGTTGACAAATATTGAGATTAATTTCAATGTTGCAGGTTTTTTGATCGCTAAATTTAGTAGGATTTGTAGAGGTAGGAACAAAAAATCCACTTAGATATGAGAGAAAACATTTAATTTCGCATATTTAAAAATTTGGTGATCAAAAAGTCTGTAACTTTTAAAATAATCGCAAAATTTGCGAACTTCCTTAACTTTTGTGGAGCAGTTTATATCGTATAGATTTGCTGTGATCAGTTTTATAATATTTTGTTTACTATTTTTAAATTTTTAAGCAACATCCATTTGTAATATAAAACATTATTAGATAATATTAAATTAATCTTGTAATTCAAAAGTTTATTAAATTTCCTACGTACAAAAATACTATTTAATCAGTATATAAATTGTATTAAATTTAATTTTATCGACTTTAATTCAACAACATAATCCTCGAGTAGACATTTGGAAGATATTCGAGAGATGCCAAGAAAATAAATCCCTCTCACCGTGCGCTGTAATAAAAATAGTAAATTATGGAAAACGAACAAAAAGTTTACAGAATCTAATAAATCTCTTTTTATGTAGCGATCGTTTAAAATTTCATGTCCAAGTAGAAATCTAGTTGGATTATATCGAACATTTTTAATGCGCCGTAAATTGAATTCATTTTACCACTTTAGCGGGGATTTTCCGAGAAAATTGGAAATTTTTCTCAAACTAACGAAAAAATTGGCATTTTAATAATTTAATCGTCCAAGTGCTGGTGCATCTAATATAAATTAAGCTATAGTACTTTACCATTTTGTTGGATATATTTTTGATGCTCGCTCTTCCACAGAATATCTTTCGGGGTGAACAACTGTATACTAAATGTGAAACTTTCTGGCGAAAGTAGGTCGCAAAATGTGCGAAACAGTTAGTAAAATGTTAAAAATAAGTTTCAGCACGACCATTCGCCCGGAAATTTGATCAGCAGGTGGCAAGTTTCTAGGAAAATGCCGGGGATGGGAAAAAAGGGAGAATAAGGAAGGATGTAACGTTCGATAAAAATTTACTTTTTTCCAACACATATTTATTTGGTCGAATTTTATGGTTTACAAAGAAAATATTCAGAATAAAAAAAATTAAAACCACCAGTATGCGAGATATAAATAGTAAATTGGGTTTCGTTTCGAATAAAAATCCAGTAGCATTCTTTCCATCCATAAATAAATATAGATACCACAATTTCTGCTTTTCTTCTGCTCGATTGATTTATCTGTCTTAAAAAAAAACTGACGAGGGCCTACCCAGAAACATAAAGGCGTTCGAAAATAGAATGAAAGGTGAAAGGTGCATTCATTCGTAAAATTACCAACCCAAACATTACTTGCTCTTAACCAAACCACTTTGAATATCTTCGAGCGTTTTATTCTTAGTCTCCGGCAAAATGTAATAAGCCAACAACCCCGCCGAGAAATTGCAAACAGCGAACAAGAAAAACGGCCCGCAAAGGCCCGTCGAATCGGCGAAATAATAAAAAACATTGTTCACAAGAAACGCGCTTAAACTGAACAACGAACCGACCAAAGCGATCCCTTTGCTTTTGATGCTAGACGAAAGCAGCTCGCCCAACAACAGAGCTGGAACGGCTGCCAAACCGATCGAGCACCCCACGAGGAACCCGATCATCCCCGTCAAAGGCACCCAATGGAAACCATCTAAATCGATTCCCGGATAGTAGTCTCTTATCAACGAATAAACTCCTAATACAGTCAATGAAACTCCGCAAACCAGCACAGAAGATAAGTACGATATTCTCCTACCGAATCGATTCGCTGTTATCGACATCACCATGTGGGAAAAGGCGTTAACGGCTGAATAAATAATCGCCGCAGTGCTGGGATCCACCGGGGAATCGGTATTTTGAAATATGTACCTCGTATAAGAAGCGAAAGCCATCGTTCCTCCGGTAATGAAAGTGCATCTCATAATCGCCACGATCGAAACAGCCTTCCTATTCAATTCGATCCTCCAGATATCCCTCCAACCACTAGGTTCACCCAGTTGCCGTTCAACAGCCATTTTGATCGCCGAAAACTCCTCTTCGACGTTGTACTTCCTCCTTAATCGCCTCAAACTATCCTTGGCCTCCTCGTCCTCGCCCTTGCTTATGTGGGAATAGGGCGAGTCGGGCATCAAAGGGAACACGATGAGCAGCAGAATCGGCGCGATTAGTAACAGCAACGAGGTTTGTTGGACGCTCAAATAGGCTCCTAGCACGTTGATTACGAATTGCCCGAGGAATATCGAGCACATGAAGGCGTTCCCCCAGGTGCCTCGCACCTGCGGAGAGGATATCTCGCCGATGTAGGCGGGAACGCAGTTAAGGGTGAGCACATCGCCGATTCCGGTGATCGATCGGGCCACGTAGAGCACCCAAACGTTGGTGAAGAAGGCCTTGAGCAGCCACGTGGTGATGTAGGGCAGCGACGAGAGTAGAATGCATTTCTTCCTTCCCAACAGGCTTACGATTGGGACTGAGAATGGTGATAGAATGGCCGCTGTTGCGAGATTAAACGCGGCGAAATAGGACGCTTGTTCCTCTGTAACGTCGTAATTTATTTTATCTTCGACTATTTTGGGCATGTAGGGTGAGGACCAGCCGATGAACAAGCCGCAGGATAAGCTGCTTAAGCTTGCTGAAAATTAATAAATCGTTTGAAGTTGATAGTAATAAGAAATATTTAAATTCCTACCTGTTAAAATGGCGATGATTTGGAGCCAAGTTCTTTCGGTTTCATTGTAAATTCTATTAATATTTAGGGTTATCTTCATTGTGTGAATAACGCCTAACAAATGGCTAATATCATTAGGAGAATATATTTTTTAAATAAAAACAACTTCACAACTATAACTACTACAGTAAGTACCTGACTAATTAGGAAAAAACATTAGTAAACGTGGACAGTGATAATTAGGTAAGTAATTGGAATTTATCAATATATTTAACTCTAATTAAACATTCGGTAGAAATATTCAACAATTTTTTAATGGTTAAGCGCGCAATTGCGGAAAATTATGCCAACCCATGGCATTGGAATCGGCTTTCTATATAATATAAATTTCGTAACTAAGCTATGAGCATAAATTTTATTACTTTCATAATTCTCAATCCGTCTACCCTGTTGGAAAATTAAAGGATTTCGAATTGTTTTTGTCCCCGATTCATACGCTTTCCATTTCATCCCGGAACTGCGCGTAGGACCGGCCTTTCACTAATTTCCAGAATTTCCATGAACCATCCTAATATCTCCATTAAATATAAACATAGATGTACAAACATATAACCAATTATTTTGATAATCTATAAAGTAACTCTTACTAAAGCGATTTTTTTATCTACTCGATTAAGGTTTAATGTGAAACGAAAAATATGGTTACGGGACTGGTGTTTGATTTTCCCCTGCCCGAATTTCATTTCTGTTAATGCGATTTGAAAATCGAAGTAAAATAATAAGGAATCTGCGATGTATGGCCGTTGGTAATAAAAAGGAAATGGAATTCCAGCCTTTTTTTTCGACGAAATTTTATGAATCTTCATCACTTTGGGGACGGGTAGGCGGAATATTTTTATTTCCTGAGTTTTCTTTCGAAGGAGACTTCCAGTCGCCTTTTGTAATCAAATTGGAAATTACCGCAGAAGAATGTTATGTCGTCATGAAGATTAGCACGCAGAAATTTTTTTATACATTCCCATACATGTTTGGAAAAGTAGGAATTATATTCTTTTGAAAAAGTACTGGTACAATTGCTCATAATTACCTTTATGTGTGAATATCCTTGCTAGTTCGCAATAAAAGAAAAGCGCCTGATTTCGACAAGATTTTCGCTCTCGGTCTTTGTCGCACGCAAGAGGCCCAATTAAAGAATATTCTCTCAAAGGAAATTATATGGTAGCTTCAAAGATTTGTGTTCTAAGCGAAAATGCACAAGTGCCAATTACTTAGTGCTAGAATGCCGGCTTTCTCTCGACTTTAAAAAGAAGCACCGCCAGGTCCACTTAAAGCACTCGTTCCATTCGTAATGGAGAAATAATATCCAAATGAAGTTGAATGCTTATTGACCGAAAACGCATTAGAATGGAACGAAACGGATTACATGGACAACAGCACGAGGAACGAATACTCCAGCGACGTCGACTCGAAATTGCCTCCGTAAAAACAAATAGGATTCGGCATCTTCAAATATCCTGCAGGTAATTCATATCCGGGCATCGGCAAGTCGAGAAATAGACTTTACATTCCCCCGCGGATACTCCGATATGAAATATTCCCAGAGTTTTCGAAGGGATTGCGACCTCCGAAGTGTCAATAATTTTAAAACCTGTACTATCTCAATTCCGAAGCTGTTTCTGTACCTATTCTTACACACAACAATACACAAATCGATGTGCTAATAGAATTTTCGCTTTTCCAAACCACAAAAATGCAACTCCGCACTTTCCTCGGGAATAATGAGAGTACATGCTCATTGTTCGCTGTTCAGTTTTGTTGTAAGCTAGGCAATTTTCTTTTACTGCATTCGACGAGGCCAATAAAACACATTAGAAACAGCCGAGTCGGCTCCACAACCAGATTTATTTATCGTTGCCGTATTCCAATTTAGCGGAAAATTCTACCAGAAAAACTTTCATTTCGTAAAACGTGTTATCTATTAATTTTAAACATGTATTCATCGAATGAACCCGATTAAATCGCGATAAAATAAAGTTATGTAGATCGAATTAGCGAATTAAGCGTTAAGTATATGGTTAAATCGAACCGTACACGTTGAGATAATTGTATTTGTTTGCAGGAACTTTCGTTGTAGCATACAAATCATCAGGAAGATTACGTGCATCGTAGGTTTCCTGTGGGCCTGGTAATATATCCCGGGTCCTGCTTAATTGCTCCTGGGATCTCGAGGGATTTCGCAGGGCTGGAACACATATAAACTTGGAGACTTAAATGTTGTGTATAGGTATAGTCGATTTTTATAAGTTAAACAGGTACAATTGGACGAGAAATTGATTTGTTAACCGATTTCGGGAAATCAAGGAACTTGTAATTTGTTCCGGGTTTGCAATAACGAACGCCAATGTTATGGAAATTAGGGTCTTTGTAACTGACCGGACGTTCCGAAGTGAATGATTAACTCTTCAAGTCCTTCGTCATATCAAGGGAATATCACCCTTTTGGCATGCCGTTAACAAACTACTTGGCCAGGCCTGGTGTAAGGGGAAATAAGCCCAAGTTTACGAGAGGTTTAACGTAATATACCACTGCAATATTAAGCCCAACTCGTTTATTTTTCATTTATTGCTACACCTTCATACAAAGTCTTGTTCCCAAAATAAATTCCTAGCAGATATGCAACTCAAATTGCACGAGTGGTGTGAATAAAAAACACGTTTCTTGCATTGAAATAAACAGATGTAAAATTTTGGTAGATGGATAAAAATTTACCCCCAAAACCACATCTGAATTAGTCAACGTAAACTGTCAAATACGAACACGATGTAACCCTACCTAAGTTATCTACATCAAATTCACATTTCCCCCCTTGAACCCTCTCGATATGACTAATTAGAGCGGCGATGCCCCTAGGGGGTTAGTCGATGTTTATCCTGGCTGTGTTCGTTTCCGAACAGGACCAGGACAATCGTGTGTTTTTGCAGAAGAGCGATTAAACAAATCCCTTTAATTAAATGTTGATCTTTTCTTCGTGGAGATTTATATTTGACACCTTTCCTGTCGCCCTTTAATTCGATTTAATCGGCTCGAATTGGAATCGCGCTGTATACTTTCAACTTCCGCGGAAACTTGAAGTTTGTTTTAATTTTCTAGTCGCCTATTTGAATGTTAGAGCGCCACCGGGAGGCGGCCCGTCGAGGCCCGTTTAATTTCACTTGCTAATTCCGGTCCATTATAACTTTTAAACTGATTCTCGCGGGTTTTTGTTCTGTTTGCGAAACACACATATGCAATTTAAATTTTCACTTGGCACCTTTTCGATGGGTTATGGCCCTTTCGGTTTGCTTTGGGCATTTGTGATGGAAGAATATAGTGAATTACCGGCCGCAAAGAGCTGAATTAACAACCGCGACGAGCGCTGTTTTCGGTGGCTTCCTCTGTGGAAGTTGTTAATGGGGAAATTCGATGGAAATCAATAAAAAATATTAGGGTAATTTCGACGCTCCCCCTGCACCTAACGATTAATAAATTGGATTAATTTTTGCTCGGAGTGTCGACTGGAAGCGTTTCCAATTAGAAAAATCATTAGAAACGTTCCGAGTTTCTTCGCCGTTTAGCATAAAGCGATATTAAATTCCTTAAATACCTGGAGATTGTTCAGGAAATTTAAGTTCTGTTGAATTCTCTAATAGGCGACAATACCTGACAAAATTTTTTAACGAGCTTTTTATTCGAACAACTCATGAATTTCAGTTACTATACTAGGTAAATTGTATTGAATGGAATATTTAGAGGAGAAGAAAAAAGGAAGGTCAAAGTCGCATTAACGGGTTACTTAAAGAAATGCATCATGCAAGTATATAGAAATCAAAGTTGTGAATGTTCACGATCGGTTGGTGTTATCCCGAAACGCGTCGTACCTTCCCCCGGGCATTCTCCACCCTATTTGTATTTATACCGAATCCGTCCGAACGTTCGTCCGCGACATATAACCTAAAAACCACCCTCGATGCATTTTCCGCCCTAATTCAAAGGGTTTACGGGAATTCGATCGAGTCTCTACTACTTGTCTTTTCGCTAACGTTCGGTGGCTTCGTTTGAATGGAAAACGTGTCGAAAAATTGAAATTAGTATAAATAGGGGTTGTTATTGATTAGTTGGTCTCCGCGAATCTTTACTGCGTCTGTCGGGAATGTTAGTGAAGGGGATAGGAAGCAAAAATTCGCCGCGAATTAGATGCCAAGTTGAAGTGTAAAAATGTTATTTAGGCATCGATCATCTTCTAGAGAATTATGTCTTCGAATTATGTCGAAATTAATGCGTTATTTCCACTCAATAACTAATTTACATTTCTATAAATCTACATGGTATAGGAAAAATCTACTATTACGATACAAATGTGTAGCGATTCGTTTAATCTATTCGATTCTCACCTCTGCGGCATCATTTTAATAAAGCCATTTGATTAATGCATATTCATAGTCTATTAGATTAAACCCGTTATTTTGTTGTTCGAAATTAATGACTTCGTTATCTGCGTGTTTCAATTGGTGGCGCAAAATGGTAATAACGTACTCATATAACTTGTATAATAACCTTCGGGGAATTACATAATCAGTAGATACATTTTAGTTAAAGAGGATACAACAGAACTTCTTTAACTAGTAGAAAATCTAATTTTCCTCGTGAAAACGGAGGGAGCAAACGTTGTTCGAAAATCGTCCCGATACCCAAACAACGTAAGAAATATAAAAATATTAAATTCGCATTCGCGGAACAATTCGAAAGACACACAAAACGTTGTTTGCGATACTTAGAAAAATTGTTTCGGCAAACACGGAGTAGACAACTCCGGTTGTACAGTCAACATGGCTAACAAAAAGCCATAAACCGCGATATGATCTGCAGGAGATATAAACTCTTGTTTGTTTACAACACACCAGATCCCACTTTTGGCGTCTGCGAACTTTAATATAGATCCGAGCCGATGCGGTTTGGAGTCCTTCGAACTAGCTCTATGCTGTTTTTTTTTCTATTTCACATTTACCCAAATTAACTGTGATTGTAGCGTTGTTATCAAATGAATATTTTATCTTGTGGGTTGGTCAAATTGTTCTATTTATGATAACTTGAAAAGCAAAGGAAGTAAACAAACGTACAAGTAGTAATTTCTCTTTATTGTCAATAAATATCGAATATCTATGGGTACATATTTCTACATTTATGCTGCCATATCCGCTCCGGGATCGATACAACAAAAAGGAAGCGATAGGAAAAGGAAATTTATGGAAAAAACCACTCAACATTGTAACCGTTTCGAATAAATGTGCATACATTCTCCTATTAGCCAGACTTTTGTCTATTGGGTTTTCAAAGCAGCAACAAATTTCTGGAAATGTGGAACTCATGTAATATTCATGGCCGGAAAAGTGCATAAGAGAGAAATTGCAATAAGAAATAAGACGATGTCGCGTGGATTTGGATGCCTTTCCGGGGTGTATCCGATTGGATTGATTCAAAAAATCTACAAAAAAATACTTGTAAACATGCTCTTGTAATTTCTACAACATAAAATCTGCTCTTCCCGGCAATAAAACGAGAATTATTAGATTATCATTCGGCGAAATAATTCATCCAATTTTCGAGCTAAACAAGTAGTTTGAACTATCCACCGTGTATTTGAGTTGAATGCTAAGAAGACGGGGCATGGAAGCATTCAAATTGGCAGCAAGAAGATTTGTGTTCGGGCGGTTTTCTTTCTTTGGCGACAAAAGAGACTACGCGAGTTATCTATGGCGAAAGTTCCAGTTGTATTTCAAAGTTGCCGTTTTGTTGAACTTTAAACATCTTTTTTCTCGATTCGATAAATATGAGAAATACGTTTTGGTTCCTCACAAATCTTCCGCATAAAGAGAAACAATGAATTATTACCGTACGAATTTTATTCAGATCGAGATGATCTAAAATCCGCGAGATGGGAAGTTATTAAGCTCGAAAATTATCACTTCATGCCGCAAATTGCGCACCAGAAAAGCCATTCGTTTGGATTACGATCTCCGGTCTAGACCGATTATTTAGCACCTATTTAGCTATTTAGCTCATTTGCGGTAATACACAGAGATTAGTGAAACTTGTATTATTCTTCATAATAATCGTTTACTGCAAGGTTATTAAAATATTGTTCAACAAAAGTCTCGAGTGCTAAATAAAACTGTTATTGACGAAAAACTGTTTCTTGTATAGGCGCAGAAGAGGCCTTTAAAAAACCAGTTTTCCAAGAAAAGGAGGAAATAAAACAGCTGTTTAGGAAAAATAACGAGTTTCCCGCATGATGTCCCGCCGTGTCAAACACGACAACTCATTTCACTGGCAACACTATTTCGCTTTTTTCCGATGCAGTAAACGCTCCTTCCTTAACAGAAAGTGAGCTTCTCGCCGGTCTAACGATCGCTTTTCACATAAAAACACACAGCATGAAGCACATTCTTTATCTCCTCCTCAAATTCGCTCACGCATCATCGCCTCCAACCACCAAAAACGTCCACCCCTATGTTTTTCAGTTCACTGTAAAAAAAACCAACCCTTCTCCTACAATCGCCTCGAACAAACAAATTTATACAACAGTTGCGGTTTAGATTAAAATAGGGATGAATTCCAGCACCCCACCAATGCCTATTGCAGCATCTTTATGTACACCCCTAACCCCGAAATTGGAGTTCTCCCTGTGTGTGCTTTTCGAAATTATTCCCCGTCTGGCAGGTGGAAAAGATGGAGGTGAAACAAAATGCGAACGAGATGTTTTGATGTTCAATTATTCGACGACGAGCTGCTGTTTGTAGATGCGGATGGGGGTGGGAAAAGGAAATAAACGGGGGTGATTGAAACGAACGTAATGGATATTCCTGTTCGTTAGTGACAGTTTCGACGGGGATTACTGATAGAAAATGTGCATTAAGTAGAGAAAAATAATTCGTTTGATCGAATCGAAATAGAAGAATTTTTCGGTGGAGGAGCGTAAGGATAATCTGTTGTAAAGTCAACAACTGTGTCATCCAGGACAAGTTGGAATTGAATACCTATTGACCCGTATTTTATTATACGGCAGATGTTCCTGCTGTAGGTACTCAGCATTTCAACACCACAACAAACACTCGAAAACTTCCTGCGAATTTCCATTATAATCTCCCTATTGAAATTCTAATTTCGATCGGGATTTCTTAATTAAGTAAATACTGCATAATTAGGAATTCCGTATAAGTTTCTGCTGGAGAGCAGAACGCTAGTAAGTAATCTCGAATTTTCATAATACCGCTGCAGGATTTTGTCCTGCATCAGCACGGATTAATCTCCGATAGATGGAATAAATTTGTAATAAGCTAAAGTGCTTTTATCGGCTCGACGAATCCGTTCGAAATTTACACGAAACTGCCATTCCGATATCATTTTAAGACAAAAAAACACAATTCGCGTATTTATAACTATATCATCCAGTAACAATGAAAGCCGACTAGCGAGCACAAGAATCCGAAACTTTTAATAGTTCCTCCGGGAGAATTCAAAGGGATCTTTCGACGCCAAGAAAACCAACAACGAACAGAGAACAGAAACGCCGCTATACAACAATGCGAAGCGATGCGAAGAATCGCGATAGACAATGTAAAGAACAAAAGGGAATTTCGACAGTTTGCCAGGAAATTATTTGGAACCGAACTTTTCTTCAACCATACACGCGTTTTATTCAGAATTTTATCCACGAATCCTGACATAGTGCAGCTCCGAACGAGGCGCTGGAAAAATTGGGGGCGATTGGGGCGGCATTCTGACATTCCGACGCCTCCCCCACTCGCCCCTTAACCTGTCGGCCTCTCCTTTTCAGCCCCCCAGTTCGGAATGTGGACGCCAGACAGAATAGGGCGAGTCGCCTCAAGGATATATTACGGTACAAAGGGCTAAAGTCTCTAATATAAATTATCCCTCGCCCAAATTCTCCTAATTTCAGCGCCATATAATTACCAAATAAACGATGTCCGCGTTAATCTGGTGATGATCGCAATCTTGGTTATCAGTATACACTCATCTGGTTTGTACTTTGTATTTAAATTCATTCCAGATTAACGAGAATGTATTAAAGATGGGGTGGTTCGAAATATTTTAAATGAATCCGTATAGTTTCGGAATCCTCTGGTGATTCCCCCTTTACGAATTAAAAGGTCGTTATTCGGATGAAAAATTAACTGCACTGTTATTAATATTCAGATATTGAAATTAGGAATGATTTTTTACCCGGAACTTTTTTTTCCTAGTGGCTCCGTAAAGTTTCGACATCTTTCGACTGATATTAATGGTATCTTCCGGGGAAATATAAATAGGAGAGTCGTTTTTAACGTTGCCACAGCCCTTTTCCTACTAACTAAATATTATTAATGCGTTTAAAGGAGATATTTTCACTATTTTCCCGGTAATTTGGATGCAAATACCCGCGAGAATATCGAGTATAATATCGCCATGTTCTCATCAGCATGCTACGCCCGAAATTCCTCCGTATTATGCGCTTTACATCTAAGAGATGATTAGATTTTTTTTGATCAACGCGATACCTACTCCTACGTTGCCAAATCTACCATTTTAACACTCAATCTCCCACTCATAATTACCCAACAATTTCAATCACTAAATGGTTAATAGCGTTCGTATTGCAGGCGAAATCTTTCATGGACAAGAAAAATAATTCATTTGGAGCATCTTCCGGGAGCCATATTCGAATTATTTATACACTCGGCAGCGTCGAAAAGACCTAAGAAATAAGGAACATCAGCATCCCGGGCACGAATCGTGTTATGCACGGTAATGGTTCCTCTCTAGACGCTCCTTCGTGGGTCGCCGAGATTTTTTTCCTGCCTCGTCATGCAACCGAAAAATTACTGGTAATTTCACGGCGCGGTGATTATAAAATTCAATTCCAAAATAAACAATCTACAAGTGATAAAAACATCTTCCTGCTGCTACTGCAGTGCAGATAATCCTCAGTGGAACATTTTCTATTTATTAGGAACGTTTAGCGAGTGTGTTATGTCGCTAATATTTCTATAGTAGAGCAATTTGAGCCGAGTATACGAGGAGAATATACACACAAAAAAACTGGCTTTCATTTTGGGAATTTAGAGCCTGCTGTAGCTGCTTAGAGCCCGCCGTCACCTTCCAATAAACACTCCGAGATGGCAGCCTTATATAAATCAAGAAAATTGGAGGAAATTTCTGGTGTATTCTATCCGGGGGGCGTCGGGAACGGCAAGGACGCGAAATTGGATGGGTTTGGTGTTTGAAATTTTCCATCCAAACTGTTTCCCATTAATCAACAGATTGTTGAGCCGTTACCTGAGTAAATTTTTATTGAAATTGGATTCTTTAAAGTTCCTATCGGGAGGGTTTTATTGTCGCTATTTAAAAATTAGAGCATCTTTCTAGGATGCTACAAACCCGAAGGAGTCTAATAATAAGATAAAAAGATTCTTTGTCTTGCCGAATTCGAAGGAAGGAAAGCAAAAGTTGCATTTAAACAGGCGCCGCATTCGCGTATTTTTCTGTTTCATTTAATTATGAATGTACATAAATTTTAATTCAGTCTGGTTTCGCTCGTTCCGGAAGATTTATGGAAGGAAAATTCAAATTTTTTAATGTACATCGTTCGGCTAAATTAATGAAAGTTTCTGCTAGTTCTGCGCCGTTATGATTAAAACCGGCCGAAATTATCATTCAAGAATGTCTGAAAAGTTCGATGCGGGCCTTTTTCGTACAACAAATAAATGGATTCGTGTCGTTAATGAACGAAATTAAACGGCTAATGACATGCTGTATAGAGGCTAGAAAATAAAGGGTTTAAAGAACTCGATTTTATTGACCGTCGAACTCGAGAGGCAAAGGCCAGATGTGTTCGGCATCGGAATCAACGCTTTACGGAAGAAATAAAATTAAATGGGGTAATTTAATTTTCCGGTTAAGGTCGCCATTGTGTGGCAAATTATTGTCTGGGGATGCGGGGACTTTTGTCTCGTTCGGCTTCGGCTTTAAACTAAGTTTCCCAATACAGGATGGAGCCTTTTTGCTTAGCGTAAATTCATTTAAATACGGTAATTTTATTTATAACAAAAATATATTTAATTCGAAACGAAGTGAGGCACGAATCGATGCGTACCGATACTAAAGATTTTTTTTATCTTTAAGCAGAGCGTTTTAGGAGGAGTAAATGAAAGATGTAAAAAGAAGTGAAACTTCACCTTGTAGCATCGGTTTTTTTCTTTGAAGCTTTGCGAATTTCGTAGCGGAATCGATGAGAGAGGGATTGAAGGAAGACCATTAAATTCCGACTCCACGAAACATCAATTCCCCCCAATAAAAAAAATGGAAAATATTCGTCAACGGACTGTGCCAATTAAAATTTCTGCTACTCATCTCCTTTTTTCCCTTCGAACGCTCGCAGAAATAAAAAAATCCGATACATTGTACTACATTCGGATCGTCGTCGGCGATAAATTAATTTCGAATTAGTAATAAATTCCGAAGATAAAAATACTCAATCTCTCCGACTCGAAGATTTCCCTCCTTTAATATATTCGCTTCAAATTCGGAATCGTTAAAAAGGGCGGTAAATCCATCCGAAAGGAACGTTTTCTTGAAAAGAACGTTTGCTCATTAATTCCCTCCGTCCGATGGTTTTTATTGCTTATTGATTTTCGCAGCCCGATAACTATTTAGTTTGTTATTCGAGTTGCATCCCCGCCGGCAGGAAATATCAGGATTTAAGAGTTTGCACCAATTCGTTCGAAATTTTAAACATACTTGTTCCAATTTTACTATTTAATATTTAAACCGCTTTCGCAACAAGTTGAATTAATATTAGTCGGAAGTAATATCCAACTGGGGAGGTAATTTAGTCTGCGAAATTAATTTGGCATATAACCACCCTAATTAATATAGCTTAGTGTATGCGGTGAACATGGGACGGTATATAACAGGTATTTAATAATTATTTGGATTGTTAGAATAACTGTTCGGATGCCATCAGGTGTGCTCGCCAAAATATTAGTCATTCAATTTACTCCAGGATATTCCTTGGGCTCGATTTCCTCGTAATCGATTGGTAATTAAGCTCGTAGAGTATTTTGTATTCCCCGTTATCGACGATGCCGTCAGCGAAAAAAGGGAGTCCTCTTTCAACAGTAGGTAGTTAAATATTTAAACGACCTTCTTCAAGTCGGAGTTTGAGGGAAATTTATATTTCACCGTTGTTGACCCGTCGCCGTTCCACCCTAATTCCGCGTTAGTCGTCACGGAAAATGTAAGTTTCGAAATTCAGCGACCCTTAAACCCTTTGTTTTATTAATTTCAATTCCCCCGCTTCGCTAAATCTGGAACGAACGTCACACATCCAGACACTTTTGTATCGAATTGGAGCTCGCTTTCCTGCATAATTTACGAACCATCGAATGTAGGAAGCAACTAAAAATAACCAGGATGTATAAGAAGTCAGCAGGATGATAGGAAAGGTGCGCGAATTCGGAATCTATACAGCTTGTAACTGACCGAATGAGAAACAATTTATTTAACAACGAACTATTTGAATGTGTTGAGGTATTTTTGATAGGCGAGATGCCTGTAGTGGGAATAGACCGACTTGCCGGCGTCCAAAACTAAGTTGTAAAAGGATCCTTCGCTTTCTAAAAGCGAAAACGGGTGATCGTATTCGACGATTTGGCCCTTTTCCATCACCGCCACTCTATCGCATTCCACTATAATCGGGTTTAAATTGCTGGTGATGTGAACAACTGTACAGTCGGAGAAATATTTCTTCACCGATTTATAAAACAGCCCTTCGGTACTGAAACCCCCATATCGATTCAAAAATTATGTACCATAATTCCTTAGATATGCTTACTCTTTATCTACATCCGCAAATTCTTCATCGATTATTAAGATTTTGTTTTTCTTTACAATCGCTAGAGCTAAATTAAACAGCAACAATTGACCTTTGTTGAGTTTGGACCAGTTGTACTCCAGATGCTTTACATGCTCTTTTAAATTCATCTAAAAGTAGATAATAAAAATCCCTATTCTAAAATTAAATTATAATTACCTCGTCCAAAATCGGCATCAATTCCTCAGACGGTACATCTCCAAATATATCTAACTTGTAATCCGAGCAATTGGAAAACATTACAGGTTGTTGGATGATCGAAATGCTCCCTCTCAGATGTGCCATATCAATCAGTTTAGTGTTAAAATTGTCGATTAAAATCGTACCATTAAATTGCCGCAAATTAAATAAAGCTGTTACTAGAGATGACTTTCCTGAGCCAGCTCTCCCAACGACTCCAATCTGCTAACCAATTAACTTACACCATGTCATATTTTCGAGAGAATCCTTACCTTCTCGCAACATTTCACCGTGAAATTAACATCATCCAGGGCACGAATCGCGTTAAAGTACATCATGGATACATTTTTGAATTCGATTTGGCCGCATTCGGGCCAGCTCTGAGGGGGTAATTGCACTTTCTCGATTTCCGAGAGCTCCGACAGGAATTCCGCGCTGTCGTGGTGTTGTCTCCTGCTGGATTTTTCGTCGGGAACGTCGGAGAATTGCAGCAGTTTTTTCACGGATATCGCGATGAATGCCAAACGGCTCAAATTCTTCGAACTGTACTGGAGAATCTCTGTTAGTAAATAGACCTCGAGGATTATGAAACCGGCGAAATTGGAATCTATTCGGTGAACTGTAAATAGTAAAATATGTTTGTGAGTTGTAATGAGTTTGTTTGGTTAATTTTACCGTAATCGTTGATTAGAATCAAGCTGAATATTACAATAAATAGCAATGAGCTGCATAAGGCATCCGATATCATCACAAATGAGTAATTTAACGAGAGACTTAATCTTTGAAGAGATGTAAAATAGTTCTAAAAATATTCTTGTTATTAATGCTAGTAGAAAATTCTTCGCTAATTCTCACCAAAAATTTATCGAATTGTTTTACAGACTTTTCTTGTCCCTCGTGAATTCTTACAGTCACCACTCCTTCTAGGGTATCTTTTAAATGCCACAAAATTGGTAAACGAGCTAAAATTAGTAAATACATTAAATAATTTTATTTCAATTTCCTCGAAGAATCGTACCAGTTTCCGTTAAATTTATCAGAATTTTGTTAATTTCTAAATAAAAATTTTGCACCAGAAGATACACAATAACCAAAGGTAACGAAAATATCAGTATGTACTCGGTTGTGTACACTAATAGAAGGCAACAAGCGGAAAATATAACTATCTAAAAATGATAAAATTGATATAAAAATTTATAATTTCCTATTGAAATACTTTACCTCCAAAGCAAGTTTAGAAATTTTAGGAAACTCCAAGTTAACTATCGATACATCTTTCATAAAAATAAGTAATTTACTTCTGTAATCGGTGATAATTGCTTCTAAAGCAGCTCTTAATACGGAATCGCTGAATCTTCCATACAACTTCTTAATCAAAATTGAATAAACGCGAATTATTAGACTGTTGGTAATAATAATCACACCTATTGTAATTAATATTAAAGTGATATATATGGTAATGTTGTTGTAAAATAAAACTTGGGGATGCGTGATGGTGAAGACGCTTCGAAACGGATTGGAAAAGAGCGATGATAATTCAGTTGAATTTTCTGTTTTGGGAAAAACGCTAGTCCTGTTAACAAAAACGACGATATTACAAGTGTTATCGGACCGAAAATGCAGTTATTTACCAATAGGCTAACCAAAAATCGCATCCATTTAACAGAACGAACGACAGAATCAACAGTAAACATATGAAACAAAAATACCATCCGGTTTTATAAGTGCAGATGAAAATGTTGTCGAGGCTACGAATTTTTTTCGCCGAAAAATCCTCCGGATTAGCATTCAACAATCCATCCTGTAACACGACAATAAATTTTACATTCCCAAATCCACAACACTCACTTTTTGCCGATCGAAGTTGTTCGATAATCGACTTTTCCTCGCCGCATTTCCATCGTTCATCCAACTGTAAATATCAATATTGCTGTTCTTAATTTCCGTCAAATTGTCGAAGATTTTCGCCCGGCCCTGAAAGGGTCTCTAATTACTTCAAAATTTCACACATAATCGCTCCAACCTGATAAACAACGATAATCTGATCGGCTTTATCCAGAAACTCCAAATAATTCGCGACGATGATTCTAGTCTTCCTGGCCAAGTATCTGGTGAAACAGTTCTCGAACAGCTCGGATACATCACCGGTATTCAAGGCAGGAAAAACGTCATCGATAAGGTAGATATCCGCCTCGTGATAGATAGCTCTCGCCAAATTAATCCTCGTCTTAAGGTCCTCCTCGAAAACGATTCCCCCGTGACCCGCTGCGCTCAAATCCCCGTTCATGAACCGGCTGAAATCGGGAAGCAATTTGCAAGTGCCGGTTATGTTTTTGTATTTGGCCTCTCTGTAATCCCGACCGAAGAGTATGTTGTTGCGAATCGACGATCTGTACAACCAGGCCCTTTGCGAGCAATAGGACAGAGACCCTTTGAATTCGATTTTTCCGCATCTGGGCGTCTGCTCCTTTAGCAAAAGCTGCAGAAGAGAGGTCTTGCCGGATTTCTGCGGGCCTATAACGAGGCATAAAGCACCCGATTTGATTTTAATATCGTCAATTCTCAAGTCGAAATCGGTTTTATCCGACCAACGGTAGCAAAGTTTCTGTACGTGGATTCCGGGTTTTTCGTTTCTCGCATCTTCGCTGTCGCCGATTTCGGTTTTTTGCAGTAATTTCGTCGCCGTGGAAAATAATTCTGTCGATTCCGCGCATGTTTTCAACTTCTTCGGTATCCAGTAGAGGAAGCCAATTAGCATTATGAAAAGAAACTGCGCGCAGGGGTAGACCTGCTCGGGTTGCAGGGACTTGTAATGCAAATAGATGGACACCATCGATATGAATATCGAACATTTGTACACTAAAAACCCGTACAATGTCGATAATTGATAGGTGAGGTATTTTCTGATCGCTTGTAATTCCGTTTGGTGAGTTATATTTAGAATTTTCACGAAAGCCGCTTCCCAGTTATTCATTTTAATGGTTTTTATTCCCTCCATGATGCCTTTGAAGTACTGGATTCTCGAGTGTTTCGAATGGTTCACTTTCAGATCGTAAAATACCTGGATTTGATTGTAAATAACTGAAAAATATTATAGGTGTATAATTCTAGCGAGTTAATGAATTAAATAGAAGCTTACTAATCAAAGGAAAGACTATCGTTACAGTAAATAGCAGGCCCGTTAACGAAGGAAAACCTATTACTACCCACATAGCTATTACAGTGTTTATAAACTGTATTGATACAATTAAACACATAGCTTCTGAATTTACTATATTTTCGATGCAGTTAAAATCTTCAACCAGCAACTGGGTAATAGTTTTAGAATTTCCTTCCAAACATTTCGAATTTATTTTCACAACCTAGAAATTATAGACCAGTTAATGTTATAATTAAAAACGTTGTTTGTTTGGTACTTTTCTGTAAATCAAAGACGAAAGCGCCGCTCTAATTCTTAGAGCGATTTTGTGCAACTGGAGTTGCGCAAAATGCTCTATAGCAAACATCAGTGCTGTAACCACGATGTATGTTGAACCAAAAAGATATCTTTGGGAACTATCGAATTCTTCTCTAAACGTTCGTATCAAAACAGCCAAGAGAATGCACAAGCCAGGTCTGTAAAAAATTGGTCTGTAAAATCGAAGCTAAATTAAACAGATAACCGACCTCATAAACGCGTAGGTTATCAACAGAACCAATTCCATCAGCCTCTTTTTGTAACCGAACATCTTCATTACGACTTTCCACAACACCGGTTTCCTTTCAATCCTCCACAAGTACTCCAGTTTTCCGCCCAAAATGCCAGCCTCGTCTTCATCCAGAGCCGGCAGCTCCGAGTAGAGCTCGGGGTCCCTCAAGAATTTTTTAAAAAACCCCACCGTCCAGCTGAAATTAAACCGAAATAACTCCCATCGCTTGTACTCCACGAAACACTTACACGAAAAACAGTTTCGAAATCGCGTTAACATTCGATTCCGGATTCCGCAGTTTCGGATCTTCTTTACCGCTTTCCATTTCGAACGAAAATTTATCGCCAAAGCGTTCGTTTCGGTGCAACGTAGAATAATGCGGGCAAAAAGTTTTTAGGTTGTTAATTAAAAGTATGATGCATGGATCGTTAATTAACTCGTACTTTAATAATTGTTGTTGGGTTGTAGGAATTTTTCCACGGCGCTTGTTAGGAATTGTTATTTCGGTGTTTGTTTAGAATAAAAAATGTGTGTTGATTTACTATTAATTAAATCGGTTGTTTCTGATTGAATTTCGTTGGTAGAAGGGCTGTTTTGTGTGGTGCGCAAAAAGTAAATGCGTTGGAAAAACAATATAGAATTTTTCCATTAGAGGGAAAATGAGATCTTTTCTCTAACGCACTTTTTTCGTTGCGATTTTTTTCTCTAGCGACCGGCAAAACCTATTCCGAAACGACCTTAAGAAGCCCCATTATTGTATATTCTCGAAGAAAGCTCGATTATAAAGACATGATTGTTTAAACACGGCAAATAACGTGAGCATTTATCCAACGTTTTATAATAAATTCCCATTAAATTCTTCGGTGGAAGAATTATTAAGCTAGCGAAAAACGAAATCCGAATAGCGCGCCGAAGCTTCCTCTATTTTTAACAATCCAGATTGTATAATAAACATTTCATGTCGAAATATCATTAGATTTCCGCAAACAATGCTCAATTCCGCTCGTTTAGAACGCGAAACGTTTTTCCACGTGAACAATAACCCCGACACGCTACACTATGATGGAGCAAACGAAGTTCCTTCCATACACATTTCGATAATTTCCACGGAAATAAAGCGCATATTCCAACAAACAGATTCGTTCGAAATAATAATTTCGGTTTGTAAAAAGCGAAGGATCATTTTCGAATATCTCGGAAATCAAATTAAGGGAGGCTCCGCCGGAGTGGAATTCGTTCCGATATTTATTTGCGAGTTTAAGGGGTAAGTTAACTCTTCTAAATTATTGTTCTTAATTGAGTTGCCGAAAAGGCGGTGTTTAGATGATGTTTTTTCCGAGGGAAGGCGATTACTGTTTTATTAAATTCGCGGTCGAAATGATGGAAGCCGCTTTAATTAAATCCCGAAATTCCGCTAAATATGCTCAAGAAATGCTCGCGAATGATTTTGATTGAATATTAAAAATATTTCCGGTGGATCAACGTTTAATTAAACAACCCAGTAGTATTTCTATTTTACCGATTTTTTGGTATTTATAAAACTAGAAACCTCATTCTTATACAGCTCGAGTGCCGCCGAATTGGGGTCATCAACCTAATCAATTCTGTGCTCATAAATCCTCCACTATAGCCATTTAAAAACCCATCTATATTCTGTTTAATAGAAGCAAAAGTTTTTCGATTGCTCTAATGCATATGCCTAATATTAATGATTTATGGCAATGTTGAACTCCGGTGTAGGTGCATATCTACAGAAAAACAAAACAATAAAATTCCCCACGAACTTTTTAGTTCAACAATATTAGTTGAAATCAATTTGTGGAATGAACATATCAAAATGCAATAGAGGGAATTAATTTTTTGTGCATTCATAAATAAATATATTGAAATAAGCGCTTTTGATAAAATTGTATTTTGTTGGTTCAATGAATGAATCCGGTGTCGCAGGTCCAGAAAATCTCTCCCAATCAATCCAACGTTTCGACTAATCAATTTAATAACTCCTATAAACCCTCCCTTCGGCTATCCCAAACTCAATTAAAGACGAATTAATCTTCAGTCTACCATCCGTTCGCTGTACTGAATATTTGAAATCGCGACGCCTCGATATTTAGCAGGTAGAATATATAACATTTTAGGCCCTTTCATGTATGCGAAATGCAACTATAACTTCCAAAAAATAAAAAGAAATACTTAGATACACTTGAGCTTAGGTACAGCATGGAAGGTTTCAGACTTCGAGTTGGGCGTAAGCAGCTTTTCGTGAGCTCTTTTGATCGGATTTGTTCCTACATACATTGTGCATTACTTTTATATGGCAGTGCCTTAATTACAGCTATCTATTTAGGCCTAATAAGTCGAAATTGTGCACTTTTCCACGTACAGGAGCCGCGATTCCCATCGACTCGTGCCTACCCTTAATTCCACCCACTTCTCCAGCATCCCCTTCGTCTTTCGAGTGGCCTTCGGTTGTTCAGGATTTTTATTAATAGACACGTACAAGATGCAAAGCGAAGGAGGATTCCCTGATGATTGCTTCTCCGACGTTTCGAACCCCGTTTCTTATGGTAAATTTAATAGAGAAAGTTTATGGATTTAATTATAGTGGATAAAAGAGGTGTGTTTAATACATATTAACCTTTGAACGATCTATTCATCTAGCGTATTCACCTGTGAGTGATTAAAAATTATAGTAATTCGTATTATCTAACGAGTGTTTTGCTTTACATGATTGTGTATTATCGCGGAAATTGCACAATGAAAATCGCTGTGAACTTTTTTATAAGATACAGGAAATATTTACATATTTTTCGATCGCCAAATCAATGGTTGTTTCCACCGAACCTAAACTGCCCTCGCTCCTAAAAAAAGGACGACATCAAAAGAACCTCCACCTTTATTATCCCGTATTCCTTCGGTTAAAAATCGCTGCCGACCCCTAGTTTGTTGTTCCTGTTGCCATTGACGATACACTACACACTTTTCTTTCTCCCCTTCCTCTTTCCTTCGTCCCTAAATCTTCGATCCTCGAGGCCCGCGTGTGTGTGTCGGTATTCCATGCCCGAATGGAGAATTTTCGAGGATCGTTACCGAACGAATTCCTCCTTACAAGCCATTACAGCGATCCCATTATGAGCGGTGAAAGAGGTACTAGTTAAAACAGAGTTAGGAATGGTGTATTTTTGCAATAAGATGAACCAGAGTAGGATGTTGGGAATGGTGTATTTTTGCAATAGAAGAGTAGGATGTTGTTGGAGTTTAATGGATTTCGTGATGGTGTCAACTCTGTCGCCGATTCGATTCGTACCCGTAATGTACAATTTCTGCTCACTTAGGAAGGCATCAACCTGTTAAATCTACCGATAAAGGGCCGAAGGGCATTCGGCTTTCCAATTACGCGTGTCTTTCGCCTCCGCGTTGCCGGGTTTTGGTCGATGTTGCGTTATGGTACATGAGAACAAAATGATCGAGCTTATTTAGGCGTTTCTCGGGGACAGGCAGGGCAAAAATTACACGCGGAATTTGTTGATTGTTCGGCGGAAATTCGCCGGGAGAAGAACCGGTCAGGAGTTTGCGATGAAAAATTGCTGTAAAGATGCTAGAAAGGCATCAAAGAGAAGGAACTGTAGACCATCGGTTGTTTGTATAGGGACATTTTTTGTAAATTAAGAAGTAGAAAACTCTATATTCAATTAAAAAATTCAGGTGATTATTAAAAGAGTACTTTTGAATAGTATCGCTGCATTATAAAGCAAAATTTAATATATCTAGCGAAGCAAAATAAAAGAAGGTAATATAATATTTTTTATCTCAAAATTTTCATCCAGATATGCAGGAAACGCGTCCCTTCCAGGGAGCACACAGGTGAATTGAGCGACGGTATTTGGAAAATTTAAATTTAAAATATCCTCTCGGATGGGCGCAGATCGACGTGGAGATTCATTTTGCGGAAAAAAGCGGCGCATCAGCCTTTTTTTAATAATGCAACCTGTAAGCACCGCATCTTCGGTGCTTTTGTTTCGCGCCGGAGCTTTTAAAAAGTCTGTTTTGGGCGGTGTTGATTTCGAAAAGGCTTTCGGTAAATGGAAAATCTCGGAGCGGTTTCGAGATGGATTGCGATGATATTTCGAATGGGAGAAACGGGTCGCTAAATTACATAAAAGTCATGTAAATTTATGGGTAACCGGCGAGCAGATTTGGCTAAATTTGATGACCTAAAAAGTTTCCATTGAAACCCTGTAATTGAATGCAAATAAAAAAGCGCTCGCGGAATAGAAAAATGTATATAGACTGTGATGTTTGAGTACGAAGTTTATGGGATTTTGGTTGAAAATGTTGAACTACAGAGGATGCTTTCCATTCCGTTTATGAGCTTTCAAATTAGAAGGATTAGTTTTTACGGTTTAACATAATTCGATTAGACTACCATTTTACCTGGCTTGTTATTTAACTCGTTTGTAATTCCCCTCAAGCACCGCATAAAAAACCGGTTAATCCGAATCAAAAATAAAATAAAACAGAACGACACGATCCGATCATCAATTGCCATTAAAATTACGTAATGGCTATTATCCAACATATCCAAAAGTAATAATTACTCGAGCGTAGCCCATGAAATAAAATACACACTTATTATAACAGCGTTGAGTGAAAGAGTATTATTTAGGGCGTCCGATGGTTGTTATTCCACGTGAAATTGCGCCGCGTTGCCACATCAACTCCACGAAAGTTCAAGGAAACGAAAATCGCAAGTTTATTACCAATTCCTACAGCAAATCCTCGTCGTCGTAGAAATCCCCGAAATCGTTGAAGAAATCACCATGAACCGTTTTGTCGTTCGCCGTTAAATCCGTCAGCAATTCAGCGGAAGTACCGGCCTCTTCCAGCTCTATATTCGGCCCGGCGCCTTCCGGGAACATTTCATCAACCACCACAGGTTTCATGTTTTGATAATCTCGCGATATTCGGAATATTGCAGACAGGAAATTGACAAAACCATTAACTCAGTGACACTAATTGTCAATTGATAAATGTAAAAATGGTTTAAGAAATTGGTGGTTTCTAAGCGATTTATTTGGTTCAGTTAGTTGGTTCTGCATAATAGATTGGTGAGGTGATGAAAGAAGGGATAAATGTGATCTAGATAATGGACCAAAAATCGCTAGTAAAATAGAAGAAATTCGTAGATATTATAGAGAATCTATCATAGCAAATTATTTGATCCAGTTAATTGGTTCTACATAATAGATTGGTGAGGTGATGAAAGAAGGGATGAATGTGATCTAGATAATGGACCAAAAATCGCTAAATTCGTAGATATTCGGGTTTATAATTTTATTTCTGTAGGACTTTTATTAAATTTTTTTTGAGAAATCAACTTCTCTCTCTTTGAGAAATCTCGAGTTTATTGAGTTTCAATAAAAAATTGAAAAATAAATACTGCATTTTGCGTTCATAATTTTGCCTTACTACTTTACTGTAGCAAATGTTGCACCAAAACAATGGTTATAACAAAAAAAACAAGCACCCAAGCTTGCATTGCAGTAAATGGGAACAATTTTGAACATCTTGTATAAGTAATTGAACTGTTAAACTATTATTTTATTATCTCGATTTCTGTAAGACTTTTATTACATTTTTTTTGGGAAATTAACTTCTCTCGTAACAGTGCATATGTGGTTAAAATTTGTCGGATAAGTTGTGAAACACCCTGTATAAATCGAGCGCCAGTTCGAAAACTTCACAACCCATAACACCAACAACAACACCATCGAATCGACGCCAATCGAGTACGAAAAGTCGCTTCTTCTTCTTCTCCTTTGGCCTCCTGTCTAATGACATACAGCCAGGTTCTTTGTTTTGTTATTACTGGTTGCTTGAAGAGTGTACCGTGAGGTACGTCTGAAGGTCTGCTTCATGCCCTTCAAGGGTAGGAATAGGTAATTACAAAGGTTAAATAAAGACTCTTCTCTCCCTGTGGTGTGTCCAGGACATTGTGTTACACCAGGAAAGTAGGATGAATTGAAGGATTTTTTTTTCTAGAAAGAAAAGGTCAACTTTAATAGTTAGTTCATATGAAGAAATCTATTTCTCTACCGTTCTACAATCAACGAAAAGTCGCCTTCGATTGCGATCGTAGAGTAGAAAAAAAAAAGAAAAGAAGAAGTGAATCATCGATGGTTTGTAGAGTACGTCGGGCAACGCGGCCTCCTCGCCGAAGAGGGCCCGCGGAAATCGAAGAGATCCGACCACGTAGGGGGGACCGGCGTCGGCGATGCCGGAGAGAGAATCGGCGCTTTTAGATTTCAGAACTGGCAACCGGCTGAAAGCTGAGAAAACCCGAACCGAACCGGCGGCGCGGCGGCCAGTCATCCGCCGACCGAGCGAGGCTGATAATGTAGGTCGCGGTGGTGCGGCTGGCGCGCTAACATCGCGCTCATCTTCGACGAGCACTTTTGGAACTCCGGGAGCGACCTGACGGGTTATTTTCGAAGGCTTCGCTGGATATCGCCCCGACGATTCTCTTCTCTTTAGTTACGCGGTGTTTGTTGTACGCGAATGTTGTATTTAATCGTAAGTGCGTAGGTGTCGGGAGTGCTACGAGCTGGAATTCTTTTTTAAACGTGTTGGTTGGTGTTGCTCTCTAAACATTCCTTCTTTCTATTTGAGAGTGGTTACGGTTACGGAGGAGTGGTTTAGTGTCGGGTTATTTTTTTTTATTATTGTTATTTTAGGTGGAATGTAGTCAATTTTAATAACGCTGGAGGATTATTGCTGAACAGCTGCTGTTTAAATGGTAAATTATTAGGGAAACGAGATTGTTTTAGTGTGAAAATATAAATGAAATCGACTACACACACTTAAATTTCATAGAATTAACTACTTGTTGCCAAATACAAACGATGCAATCTGATAATACGAGAGCACTTATTGATATTATATAAATCTTATCAATCGATGAGAAATTACCAAACACACATATTTACATCATTCCTAGAATCGAAATTCAATTTACCAAACACACATATTTTTCATTTATCTATTATTCCTAGAATCGAAATTCAATTTACCATTACAACTTCATACAGTTACATAAATTCCTACATATTGTTAAATAACCAGAAACTAATTGAAATTTAAATTTTTTTTCAAGGTTAAATCTTACTAATTACTAATGTTTACCCATCGACTCAAACTACGATATAAATAACCATAATTTTATGTGTAATGCTTCACATATGCACGGATTGTTTACGGCATTTCCAATCTGCTATTTAGTATTTACGACATTTTGTTCGGGATACATTCGACATAATAGTACTTATTCTATTTCGGTCAATTTGCTAATGCAAATAACGCGATTTTATTACCGAGGTAGTACCTCGAGCTGAACTAAACAAACCTCTAATTAAATCCAACGCTACCTTTATTATTTCTCTTACCATACAACTTATTAACGCATTCGAAACTCCTCATTATCATTCGGTGCTCATTAATTGAACGAAATGTATCTAAACAACAGCCCGGAAACTTTGGGAAACTTTTTCTTAGTCCCCTGTAATATACGGCGTTCGGGATAAATAATATCCCGGGGAGCACTTGTCAAGGAACAGTCTCGAAAGTAATTTAAAGGGAAAAAGGTCCTTCTACACGAACGGAATATTACGAAAACGAGATCACCCGCAACACAGATGGGACGTGAAAATCCATACACCGATACAAGAAAATCCTCGATATCTGTAAAGGTGGATTTCGAGCAAAAAATCGAAGCATTCTGGACTAGGTACTGGATTAGTCCGGTCCTGGAAATCAAAAAGTTATATCTGCAAAGCGCCCGCATTCTCTTAAGAAGCATTTGCAATTCATCCAGGCGACGACAGAGTTGGAGCAATAACCTTTTGCTTCGCACAAAAACTTCGATTGTCACATAATAAATTTGAAAGGGATCAGTACTAAGACCTCGTGCAGTGATAAATCAGTTTTTTTACACAGCTGCAGGATTTTCTCCTTTTATTTATTTATCTCCTGTGTTTGTTTGGCTTTTTGCAGGGCGCATGATAAACACCCCTTTTTCACTCGTCCTGCTCCGGTCTTCTGATTACATGTTATGTCGTTTAGAATTAGATTTTTAAAGCGTTAAGTTTTGTATAATACTAATGGTTCCCGAAGTAACAAAACTAATTTAAGAAATCTAAAATTAACGTCCGAAGTTTTATTCAAAAAGTGCATAAAAATAGAAAGTTTTCTTTGAAATATGCGACGATGTTAATAAGGAAGACAACCAATCATATCACCTATAAAACTCGGCTTAATTAACGAAGAAAAACGAGATTTATGAAGATATTGTGCTAAAATCCAGTGGGCCATAAATTCGTTTCCAAGAACAAAGAATAATATTAATTTCCCGTCTACGATTTTAAAATTTCCACTCAATTTCTTAACAGATAAAAATTAATATCCCGAGTGCCCAGATTATTTTCTCGCTTGAAAAAAAAAACGAAATTAAATTTCGTCCCGATCTAAATTGTTAATTACGCACCAAATCCGGCGAAAAAAAGGGGTAGCAAATTCGAGCAGGCATTGTATATACCAAATGAAAAACGGCAATTATTGATTTTCGCAGAATAAAATAAAACCGGCGTATGTCTGTGCCTGCCATTGTTATTGCGACCCCTATATCTTCTCGGGCGCAAAAGGACCGACTGGGGTGTTTTTCTGTCTTTTCTAATAGCTCCCACGGCGAATGAGCGGCAGTTTCGTTCATTCATTCCTTCCACCGGACCGTGGGGAGTGAAACGACTCCACGGTGTGAATATAGATCCACTTGCACAACCCGTTTCGTTGAACAATAAATAGGCACTAAGTGAATAACTCATTAGTCACAACTAACCCTTCTTTAGCAGCGCAAACTGTTGAACAATTCGGACAAGAAATTTCTTTCTAGAGGCAATCGTATGACTCTTTAGTGTTGTCCGAATTTCTGCAGATGACTGCAGATGGCGATAATCCACAAGTGCTTTGAATACAATGAGGGGTTTATATTTGGCAGCTCCCGAGGGGTGGATAAATAAGCGCGCGGTCCGGCATCGAGTCAGGTTCTGCTTATTTTAGGGATTTTAATGCAAATGTTGCATGATCGGATCGGATGTAGTTGATGGGGGATGGATCTGGAATTGATGTTTGGAGAGCAAAAATTAGGGTATCGTTAGCAGTGTTGTACGAAGGGAGATGGACAAAAGGTCTTCTATAATACTCCCAAAATAATATTTTTTTGGATATCCTTTACAGAATATTTATATAAAAACATGAATATCTTTATATTTATCGTTTGTGATAAAATTAATGAGCGTATACAACATTATTCAACTAGTTACATTCGTATAATAACGCCCTCCTACCTTTTTCTTTCGGTAGCAGTTAATTATTGTTGGTTTGTTTTCGAATTTATTAATAGATTATTTCGGATTGACAAGTAAATTCTTCGTTATGCAACTGGCCGCAATCGAACTGTATCTCGTTTGACCTAAATAAATTTATCTGGTGTAACTTACAACCAGGCGTACTTACATAAATCCGTTGGATCACGTTTTAACAGCCATAAAAACGATTAACTTTAATCTAAAATGATACATGTGTAATTATCTTCCCTACATTTCATCTGACTCGAAAGAAATTTGAACTAGTATTTCGAGAAATCGAGCGGGATTTGCCAAAATCTTCGTTAACATACTTTTTTCACGTGGGAGTTATTCGACGGTAATTTGCAATTTCTAAACGACTGAAATGAACGATTTACAGTTCCACAAAAGAACGAACGTTCCACGCGGGGAACTTTTTAACGAAAGAGAAGAAACTTATGATATCCAGTAAAACATAAAGTGCACCATTAGTCTGTTCTATAACAAGTTCAAGTAGATCGAGAATTTTTGTCATTCAATTTCATCGTCGTCGAGCGAATCGAAATGAAATTCACTTTAATTGCGCCGGGTCTCGCTCCGTCGATGGTACTTGTACAAAAATTAACATTTCCAAATTCGTCCGGTAAATTACCTTGCTGTTACGGTAATTTACGTTAGGAATCGAGCGTCAAATTATCCGTAATAACTAAAGCGAATTAACTTTAGGAATCCATTAATTGAACGTAGGAAGGTTTTTTTATGTCAGCAATTGTTGCATGCACAAAACGAGTGGGTTTCTTTCTATAATATATCACAAATTGCGTTCTAATGTTAAGGTCGAAATGCTGTAACAAAGCAAAAGTTCGCGAATTTTGATTGCGTGCATTCTGCTTATCTAAAGAATAACCTGTCTCGAAGCAATAGGTTAGTTAGAAGTAATTATAATTATCATACTAAAAACGCTAGAGTGGAAAATTCGCAATTAATAGCCCACAAGCCCGACTATAATTCCTCGTCTAACTTAAACACAACATAGAACGCAGCGTGGAAGTTTATTGAAAGCTCTAAGCCCGGCTCTACGCTCTATATGCACGCTCTAACTCAATCTAAAGTATGAAGAATGCCGCACTTTTCCATTTCTCTAAAGTTTTAATGGTACGAGGCGAAGATAATGGAAGAACAAGAGGCGATTCTTGTAGGAGTTGGCGGAGATCTTCATCGAAATTGGTTTTTTTATATCGATTAGGGACTTTTGAAACAAGTTTAGAGCATCAAGGAATTTAGTTCGCCTCGTATACGTTATAAATTACAATTTAAAGTTGCTTAAAGTACAACAAGTGTTCGAGAGGCAATTTAAACCAATTAATTTAATTGTCTCGAGTGCTCTTTACTCTTTGTGTTTGTAGTATACAATACGATTTACCTTTTCGCAGCAAAATGGTCTTATTATGAAAAAAGAATCCAATAAAATTACCTCTCGAATGAAAGTAATTTTTCATCCTGTCTCAAATCCAACCATTCCAACCGCTCTTTTTTTTCCTTCTCCTTTTCCTATTTGATTTGATTGCTTTCGATCCGACTTACAATGGAGAATTATCGGATAAATAAGAAACCGTATGCGCTGATTAACCAACAAACTTCCAATCCAAACAGATTTATACAAAGAAAAAAGTTTCGAAATATACCGAATAAATTAAATCGGCATACATTACTACTATCTGGCTGTTTTCAAATGTTATACAACGAAATGTTTTATTTATTTCGGCGTTCAAAGTTCATACATTACCGCATTGTTATCTCTTTATTCGGAAAATAATTGAGTAAGCTCCCACCAAAATGGCAACAATATGTCTTTTTGAGTCATGATGTTTTTCGAGTAATTCTTTATATTTATACAAAATTTTATTTCAGGTGGAATGGCACGTGCTGGCATGGCATTAAGAAGAGGAGCGAATCAGGGGAATGCAGAGTGAGTAGATAAATTATCGCAATTTCTTATTTGAATACGAAACGATGAATAATTTAAACGTTATAACGTATGCATTATAATCGTTTTTTTTTGGCGCCTGTTGATAACGTTTGCAGAAATTGAGTCGTTTACTCGATGATAAATTACGAATTTTATTATCTTCATCTACCGAACAGGTTTCTTTACCCATCGTTCAAGTACCCGATAGATCTTTGCATTAAACTGAACTAAATTATCGATTCCCGTTGTATTGATATGGCTAGTTTTTTCGTCGACATTTAAAATATCGGCTCCCCACAGGCCTGGTATTCGACTCATTCATCATTTTCCATGCAACAACGCGTCGACTATTTTTTTTCCCGAAACATGGCAATATGCCAGCTATATTGAATGTAATGCAAATATATGCGAATTTTGTGCAGATCCGGTCTCATATAAAATACACATACAGTAGAAAATAGAGGATGTAGTGAATGAGGAACAGTATTTAAAAAATATACTGCTCCACAAAAGTTAAGGAAGTTCACAAATATTGAGATTAATTTAAAAGTTGCAGGTTTTTTGATCACCAAATTTAGTGTGAGTTGTAGAGGTAGGGACAAAAAATCCACTCAGATATGAGAAAAAAACATTAAATTTCGCATCTTTGAAAATTTGGTGATCAAAAAGTCTGTAACTTTTAAAATAATCTCAATATTCGTGAACTTCCTTAACTTTTGTGGAGCAGTTTATTACAAAGCAAACTAATTGATTACCCTAACTGCATGATAAATTCTCTCTACCTTTTAGCGAGATTGTTTATGTAGTTGATCCGATTATTCCGGTATCCTCTTGAACAAACATATTTTTTTCGCGTTGTCCGCATAAAAATGTATTAAAATTCGCGGGCGCGAAATACAAAAATTAAACATTACTCCGCAGGAATTAGCATAACGCAATTTCGCCCGTTTTATTTTCGCCTTTTTCCTCGCAAAGAATATTCAGAGTGTCGCTTTGAAGTTCTCCCGAGCAACCAGCGGCGCCTATTTAAAGAAGTAGGTCGAATTTTTCTTGTTAGTCATGCACGAGGAATCCCTACTGGAGGTAATGAAATTATTCATAGTAAATTAGCTCGTTTAACTCATACAGTTTAACTCGAACGTTTGTTTATTTTTACTCAAGAAAGTCGATTTGAAACGAAGGGGAAAGCTGATTGAGGATCGATAAAAAAACATCGCCTGTTAAACATGTAGCAATCGTTCGTTTCCCATCGGAAAACTCCGAAGGCTCTAATGAAAAGCTCAAATCACGAGGTCGATTTCAATACAATCTCTCTACAAACACCGGGCGTTAAGCGTTCCCATGCCAAGTCGTAGACAGTCAATGATGTTATATTAAAACAAACGGTCGTAAATGCTAATGAATTCGACCAGATGTTGGCCTTAATCTAGCTAATCGAGCCGTGTAAATTTTTCAACAAGTCTTCCTCGAAGGGGATGCTAACCAGAAGCAATTACTCAAGCTTGTGTGTGAAACACGGCGTTCTTTCGGATCACGTTCGCCCGAAATTTAATTTCGCTGCGTGTTATTTAACGAAATTATTAGAATAGGAAAGCGGGAAATAGTGTTGTAAATAATATCCCGGAATATGCTATTGAATTGCTTCCAACTCGCTGATTGCGCGCCGACTTTGGAACGAATTTTATTATAGAAGTTAGAAGTTGAAATTCGAAATATTAGCAAGGTGAGTTGTTTTAATTACGGCCGATGGACGGGAGTTGTGTATAGGGAAAAGTTTCGAGTGGATCATTTCGCCTATCAATTAGAATTAAAACGAATTAATATTGCCACTATTCACTCGAACTATGGTTAACCGAAAAGGAGCTTTGAAGTTTTCCTCGCATTATGCAAATACACCTTCGAAGCGCCTAATTCGCCGGCAACAATTTTCTCGCAACGAAATTATCCGAGGATTCTCCTCTAACGATGCGCCGGAGTGTTCGAAATACAAATGGAAGTAGCATTTAGAAGAGGGCGCCATTGTTCGACTGCGCGACAGAAAGAATTTTAAATTCCAGAGGACGCTCCTCTTTACCTGTAAGATTGTTTACACAAGGACCGGCTTAGAATTCGGTAATGATGTGCAAATAACGCCTTTGTCGGTCGGATGTTCCGAGACAACAAAAATAAAAAAGATATACCTTCGTATTTACGCGGAGTTCGGGTTGATGTTGATAGATTTTTTCTGGTCAATCAATCATTCGCTAAAACATGGAGCGAACCTTTCTCCGAAGTTTCTCCGATGTTTTCCAGTTCCACAGGCAAGCCTAACAATATTTGCCAGGAACAAGGATAATAGACCCACTCCAACCAACTAACTGCCTGTCCTTATTTACTTTGCAGACAGCTTTTAACGTAATGTTTAACGGCATTGGTTCCGCTAACGGGAAATCCGTTATTTTACCGTTTTCCTGGGTTAAATCGGGGTAGTTCTTATTCTACAACCAATTCGCTTTACGCGTTTCAATTAAATTCCAATTTCCCATTGGAAAGGGTACGTTTTATAGTCGTTTGTACTACGCCAGTTATTCCTGCACGTCTATGTTTATTATTTAATATTTGAGCTAACGTATTGTGTTTATAGAGCAGGGAGGAATTTTGGCCATCTGGGTCTCGTATAAAGTTCTAAAGGTACAATTTTAATGAGCTAGATCAATACTCGAAATATAGGAAAACCTTTTGCTAGAATTATTCAATCTTTAGAAACAAATTGCAACACATCTAGTACAGATCATAAATTGCTCATTAAATATTATTCGAAGACCACTCTCGTTCTAATTCGCTTTAGGTAAACACATCGTTGGGACATCGGGAGGAAATTTTTAATTATTGCTGGGCAAAAGAGCGGAGTGCATTTCGTGCAACGTTGCCGATGCTTCGGTTTGCAGAGGTTCAGCACCCTTTAGGATGGAAGATGGAACGTTGATAACTGTTTTCGAGGGGATTTCGACGGTCGTTAACCGAAACTACGGGAGATATTGGCGGAACGTGGGGGGATTTCGTCTCTTTTCGGGGAATGGGAAAAGCGTCGCCGGCTGATAAGGGACCCGTCTTTCGAACTTCTGCGGGATTAAATACGTTTAACGATTGAATTATATTCCGAATGCAAAGGTACAACGAACTGTATTCGATGTGAGAAATAAAAACTAGCTGGTTCGGGGAAATTTACACGCAAAACGAAATTACCGTCGGCGTAAACTTTTTTACTGTCGCTCGCCTTTTTTTCGAACAAAACTTATTTTATGTTCGCGTTTATTTACAAACTCGAAACGGTACAAAGGAGAAGGCTCGACTCGCGTAAAATAAACAAGCGAAATTGACCGGGTATAAAATATCATCGGAAATGAAAACGGAACAAGAAGACGCCACCTTCAGGAAGAATATTGGTTTTTTATACGCATGTATAAAAAGCAAGCTTTTTAGTAAATATGAATTTTGATTCGATCGATGGATTTTACGATGAAATTAATGAAGTTGCAAATCCGCGGGCGGATTAAAAAATCTACCGGATTAAAATAATGCATTTTCCGAACATAATAGCATCAAAGCTGTAAAAGCCCAAAACAAAACCGATTGCATGTCACGCATATTGCCCGGCATTTGAACAATAATAGTCGTTTCCCAGTTATTAGTTAATTTCGCTTTGTTCCAGTGAAAATTCAAACCCCAACACACCACCATAAATAATCACTATACTAAAAAAAATTCCCGTAATGAATCGAGAATCACACACAGCGCGTTTAAACGTGTCCTTGTAAAGGATCCTTGCCAGTGAAAGTCTCCCCCAAGACCAAGACGGTGGATATCGATCCGTTGTGTCACGCAGGAATTAGTCCAGGGGCAGGATAAGTATTTGCACAAGGAAATTGATGTCGGAATCGTCGATGAGTTCCTGCGGATGAATGAAGCTAAAATCCTGATGCTTCATCCTTCTAAAAAATGAAGGAATCGCCCCGCGGGACACCCTGTATCAGGAGTGAAATCGATTCCGCATGAAACTAACTTCCGATTCCCTTCTTTCGGCTGTTACCGAACGAAATCATTTTCTCCCGCTAATAATAGTGTTGTCATTGACAGGAAAACGATTGATTTATAGGTTTGGTTGCGCGCGAGGGGTTCCGAAGATATCATTTTTTCCCTTAATCATTTAATCGATGCGCAATCGTCGAAACGCAGATTAATAGAGGAGTTAACCGGAACGCGTTTTTCGCCGGATAATTTACGGTTTTCCTGATGGGCTTCAACTCTGTCTTCCTTTATCTGAGCGTATATCAATCTCCATTGTAGCAGTTGCTCGTGGGATTTTTATCGAAAGTTCATTGACTGAATATATACGCGATGTAATGGCGCGGAAAAGTTCTAATCTACATTTAAAAATCGAACGGCTTGGCGCAATTAACGGCTTAATAAAATATATTACCTGCTTGGAATAAAGGCTATCAATCATAGAGTTCATAAACGGGCGATTTACCTCAAAATTCTAATCTCGCTTTATATACACGAACTCGACGAGTAGTCGCGAAAATTAATAGATAAGCCCTAAACGACAGGATGATACAAAATTAATGGACGCCATGGAGAGTTCGATGCTACCCCTTTCTGACGCAGGATTACACCGAGGGGTAACATTCGCGCCTAAATGATGAATGTACCGGCGTACTCCCTTTTGTAAAATCGCGCTCTGCGGGGATTTTTTATTGCTGTAATATGTACAATATATTTCGACTTGTCATCGTTTTTGGTATATATACAATATTTTGCTTCTATTCCTAAACAAACACGAATAATTTAATCTCTCTACGGCTATTATTTTGTATATGTAAATTAATCAAAAGTTCATTCAATATTAAGGTCAGTTATTAGATAACAGCGTTTATTAATTTGTGAATGAATTAAAATCTCCCGCTGATTCTATTGCTCCATAACTTTCAATTAATTCACAATTTTCCCCCCCTCTGTTACCTCTTTTTAATCAACCCTTCTTAAATTCTTTGCAGGCGTTTTAATTGCTTTTAACGCGCCTTTTTTAACATACAAATAATTAGAAAATTAGGTATTTGCTCGTTTCCAAGATTAATTAATTTCCTTCAACTGCACCGCGCATAACAAAAAATGTACCTCGAAATTCAGGAGGTAGATCGACTTCTTAAATTCCCTACTTTTGCCTAAATTGCATTAACTTATCACAACTGGATTTTGTGTATAAACTCCCACTAACTCGGTGTCTTACAAAAGAGATCGCGTGTTATTCACATTCCAGCAATGAGGATAAGCTGGATGATGAAGTGAGACGTCAGTCGAGTTAGCGCGGCCATTATACCATATTTCAGAGTTATATAAAGAGACACATTATTTCCACACATGCACTCAGATGCATGCATCATTCCGGTGTCGTAATAACCCAACCGTTTTTTTGTGTACTGGAGATCACATCCGTTTAGATAATGGGAAAAGAATAAAAAGCGCAAAAGGCGATGATTTGAAGCTCTAATGGGCTTATAAAGTAATTAAAATTAGATTGGATTGGGATGATAAACGGAGAGTCGAGTTGGTCGTGTCGATGCCTCTTTCAATTTTCTTTCTTTAATAACACCATCTTTAATTTCGTATTCTTTCCGAATTGTTGTGGAAGTTATGCAAAATCTAAAATGTAGTTATAATAGCGTCATATTTCACAGTAACTTTCCGCTCGGAAAAATTAGCTCCTGGTTTTCTGTCACTGGCAGAAAATCGAAGTCGATTTCGGAAGTAAATCTAGCAAAGATAATTGACGCGGTACGATGGATGCGTTGATTTATGACGGAAGAAATAAAATTTTTCGTTTTTTCGAGAGGGTCTTCGTAGATATGATGTGGCATTTCGGATGGTTGGAGGTACAGGATTGGTTTCTAAACACTGGAATTGACCAAAAAATGATTGGAAATGTAAAAATTACCTACCAATTTTTCATAATTTTTAATCATGACGGTTACATTATAAAGATTAGATGCTTTTGCATCATAAATTCTAGCTAATACGGATCTGCCAGATACTCCTGTATGCTGCAGGGGAATCGAAATGAGAATTTACGCGACAGTTCGCTGCAAATATATATTGGATACAAATTTCAACGCGGATATTCCAATTTAAAGTATTGCCTCTTACCTACAAATCGATTTCGCCTCCTTAATATGCTCATTACACATTACATTTCTACCAACAATTAATTAGAAAATCAAATTCAATTCGTTATAAACTGCAGCTTTAATTAAAACGAATTCCATCGTCGAAAGCTCTCGCTCAATCGACTCCACTCTCGATACACCCGCTAATAAAATCACAGCGAATAAATAAATTTGCTATAGAGCAGCAAATATCGCAACAACAACGCTTCTATAGCGATGAAATAGACTTCCTCGCGATGCTCTTCTCGTCTTCCGAGAGACATCTGATGCACTTGTGTCAGCGAAATCCGCAATCTCCCCGGCTCATCTGCAGCCTGCTAATTAAACATGTATAATAGCGCACGTTCATCGCTCATCTCGATAGCTGAGCGCTTATTCTTTGTGTTTACCCGCCGGTTTCTTGCTAATTTACGGAATTGATTGCGATTTGTAATTGGAAGTGGATTTGTTGGAGTTTCTCCAGTTGATCGATTCTGTTGTTGCCTGTGCTAAGTTGTTTCGGATAAAAACGATGGGGATTTAATGAGGAAGAGTCGATGTAGCTCGAATTGTGGAAGCCGAGAGAATCAATTACTGGGTTTTATATTCAATTGTGAATGACACATTCAGGTACAGGACAGGAGAGACCAGTAAAAAGAGTTCGATTAATCATTTCGCGCTGCTGTTTTGCTGAAAACGTGTTTCGAGCAATAATCAAGTGGACACATCGGAAGATAATCGATACAGATATCAATCACTTGTCAGCGTTATACCCGGTTTCGATTTTCGCTATATTCCTTTTGCATCGAATCGATATTATAGTTAATTCGAGAGGATGACAATGAGCTGCATTATGCTGTAAAAACTTTTGTTACATAGTAATTGTATTAGTGACTAATTAGTTGTTTGCGCTGCGAACAACACACCTGACTTCCTCGGTAAAATATCGTTTATAAATACACTGCGGAGCAACGAGAAATGAACTCGTACGAAAGTGCCATCAATCATAAAGTGGAGAGAAGAGCAAAAAGGCCGTCTTGAAAGGGTACACACAAACACACACGCTGGGCGCTTCGAACAGAAATAGAAACTATTTTCGAACGTCAACACAACCCATTGTTGGATACAATTTCTATGTTTTTTTTTTCCTGACATCCAGCGCGAGGCGGAAGCGGCTGGAAATCGAACCTCAAAGAGACTCATTAAAGAAAATTTGATTATCATTCAAACTCCAACCTTATTGTTCGTAATTAATCCACCGAATTCGCTGCACCCCCCTTTCCGTTGTTATCAATCAGAAGTACAACACCCTCGGCTAAACCCTGTTAAAAAATTCCCTTTTGATCCATTCGAATTGGCACAACAACCACAATGCATCCCCCTTTTAGAAAGTCCCTAGAACACCACGCCAATGGCGGAATCAACCGTCTGCGACCCCAAACTGCGGGGGCGCTCCGCCGGCGGAGGGGGCGCCGACACTATGGATTTGTTGGGCGAGCTCACCGGACATATATTTCATTTTTTTTTCCACAGTATCGATTCCAGTTGCTGTTTGAACTACCTGTATTCACCCGGTTCGCAGGAAGTTGGCCAAGCTCGCGTAATGTGGGTTGCCTAGTGATTTTTTAGCGTGAAATCGATTCGTCCACCTAGCGGGGAATCGGCCCAATCGGGGTGCATCTCGCGAAAGAAAGTTCATCAAGTCCCTTTATCTTTTTTTCACTTGTCTGGCATGCTTTCCGGAGGGTGGAAGGGCTGCACTCGAATAAACTCGGAGGGTAATAGTGTGTAATGAAGTGGAGGTATCTTTGCGAGGATTGATTCGTTTCATAGGGTCAAGGACGCGCGAGAAACGAAAGGGAATCCGATTCGATTTCGATTTTCTATAGGCAATTTCTGCGAATGCATTGGATTATAAAAAGGAAGCGCCGATCGAATGGAAATAAGCGGGGTTGGAAACCTCGAGATGTATCGGGATGGATATAAATTATTCTCTTTTCAGTTTCGACCTCTTCGTAGGTAATTAAACTTCGTCGGGAACTTTATCTGAGGGCTTAAAATCGAGCAGAAGATATAACTTGCAGCTCCAGTTAAATTGTTGGATTAAAGACGAGATTAATTTTAATGATATCCCGCTGGTTTCGTCTCATTCGATTCCTCAACTTTTCGGCCAACGGAAAAGTTCGGGAATTTTCAAGTTTCTCGTTCGGGATTTACTTTTTCTAACGATCGTTGATTTACCTAGAGAAAATTGGAGTGATTTAAAACCTTCGACGGGTGATCGACCCTTAATTTGCAGTTTAATTATTTAGAAACCACATTGGGAATTTAATTAGCCGTAGTCGAAACGAGGAAAACCTTTTAGGAATTTTCTCTGCGCGTCATTGTTTTTACATAAATATATTTCGGGAAAATATTACGGAAATTTAAAGGGATATTTCCATGAATTATGGACAATTTGTTAGGATGAAAATTAGAGCAAGGGGTGGTTTCTGTCGCAAATGTTATTTACCGATTCCCTTTTAGGATGTATGAAAAATACCGAAATAAATTATTTAGAAAATTAAATTACAGTTTACGTTAAGAAACGAGCGCTCATTTATCATTTCATATTATAGAAGCTTTATTTAACTTATTTATTCTAAAGTCATCGTTTATTACATAATCGATCGTTGGAAATTTGATTTTAAATTATGTCTGGTAATAGGTACGAGAATTACAAATTTGTTTCGCAACTTAATTTTTTCATCCGGTAATTTTATCAGGATACCGGAGCTTTTTTCCCAATTCAATTTTCCACGCTACGCGAGCTCATTCCACATGGATATATTAATTTACATAAAGAAAAACAAATGTTGCGCGAAATTCGAACGAAAGCTCGCCAGCTAAAAATACCAAATCCATCCGGGAATACACGTCCTACTTTCCAAAAATCCAAATCCCGTTGAAAACGTTCAAACAACGGTCGAAATTACTGTTACACCGTGTCTATATAGGCTTTATATGATTTTATTTCAGTTCACCCTCGCGCAAAATCGATTTTCGCATCCGCGATTTTTTTACAACTTCCTTTCGCTCTAACTTATAGAGTGCTTTCGAATTTTTTATAACCGGATTATCCCCTATATCTGTTCCAAGTGAGCTAAGGCATATGCATAAATTATATCCCTCGTTGAAGTGATTTATTTAACAATTCTGTAGTTAGCTTTAGATGTAAAAGAATTGTAGATATTTTTTAAGAATCTACATCATAAAAACGTCGCTCTTTACCCACAAACCGACACCGAATAACGAAGGGTTTTTTAACACACTCGCTTTGTTGGGGTGTTTAATAATCGAACTAGTTTTTCCTATTCTCATTCTCCTTATTCTCTCCTTATTCCTATTCTCCGAAACCGCGAAATTGTACTTTCTGCAGCATTTGTGGATTCGATTTCTGCAGGAAATTGTGGATTCGCTTCTTTCATTTTTCCAAAATTCGATGCTTCGGGCGAGTTGGTTCGTTGAACTTCTTTTTCGTTCGGATTTTTTAATTTTTCAACTAATGCAGTTCGTTCGAGCGTTCTATGAATTATCACCTGGTAAAATTATGAATGCTCCATTGATCGCTTTAGTTCCTTTTGCGGCTCGTTTATTAAATAATAGGCGAACGTGCCCGAGATCCCTTCCAGCGGTTTTCCGCTTCCTTCTACCTTTAGGAAACCGAATTTTGTGAGTCATCAGAACTTTGCGCCTAAATATCTCGAGTTTCCAGTGACATGTTAACTACCCGCTCGAGGTGTTTTCCTAATGGATAATTTCGTATTTTTAACCATTGTGGAATCGGGAAGTTTTGCTCCCCAATGTACTTACTGCTTTATGGCGGAATTTCGCTTATAACGGCTATAAAAAAGTACATAATCCCCTGCCGTATATCCCATCCACATCCTCCATTAGCAAGACACTAATCTCTTAGCGAAACCATCAAACTGAGTGTTGGGCGAAAACGTGGAGGATATGGCTTAATAAATAATTATAATGCTGTAATAGTATAAGCCTGTGGTCGTTTCAGGAAGTATTTTACGCGGATATTTATTAAAAAAATCCCTCGATGCGGCCGTGGACTTGATAGGTAGTGCAGCAGAATGTAGAGATAAAAGAAAACGAAGAAAACTATGCAGTTAACAGTATTGGTTTCCGCTTTATTTTAAGTAAATTGCCGCTGCTATTAGAAAAACTCGTTTTCCAACTAGAAATCTACTTATCGCTGATGTTTTGTAACATCGATACTGTTGCATATAGCGCAAAAATGCCGGCGAGAACGAGCAGATGTAATTTCAGAAAAATCAACATTAGAAAATTGATATAACTAACATAATAACGCGCCGTTTACGTTTCACTTTCACAATGATAAATATTCAATTAATACCCACATACATCTGGCAGTCTGTTGATGGTAATCAATCCGACATGATGTCGTAACGACCAGATTTCTTTATTCTCGTTATTAAAACGCTGTAAAAGGCGAGACCTTTTTCGCTCAAAATTCGAAATTATCACAATAGATTTATTCGAATGCACTTTCACTCGCCTCACATGATTCATTTCCCGTAAATTAAGCGATTGTAAACGAAACACACACACGAGAACAATAATAGAAATTGCTCCAATCACACCTACGAAACTGCTAAAAATTCCGAACTACTTATAATATAAAAATAGAAACTGTTGTGATTTATAATAATTAGATGAATCTACCAAACAGTCGGTCTGCATCAAGATTTATATCAGCTTGTTTAGAGAGAATTATATGAGAAAATACACTTTCGTAGACTTTGTAGTTTGTTTCTCATCAATTTTTAATTGCCCTACAATTTACAGCGAACATTCTTGGTTTAATCTACGAGCGAACGAGTGCATAAGATCCACACCCCGTTCGGTTTACGATTCGAATAAACGCTTCGGCGGGCGAGAGAGAAAAAACTGACAAACGACGGGCACACGTGACCGGCATATCTGCCGGGCAGATAAACCGGCCGGGAGTCCCCTTTTGACAGAAGGTTGCCATATACAGGGTGGCCCAGAACTCACGCCCCACCGGGAAATGCCTTATGGAAACGACAATGGAGATGCCACAACTGCAGTCGAAAACATGAAAAAGTTTTTCCTTTGGTAAATAAAGACGTTCAAAATCGACCAATCCTAGTAAGAATTCAAATCCACGAAAATCACGTGAATTAGCTATACAACAATTTGACATTATTGAAAGATTCTGCCAAAATGAAAGAGCTGCCAAAATCAGCTGCAATTATTGATGAAAGATTTGCTTTAAAATCGATCAAAAAATGGATCATTCGATTCGAACCACTTTTGAAGCGATAAAAAATTCTGTAGGTTTGATATCAGCACGACGAAGCTCCTGAATGATCGATTTGAAGGCAAATTTTTGATCAATAGTCACAGCTGATTTTGGCAGCTTTTGTTAACCTTGAAAGTGAAAAGGAAATAGAATCTTTCAATAATGTCAAATTGATGTATAGCTAATTCACGTCATTTTCGTGGATTTGAATTCCTACTGCAGGGATTGGTCGATTTTGAACCTTTTTATTTACCAAAAGAAAAACTTTTTCTTGCCTTCGACTGCAGTTTTGGCATCTCCATTGTCGTTTCCAAAAGACCTTTCCCGGTGGGGCGTGAGTTCTGGGCCACCCTGTATATCCTCTCGCGCTGCGGCTTAAACGCAGCTTATTATATCTTTCCATATACCCGTTCTCACGCGTTATTTCGATCGACTTTTGAACTCCAGCGTTTGTTATACGCCGTTTTGTGCTCGAAAAGAGGCGATTAATCGGAGAAGTCAATCCGGAATTTCGTTGGTTATGGTTTGGATATTTACTATTTAATCTACTAGTCAATTTGCGTCGAATCCCGCCGGGAAAACCGCTCTCTTAATTTCCACGGTACCGCTCGGGAATCATCCGCTCGGAAATAATCGGACTGGATGGAAAGAGCGAAAGAGAACCCAACGGATTCCAGACATCCAGAAATGAGGCCGTCGCCTGCAGTGCATAAATTAATGATCTAATCAACGGATTAGCCTGAGAAATTTCGTTAACCGGCCACCGGCCGAATTCGTCTTCGCTGCGAAGAGGTTCGGGCAATTTGTATTTGTAATTACATCCAGATAATTACCAGATAGTAGCAGTAGAAAACGAGGAACCTGTCGTGAAATGTGTGTTGTTTCGGGAAAAGTCTCGAAACGGTAAAACGCTGTATTTTCGCTTGTTTTGTTAATTGTTTTTGCTGCAAAACGCCGGCAACCTTGAATTGTATTTTAAGGCCGAAAGGGCGAGTTTAATAGACTGTTTTCCTGAACTGTCGGAGGCATATATCATTCTGTCGTGGGTATAGTAGATTAAATTGAAAGTCGATATAAGGGGATCTGGAATAATCTGTTATTAATCGGAACTTGCTTAATGGCTTTTTGGACATTTGACGCCCGAAAGGTTGGATCCAGGAAAAGGGAGGAACGACATAAATTTAAATTAGATAAATCGAATAACTCGATAGTTTAATATTAAATTTTTGCTCAAGGAGAATCTGGTCGTTCGAGAAAACCTAATTATAGGTTTACTTTGTTATTTCAACGCCCACAATATTTGTCTTACACATTACAAAACATTACAGTGTAGTCATTTAGCCGATTAATCAAAGGCCAGCCCTTAGATACATGTCATGTGTCGTCGCTGTAACTGTCAATACTGTCAATACTGTTCAATAATGAAGAGTTGTTTGAAAAAAAAAGTGCAATCAGGGGAGGATCAGATTTTTAATTAAGTCCTCTGCTACAGGTAATATTTTATTTAACAAAACTCGTCGCAAACAAGTTGCCATGTAATATAATATCCACGTACTAGTAGAATAATCACACACTGTGAATTTCAATGGGTCTTTCCATTTCGAAATGAACCGCTTCATTTATTGTTACGTACAGTTACTCTTGTGACCTTTAATTGACCTTTGACCTACTTCGTTATTAACGCTCCGCATTTCGAGGACGTTCGAAAATGTTAATTGTTGTCAAATTTGTTGTTGTTTTATTTCGATATGAAAAGCGGGAGAAACAAAGTCTCGGATATAGCCGAGTGAAAATTGACCTTGCGCCTGATTTCAATCGATTTTCCTCCGGATTTTATTTATCTGTCTGCGTTCCGAGCCATTAAAATCGCAAGATTGGCTTTAATTACGCCCGGAATAAATGAGAAAAAAATAGGAATGAAAAAATGCTGGCTACACGAACATTAAACCGACCGAACCATCAGCCGTTTCGTACAAAGTGAAAAATAATTAAACCTGTAATTTCCCGTCGCATAAATCACCGGCCAATTTTCTTCAGTAGCGTGCAGAGAATTACGTTTTCCAATATTCCTATTTATTACCAATTACTATTTTTCTTAATAGATGTACAACCAAATTAATTCATACAGAAGATTAAATAATATATATTTTTGCATAACATAATACAAAAATGCTTATAAAATACGAGGTTTAATGTACAGAAATTACATCTAACTACAAACTATACAAACTCATAAAACTATAATAATTCTTTCACAGGAATATCTGGAAGATAAGTGATAGTTTGTTTAAGCTTAACATCGTTGTAATCGCAAGCGTATGAATATCCTTTTTGAACATTATTCGCGTCCCATTTTAACCAGGATAATTTTACATCTTTGTTACAATAAACCGGTTTTCTAATATCCTCGTAAGGATTATTGTGACCAATTAAAACAACGGCTTTTTGCTTTTTGGGATCATACACCAATTTCCAAAAAATTTCAGGAACTGGGAATAATTTGACTTTCTTAGTGGCATACAAGTAAATATTAGTACTTAACTTTTTCTTATTGGGCAATGAAGCTATACCGTAGGATCCAGTCCATATTTTTAAATCTACTTTATTATCAAACGCGTAATTTCTTACGCTAATTTCAATATCATTCCAATTACCACCGTTAAATGACTCCCATTGGGGTGCAACGTTTATGTATCTGTATGTAGCGAGTTGCATAGGGGCGTAATAAAAATCTGCTTTGGGTGCCAGGTGGCCTTTGTTTATAAACATTTTGTCATTAATATATGTTAGGTCTTTAGAGTCAAGTCCTAAGATTTGATTAATAATAACCCTAATATTTTTTGTTAAATATAACGCATTATCAAGTATTCCTTTAGAGTTGAAAAAATTATCTATCTGAAAAGAAGGATTACCAACATTTGGTACTCTATCATGAACTGAAGCGTGTAAATCGTAACGCGAATACAAAGCTAAACCAGTTTTAGTGTTAAAACAAATATCTATAGCGTTTAAATAGCGAGTTTGATTTAAATAAAATCCTATACTACCCATAGTAGTTCCTTCTTTAAAACAGTTTTCTTTAAAATCGTCACCTAAGTCTTCATTTTTCCATTTCCTTATGATAGGTCCACTAATACTGGAACACGATATACTTTCCCACTTGACAAATCCAGCAAAGTTCTTTATTAAAAAACTCCCATCCTTTCTACACACTGCCGATACAATGCTGTTGTCTAATACCTCGTCGAATACTTTAACTTTCTTTCCAGGACAGGCGAATTCGACGGATTGTTCGGAAGAAAATCGTATTGCATTCGATCCAGGCGCTGGATACATTAATGTAGTAGTTCCTGGTTCTATTAGAAGTGGTGACAATCGATTCGTTATTATTACTTCACAATAATCTACAACGCATAATTATAAATTATATCCGTTGTGAAGAAGATAAGGTATATTTAGATTATATTGTATAAATATTTACCATTATCATCGCCGCTTTTATCCTTGGGAAGCACCGCTACACAGGTGACTGTTGCCACAACACAAGCGCCTAGAACTGCGCCTAGAACTGCGCCTCCCAATATGGTCTTTTTCTTTCGGGTGTTTTGTACTTCTGTTTCTAATGGATCTTCATCGCTCGACATGTTTAAACGTTCAAAATCCATTTTAAATTAACGATTTCAATGCACCGGAATGAATGACGGGAAGTAGGTATACTGATAATATTTATAAATCCATTTGTGCATACTGATAAAATAACTTGTACAAATTTGCTCATTTTAAAATTAATTTAATATTACCTAGCTGAATAGATGTGTATAAAATAATTTAAATTACAAAAAAAAACATGTCTCATGTTGGATAAGGTGAGGTTATTTAGCTTCTTTATATTAAAGATGGTTAATATAGATTCGTGATAAGTAACAATACATTCGCTCTCAATTCATAATGTGGAACTTCCTGGAACCGAAGCAGAATATTAGCCTGCAGTGCGATAAAATAAACATGTCGATAACCACATTTCATCAATAACTTCCGAAAAATTATTGGAAACCGCTTCCGGACAGTGACCTAAAAATCGTCGAATTCGACGTTCTCTTCCTGAATTGCCAGATCATTACCAGACAGCGGGCCAGAAAACTAGGAAAAACATTAATATTCGGTTGCACTACAGACAGTCGGGGTGGCTCTTTCGTGGAAATTGTACGGAAGAGTGATCGATGCTCTTGCATTAAAAAAACAGTTTTTTATGTTGTGGAGTTATACAGGGCGTCGCAAAAAGATTGGGACATGGCTTAACTATAGGATTATGAGATGAAAATAAGATGATTCCTGATGGGTACCTACATCAAGAAATGTATAGTATATAAAGAAGTTGCTGTAATTGGTAAAGATAAGAATAAAAAAGAGACACTCTGTGTAGAGAGTTTTTATCTAAATAGAGCAATCTTAGTGCAACGTAACGGAATTATTCGAGTAGTTAATTTAGTTTGACGGTTCGCGAACTTTCAGTTAGTGAAAATTAGTCAAAATTCGATTATCGAGCTGGGAAACTTCGCTAACGATACAGCGATTTGTACGCAATTCGCTTTATTTCGCGTTCATTTGGCTTTGATGCGTCCCGATCGCGTTCGATCCTGGACGAATCCGGAACGGTTCGCGGTCCGGAAGATTTACAAGCGACTGGCGGAATATCGGAAGATATAAAATGCTCTTTAAAAACGGATTCCGGCGAGTCATTCGTCTTAATTTCGCAAAAAGTAATTCCGCATTACTGGCTGACGTCGAACAGAAGAATCCTGTAAAAAAAATCTCGAAATCTCGTTTCGAGATGATGGACGATCCTCTCTCTAAAGTCTGAAGCAACTTTCCCAGTTTCCATCTAACAACAGGTTTTTTTTACCGGGCTTATTCCCTTTACATTGATAAACGTACACCTATTTTAAACTGGAAGCGAAATAAAAAACAACCACTCTGACGGTGTAATCATTAATCAACTGAAAAATTGATCCACCTCTTTTTTGTTAATAACGAAGCATACTGTAGGTATTCATAACTCCTAATATTTACGCCCCTCTATAAATCCCGGAAAAACAAAAACCCCTAATAAATTAATAAATGTTACGTACGAAATATACACGGAGTTACGTTTTACGTAATCCGTATTTGCCTATCAAACCGTTTTGATCGGGCGTAATTCAAACGGGGAAGCGCGTCAACTGCACGAGTTTCCCCGAATAAATTCCGGTTATTATATAAATTCCTAAACTATAATTAATTATTATTGCGATTACTGTTGACGTTGTTGTGTTATCGTCCCAATTGGGAACGAATCCCGCTTAATTTATAGCGACCGGTTAATTAATTAGCATCAGATTCGATATTTACTCGATGATAATTGAACGCGTTTAATGGCGACTTGTATTATCGCGTTATACAATGAAATTTGGATGAGAATTCGGCCGATTTTCGTTTCGTCGAGCGCCCAGGAAAGTGTTTGGACTAAAAATCGATCGCCTCCCCAACCTGGATGGGCCACATAGTGGGAATTAGGTCACAAACAAGGACAAGTGTCCCAGCAGGTTTCGAATTAACTTTGATTGATTGATAACCGTCAATCCGGTTTAACGATTCTGTTATTACGTTTCTCGATCGAAAGCGATTAAAATTAATAACAATTCGTTTAAATACAACGGTAACCTCTCCAAAAATACGGCTTATATAACGTTATAAATTTATTCTTTTCATCAGTTCCTTCCTTTCGATCGAGCTGCTGTAATAATCGAAAACTTGTTGCGTTACTCCATCTCTTTGTGTACAGACAACAATGAAGATTGTTATTTTACTTTATTGCCTCATCTATTGATGTGTATTTGCGATTGTAGATTTTCTATCAAACGCCATATAAAGCGCATTAATGCGCGTTAATCCGTTTAATTTGTTTGATTCAAACTCTCTAACGCCGAAGAGGATGCATAATGTATCAAAGTTCCTGCTAATAGGCAAATATCAACGCGAGCGAAATTAACGCGATCGCTAATTTAATGGCTTTAGAAATCCATCGGGAATGCGACAAATAACACGAGGATTTATGTAAGAAAAGCGCAACTGCAGTGGATTCATAGTAAGGATGGTTTTTGAGGGCTATTTTCGTCGAATTGTTTTCCTTTTTATCGACGATTTCCTCTCGTTGAAAAATGCTCGGCTCCGATGGATCGCGCCCTTGACGCTCTCGACGTTCCTGATAAATGAATCGACATTTATCTTTATGTAGCCGAACGGAAAAAACTGGAGAAAAATGTTTTATTTTCTTTCGACCGCAATTATTCGGTTTATTAAACTTGAAACGTTTCTATATTTACCTAATTGAGTAATTAATCGTGTGTCCATTTGTTTGTGTATCTACGATTCGGTAGAAGAACTTTCGTTGGAAACTTTGGAGCAATTTAGAAACCTTTTTCGGGCGTAGGGAAGAAATTTATTCAGCCCCGCGTCGATAGTTTCTAATCCCCGTACCGGTGTCGAATAACTTGAGACTCTAAATCAACATCAATCGAGCCGAGTAGATTGCCAATACCTTCGCTTCGAATGCAAACAATTCGATCGGCCTCAATCAGACGCGCTGGTAATTAGGAAATCGGCGCCTGGAGGTGTTTTCGGGAGCAGTCAAATGACTCCGAACCTGCAGGAGTTCGTTGATTGTTTGCTTTTCGAATAATTTTTGCTAAATCTCGTTTAGAGTCTCAATTGGTTGGAGTTTTTTTTGGAAGAGTAAAATGCCTATCGCGTCTGGACCGGTGCCAAAAATATTTCGATATTACATTTGCAATTTCGTCGGAAATTATTTTAGTGCCGATGGTTTTTAAAATAAACACTTTATACGGCTGGAAGCTTTTTGGTAAATATTTTACTGATGGCAGTTATTCGGAATTATTTTGGATGTAATAATAATCGTGGAATATTTTCAATTGTACTTCCGCAAATACCTACTGTTTCGGAATTTTAACTCTATTTAGCAGGAAAAAATACCAAGCCGATTCAAGTACAATCGGCCTGGAAGTTTTCGGCAATCTGCGAGTTTATTAAGAAAGTGAAAATTAGTGGAGATGGGTTATTATGTGGTGGTAAGAAAGAAAATTTCGCGCAGCTATTTACCGAGAGTAATTTAAGGAAAACGGGTTTTTATGAACGCCCGAGAAACATAATAAAACCGACGATACGAAGCGTTATTAAGGCCGAACAAACAACTTCCTTCATTTTTTTACGAAGGAAATGAATTTCTGCAAATATTGATACAAAAAACCCGACAGTGATTCTATTCGCAGGCATCCTCTATTGCATCCAATTCACTTCGCGAAAACCTACCGATGTAATATTCAAATTTACCGTTGCCGTTTTACAAACTTTCCTACTCCAATTTCTTCGCATTGTTTCGACTTTATTCTTCGATTGACAAATAGAAAAGGCCTTCCTTTGTTCCAGCTTACTCCCTTAAATTCCCCGCTCCGATTACACCGTCTGGAAAGCCGAAGCGCAGATGCTATCTTTTTGATCCATCTTTATTTTACGAAATGAAAGTGCTCTATGAGACTCGAGATTAATATAGAGCCTGATGGCAGGTTGTTCACTCCGGATAACACCTATGAACTTGATTTATCATCCCGGGATTTTTACAGTGGTGTTCATTGAGGTGTTAACTGAATTTACAGCACTTGATTGATGGATATCTAATAGATAGCAATAGCATCTATTTATACCGGGCAAATAGATGCTGTTGCTCGACGAAACAAGGTCATCAATTTAATAAAACTGTTTGGCTTTCGTTGCGACAGAGCAAACACCGAGCACAAATTAAACTGGAAATTGTTTACGAAATTAATTAAAGTCGAAGTTCGGGGATTGTTTGGCGTTTCGAATTAAAGTAAACCTTAAACTTCCTCTTATAAACAAAAAAGGGAAAAAAGCGCCCCCGACTCGAAGACAAAAGGACTTTTTTTTCTAAAATCCGCAATGTACTTTGCGAAAGAAGAGGTCAATAGAACTAAAATGCAGCGGCGTGCGATAAAACGAAACCAAAATATCAATTTACCCATTAGTGAAAACCGTATTATTACCAAACGAAGTGGGTGTAGTTTCTCCTTGACCTCACCTAAGCAATTACCGCAAATTTCATCCAATTAACGAAGCAAAGTTGAATCGCAATTCATGACTCTCTGCGGAGAGGCTTTAGAAATTCGTTCGAACTGTTACAACGAAAAAATAACGTTAGTTTAATTATTTACCGTCCGGACTTAATCACGTCGGTTTCTGAGTAAATCACAAAGCTGCTCTGCAGAGCTCTGGGATTTCCAGCACCGGGTTAAATACATCCTCCCAGTCGCAAATAATATATCCTGCGGTTCTTCTGCTCTGCCTTACATAATCCAAGAAATGTCCTTAATTATAACACCATTAACCGCTTTGATTAGTTTTATTATCGCGTTAATTCGAACGCTTGTGCAGGATTGTTTTTCATTGCGTTTAAGTTTGCCTGTAAGCTTTTATTTTTATCAACGCAACAAGAACATTTTTGCATCTTCTATAGTCTGTACGCCATTGAAACAAAAAGTTCAATATCCGGTTAGTTGCTATATTTCTTTGTCGAGCCGAATGGCGGAGGTAAATAAAACAAAAATGCCGTCTTTCCTTTTTCGTATAAGGACAATAATCACGGCGTCGCGTTAGATTATTCTCACGTTAAAATTCGAATGTAATCTCATGATTCACTGCCTAGAAATACCCACGTTTTAACTGGAAACTGGCTCTATAAAAACCGAATGTTTGGGAAACTTTAATCTAATCTAATTGGAATTGTGCGGGTAAGGAAAGATAATAGAAATGATTATCGTAAACACTTTCATAAATATGAGAAACTAAATGCATATTTGCACTTAAAAAATACGCAATTATCTTTGTATTAGTGCTATATTTAATCCACATATGAGAAAGCTAGCCAAAACACCAGATTATAATATTTTAATCGACCACATTGATTCCCATTTACATCCGGCGAATTTTAACTAATTTATAACATTCAGCGAAACCATTTAATTCCCTCAGTTTTGCTGGAACAATTCAATACAGCATCTGGAAGAGTTGCAACGATGAATTCCATTCAGCTGTCGATAAACTATATGCGAATGGTGTATGTTTCGTTATAAATATGCATATATAGTTTCTGCCGATGACACCGCCTATTAAAAGTTTAGAGTTAAATTATCTGATATCGAAGCGAGGACTTACATAAGGCGTCATTAATGCGGGATTTAGTTTGAGGGAAATAAAGCTGTGCTACGTTAAACGAGCTTCGAGGCTTAGTAAATAGAGTTTTATGGTGCATTTTACGTTGTTTTGCCCGGAGGATCGTTACATTTTTCTTTATTTCCTCCTTCGCCCAAGGGCGATTACATCCCAGGTAATAGCGAAAGGTGTTTGAAATAAAACTATGTAGCTAGTTTATTTGAATTGTAACCAAATGTTTTGATAATGGTGGATAAATATTTGTTGGATGCTCGAGGGAATTTCCATTTTGGTAAACCGACGAGCCTTGGCAATAACTCGAAAGCTGCAGCCGATGGTGGATCGGAATTGAAAACGGGAAAATTAAATGGCTGTTCCGAATATCAACCCGGCGGCTGTGTAATTTTTCGCCTGGAAATTAACCGTTAATTACAGGCGAATTTGCAAAAAAAACTAATTTTAAGGCGCAGGGAGGGTTGCGAATTAATTGACAATAATCCCTTCCAACTCGTGTGCTTTCCTTCGAACGAATCGTCGGTAGAAAGTTCGAAATGCGCCGTTCTCTTTACCTTTACAGCGATAAATACAAATGTAGAAACCGATTGCTAAAAAGTTCAATTCAAATATCGACCTATAAATTACAATTCTCCTTGTATCATTTTTAATCTTCTAACGATATGGGCGTAGGTGGAGCTCTCTGAATTGGCAACTGTTCTATAAATAGACAAGCAGCTCTTATTATAAATTCTTCTATATGAATTTAACAGACTCGTTGAATTGAAATTATTACATTTATCAACCTACGATATAGCAATATAAATTGACAGTAGTTTTAATATATTGCAAAATAATATATTAGTTTCGATTGCAAATAAAATCAAAATAATTTACACAATTAATAACAGTCACAAAAATGTTTGTAAACAACAATGAATATTAAACGCTCTACTAGAATAACGCAAAACAGTTTCCCTAAAAAAACCGCGCGGGCGGCGAAAACTTTTCAAATTAATTTACGAGCGAATGAGAGCAAACAAAAACCTCGAAAAGTGGATTTAACAGCAAGCAATAAAAACGAAGAACCTCCATTTATACACCCCGCTTATTATTACTGTTATGATTTTTCGTCGTCTCCTAAATTATCGATTCCTCTCGAAAATTTACTCTATTAACAACAGAACTGATTAAAAGTCCTATCAACACCGAAGAGTGCATTTCGACATTTCGCTCAATTAATTCATAGCGCGTTTGAGAATTCCTTCAGCTTCCCTCAAGAACTGATGTCAACTGCAATCGCCAAATATCTCTAAAAGTGGGTATTTAATAAACCTACAAGTTTCGATAGAAATCTAATTGAACAATCACCAATCGATTCGTTTAAGGTCGTTAAACCGGACCGAATTGAAGCTGAAGCTCGGAGCTATGCAACCGAATCGTCCTTCGTGTATAGGTAATCGGATGACCCACATTCCGCAGCGATGATCGGCACAAACTGATGAGAGAGCTCCATTCGACCGTTGTTAATAATACAAGGTTTTAGCGCACCAATTTGGATTCCTGACGACTGAAAAAATCCATCCGAAATTCGGGTTATTAACGGGTTCGGAACATCGAAATTTAAAGAGGATTTAGAACCGTCGTCCGCTGGTAATCGATCGATTCTTTTGAACAATTACGATTCACCAATCCCCGGAAGACCAATCGAATATCGCCAAGATCGGAAATAGACTGATTACGCTTTCCACGGCGTTTCGCGCTTTCCGCCGCGACGCCGGCACGAAATCGAATCGCGTCGCGATTTTCGATTAAGCCCCTAATGGAACGCAGCCGGTCCGATTCCCTTAATACCTCCATCGGATTTGCGATTTGCGAAGAATATGAAAATCTCTGTTTGCTCGATCGATGAGCTGATCTAATCCGGGCGGTTACTCGGGAAAGATGAAGGTTGTTCTCTACAAAAAAATCAGTCGGTTTCTACTCCCCGAAGATTATTTTCCACGTGTCAAGCGAGTTTCGTGCGAGGAAAACCCGCGGCTGGAACTAGCGATGTCTGTGACGTGGGTTTTCCGGTTTCCTCGGGGATTCGGGTAGCGATTGAAGGGTGACATTCAATTCCTATCGAAGGTGGTCGCTCGAGTAATGCGGATTTATTGGGAAATTTCGAAAGGACCGAAACCGGGCGGATTTCGGACCAAAACCGGCCGGTTTTCCGGCCGGCTTTCAACTCTAATAAACCCAGAGACACATCGGCGTTCCGAGATATCTCGGAGACTAATTTCGGTGGTTTTCACCGTGAAGAACATGTACAGGTTATCCCTAAGGACAGTTGTTGAAGTTTATATAACGGGAACGGGAGTATTTCGCAAGTATTTAGTAGGATTGTGAAACACGGGAAACCGTTTAGGATAAGAAGAAGGATCCCTCTCTCAACGATACATCTTCGTACCTACGCGAAAAACTCGAATAGCAGAGAACAATTTTCCATTCCCTCCGCCGCATCGGGCTCAATATTACAACACAAAAGCGCCACTATTAAGAACCCGTCAACGTCTGGACCGAACAAAAGCTTCTAATTAATATAACATAATCTAAGATGGTATCTGTTAGCGATTTCTCTCCGTACTTCCTTTTGTGGAAGGGAAACGCACCGCTTCGCGGAGACAGTTCGAGGACTGATAGAAAACTCGGAAACTTCTCCCGGATCGTTCGAGATTTAACGTTTTGCATCGTTAAATGTTTCGATTAAGAATTTAGGCGACTATCGCAAATCGAAACACCAACAGCACAGAACCGTACTTGCTCTATTTCACTTCCTATCCAATCGATCCAAGTCTCTTAAAATGGTATCATGTGTTAAATTTTTGTGTTTGTTAAACACGAAATATATCTTCATTAGGAATGCGGGGGCGGTTTAAAACCGCTGTAAGAAACAGGCATAATCCTCGGGTAAAACATCCTTGGCGGTTCCAGGCTGATTTACAGAGACATCCGAAATGGGGGAAGGGGCCCCAGGAACGCATTAGAAATTCGGAGTGCGTTTTCTTTGGGAGTTCCCCGCAGTCTCTATTCGAATTCCGTTTTATAGAAATCCTTCGAGCGGCACGTTTCCTAACTATTAAATCGCGTTCCGATAACCGAATCCGGTTGTTTTAATTGATTTTAGTCGCATAATAGTGCCCGGATCTAATTGTCCAATATACAGGGCGATACTCCATTCTTTGTATCATAATGTAGTAGATTAGAAGAGACAATTCCAGTGAAGCGGTTTTGTTTTGGGAAATGCCGGAGGATAATCCGGTTGTCGGGGGGAAACAATCGGTCAAATATAGACCGAGGAAGAGGAAAGTTTTATTGGTGGAATTAATCGAAGAAAGGGAGAAAAAGAACGATGATTATCCCGGGGATGAGACTCTGCATTATTGCTGGTAGGTAGTCGGCGTAAAAAGGACGTAAAACGTAGATGAAGGGCTTTTTGTTCGGTGTATCTAATTCGGGTAGACGGGTCATTGGCTTAATAGGATCAAATCGTTTGCAAACATTGTTGTTTGTAACGAGAATTTGGAGGAATGTAAGGAAGAAAAAGAGGTCGTTTAATATACGCTTTTGATATTCGAACCGCCTTATCTATACAATCGATCAAAACCGACTCCGAACGAGGCATATTCGAATAAAACACGTCGTCGGAAAAGTTTTATTTTTCCAAAAAGAGTTTTTCTAATTTATTTTTACGAGCAGTCGTTTACAAAAGACCTCTTTTGTATCAAACTTTGCCCTGTCGTATACTAAATAAAAAAAAGCGGAATCGTCTCCCAAAAAAAAAAACTTTGATCGTTTCCATATTTTCGTCCTTCAACTGCGAGATAACTTTTAGGCTCGAAATGATGATAAATGAATATATTAATGAAATTCTCCCCCGTAATAAACCATTACTTTTACGGCCGCAGTCGGGCCGAAATGGCTTCTCCCCACAGCGCCCCCACCTTTACCTCTACCATTGTGAAAGTACGCCGGGAATATTAATTATTCCACCGGTATAAGGCTAATGCCGCGCAAGTTTTGCTCTATTTACGACCAAAATTCGGCCCAAAAAGCCTCGAAGCTTCTCGCAATTCAAAACAATAAGAATAGCCGAATTTTAGCGAAACGATGGGCAAATCCAGGACAGCTGATCAAAAATTTAAGCACAATTTAGCGCATCCCTGACAAACCCAACAAAGCCCGTTCCGCTAAAAAATTCATCGGGTTTTTCTTTCGCCGACGCCGGACAGGCATTTTAATTCGTTTAAATGTGCCGGTATAGCGAAACGCGGAGCGGTTAAAATGCCCTCGAGCGGCGCATTTAATCCACCTGAAACAGATTCCGCGGTTTCTGTATAGCTAAAAGAATCGTTTCCTGCTAAATTTTCCACCGTTTCGGGTAAATTATAACTCTATTACATTAAACTTTAGCGATATAATTTGTTATTGCTTACGTTTGGTTGTAATAATATCGTAAAATGGTTTTACTGGAGTTTCCAAATAAATTCACCCAATTCTATCAAACTCCCGTTAATTATTTTACTTCCAGCGTAGTCGTTAAGCTAGTTTATAGCTTTAAAAATGGAGTTTTATTTGCAACAATTTATTACAATAAATCTAGGGTTTTTTTTAAACGCGAATTTTAAAGTGCAGTAGTTTCTACATCGTGCAGTATGCTCGATACCGGGGCGCAGATGTTTACAATAAAACGAAAACGCTTTTAGCGATCCCCCATATGACCCTAAAAGGCCTGAGAGGAATGTCCGATAAAAGAAAATATGACAATATGGCTGCATGCGGTAGTTTCCACCGGGTTTTTTTTTGTAACATGTCACAAAGTTCTTCGCCAACAAGTGGGCATTATCGATCTGTTTTGTTCGTTGTTTCAATAACTACAATTAATAGTAATGAGATGATTAAAATTAACGGAGAAAAGCAGGTAAACAGGCGATTCGGTAAGAAATAGCTACCGAGTTTCGCAATAAAATAATCCTTATCGATTGTGCTATAGAATCGGTCCAATTTTAGTTTTCAATTGAGATGAAATACACCGGCTCGAACGCCATGGAGATTCGCAAAGTTCCCCACTAATTGGATTATTTTGAGTTGATATATTAGACTGTGTTACAAATTAATATCGATAATATTTAGAACCGATATTTTAGTTACTATACAAGCAATATAGTAGGTGAAAACGTAATCTGAGATGTATTGTTAAGATGTTCTTTTAAAGACTTTGTTGGTTGATGTACAGGAACAATTTTCTTTGGGGGTTTTCATGCTGATGAAGAACGAGTTATAGAATTATGGACTCGAAAAATTCCATTCTAGTCGAAACGCTCTATAAAAATGAACATAATTAAAATCGACGGAAAGGCGCGCGATTTCTCGCTTCGAACGAATCGATTTTCAATTTAACCGTCGACAAAAAAAACCCACCCGGGGTCTACCGAGAAATCGCGGAACCCAATTAACTTTTAGGTTCACTTTTATTCGACACCACGACTTCTAAATAAAACAAAAGGGCAATAAAAAACCGGCGAGCTAGGCCTTATTTAGCGGTCATTCACATTTCGGTTATGGCAGTGCGGAAAATAAAAAAAAAACACGTTAAATATAATACCCGACAACCCGAAAAAGTCTACTACTCGATCACGACTCGTCGCCGAATCGAAAACTCGTTAATAAAATCGTGCGGAAACGAAGTACTGTCCCTAATGAAATTCTGATGGCGTCTTAAACGCGCAACGAAAAAACCTCCAATAGCGTTAAATCGGTAATACAGGAAGAGGCCGCTTAGAAAGCAAGCAATACATCTAACGGAACCTCCTGCAGCACCACATTATAATCAAAAACAATGAGTCGGTTCCGGTCAACGGGCAATCTCTGCTCCTGTTGTGTCACACGTTTTCACGCTATATACAACGCGATTTAAACTATTTAACAGTACCATGCTAGGATTTTGTTGTCTGCTTAATTCGTGGAAAAAATTTGTGGATTTGTGGACTGATCGGCGGGGATTCCGACGCATTAACAGGTGAGTTGGTTTCCCCGATGGCAAAAATCTCCTTTAAGGTTACAATGAAAATTCGAAAGAGTGGAAAAAATGCGAGTTTCGCATCCACAAAACTCCTTCAGACGATTTCACCGTCGGGTGGTCGTTTTGTGCCCTTTTTTCCGCGGCCCTTCTCCCGTTCCTTGAGAATATCGACGTAATTTTCATTTATATTATGTATAGAATTCGTTCGTGTTTATATGGCTACATAAGGCGGTAAAAATACGCTAGAAAACATCCAGGTATACTGGAGAAATCGCTTTTTATGGGCGCCGTTAATTCGGAAAAAATAAAGCGAAAATTGGCATTTTAACGACCGCCCGACCGCCAGTGAAATAATCAGATAATGTTCACGAATTGTTCCAGTGCAATAAAATAAGCAGCCGGTTGAGTAAAATGTCGTTGACGACGACGAAGCGACTTGTCCTGCAATGTAACCGGCTAGACGTCTTTTTGCCGGGTTGTTTTCGATGCAATGCAACAAACTGTATTTACAAATTGCGATAAGAAATTGGCGCGTTTTGAGGAAATACCGCGATTAATTCGGTAGATAAATCGTTCGACACCTGTTGTTGGTTCTTTTTCGTTTCAGCGAATCCACAAACTGTTTGTATTTATTTATTTTATTTATTTCTTGTTGCAGCAGCAGCGGCGACGACGTCCAACGTTCAATCGAATTGTTAGACCAAGTGCTCTCCGAATTCGATGATGTGGAAAACGCGAATCAGGTTCAAAACGTGAGTATATGCGTTTGCATTTTTATTTACTTTAGAGTAAATTATAAAATGAATTTTCCGCTCGAGATAGTCGCAATTAATTAGTTAAATTCGAGCAAGTGTATGAATTCGAAAGGGAAATCGCCGACGAGGAATTCACGCTAGACTGTAATGATTTCTGAGCGAATCGAATAATCTCGAGAAACGGAAAGTGAAGACGATTTAATCGAATATTTAATCGAAATCTAATTTGCTTTTTAACTGCCAAATTAAATAAGGTAGACTGAGGCAAATGTAAGAATGGGGTAAATGTAATATTTTTACCTATTATGTTAATGTTTTTATTATTTTTTAGTTCTTTTGTGCATTAGACAGGGTTTGTTTCTTATTTTTTCTTTATTATTTTGTAGCTCTGTTATTTTTTGAAATAAATAAATAAACAACATATCAAATTTTAAAGGAACTAAATATTTTTTTAAAATTGCCCCATATGTTCTATATAATTGTATTGCACTTTAGAACCGTTTGTTACATTTACCTCGTAACATATTGTCAACATTATTAAAATATGTAAAATTGTTTTCTTCCTTTTTCAAAAAAAAAACCTTTTAATACCTCGATTCTTTAGTTCAGAAAGTTGTGAATTTAATGCGGTATCAGCATTTCTAATAAGAGAAAAAATAAAGCCACATTTTAGGATTTAATTTGAACCATTCAAATTTTCCAACCTATTCGCCCCAGTCTACCTTAGGAAAGTGAAGACAACTCGCCGCCATTCAACCACGCATTTAATCGAAATCCAATTTACTTTTTAACTGCTAAATTAAATACTTAACTCATCCGAAAATCGTCCATTTTTAACTGCTAGATTAAATACTGAAATCGTCCAAATCGTCCGACAGATCACGACATCGACATCGACGCCTCATCAACGCCGCCGCGCCGCCGCCACGCCGCCCCGCGGCCGCTCGACGACCGCCACCCCCGACGACGAGAGCCCCTCGCTGGGCGGCCATCAATCCGAGGACGACGGCTACATGAGCATGAACGGGCGCAAGGCCAAGTTCAATCTGTCGTTCAAGCCGCTGGCCGAGCACCGCGAATCGCCGCCCCCGCCGGCCGCCCTCTCGCCGCACCAGCTCCGGTCCCCGACGACGCCCCTTCGGCCCGGCGATCCCGACGATTTCCCGCCGCCGCCCGAGGAGGCGCGCCGGTTGATCGCCACCTTGTTGCCCAAGTAAGTTCCTGGTAAACTCCTTCTGTACTTCTACACCAACGGAGTAACCAAAACAAGGTTAGACGCTGGATCATCAAGCACATTCGCATCTATTGGGTGAAATAAAAAAGCCTCCTTACGCTGGCCAATCGCTGGTGATCAAGCGTTGATCCAGCGACTAATCTTGTTTTAGTTACTCCATTGGTAAACTCCTTCTATACTTACTTCATCCATCCAACCAACGGAGTAACCAAAACAAGGTTAGACGCTGGATCATCAAGCACATTCGCATCTATTGGGTGAAATAAAAAAGCCTCCTTACGCTGGCCAATCGCTGGTGATCAAGCGTTGATCCAGCGACTAATCTTGTTTTGGTTACTCCGTTTGTTGGATGGATGAAATATACATCTCTGGAATGAACGATGGAATTGGAAAAACTTTATTTGGAATTTGCTACAACTTTCGTCTTACTCCTACGATACAAAACCGGTAACATCAAATAATAGTGCATTCGCAACACTGCAGAGTGTAGTACAAGCAATTCACCGTCCAATCTTCATCGTCCTGTGTGATCTTGTATTTGCCCTTGTGCTTCTTGCTTAGTTTGAGTTTTTTCCTGGTGCCTTCGGTTTTGGGCGGCGATGGAGAAGTGTCTACTGATTGTATTCTGTCGTTGTCGGAGCTGCGGCTGTCGTCGAAGGTGCTGTTGGTTATTAGAGGTGAACAAGTGCCTTTGTCGTCTTCATCTCTGCATCGTTCGTTGGTGGAAATGGCCGCTGAATAAGGGCAGAAGGTTCGGTTGTTGTCGCTTTGGACGGCGACGTCTTTGGAGGCGGGCGGTAGAACGGGGGTGGTCGGTTGGACGGGCGTTCTACCCTCTAAAAAGAGGATAAGTTCGTGTTTATGCGAATTCGGCGTGTCACCAGACATACTGTTGACTTTTGAGTGACGTTTGACGCAGGTGTGGGGTTTGATTTCGTTGTATTTGATTTTGAACGGATCCATGGTTTATTTATAAAAAAAATAATGTTTGTCTACGGGTATTACCTTACACATTCGATAGGATGGCGATCGATGAGCTCAAAAATTTTGCGACGATTATAACGCGCGTTTATCACATTTCGATTTGATTTTTAATCGTTTTCGCGAATTTTCACCTACGGTCTGATAGATCATGAGGAATCATTCCCTATTTTATTGGTTAACTTTCCGCGTTCGGATGCCATGTGTAGAAACTTTTTTTTTGGAAAAATTTGATTTACGTCAGATGTCAACGAGTGACTATAATCTTCCATGAATCCTGTACAAACACAGGATAATTTAATAAGGGGGTAGCGACATTAGGTCGGACTTTAGAGAAGAGGGTGACTGAGGTAAGGGGAACGCAGAAGTCAAATTAGGTTGGCAACAAACACTATAAACAGTGACAAAAGTGTCAAAAGTTGTGACAAAAGTGTCACATTAGAACTGTTGGCTAACCTTTTTAATGAATTTGAATTCAAAAATGATTCCTAGTTTGTTTATAATTGCTTTTATATGTGCGTTGTGTATTATTTGACTTTTATTTATAAACGAAGAGAAATATATTGGTCTTTTATCGTTTACATGAACTATATACAAGTGAAATTTTCGCGCCAGACTGACGTTTGCGACTTTTCGCGTCACCAATACGTCACCAATACGTCACCAAAATGGAACCCTCTTCCACCTCGAAATGCCCTTACCCCCATATTAAATTATCCTCTACAAACACTCTACTAACTTCTTCTCTTTCACCAATTTACCTTCGTTTATTCGGCCAATAAATTTTTCCTCTATTTTCTGTTTAGAGTATCGCCGACTCACCGTCCGACGAAGCCCCACAACGGCGGCGGAGGCGGCGCCGGCAGGAACCACCACCGTTCGTTCCCGCTCACCCAGCTCCCCCTGCGAATGGAGACCATCCCGCCGCCGCAGAGGTTCCAAAACGATCACAACGCCGCCCCCATTATCATCAACGGTCTACCGCCAGACCCGATTCACACTGCCACCCAAACGACTTTGGTGAGTACCCGAGTACTGTCGATTGTGGGATGTACTCACGTTGTTTGATTTCAGCCGAAAACGAAGCATCAACGTCCATTCGGTTGGGAACACAACGATTTCACTTTGAACCCTCCACCGCCCCCGCCCGGATACCGATTCGGCAGTCTACCCTACCAGCACGGAGTCTACCCGATCACATCGCCTACTAGAATGCCCCCTAGAACTGTGCCTACAGTCGTAGAAAGACACCGAGAAGTCAAACGGTACATCTAACGAATGTTATAATTTATCGTAATTGATGTTAATTTTTCTCACACAGACATGGTAGTGAAGACAATCTATCGAGCGATTTGGACGAGACTTCGGCTCTTCGACCGCTCAGCGAACTGGCGGACGACGAGCACTTCTCGGACGATTCGCTGGAGGAAATGCCGCCGCCGCCGCCGCCGCCTCCGGTTTGCGACAAACGGGCCAGCATCGCCTGGGAGGTGCCCCTCGACGACGACGCCCTCCTCACGCCGGGCAGCACCAAAGTGATAGGCAGGCGAAGGCGGAAATCGGGTTCCTGCTCGAGCACCAGTTCGATACCCAACCGGTTGAAAGAACTGGAAGACTGGCCGGACCCGCCGCCTTGCACCACCGAAGACGAGGTCACCTCGCCCTTTTCCGACTCCGACGAGCACGTCGTCCTGCCTCCCGAGCTCGGCAGCGCCAACGTATCAGGCAGCAGCACTTTCGTCATCAGAAAAGTCAAAGACCGCAAGTCCCTGCAAGCCTCGTTGACCTCCAACTCCTCGTTGAACTCCCGCCTGAGCTCGGAGCTGAGCCTGCCGACGAGCCGGTTCAGCGGCGAGCTGAGCCATCTGCACACGCCGAATTCCCGGTACAGCGTCGATTTGGGCGCGCCGCATTCCCGCCTCAGCCAGGAGTTCAACTCGCCCAAGTCCCGGCTGAGCTTGGACCTGAACAACACCAGATTGCTGAGCCACGAGCCGGGCTCGTCGCCGTCGGGGCGCAGCGCGTCGAGCAGCCGGTCCAGCACGCCCGGCCGGTACGATGGCGAGACGAGGAAGCACAGCACCACGTTCGATAACATCAAATCGTTGGTTAGAGACGGGGTGGTGCACAATTTGGTGTCGCCCACGATGGAAACCGCTAGAGATTTCGGCGCAGCGGTGTCGCCGATGGTGAGAGTGGTCTCGTTGCCCAGCCTAGGAGTCGACGCCGAGGAGTTTACGCCGAAACGGGAGCTGGACGTGACCGTGGAGGAGGAGGAAGAGGTGGATAGTTCTCAGCCGAGCGCGGAGATTTCGCCGTTGAGGAAAATCGAGCAGAACATCAGCGAGTTGTTGGAGAGGCGCGATATAGAAGTGGTGCAAAACGATCAGTTCGTTTTGAACGGTGTGGAGTCTTTGATTAGAGATAAGAAATCCAAACCGCCATCGAAACCGACCAGAGACACCAGGCATCGGATCGATTTGCAGAAATCGAATAGCCACAGCGAAATCCAAAAATCCGAGGAATACTACAGGCAGCTTTTGATCGAAGGTAACTTTCACCACTCCACGCATAATACTGGTGTATACAATATGTCTTGTTTTATCTTCCGAGTAGGTGGTATTCCGTTTCCGAAGCGAAACGGCATCCAGAAATCGGAGAGCGCCAAGGAGATGCTGATCGCCCACAGGGAGCGGGACGCCCGCCCGTTGCCCACCTCCACGTCGGCGGACTTTCCCGTGCGCGTCGAAGTGCTCAGCCACGATTTCCCGCCGTTGCCGCCGTCGCCGGTCGAAGAGGACGAGGACGAGTACACGGAGATCCTGCACCCGGTGCGCAAAAGCCGCGCCGACACGTTGCCCAACGCCAACGAACCGCCCGCGGTGCCCGCCCACCACTTGCAAACCGTCTCCAACAGCCTCAAAACCAGATCGATGGACGGGAATTACTCCAGAGGTGAGCCTCGCGAGAATCTCCACCAGAAGGGGAGTATTAGAAGGATGTGTTTGTGTGTAGGTAGAAGAACGAATTTCTTCACTTCTTCGAGTAGGAATGTACCGCCGGAACGCAGAACTTTACCCACTGAGTTCCAAGAGAAACGCAGACCGTTCCAGAAGAGGGCCTCGCAGCAGAGTCCTCAAGACGAGCACCATCTGCAGACCTCCTGCAGTTTACCGGAAACTCCCATCTTCGCCAGAGGTTGTGATATACCGAGGACTCCTCATCGAAGGGCCCCCGACGTGCCCGGCAATCAGACCGCCCCCAGGCAAAGCAACACCATAGGTAAGGTCCACTTGATCTACACCAAATGTTCAAGGTGATGTTATTGAAATAATTGTAGTATTCTCGATGGTAAAAGGTGGTAATTGGTGATTAATAATAGGTTTTGTATGCATGTGGATCATTCATAAATGTTTCTTACTTCATCTTCTTGGATTGTTAACGAGAAAGTAACGCTTGCGATTGGAGTTAACACAAATAGGAACGAACCTCCGTTACATCCACCGGCAATTCGGAAACCGTTGGAGAAGAAGAGGCTGAAACCGGCGAAAAGAGTCGAATAACCGGTTTGTGATAATTCCAGGTAGCCTAAGCACGATCGGTACGACGGCGTCGAGCGGCGGCTGCCGACGGGGGCTGTCGCAAACGGGGCTCGAGCAGGCGATCGCGGGGGCGGAGCTGCTGCGGCTGGCCGGCGGGCCGGGGCGCGGCTGGTACCCGAAGCAGCGGCATCGCAGGCCCGCCTCCATCGAGCACCTCGACCGGACGACGGCGGGCGCCAATCCGTGGGGCGGCGACGGGACGGGGGGCGGGCGGAAGCCGCAGACGCTGCCGCCGAATCTGACGCCCAAGTTCTTCCAGCGGTCGCCGCGGGACGCCCTGAGGAGGGTCACGAGCTTGTTGATTAAGAAAGGTTAGTTGGATTGCGCGAGCCGAAAGCTTTTTTTCATGCATCTATATCTTATATTTCATGCATCTATAACTTGGAATTGGATTATTTTAACATTCTTTTGTGTCTAACTCGATGTGTGATTTTTAACTCGATTTGTGGGGTTTATCGGTCGCTCAAACCAGTTGTAGTTTCTTGTTTTGTTCCAGGCAACAATGGGAAGGAGAAGGAACACGGGAAAAAGGAGAAGGAAATCGTATCTCCGACGATTCACGAAAACGCCAACGGTAAGATAATTACAATTTAACAACTCGTTAATCTAATCTAAATGTGATTATTTTTTCAGGCGAAGAAGTCCAAAAGAAGAAAGGTTTTTTCAAGAACTTCTGGAAGAGATCCAGGCACTACTCCTTGGAGCAACAATAGTGAACCCCTTTTATATTTAGGATATTTTTTGTGTACATTTTATATACCTTAAAAGTAACTCGACAATTCTAACCGCTAGTATTAAATTTACTAAAATTGACGAGTAAAATCCTTATGCATTACGCCATGCGGGATGTTCGATGTACCGAATGTACACTTTTTTTTGGGCAATTTCACACCATTTGACATTGAGTTTTAACGTGGGCATCCGGTAGATGTAGATATTACATTACTAATTTATTACGTGTAACAATTTTTAGCAAACACTCTGTATTCGTCGAACGGTAGGCAAGTTTTTCTATACCAGCAATTTTTACCATTTTTTTTTATACAAGTAAATTTAAAATACACCTGTAACTGCGTTGATTACAATTTTTAAACGTTTTATATACTCGTCTAATTAATTGCGAAATAGCGCTGAATGTAATGTTTTCGTATTAGTACGTTTTGTTTTATTTTAAACTTGCCAACCTATTTTTGCTTTAATAAAAATGTATAATTGTATATTAGTTTATTTATATTGAACATATTTTTGTCTGTGTGTTTATGGTTTAATAAAATTGAGTTAACAATTCAATTCGTGCACTTCCTGAACCTTCCAAGCATTTGAAAATTGTTACATTCATTCAAATTATAGATAATAACTCTGTATATGATTGAGCTACATTGGGCGTTGAATATGCCGGCAATCTATATATGAACTGCTGATATTAGCTAGCAGGAAAAGCAGATTTCTCCTGGTAATTCCGGTAAAACTCCCCCAGATGTCTCTGCGAGCTCGAATGAACCGGCAGGATACCATCGAGATCGAACTTATAAGGACGCGAGTGAGCTCGTTTCAGCCAATTTATCGTTTTACTCCGAAGTCATAAACCATAATGATAGGTAGTAGACAGGCAAAGGAAAATGAATTACTTTTTTTTATCGTCCATTAGCCTGCAGAGTTTCTCCACGACGAGTTCTTCTTCATTCAAGTCCACTTTGTGGCATCAATTTTCTCTTATCAATACCGGATAAAACCAGCGATGAAATTGGGTTGTAAATAATCCACAAATCTAGTAAGTTTAGCTACTCAAAAATCCTTCTCAAGTTCAGCAATGTTAATGAGGATTCCAAATAAGTAATAAGTTATTGAATTTAAACGATTCGACCGGTGCTATTAATAAAGCGAAAAACAATAATCGGCGCATTGAACGTCATCCATCCTCTGGTACTAAAAATAAATCAGTAAAACAAGGAAGTCGACTTCCGATAACCGACTGGGCGATAATGAAGGAACTAATGGATGATTCCAATACAATTTTCTATACGATTTTATGTGTGCATTTTATATCATTATAATAACAGCTCGAATTGTTGTAAAATTCGAATGAATTCGAGATCACGATGAGTCAAATATTTATCGAATAAGCCGGCAAATAATCTCATCTTGTTCATCCGGCGAGTACGCAACGAAAATCGATGATAATTAAACCCTTTCTGAATGATTTCCACGGCAATTCATTCATTTAATCGGCTCGAATTGGATCCCAGAAAGGCGACTATTTCGGTCGCGACCCGAGGATATGCAGCAACTCTTCGGGAGGCCTCCGCATGCGCTCTTTAATCGAAAATACTTTCACCAGGAATCACTGCTGATGTCCCAACGATATTCCCGTCCAGAATAATACAGAGACGTGCCGATTTTACAGCGAATTTCCCCGTTTTAAATTCGCGAAATTACTTCTTTATTAGCTTCTTAATATCAACTATTGGTGAAGTCGTTGGAAGGGCGTTGGGAGAAGAAATAGATAAAATGAATGGAGGTGTTATTGAATGGTTTTTGAAGGACGCCAATGTTTTCAGGACTCGCGAAGGCTCATCGTTCGGATCGATAGAAAGGGAGAGTCGGGTGGAATTCGGCGAGATGGGCGCAGGATGAAGTTAAAAGCCGGCTATAAAAACAACAATTTAATATCACCGGCTGTAGCTTTCGCTTCCTCTCCGATTATTTCGGAATTAGAAAAACCGCATCGACCACAATTTGTTTTAGAGAAATAACAAACAGGATCCTGCTATTTTTTTTAGTTCGTTTGTCTCCAGATATCCGATACCGAGCATCTGGTCTGCCCGTTAACTATAAACATGTTAAAAATAATTACCGAATTTTATTTTTAAACGGATAACCGTTATATAAATTAGAACTGCGTTAATCTGCCATAAACTAGCATTAAACGCAGTTTAAATCGTTGTGTTACAAAACGTAAGCCATAAGAGTTTATAACTGGTTGCTCTAAACTATTCATTAGAATTAAAATCTACACATCTTTCGATTTCACTCTTCACTCTCCCGTTCACCATTTTCTGGTTCTTTCCAATCCAACCCCAACCTTGTTGAATGCTCATCGTAATTGGATTAGGCTGTAGAGCACACACCGGTGGTTTTAGTCGGGGGTATTCAATCCCCCGTTTTCCAATAGGCCTGTAATTGCGATAATCCCCGTAAGTTTTTCGCGTTTACCGGGAAACAAAGGACTTTCCAGTTTTCCAGAAATTGATAAATCCTGCGTCGACGAACCGAGCACAAAAGGGTCTGGATATAGAAGATGGTTTTAATGTAAAACGCGAAGATGAGCTGAATTGTTTCTGTCTTCGATTCGAGTTTGAAGCTTCTTTTTTGTGCGATAAATGCTTCTAAGTAGTTATCTCAATCCTGGGAAATTCCTGTTGGTCTTTTCGAGTGATTCATGGAGTAATTCGAGTGTATGAATTTTCTGATTCAACAAATCAATACGCTTACAACGTTACTGTGACATCACAAATGAAATATTTGCGAGAGGGATTCACAGTGGAATACTCGATGTCTGGGAATGTCTTCGAGAAATATTTGTAATTATTTCAAACGTAAAATTGGTTTTTTTTTATAAATTTATCTATTACAAAATTTTCGTATTCAGTTTTATGCGATAATCGATTTCTTTTATCGCCGTATTACTAATGTGTACTTAACGATTATCTGTTATTTGCGATTGAACATGATCGTTCACAAGCAGAAAGGCCGCTAAGATTATTAACCGGTTTAAAGCTGAATATTTTACTTCATGAATCGAAGAATAATTATTTTTTTATCACAGGCAGCTTTATCTGCGTTCTAAAAGCACTCTAAAATTTATGTAAGCTAAAGTAACTCACAAATTCTTTTACAAGCAAAGGGGAATCTTCCTGTATATGATGTAAACATAAAGTACCTATAATTACTTAATTTGCTAATAAATGATGATGGAATTAAATCTCTCGATGAAAAAGTAAATTTAATAGGATTTTAATAATGAAGCGATGTGGAAAAAGTGTTCCTTTTAAAACCACTTAAACCGCATTCGAGATAAAAAAGCTATTTTAAATATTCTTAATCTATCGGTTAGTTGCTAACAGAAAAAACAATGATATAAACTCGATTTCGTTTTTTAATACTATGCACTGAATATTTCCCAACTGCGTTCGATTCAAACAAAGGCCCGAATCAAACCTGTTGTGAATCGAATACAAAATTGCACGCAGCAATTTGTGATGATGAAGATAAAGCGGGCGGTGATGAAAGTTGTTGCAATAACAATTATTCGACGTCGTTTAGCGGAAATTTCAGGGAGGTCGAAATGATGATCCGATTTACGAACAATCCGCGGCCCCCGGTAATTAACTCGAGAAAATAACTCGAACGGCCCTGGAATTTCTTCCAGCGTGTAAAGTGTGCAAACGGCATCGGCGGAATTCCTGATAATCGGTCTAAATGCCGGAGCATCGTTAAAAAATACGCGGAAAAAGGGGAGCGACTTGAAGAGATGTATTTCCATTTGTTGTTCAGTTGGGTTTTTTATTTAACAGGGCCGGATCGAACTCGACCAGTTTTTTTTCTAAGAGAGTAAATTATATTTAATAATAGAAACGTACATACATCAGGCTTGATGCGAAGTATCATAAACATTCTTATCTTATTTTTTACATACGTCCGGCTTAAAATTTATCACCGTAATTACGGTTTCTATTTTCGCTCGTTTACAACCTTTAGAACTGAAATCGTTGAGTAATGTAATGAAGATTCGCTAGGAGTGAATTGGACTAAAAATTATTGACTACTCCCGGTTAAAAATATCGATTAACGGGGGTATTTGATGATTTTTTCATTCAATCTATTTGATGCATTTGTTGTTATCTTCGAGACGATAATATACTCGAGTATGAAAGATAAAAGACAATTTTTATGTTGTTTCGAGTGGAAATAACATCAAACATAAAAAATAATACATCATTATCCTTCGACTTTCAACTGATACAAAATGAAGATCAAATTTCCCTCGTCTAAATTGAAAAACGGGACGGGATGTGGATTTATGCGGAATTTTATTAGTCATCTAACCGCATAATATATAGGTGTTAAATGAAATCAACAAACGACTTTAATATACAAATTTATTATTTAGATACACAATATATCCCTTGCGAATTATATCAGAAACATTTTACAAAGCTACTGTTCGATTTAAATCTCCGATTTAAATTGGAAAGTAAAGAAAATCGTTCGTCGCATACCAAGACATTTTTCTGAGCGTTTACGCGTTAAATACAATCATTACAATGTTACAGGCTCTTCGAAACAAACTACAAAAGGCTTTTTCGAAAAAAAATTAAAATACTTTCGATTGGTGTGACAGTCTAAAAGGGGCCTGTATAGGCGAATGCATCAGAAAATTCTTAGTAACTAAATTTAGTTACTTGCTTTTATCCAATAAACAACCGTCGTTTATTTTTTACAGTATTTTTAAATATTTATGCAATACATTAATGTGTACGATAGCGTGTAATAAACATTGTAAGAGGATAATTTACAACAAGAAATGAAGATATCGATGATTCAATTTATGGATTCCTGCAAAACGAATAAAACGCTATAATGAAATTAATTACTGCTGATAAGTAATCGAAGCTATTATTAGAAAACCATCACGGTTTCGATTCAGATAAACAACCATTAGTCTATACAGGCCTTTGGATAAATACTGGCGAAAAATCATTAAAACTAACCGAATTATATTATCACAAAATGAGTATGTGTCCAGTTTAAACTAGTGCTGCGAATTTAGAATGTAAAGCCGACACCAATCGTAGCCGGAATGAATTATAAAAGCAGTCGGATTTTTCGAAAAAAATAACTCAAAAACAGGTGTTTTTCTAAATATCTCAAAATTAAAATTAAGCGCCAAACGAAAATAGCATTAATAAATCGAACAAGCTCAAAAAAGGCAACAAAAGCGATTATCAAACTTCCACATTTACACGTAAAAAAACTGATATTAGTGTCAGATTCGAAAATCCATTATTGAGATATTTAATTTAGACAAACACCCGGCAAATTTTATTTTGTGCTCGATTTTACGTTTCCTCCGCTTACAGGAGATTGATTAACACGTTTTTTGATTGCAAAGCGCATATCGAGGAGCGGTAAGGAGGAGTCGGAAAATAAAATAGAAACAGCAGGACTAGAGATTTTTTTATTAAAAAATCCTAAACTGTAAGTTCTTCAGTATCAAATGTTTTTTTTAGATAGCAATGGTATGAGAAAAGCTAACAAAAAAATGCTTAATTAAAAAAAATCACAAGGTCCCCGAAAACAAGACCCCGTCGAGTTTTCGATGCCTAACAAAAACTAAAAATACCCTAAATACTCGATTAAAAAAAAACAATGATTAATTGAGACCACAGTCAAAAATTACGATTGGCAAATGTTGCGGTTATGATACAAAATACAATTCCGTAAAATACAAATCCAAAAAAAAAGTTAATAAATTTAAAAAAAAATCTCGTACCACAACCTCAAAGAAGACAAAATGGACGACGATGAAATAAACGATTTGACCGATATATACTTTTTGTTTTGATAAAAAAAAATAGGAAACACGATTCCTCAATTTGATTTTTTTTGTTTTTTTTGTGTTTTTTTTCATTTACATAATGATGGATGATGCACTCGGTATACACATTGCCGGTTCGCTGTTATTTTGAAAAAAATACAAATTTAATAATTATAAATTTCCGCCGCGCGGCATGGCTGCTTACAGCGGCACACACTATCTGAAACAAAACAAAAAAAATCGTTGAAAATCAATATTTAATCAAACGATTAAATATTTATGTCAATCCAAACATTCCCCCTCACAAAAATTCCCCCTCACAAAAATTCCAACTACTCCACCACTGCTCGAGCGGGTTGAATGTCTACTAGTTGGGTCCATTATCGAAGACAAAAAATCACATCATATCCAAAAACTTTAAAGGTTTAGAGATTAAAAACAACAATAAAAACTCACCTCTAGTAACCGCAGTTAATTAAGTAATCACCTAGCTTTTCTACCACCGACGCTGCTTGTTGAGGTTGGATTGGATCTTCGTAAAGAGCTATTACAACGGCTGGAAAAGGAGAAACCGAATACTAAAATTAACTAATCCAACGATGCAATTTTAGTGAGCTATTTTCGATTGCGTGTAAACGATCTAAAGCGGTAATTTATTGAAAAACATATATTGGAATTTATTTAGAAATCTTCACGCTCTGCATTTCGAAAATTAACCGAATTACATATTCATGTCAACGCGATGGATACCAAACAAACCTTTCACCACAACAAACGTTTATTCGAAAAAGGAATAAATAAAAAATATATATGTATTAATTCAAATTTCAAATTAACCATCTGGCTTGGCCTATAGCCCGTAGAAATTGGCAAGTGCATCCGAATCGTTCGTCGAATGTTGACCCATATGCATTAAAAATAGCGTGGAAAATATTCGAGCCGACCATTTTTAGTAATATGAAAAACTCCGCAGTAATATGAAACAAAAAAATAATAAATTTCAAACTTACCTTGTTGGGTTTTCATGCAATGCACACCGACTTTGCCCAATTTCGCCCTAATAACACGATCCGTCCCTGATAGGTATATGTATCGGTTACCGGCTAGAGTGACGCCCGAGGACGTGAGGATGTCTTGTTTGTCGAAACCTTGAACTAATTTCGCTAGTTCTTCTTTTGATACCTGCAACAATGTCAAAAAAAAACACTATAAAACGAGCTTCGACCGAGCACAAAGAGATCATAAAAATTGGGGCTCCATATAATGGTTCCCGATGGACGAGAGACCTCAACTAAAAGCGAACCTGTTTTTTTATAGACGAAATTATTTGCAAGTGGTATTGTAAAGTGATGATTAAAATTTACGATGGCATTTTAAATATTGACGACTGGCTACTTCTTTTTTTGCAAACACCAGACGAGTCCATAAAAGAGGGCGATATTAAATTTTAATTGCGTGTATATCATAAATAAATTTTATATAAAATACAACAATAACCTCTCGGCGGGGTTTTATTTATATTTCAACGTTGGAATTCTTACAATACAGTTGAAGAAATTGTTTTTATTAATCAGGATGGTTAAAGAATTGCAAATTTAACATCTTTATGTATCGGTAACCCATAAATTAGTTGCATGGAAGGTCTTTCGAACAAAAAACCAACGTCGATTCGCTCGCATTTTTACATCAGAACGCGTTTAGAAATTTATTCCACGTTAAAAATTTCAAATTTCCAATAAGCGGTGAACTTTCTTCGTCAGTGAAAGTAACGTTTTCCCATTTTAAAAATACTAATTTATCGCATACGTGGAATAAGAAATCGAAATTTTCATTAGATCAAAACATCTTATTATAATTTGGCAGATTAATTGGAGAACAGTTCGAGTTATTTCGAGACTTTTCTAGAATCTCGTTATTGCGACAAGAAAATCTATTTGAAAAGCATGTTATTCGGGTCAGGTCGTTCGATTTTTGCGCCTTTCAAAGTCACGATGTTATTGTAGGTCAATGAAAACGCGATATACAAACAACGCATAGGGGGCTACAAATGGTTATACAAACAAACAAAAACTAATTTAAAAACTACACTCACTTAAAACCAGCTCGTGTAATAATTTTGTCAGAGGCGTAATCTTATTAATTATACTAATTAATTAGTCGATTTTCAATTAACTCGATACGAAGATACCTAACGTCCGTTAAATCAGAATTATACACGCAAAGAAAATCGAATCAATTGATTATGTTGGGACGCGAAACAACAACAAATATCACTTTCGAGAAGCGCCTTATCGAAATCAATTTTCTAAACGAAAGTAATAAATCGAAACAAGAACCATACACAGCGTACAAAAATTTATTATTCACAATATTTTTCTTTTCGTACATAAAAATATTTACGACCGAGACACCAGCTTTAATCAAACGCGCCACACTTCATAAACAGGCGAACATCTCACACGTATTTCCATATTTGTCACAAACGATTTTTTTTGTTCTGCTTCTTTTTCTTCTGGAACATCTGGCGAACAGATAGAGAAACGGCGACAAGGTTCGAATAACAAATTTTCTAACCGTCGAATTGGCCTTTAATCGAGCTACAAGACAGCACTATTATCAATCGAAAACGATTACAATGATTGCATTAAAACGGATAAATCTAAATATCGATGGCCGGTGTTAACACCATGTCATAACACCGAATCTAGTGCAAGTCTTTAATAGGAAAATTCAATGCCGCACGAAGGCGATCTTGATCTTATTGACTTAGCGAGAGGGCAAAATACTCTCTTGGGATCACTATAAAAAATTACACGACACTATAAAAAAAACAGGAGTTACAGAAAGCAAACGCTACTCCAAAGGTCGCCAGATTCGCTTGACATTTCCATGTTAATTAAATTTGCTGCAATAAAAAGCACTTGCATTCGATCACAAATTTCAGGCGATATTTCTATGCATATACTCAAAATGAAGGGCGAGTAGAGTGGGAATGTTCCTTTTTTTGATCCAACCTGTACCGACAAAAACTAATTCGAAAGAGAGGACCCCGCGGTTGCATAATTCATAAAACCATTAGAGGAAATGATGTCCTCTTTATAAACCTAATTTAGCGATAACCACTTAACTAGATGACTTTTTTTTCGGGCGCAACAAGCATTATTTTCTCGGTTAAACTACCTGTAGTACCACTAATAAATCTACATTATTAAAAAAAATTCCACATCTCTATCTGAATTGATTTAGTCCAATATATTTCTGTGTTTAATAGAATCGCCCGCCTATGAATGCACCGGCAAAAAAAATCGTTTAACAAACAAAATGAGTCATTTCGATCTAACAAGGAGACGTTCGAAACCGTTCACCATCATTTTCACTCGAACGTTTTAACGACAATTGAATACGAAACGACCGACAAAAAGGTACAATATTAAAAAACAAATAAATTTTTAGCACGAACAATTCAGACGCGACTCGAGCGGGACATTAAAATATCTAATTCGTTTGTTAACGAACATTCCCTTTGGAAACTTTAGTGCAATAATGTCATTGAATGGCGTCTAAGTATACATACAGATAATGTCAGTTTTGAATTCGCTATGCATAGAACAAAATGTGGGAAATTGAAATTCAAAATCGATATACGTTTGTCAGAATATGCAATGCAGTTAAATTTCAACCTTAAAATATTAACCGTGATACATCAAATTCTGGATTTCCTTTCTCTAACAGCCAAGAGAAACGAGAAATGATTAGCGAATTTCTCGTAAATAACCCTTTTTACTGTACATTTAGAAATAATCAATTGCAACCGTAAATCTTTTATCGCTCCCGGGCGTTCTGACACAATCGAACGAATAATTTAGTAACAGGTGATAAGACATCTAATTGAATGATATGAAAGAAAAAAGTCAAATCGAATGAAATGGATTCCGGTTCGTCTTGCTAGAAATTACCAACTACAACCGCAATAACAGGTAATTTATTGTAACCGACACGGACAATTACCCTATTATATAGATCAAAAGAAAAACGCTCCGTAAAAAATTGCATTTTCTTATCGAATCGTCCAATTTTTTTTCGTACTTTACACTTACGACACAATTTATATGAATCAGCAACATTCCTCATATTTTTAATGCCATTATACACAATAGAATATTGTGCAGCATTAAACATAAAACCTACTCCGCGTTATTTGGAAAATACGATATTAATATCGCCGAAAATTTCGACGAAAAATCCGAGTCACCGGCTCGCGCAGTACATTTCAAAAATACCTTATCTAATAATAAATCGTGAGTCATGGCGCGCGCGTCCACTTATACTGATCTTCCAGAAAGAAAATCAAATTTTTCGAACGAGAAATATGCTTTTCTTTGAATTGTAATTCCTTGACTATTTCGATTATCTAGGCTACTAATTTCGGTCAAATTAAATAGCCATTTTCGATGGGAATTCCAATGGTTGTACTCGAGTGTATTCTTATGTGTGAGGCACCAAATTGTAATTATTTAGTTCTGTTTCTACCGCTCGAGTACAAGCAAATTACCAATTAATTTATCAGCATTTTTTCAAATGGCAAAACCGCTTTACAACCCAATTTATCGCCAAATAAAACAACCTACAAGAACAAACCATTAATTGTACCAATCGCGAATCGCGTAAACATCGCCTTAATTCGCATTTCGACCGATTCGAATTGCATTTACATTTATCATCGAGAAAATAAATAATAAGCGAGTCTGATAAACCCGAAGGTTAAGGCTACCAGAACATTGACCAGGCGAGGATTCCAATCCAAAACGATTCGGATCAATAACATACACTCAAGTTGAAGGACTGTCCCGTTGTACCTACACCCTTACGATTTCGTGACGTTTTCCCCGTCGAAACGGAAGGGGCGTTGGAGCTCCCAACGATCGGAATTGCGCCTGTACTGCACCAGAATTGGTCAAAACGAGACTCGAAGATTAAAAAAAAAAGAAGTTTCAGGGCCCCGAGAAGCTCCAAACTGGTTCCGCGCTGGTGCCGTTACTCAACCTACGCGACGTCTTCGCGTTCGAATCTACCACCGAGGCTAATACACCGAAATTTTATTGTGTATGGAGGAGGAATTTTCGGAAAATTTCCCCATCATTAGGGCGTATTACAAAGTATTTAACCCGGCGCGTTGGGTTATTTACGGGTTGCGACATCGACGTGTGACGAATTGCGTTGAGAAAACGATCGGAATCGGTAAAAATTGTTCGATTAATCATTACCGAATTATTTCGTATAGTCTATTCATTCACACACACGTCGCATTCGCGAGTCGGCCATCTTGTTTTTTAAACCGGCTACTTTACTAAAATACTGCCGTGGAATCTATTCGAATATATCGAATTACGCGTTATGCTGCTACTAAACGACTATATCTATACACCCTTAAATGGATAAAAGTCGAATTTCGCCTCCATTAGGTATAAAATAGCGATAAAAATCCTTCGAGGACCAAGCCCTTACTTTCTTTTGTTTGCTAATAGCCGAAGGATGCCGATTTGGCGTGCGGAGATTGAGCGATTTCGTCACGTGAAAAAAATAATACAATGGGGAAATAGAGGGTCGGTACTTACTTCAAAATTGTCCGATTTGGCCCAAAGGTTTCCGTCGTGACCAGTTATTGCGGCTTTCGTAACGCATTTCGATGCCAAGAGTTGCTTGTCTACGTAATCCTGCCAGCTCATATTGTTAAAATTCAATAAAATCCACTGCACGCACGCTTCTACTCACTAAATACTTTGCAACGAATACAGCAGTTGCCGCACGACGAACTGGAGCCGAATACTTTTGTCTGCAAATGAAGATTAGTAATGGCAGCGGAAGCCCGAAGTGATTAGTGCGCCTGCGCCTTTTAACCTAGTATTGCCAACGTTTGACAAATGATCGGCGTCTGTCAAATTTTCGAATTAGATTATTTCGTATTTTGTAAAATTAAACTATCGTTTGCAAACTTTGCGATAAGTAAACGTAATCTCATATTTTATAATTCCTTTATTTATAAAGCGATTGAAATATTATTCAAAATATATCAGGTTTACCAACTGAAGATTTGTAATAAACAAGTGGCGCCATCTTTTGATTAAAGGCGTAAATAACCAAAGCGGTGAATTTCAAATGTTTGTTTATAATTATTACATACATTTCTAAAAAATACTTAATTGTTATTGCTATTATGCGACAGAGTAAAAGACAGCAACAGCTGTGTATCTTTTGTGGGCTTCTGAGAACCTTTCAATATTATTTTTATTTTTCTATTAAATATGTACCCAAAGTAAATTAAACTTTAGAGACTAACTGTATTCTTATGCCTCACTGTGTATGTGGGCAATTAATTTTTCAATGATTTTAAACTGACATTTTTCTACTCGTATTTCGTTCAGAGAAATAAAGTTCGGTATAAATAAAAATACATTTATTTCTTGGAGTTTCTTAATAATTTAAAAAAAATTAATTAAAGGGAATGGATTAATGGAAAATTGGGTTTTAAATAAGAAGCAAAACCACTGAGTAGTAATTTAAAATGGAAATTACGTCTTTATTTCCAAATTTTTGGTGTCCACAGGTATTGACGACGCCTGGAAAAATGAGAAATATCAGATACTTTTTTATATTTATAATAATAGCGAAATTATGTTGGAGAAATCGCAATTTGCTAGTAATTAAATCAAGTCAATTAAAAATAAAATTCCTGATCTCTCCAACATATTCGATTAAATATTTCTGCGTTTTAATTTACTCAACAGGGCTTTGGTTCTTGGAGAGGTATGCGCTAAAAAAACTGTATCTAAAGAAATGTCAATTTAAAATCGATAAAAAAAAGATAAGGTGTTAAATAAAATGCTACCATTAAATGTTGTTTTAAAATAGTTTATGAATATACAAATATAGTTAGATTTTCGATACAAAAAAAACTAGAGGACCAAGCTAATTAAATAATTTTCGAAAAAAATCTTTCCAATACATACAAATCATAATATCAGTGATACATAATTTTTGCAACCCACAACAAAGCAATTACTATTCTAATAATAAATTACGATAATTTAGTTACAATAAAAAAATTATCACACATCATAATACTCACCTTAAAAGCTAAATTAAATAAATAAAATTATTACGAATTGATTTATAACAAATCTTTAGACACAGCATTATCGAATACATAAATACAAATCAAAGAAAAAGTCGAAAATTTTATCACCACTTTTATTAAATCTTAATATACAAAAATTCTACGTGATAATCCAGAATTTCCTTCTACATCGTTTGCGATTATAATAACCTTTCCAGATACCAACTAAACCCTTGCAGAGACGGATAAACTGTGTGGAGAGGATTACAAAACGACGGGTACCCTCGGTGCCCCCCGATAAAGGGGGCCCTCGGGCCTCCATACAGCCACACGTCTCCCGAATTATAAACACTAACTATATTTATATTCCAAAACTAAAAAAATACACTAGGGATTAACCGAAAAAAAGAAACAACAATTATTTAAAAAATTGACACTCAGAGAGTTCGTAGATATATTATATAGTAATACGAGGGGGGCAGCGTGCCTTAAAACGGCGTGTTCCTAAAGAAACGTATTGGCGCACAATATTCGCATATATGTCACAGATTCAGCATAGAAAGCTAATACTCACACCAAGTAGACCTTCAGGAGGAACGTCGCAGTAACACACCAACACTCTGTATACTTTTTTTTTAATGCTTTTATATGAGATCTGCAACATTCATCGGCATTTCATCTATTTTCGTATTGTAAAACTGCTCAATGTCCTTCAGCGTACGCTTGTCGTCTTCCGTAACAAAATTTATTGCTACACCCTTACGACCGAATCGACCACCACGACCAATCCTAAAAGAAAATAATTTAATCAAAAAATTGTCCTATACAAAATTCATAAGATTTCATCGAAATATTATACATCAGTTGTCATATATTAACATCAGCACTCTCAGCGATCTTGGTGGACAAAATGTCATCATTATAAATAGAATATTAAGATAAATAACAAACAAATCAATTATCAAATACAATTCTTGGTAATATTATAAATACATTACTGTGTAATTGAAAAACGTATTAACTAATCAGCTAAATTCGGTAAGTACTGATAAAACAAGATAAGTGGAAAATCTGGTAAGCACATTAAATTCCAATTTACTCTTATTATAATAAAAAAAAATCACTAACCTGTGTATGTAGTTTTCTCTATTCGAAGGTAAATCGTAATTAATAACTAGGGATACCTGTTGGACATCGATACCTCTGGCCAACAAATCAGTGGTGATCAACACCCTCGACGAACCCGTCCTGAATTGTCTCATGATCACGTCACGTTCCCTTTGTTCCATGTCACCGTGCATCGCGGAAACGGTGAAGTCTCGCTTGTGCATGTTCTCCGTCAACCAATCGACCTAAACCAAAACCAAATTAAAATCCAATCGTACTCGAAATCGAACAGTTTTCTCCAGTACCTTGCGACGGGTGTTGCAGAAGATTACGGCCTGCGTAATCGATAGAGTATCGTAGAGATCGCACAACGTCTCCAATTTCCAGTCTTCGCGTTCCACGTAAACGAAGAACTGCTTGATACCCTCGAGGGTGAGCTCTTCCTTTTTCACGAGAATTCTCACGGGCGCTCGCATGAACGATTTCGTAACGTCCAACACGTCGTTAGGCATCGTAGCAGAAAGTAAAATAACCTGTAACATAAACCATTACAGATCGTACGCAATGCATATTAACAATAAATCGTACTTGCACGTCGGAGTTCAACATTTTAAACACATCGTGTATTTGATCTTTGAATCCCCTCGACAACATCTCGTCGGCCTCGTCGAGCACAAACATTTTGATGTGGTTCGTTCGCAACGCCCGACGGGTGATCATGTCGTAGACTCGACCCGGCGTACCCACCACCACGTGCACTCCGGTCTCCAGTTTTCTCATGTCCTCTCTCACGTTGGTGCCACCGATGCAAGCGTGGCATTGCGCCGACATGAAATCGCCCAACGCTATGACTACTTTCTGGATTTGCTGGGCCAATTCTCTGGTGGGCGCCAGGATCAGCGCCTGGCATTCTCTCACCGACGTGTCGATTTGTTGGAGAATGGAGATGGAAAATGTGGCCGTTTTACCGGTACCAGACTGGGCCTGGGCGATCACGTCGTGTCCTTTGACGCACGGTATGATGGCTCGCTGTTGGATGGCCGATGGTTTCTCGAAACCGTAGGCGTAGATGCCTCGGAGGAGTTCCTCCTTCAGGTTCATCTCGTCGAAGTTGTCGACGACCTCCTCCCAGTTGGACTCGATGATGCCGTCGGGCTCCATGCCCGGCGGCCCGTCGTAGCCCTGGGGCTCCTTCTCGTCATTGGCTGGGCCATTTTTGTCCCATTCTTCATTACTGGAATGGAATACACACCGTTAGAATTGGAGACAATAGCCATAACATAAACAAAAACGTTTCTTTTTTAATCAAAACTTAACGGAACATGTTTCTATAAGTAACATTTCGCTCGATTATCGAAGCTTAATATAAATTCATAGATTCGAAGAAAGTAAGGTAAGTACATTGAAAACAATGTAACTGTATCCAGTTTGAATAACCTTCAATTCAACGTGACTCATGTAGCATATGCTATTTCGAGAAATCTCGAAATTCTTTTACATCTAATACGTATGCGTTTAATAATTCACTTACTGTACATTTAAAGTAGAAAATATTAACCGTTATATAATGCAACGTGCAAAATTTCACGTGGACCTCAGAATTAGTATGAAATATTTCGAAAATCGAACATAAAAGAAAGACAATTTGCAATGCGTTCGATTTGTTTTATAAACCGCTATTGATTGATGTAAATTAATAAATAAGAAACGGCTTACATTCAGGAATTAAGCAAATTGAAAATTTCATTGAAATTTCTAAGCGCCATGTTGGCATGGAACTTGGAACGTTCACGCCGATTTTTTTTCGGAATTAACGCAAAAGTACACCGCGCGTGGATTATATTCGGATATGTGCGAATTGTGTAAACACAAACAAACGTTTTTACTTACGATTTAGCAATAAACAATACCGATTTTCGTTAGAAAAAACAAAACTTACCGTCTATCTTGCAAAGACATGTCTACACTCCGCGTTTAGCAAAACGGAAAAGGCTGCTGAAGTGAAGTCAGGAGTGGGACGTAACTTTGCTACGCCCGGTTTGCGGATGCGTTCAGGGGGTATTGTGCGCTTTCGAAAGGCCTTCGGCGAGCGGCTTGAAACGAAGCGAAACGTATGCACCTGAAAAGATACACTGGATTTTAAAGGGTATGCGAAAAAATTTATTATTTTGTTGGAATTATTTTTTCGGGCGCCAGAACATGGCCGCTCTCGTACTTCCGATCTTCCTGGCTGTCAAGACAGCCGCCAAAATTTAAAGTTCATACTCTTATTGATATATGCCACTTGTTAATTTTGACAAAAATTTATTTTTTAATATTTAACTTCACCGAATGTGATTTGTTATTACTTGATTTGCGAAAACTTGTAACATTCAAAGAAAAAAATAAGGTAATGATTTACTTACTCAATGACAGATACCTATTTGATGGTTTTGAAAAATTGATTTGTTCCTTGAAAAAATTCATTCCGTTCAGCGAATTTCACGCTTCTTTACAAAATACTAACAAAATAATTATTTTATCAGCACAACTTCATATGTATTCAAAACTTGAAACTCAAACCTGCATTTTCACAAAAAATTCAAATAATTTATACAATACATCATATTCAAATCATAAATTACACAAATCCATAAACTCTAGATTTATTTACTACAATTTATTGATAATAGATAAAATGCATCTTAAAAGTAACTGCAATCACATCATGTACAAGGCTATAAATAAGAATCCTTCATAAAAGAAGACTATACGTGCTTATTCTGACATTTGACAGTGACATAAAAATGTTAGGTTATTTTACATGCTTAACAATTTAAAATTTGTTATTAAAATAAAATAGAAAAATAACAGAATACTAATAGAAAATTCCACACGTTCGTTTTTAGCATAGAAAATATGGAAAACTTAGAAGAGCTTCGTAATTATTCATCAAAGCTTAGGCTACAAAACGTACAGGGACCGATTAAATTCGATTACTCCGACAGTTTAATACTTGCTGTATATAATCAAACTCTGATAGTTTACGATGAATCTGAAATATCCGAAAACGAGCAGGTTCATAAAATAGAAACATCGAATCCTTTGAAATACGTGAAATATCTAACTATGTACAGTACAGTATTTCTAGCAACAGATACCCAATTAATTCTATACGATATCGACCAACGTACAATACTGACTCAAAAAAATGTTAATGCAATTGTGGAATTATCGTGGAACCATTTGGAAACTTTATTTGTAGTTATAGATTCAAACAATCTTATAACATCCTACAATTGCACGAGGAATATCATCAATCCAAAAGACACGGTGCAATTGAGTGCTCCGGTTCCTATTCCAGCACTCGTAGGATGGGGTTCACAGAGAACGCAATTTCAAGGACCCAAACAAACGAGATCTACAGATATTAAAGTAGAAGAATTGGACCAAACATCAATTGCTCCACCGAAAATAAGCTGGAGAGGCAACAGCGAACTGTTTGTCGTGAATTATTGTGAAGACGGGCAACGGTTCCTTAAAGTTTTTAACAGCGATTTGCAACCGATGAACATGTCGGAGGCTTACCCGAACCTTCAAGAACCTGTGGCCTTCATGGGACAAGGCCAGTGCATAGCCTGCTGTTCGATAGGAAACGACAATACTAAACTAGTTATTTTCGAAAAAAACTGCAAGGTTAAAGCGGAATATAACATAACGCAAGTAACGGTAAATATTTTATTTGCTTAGCTAGTTTAAATGTTTTTAAATCGATCAATTTTCAGGATTCTGTGAAAAAAATTCAGTACCATCCGATCATGAACATGCTAGCCGTAAGTTTCACGGATAAAAATCGCAACACTTTTATAAACGTTTACCTCTTTTCGAACGGCGAGTGGATCTTCAAACAGCAATTATTCTACCCTTCGGATTGCACCGTGTACGATTTCACGTGGTTGAAACTACACGAAAATCTATACACAACATGCACTATAGTCGTGTACACTTCCAAGTACATCGAGCATCACTACTACCGATTCGTGGTCTCCAGATGCCCCCTCACCGGTACAGTAGCGGTCGTTAACGGAAAGAAATTGGAAATATATCTTTACGATAAGAAAATCACTCCACCTCCACTGTATTTCACGTCTTGTATGAACGAAAGACCGATTAACAGAGTTTTGTTTCACCCGACAAGGAAAATCTGCGTTTGCATCGATTCCTATTGCTACGTGAAGTTATTAAACATCACCGACGAAGGAATAGTAGAGGAAATAGGATACTTGAACAACTACACTTTCACCGGCGCAGTTAAATTTCTATCGGTAGATTGGAACGAGAGTTCCGTAAACGTTTCGTTGGCAAACGAAACCCGTAAAGGAGAATTCAACTCGCAATTTAACGATATTTTAGTCAACGTTTATGTAAATGATGATATTACCGACTCGAACGTTAGATTACCCTACAACGACACCTCAATGTTGGCCTCCTACAAACACATCGACGAACCCAGCAATTTTATTTACCTCACAAAACACGAACTGGAAGAGAACAAGCTCTTCATGGATTTCGAATTCGCTTTATCAGCCAACAGGGATTTTTACGTAAACGACTCTCCGGTATGTGGAGGTGTTACATCATTCTACATATTCCAAGGGTACCTCATATTCACCCACTCATCGGCGAAACTGTACTGCATGCGTTTGAAAGACTACGTCCTGTTCACCTCCATCATACAATTATCTAACATATTCAGCAGGGAAATCGAACAAGGTGCTACCATACTAGCCTGCACTAATCTACTATTCCCGCAAATCATCCTGCAACTGCCCAGAGGCAACATCGAAACCATCGGTTGCAAACTCATGACGATAGATTTGGTAGAAAAACTGCTAAACGAAGGCTCTTGGGAGGAGGCTATTCGGATAATTCGCACGGAGAAAGTCAACTGGAACGTCCTCATCGATTTAAACCCAGAACGTTTTAATGACCACATAGAAGACTTCGTGAAAGCCACGAGAAACAACACCATGCTCAGCAATATCGTAACGGAATTCAACACGAAAGAAAACTGCTTCGATACCTTCTACAAAAACTACTCCCCGAAGGATTTCAACGGGCGGGAATACGACAAAAAGCGAATAATACACAACATTTTGCAGTACCTCTCCACCACCGATTGCATACAAAACCTATCCAGCATAGTAGCTATACAACAGAAGCATATATCTCTAAGAGCGGCCCTTAAATCAATCAAAGATATTTACGAAGTGAACAGGCATAGTTACGAGCAGATCTGCAGCAAAGCCATCAAGCAATTACTCAGTCAGGAGTACTTCAAAGACTTAGAAAGCGCCGCTTACAATCTATACGACTTGGACTTCCTCCGGTTGATTTACCACAACAGCTTGGAGGACCCGAAGGTCTACGAGCCCGAAATTAAAAACTTCAAAGCCATGGGCGCGTTAGAGAGGAGGTTCAAGATGAGCCTGCGCGGGAGGAATTTAAACTCCTCCGTTAAGTACCTGCTCAGATCCGATACGGTCGAGGATTCGTACATTATTAATTTCATCATCAAAAATCGATTGGAGAGCGTCGCGTACTTTTCTCTAAACGAGTACCACAAGCACTTCGTGCTGGTCAGCGAGCTGTACGCTAATAAATTATCGATTTCGAAGAGGTTCACCGAAGCGGGGATTGTTATGAAACGGGCGGGATTGTTCGACGAAGCTCTGCAGGAATTCACCAAAGGTTCCTACTTTTTTTTTTTTCATTAATTTAATGTTAAATATTATCGCTTGTACGTTGCAGGATTGCAATGGAGGGAGATAACCAGTTTGTGCACCACCATGAAATTAACCAGCGAAGAAGCCGATAAAGTCTACAAGAATTTAGCAGCTGAATTGGTCAAAGCTAAGCATTTAGATGAAGCTGTAATCGTGTTAGAAACTTACGCTAAGGATTATTTAGCTGCGATTAACGTGCTGGTGGAGAACCGATCGTTTCGAAAGGCTGTTTGTCTTGCTGAAACTTACAGGGAAGACGATCTGATTAGTAAGTACGAGTATGAATGAAGAAAATGGTGTATTGTTGATGTTAATGTGTGTACAGGGGCTGCAATACAACCGAAATTATTGGAATACACGGCGATTTTGAACGAGAAAATCAACAGATACAAGGAACAATTTAAAGTTTACACGAAAAGGTTGCAAGTTGTTCGACAAGAGAGGGCGTACAAGCTGCAGGCGGTGTCCTTAGGTCAGTACGAAGACGAGGATTTGTATCCGATGTCCGAGACTTCTACGTTCAAATCCAAAGCTTCCTCTCATCAAACATCGAAGTCCAGGAGGTAGATTCCAAATAAAACATAATTTCTCGACTCTCTACTCGTTTCGTTGCAGTTCCACCATGTCTTCGAAGAACAGGAGAAAGGAGGAGAAGAAGAAAATCGATCTAAAAGAAGGCGGTTTCTACGAGGATATAGCGCTGATGCGAGTGTTGCACATTTTGTACAACGAAGTGTTCGAATTCGGCGAGGAAATTAAAGAGATTTGTTTGGTGTGTTTCAACAAATACACCGACGTGGGGAAGAAATTGCACTCTCACTTCGGCGAGTTGCACACGGAAATGGTTAAAAGCATTCCGGATGTTTGGTGCAATGCTTTCGTTAACGAGGATGATCCCGATGAGTTCTATTTAGCCGCCATTATACAGAATAAACAAGATCTAGGTGATTATATTTTTTTAATGCTATAGAAATACTCGCTGAACGCTCGGGAAGGGAAAGGCATGAAGAATTTTATGTCAAATTAAATGTCAACGTATCCCGTAGTAACGGAAATGACAGCTTTGACAGTTCGATGTTTGTTCGTAGCAGACGTCATTAGTGTAGGTTTTTTTTTAAATAATTTGATCGTTTCTCGGTTTTTAGTAAGTATAAATGATCAAGAAACGTATATTTTTGCGAATTATTGTATTAAAAGCGACGAAACTGTCTAAATAAGGAAAAAATCTCTCATTTCGGTGTTAGTTCAGTTTAAACCAAATGTATTTTTTTTCCAGATCCTCAGTATAGCGTTCCACCTGCTACGAATACGGCGAATTCGTGGAAACTGGAGATATTTTCGTAATACGAAGAATATTAATTCGTACGATTGCAAGTCCAATAAGTTTTAAGTTCTAATTTGTAAAATACGAGTATATATTTTTGAATAAACCGTTTCTTGTTTAATCAATCGGTTCTTAATCGATCGGCAATTTTTCGTTTTAGGTCATATATTTATAAATATTTGTAACTAATAAAATATATTTACAATCTATAAATTACGGTTTATCACAAAAAGTTCTATATTAGGGCGATATAAATTATTTTAACGCTTTGGAAATCATACACTTATCTCTACTATAACATACAATATTTATCAATTTTTATTGCAATTTATTTGGAAGTGTTCTGTATGTAAATGTAATTGTAAAAAGTTGTGAAATACTGTAGTTACATACATACACCGTGCTTCATTCGCGATTGCAACATGGTCATTTCTATGAGTGGAACAAAGAAGGACTATTAAAATGACGGCTGTCAGAGTGAAAAGTTGCAATGACACAAATGTCTCTCTTTCCTTTTCCTTTGTAAGTGTCTAATGGAAGTTGTCTTTATCGCACCCATGGCCTATATAACCTATGTTGCGATCAAAAATGGAGCAACCTGTATGGTCATTTCTATGAGTGGAACAAAGAAAGATTATTAAAATGACAGTTGTTAGAGTGAAAAGTTGCAATGACACAAATGTCACTCTTTCCTTTTCCTTTGTAAGTGTCTAATGAAAGTTGTCTTTATCGCACCCATGGCCTATATAACTTATGTTACGATCAAAAATGGAGCAACCTGTATAACTGCACTTTGACTAGAACAATGAAAAAAATACTATATTTTATAGATATTTCCCCTAATCAGGCACTTATCTAATCACTTCCTCGAATAAACTCAACAAATAGCATCAATATGACGCAAAGAACTCCTCGATTACTATACAAACAACTAGAAACGGAACATTATGGAGATTCTAAACCTCATCTCTCATCTACACCAAACGCAATTACAAAAAACTGCATTTCTAAACCTCATCTCTTATCTTAAATGCAATTACAAAAAAGCGCAACCCATAATCAAAACGAGCACCAGCACCGGAAAAACAACATAAACCTCGGTCCTCGGATGACAAGTGCTGGTAAGCAGAGTAATATCATCATCTTCATGCTCGATCCCATCTCTAGTCGGCACCTCCACGATCACCGTTTCGTCCCCGATCAAATCCAACGGGAACCTGCAGGACGTCCTGTTCACGCACTCCCTCACGCTGTCGCTGTTCCTGTACCCGTACGTCGGCTTGTAGATATCGAAAACGGCGTGGATGTCGTTCCTGACGAAGTCGTTGTCCGAGTAGAAGATGTAATAGTAGTACCCGTCGGAGGCGACCGAGTGCTCGGTGAATATGTGATTGCTTTGGTACAAGTAGGCGATGCTGTTGCAGACTTTGCTCGGCTGGAAGCTGCGCGACAGCAGGATTTTGCCGTCGTAGCAGGTGAGCAGGTTGGTTTCGAAGCTGGAGACGCCGTCGTCGAGCTGCGTGAGGTTCATGGCGTTGCCGCCGTGCTTTATGTGCGAGTCCAACGGGGATATGCTCCGCTTCAAGCGGTCTAGAAGGTTGCTTGGATTGTTTTCTAGTGATTTTTTTAGCGCTTCTAGGTCTTCGGTGTGTTTTTTATGGTGGTGGCGGATGTTGGTGTTGTTGTAGTTGATGTGTTTCTTATGTTTCGATTTTTTGATGGATGCATCGATGGTTGGTTTGGTGTCGGTGGTTTCGATTTCTTTGGCGGAATTTTCGCTATCTGAAACGCAACATTGCAATCGTGTTTATCAAATTTATTGATTCTTACCGAGGATACTTTCGGTTTCTTCGTAGACTTTAACGCCGATGAATTCGGCGTCCATTCGGGCGCCGTATCTTTCGTGTTTCATCAAATTGCAGGTGTCCAGATTCTTCTCTCCTCTCACTACTAGAATTCGACCGCCATCGTAACGAGAGCAGACCTGTTACAATTAATTTTTTAATAGCAGTATAAACAAGTTTGTTTGAAGCATCACCTTCAATTGCACCACGGAGCCTTTGAGCAAATAAAATCCCCAGTACTCTAGAGTATCGTCGGGTAATGTCATGGATTTCTTCAGCCTGATGTGCTTCAATTTCTCGCTCTTGGTGGGTTTGCCTTGGAGTTGGAAAGCGTTGAAGGTGGAGTTCATTTTTAGGGAAAGGGATTTGCAAAAAATTGAGGATATCTACGATAAAATAATTATATATCGCCGGTACAATTTTCATTATACTTACTCCTTCTTGTAGCGATAGTATATCGGATTCCGCTACGGGTGTAACAACGTCTGCGAAGACTACATGTCGAAGATATAGGGGAATTATCGTGAGGATGGTTGGAAGGACTGCTGTCATCAGGCAGAAGACTAGCACCCGTTTCGCCCCGTGCATTTTTTCTTTTTCTACAAAATTTTTCATAATTTAGTAGAGTATATAATAAAAACCAGGAAGTGATAAAAAAATCTAACTAGAACGCCTTATCTGATTTCTTAAAGTACAAATAGAGCATTAGTATAATCTTCAAAGATATAATTTAATACTTATTTTAATTCCAGAATAGTTATACACGATTTAATGTTTTGATTCACACAAAAATATATATAATAAATATATTAATTTACCTTCTTTAGACAATTACTGAAAGGTGTACAAGAACACTTAAACTACTATTACATAAAACGACAAAATCAAAAAAAAGCCACTTAATGTGCTCAAGCGATTAAATCCCCATTGAAAAGTGATTAGGCAAACAGAGAAAATAAATTTGTGAAGAAAGTGTTAATTGCTGGAGCTGTTTGATTTGTTATTGTTGTAAAAATTAAATTGTTCCGGCAAATACAATGAGACGAATTGTATTTTTTTTATGTAAAACATAATTAGGGATGAATTAGTTTAGTTAATTTTTGATCGGTCGAGGTTTTAAATATAGAACGAGTTTTATTAGCGATTCGCGGTTGACTAAAATCTATAACACCCACGCGGGGAAAATCGGTAAAAGGTGGATAAAACGGTAATTATTTATTGGAGAACATTTACGCATTGTGGTCATGCGATTTTCTAAAAATAGACCGAGTTTTGCATTAAAACGAGCCATTTTCTTACCGTGTAAATCGAAAATTGAGTCATACTTGTGCCCTTTGTAATAGGGCAAATTGTTGTCACTCGATGTAATCAACATTATCGCACCTTTTAAACAGTTTATACTTTGTATACAAAAAGAGTGATTACTAAATAAAACGGCTAACTTCAGTGTTCAAACCGCAGAAGCAAAATAATTTATTGGGAACAAGAACATATAACTATAGAGCCTTAAAAAGATTTAGATAAACATGTTTTTATCCCGTTATCAAAATAGTATGTTTACATAGTGTTTATGCTTATAAAATTAAATTAATCTGTAATAAGTAAATTGTATGTCATGGGGATTTATCCAGCTGGATTCTTTTAGTTATACAGCACATATACTTATTATTATAAAAGATGTAAACATTACTTTCTTTTTCGAGTTGTTTTTTATTGAATTAAATTTAACTTTTAGGCCAATTATAAAATGCACAAACAATATTTAATACACTAATCAAACAACAGAATAAATAATTGTAAGTGACATGTAAAATTTTTTATTAAATAAAAAGATAAAATCCCAAACAAAAATAGTAGATATACTTACTAAGTTACGATAGAAAGTGGCTTCACAATAATATATGCAAATGAAATTTAAAACTAACTGGTATTTTTCCATCTTTTCAATGAAAGTTATTTCATATACATTCAATGGAATCTCCAGTGAAAGGCGATTTTACCAAATGGAGCAGCAGATTCATCGAGTAGGAGTTCTAAAATATTATTTCTTGTAATACTAATAAGATATTAAATTATTAATTTACCTGTATACTTTACAAATCGATAGCTATTTCCTTGAAGGTAATTTACAATAATATTGGATTCAAATTATCTTTAAATACCTTTTGTAATTAAGCAATTTCCTTAAGATATTGAGTAGGTTTGGAAAATTCTAATGGTTACATAATTATTCCATATTTTATCCAAAAATAAGAGAATTCATAGAATTAATTAATTAATGAATCATAAATAATAAATAAATAACATTACACTTTTCCTATAAACTTTGTAAACATTATTTTTAAATTTCTTCTTCTTTTTTATACTATTGAATTAATTGAACTATTCCTCACTTCACGATACAACTGTCAATGTCAAAAGTTGCGGGTAACGTCAAATCGAATTAATTGTTGTTGTTTTGTTTAGCAGGTTTTGAAAATTAAATAATTAAATGGCAACAATCAGAGTACCGGAACAAAAAATAATTCTCTGCGGCGAATATGGCGTGGGAAAAAGTTCGATATTTCGAAGATTTACCAATAACACGTTCGTGACAGCCACAGATAGAAAGTCGACCTTAGGGTTAGACCATTGTTCCAAAATATTCAGCCCTTCTGATAGGGATTTAAAAGTACGAAACGATAATTAACAACAATCTGTTATGTTTAATGAAATAAATGTTACTTTTTAGTTGCAATTGTGGGACACAGGCGGTATGGAAAGAGTCGCTTCGATAACATCGAGCTATTACAAATTCGCAGAGGCTGCAATTCTAGTTTTCTCTTTCGACAATCCCGCTTCATTTCACGTTCTATCCCAACACTTATTAGATATAGTGACTTACGCAGAAAACGCCAAAATATTCCTATGTGGTAATAAAAGCGATTTAATCGAAGAACCTCCTCAGATTACCGATAGCGAAATGGACAATTTCTGGTAAATTTATTACAGAAATACACGATAATTTTACATGTATTAAATTTGTAATTTTAGCGAGCAATGCCATAACTTAATATCGGGTATTTACAAGACTTCATGCAAAACGGGTGAAGGTTTAGAAGAAATGTTCGTCGATATTGCCTCCCAGCTTGTGAATATGAACAGATCGAAAATAGAACTGCAGAGTATAGAACAACACGGCTTTAAAATTGTTCCTTACGAAGAAGAATCGCAGGATGATGGATGCATTTGCTAGAAACACGTTTTTTATATGGCAGCTTACATATTTACCCTTTAAGTACAAGCGTTTTTACAATGCAAGATTTAAGTATTTAACTTTAAAAGTTTGCCCATGATCTAAGTCACAATTGAGCGTGAATGTACAATTATAAATTATGTTAATAATAACGAAACATACTCTCTGATGAATAATGTAAATAGTTGTACCTATTTCATTAATTCAGAAATAATCGGTTTTGTTTTCCTTAATACTTCACGAGTATGCAAATATTCCATAGGTTGATAGCACTGGATTAAAGTCAATTTTATTAATAAACGAACTGAATAATCACACTCATTTTATTAATGTAAAAAAGCTAGATATTTCTGCGCCATATTCGTTAAATAATTAGCTACTTGTGCCAAAGTGCTTGTTAGTTTTTTTTTTGTTATTATCGTTTTGTAAATAAATTGATATACTTTTAATAACACGCGTTAATTATTAATTTTAATATGCGAATAGGACAGGTAATTAAAGACGAGAACGATGGTCGTAATAATTTATTTACAATTAATAATATTTACAGATTTTATAAACAAAATTGCCGGCAAAAAAAGAAGTTAATATGTGGCAAACATCGAGTATAAACTGTTAGTATCTAGTGTAACAAAATATAGATTCAAACTATTCAATATTTTACTCTAATCAACGAAACAGAACCGTATCCAACAACAATAAGCGTTCAGAAAACTCATCACAACTTTCCTAACAAAACAAGCTTAGCTTTAATGCTGCGACCATTTGATAGTTTTCAAATCGACCCCCTCTTGTACCATCTCCCACAACGGGCTCATCTCTCTCAACCTACTCACGTGATAAACGCACTTTTTCGCCGTATAATCCACCTCATCCTCCGTCGTGAACCGACCGATCCCGAATCTAATCGAACTATGCGCCAAATCCTCATCAGCCCCGATAGCACGGAGGACATAAGACGGCTCCAACGAAGCAGAAGTACAAGCCGAACCGCTCGAAAGAGCCACATCTTTCAGAGCCATCAACAGAGATTCACCTACAAATCACCATTGTATTACAAGTATAACGTTTCGGATAGTCGAAATACCTTCTACGTAAGCGAAAGACAAATTCACGCAACCCGGATAAGTCTCTACATCATCACCGTTTCGTATAACGTGCGTTAGGGATCCGCAGATTCGATCGATCAATCGTTTGCTCAGCTTTTCGATGTGCGCATGATCGTATGACATTTCCGATTTGGCCAAGCGACAGGCTTCGCCGAAACCTACAACTAAAGGGGCAGGTACAGTTCCACTTCGGATGCCCCTTTCTTGTCCGCCGCCGCTCTGGAGCGCTTCCACTCGCACTCTGGGCCTCCTGCGGATGTATATAGCACCGATGCCTGGAACGGAGATGTGAGATATTGCGAGGGGAATTGTTTGTTTGTTACCTTTGGGGCCGTATAATTTGTGACCGCTGATCGACATGAGGTCGATGTTCATCGAGTTTACGTCTAGGTGAATTTTTCCTACTGCTTGTGCTGCGTCTGTGTGGAAAAACACCTTTTTCTGCTTGCATAGCACCCCGATAGCCTCTATTGGCTGCTTCACTCCTATAGAATAGTCACAAGTTAATTTAACTAACTTTATCCGTATGGAATATATTACCTATTTCGTTGTTTACAGACATGATAGATACGACAGATGTATCAGGTGTGATGGCTTTATCGAGCTCCTCCAAAGAAATAATACCGTTGGTTTTAACGGGTAAATAAGTAATTCTAAACCCTTCGTTTTCCAGGGCTCTGCACGAGTCCAAAACACACTTATGTTCCTACAATTACAATAATATAATTACCACACAAACTACACGCGATAAATTACCGTTTGTGTAGTAATAATATGCTTCTTTTTATCTTTGTAAAACCGCCCGACGCCTTTAATAGCGATGTTATTGCTCTCGGTGGCGCCTGAGGTGAAGATGATTTCTTTGGGATCTGCTCCGATTAAATCCGCGATGTGTTTTCGGGCTTCTTCGACGGCCGATTCGGTTTCCCATCCGTAGGCGTGGGTTCTCGAATGGGGGTTCCCGTAGTAATTGGTTAAATAAGGAAGCATGGCATCCAACACTCGGGGATCCTAAAAGTCGAATTAAGGTTATTTGAGTCGATTTTCGGGTGAGCTATGAATGATTACCAGCGGGGCTGTTGCCTGTACGTCCAAGTAGAGCGGTCGTCCCTCGAATTTGTCCGTAATTTTGTATTTTTCGTCTGAAATTGAAATATATACAATGACATAACCTCAAAAGATAATCAGGTATTTACTATCGACGGCGGTGCTTAATTTACGTAGCTGAATGGACTTTCTGCGACATATGAGAGATTTTAGGCCTTTTTGGAACATTCTAATTTGTTGGTTCATTTTAATTGTTGGTTTTTACTAAAAATACGGAAACAAAAATAATCACAAATCACAATTATTTTGACAGTTGACACATGACCATCAATTACGTGAAGTTAGCTTTAGGTAATAAATCATTAGAAACAAAAAAGAAGAATATAGGTTATGTTTTATATTTATTTTTGTAAAAACGAAATAACAAAAATTTGTAGTAATCTAAGGGTGAAGAGAAATAGTGAAAGTTCCTATCGTTACCTATTCAAATATCCCAAACACTGTCTTGATTCTTGATTAATCAAATCTAAACAGTATGGAAACTGAAGGCTCGTCAAGAAGATCTTTTTAAACCTTAATAATTTACTTCTCGCGAGCAGAAGGCGAATTCCTGCAATGACAAAGACCACGCAGCAAGAACTTCTGAATTTTCCCTTCCTTAAATTTAACAGTAGTATCCGAAGGAAAGTTAACGGACAACTCCAGGCATCCTCTATTGAAGACAATACTTTGCGGTTCGTTGGCACTAAAATCAGGCTTCACGTGTATCATGCCCTTACTCGGCTCCACCATTTTCGGCCTATTTAAGGTTTTACTGGAGCTAGGTTTGCTAATGGTAGTCACTACTTGCTCCTGAATAGCAGGCAGAGGCTCAGGCTTCCTGGACGGTACCGATTTGCTTCTAGGTTTGTGCACAGGCTTTCTCTCAGGCTCCCACGGTATCCTTTCTTCGGGGATCTAAAAACCACCAAAACAATCGTACACCTCTACAATTACTCGACCTCACCTTAGGCGGTTCGACGGGGTTCTTCTCCGGGGCACAAGCGTAGCATTTAGATTTCCTACACCGTGCGACTTCCTTTTCATCTTCGCTATCGTCGCTCAAATCTAAAGCGATCAGCTCTTCGATTTGGGGATCGTAGGTCTCGTATAAACCCACTCTGTTCAGGAAATTGGGCTGCGGGGACCTCCAAGTGTTGTCCACTCTACTCGTATTCATCACATAATTCAACCTTTGCAGTAGTAAGTAATTATCGTGCTCGATTCTTCTGCATCTGTCTTTCTCCTTCTGTTGCTTCTTTAGTTTAATGTTAACGTGGGCTCTGAATGGCGGAGGATTGTTGTCTATCGCAGGCAGCGCTGTAAGGACCTAAAACTTTTTATTGTTAACTTGCGGGGCTCGTTGTAATTTATTTTAATATGAAATTAATATACTTTTTTTCGGTGCTGTATGAATTTCCTTTGCTGCCAAGGCCTCACTAATAGATACTCCTTTTTGGAAATCATACTGCAAACTTGTGTAGATCAAAGAGTGCTAGATTATACAAAAAAGTGGTGCATATTTTGTTTTCTTTTCCATCGTATACCGGTTGCCAAGGTTAACTTATTGATTTCCATTTGCCCTAATTTCCACAGGGACATTATCAATTATCAGCAAAAGAATGCATTCAGTAATAACGCTGATTAACCGATTAACTTAACAGTAACAGTCCATCTCTCATTTTTGAATTCGCCATAGAGATGCTGCTACTTCTACCTGTCAAATTCCCAGCAATCGCGGCGGTTCGAAATCGAAAATTCCGTTCCGGTTCCGGTTCCTTTTGCGGTTTTCGTCCCGCCTCTACTCCGGAATATAAAGCGCAATGCGCATGTCGCTGTATTACATCCCAGTTTGCTTGGTATTTTGACGTTTGTTTTGTAAAGTCGCAGACAAGTTTCTCTATCTATTGATTTGTCCAGTCTACTAAAGTGTTTCCGAATATTCGGGCTGCAAAATGACCATCTTGACGAAACCGTTTTCGGAAAAGAAAAGCGACAAAGCGGTCGCCCCGTTGGTGGACAACGAGCAATTGCCACCGCCGGTGAGTACCTGAATAATTAGACTTTATTTAGACGTCATAATTGACGATTAATCGCGAATTACGCAGCTAATTAGTGATATTAAGCCCGTTAATCCGTCTGGAATGGTTTTGTTTACCTAAATCGCTCGAATAATGTCGAAAAAGTCCCGATTATTTTGTCTCTTTTGTGCTATCGTGATAGCAGAATGCCTAAGTTTTTTTATCATTTATTTACGTCCAGAATAATTACGAATTTTGCAGATAAGCGTTCATAATTATTCGCTTGAATTGTTTAATTGTGTAAACAGCGGTTTTTTTAATAATTTTAATCACACATATTATGTATGATGCGTTTTTAATGCTGTTACCACTAGATTAGGTATGTTTTGATAATTTTCACCGACTTAACTTTCCATTTGGATTGTAAATAGTTGAATAGTTCCCAGAAAAAATGCAATGGAAAAATTAGTAAACGACCAATGCGATGTTTGAAGGACATTCTGTAAATGTAGTAGATACAAAAATAGCAAATACCATCCCCTATTAGCAAATTACAACGTATAAAGATCAATACCGACTTCGTTTCCATGAAATGTGAGGTACAAAAAGAAATACAGGGTGACTCAGACTTTTTTTTTAATTGTAACTCCACTTTGAAGGTCTATAATTTCTCAGTAATGTAAGCTATAAACAAAAACAACTTATCTTATCGAATTTCGAAAAAATTGCATTTTTTCTTTAACCAGTATGTTTCATAACAATCTGCATTTACCTACTCAGCTATTCAGCTACAAAACTACAACGTCAACCAATCGCATTGCTCTATATCCACTCAATCATATTCCCAGCCAATAAGAACCCTCACCGAGTACTTACGTCACCTGTCAAAACTACAACCCTTTATTATCCACTCACTAGATTTCGCCAAATAAATTAATCGTAAATATCTTTTTAGTTGAATGCCAGCGGAGATGTCGAAGGGCAACCTCACGTTTCGCGCATCCTGGTCTTCCCGTCGGGCGTGGGTTCGCGCCATTTCACGGCCCTCACGACGCTGTGCCTCCTGCTGACGGCCCTCACCGTGGTGGGCATCGGCATAGCAGGAGGAAAGGTCCTGTACGATCAGTACCTGCGAGTGGCGCCCGCCGAGACGGACCTCGGCGATTCCCGGTTCGAAGGATGGGCGCAGATACCCATGTAAGGATGCGATTTGATTACTGCTAATGGTCGAAAATTGATTTGTGATTCGATGTAAATATTAACTAAATTGAAATGGATCGAACGATGGGGCTCGCGTGGGACGGTGGGTCGCGAGTTGAGATTTATCTGTTGGGTATTTTCGTAGTAAGAAACATGATTGAATCGAGGTGATGAATTTTTTTGTTGCAATATTTTTTTTCTTTCCTGTCTTGTAGGAGCAAAGATTCGCTCGATGAGACTATGGGTGAACATCAATCGGATGATGCGGATGTGTTAATCGATAAAATGTTTCCTACAGAAAATTATCCCGATATTTGGTAGGTAGTTCAAATGAAACAGGCTTGTTTGTGTTTTGTTATATTATATATTTTTTTTGTTTTTAAATGTTTGTTTCGATAACCACAACTTGGCACTCTGTGTAATTTGTTACAAATCTTTTTTTTTGTTGGATATTCTTGAGAGTATTGTGTGTGATTTGAGGGAATTTGTGTCCCTTATAGTTTTTGAATTAATTTACAATGACAATTTTGGGAAATATTTTTCTTATTGTTGTTTTATTATTCAGCTGTAAAGAAATGTAAAAAATGATGCATGTCTGGTGAAATAATAACAATAATAATAATATTGTTTATAGTGTGGTTAAATCTTTTGCTTTAATTATCAATTTTTCTTGCTTATTAATCACTCTTTGTAGGTACATTTAACAAATTAATTGTGCTTTTTTTTACATAGCTACATTAATGTTTCAATGAATGTAGCTTCAATAATGCATTTATTTCGCATTTAAACATTTTTAAATAAAAAGTAAATGTTTGAAGATGGAATTTATATACAATTAATCACAAAATTCTTTCAATAAATAGTTCGCTGATGACGATTCTTGAACGGTAGAATAATTTGTTTTCGCGTAAATTTTTTCCACCCGAGATTCTTTTATTCCAGTGTTTGTGCCATATTTCAAATAATTTACTATTTATAAACCACGTACGATGCAAAATGCACTTTTGTAGATACATTCATGTTGTCTCAAAAAAAACATAAAACATCTTGTTTTGCTTATCCAATCCGTACATCACTGTTTTATTTTATTCTATTTTATTTAACACATTGCGTAACATTTAACATTATACATCAGGGAATGTTTCGTGTATAATTTACAGTGTCAATAAACAGTAGCTGTTGGAGAACGACAACAACAACAACACCATAAAATAAAAACAAAACGAAACGTCGATGTAAATCATATCGATTTTGCAGGAACGACGACAAATCCGAATTCAAGAAGCTCTTCCTGAAGGATTTCTTCCAAGAAAACTTCCAAATCGACGACGACAAGAAGTACGAGAAAATCGACGTGCCCGATTTCAGGGACGGCCGCAGCGGACGGTTCATACACGATTTCAACACCAACACGACGGGCATCATCGACATCACCGGTCACAGGTGTTTCGTGATGCCATTGAACAGGGACGACGTCCTGCCGCCCAAGTCGCTCTTCGATTTGATACACAAAATGTGGGAAGGGTGAGTTTCGATTGACTCTGGGCGTTAATTAATGACGAAATAGCCCAATGACAAAATTGTCCTAAGACAATATAGCCCAATGACAAAATTGTCCAATGATAAAATAGCCCAATGACAAAATTGTCCAATGACAAAATAGCCCAATGACAAAATTGTCCAATGACAATATAGCCCAATGATAAAATTGTCCAATGACAAAATAGCCCAATGACAAAATTGTCCAATGACAAAATAGACCAATGACAAAATTGTCCAATGACAAAATAGACCAATGACAAAATTGTCCAATGACAATATAGCCCAATGATAAAATTGTCCAATGACAAAGTAGCCCAATAACACAATTGTTCAATAACAAAATAGCCCAATGACAAAATAGTCCAATGGCAAAATAGCCCAATGACAAAATAGCCCAATAACACAATTGTTCAATAACAAAATAGCCCAATGACAAAATATCCCTGTGCCCTTGCTCTGAATCAATACAGTAAACTACCGTAACAATCACCTAGTTAACTGTTTTATCGAATTATTAATTCCACTTTTGATTCATTTGTTGGCGAACGGAGCATAAAGTAACCGCGTACTCGAATTATTAACATTGTTGAATTTTTGCCGGGGAATAATTGGTATTTCCAACTGCAACGAGCGTATAATTTTGTGTCATTGTGTGACCTTTAAACGTGATTTTTGTCGAGGATATTGATGTTTATTTTTTTAGATACTACAAAGTCAACACGGCTTTGGTTAGAAGAGACATGAGAGTGGTACTTCCTCCTATAACAGATACGAAGAGCATCGGGGGGTACATAGCGAACGAGTGCGATGGATTGCCCATTTATAGATTGGAGAAATTCGTTGGAGGAGGTAAGATAGTTGTGGGATTATTATCTTATCGAAAATGTTGGTTAACCGGGGAATTTTTATCTAACGGTTTGTTTTTGTTGCAGTGGTGAAGAGATCGGTGAAGTACCAATCTGATGTGAAATTCGCCGATTTCGCCGGCAAGGGAATTTCTCAAATCGAAATTATGAACATCGATGATGTCATCGATTACGAGAAGAATTTGAAGAGTCATTAGATGTTTATAAACAAATAATTGTTTACACTATGAAATATTATTATAATAAACGAGTTTAATAGTTGAAAGAGCGTAACGGAAATTTCGAGTTTTTTTGCTTTATATTTGTATTTCGAAATTTCATCTTGTATATGTAAAATGTATTTTTAACGGTGATGCATAGGAAGAACTTTTTTTAATAAACTGAGCCTGATTTTTCGTGTTTATTTGTCGTTTTTCGAGCAGCTTAAATGGAAAAGTTCTTCGTATACATCATCTGCGTTTGTTGATCGTTGTGTAGACAAATTAAGTATATCGATATAGAGGATTTTTAATTTTTATCTTATGTGAAATGATATTATGCAATATTATTGTAAAGTGCATGTAAAATTCAATGTACATTTTATAAATAAACATAGTAAACACTATAATACGTAAATTCATGTTCCTATGGAATAAATACCACAAATTACGTGCTTATTTTATTCCACTACAATCATTATTTGTGCTTCATCGGTGACAGAAATTATTAAATCCGGTTTTATTATTAACTCTGGTGTATTTGGTTGTCTATACCGAAAAATTAATTAACATATTTTTCATTAAATACCCAGCATTTTTCAAGGTGCACTGAATAAATTAACCTAACGAATACAATTAAATCTAAATCATTTAGTTCATCCACAATGGAAGAACCGAACATAGAGTTCATAGAATCGTTCCTTTCTAAATACAAAGGAGGCGAAATAAAACTACAAAAACAATATTGGGACGAGGGCATAGCCCTGATTTGCATAAATCACGTCGAAAAGAAGAATGCAATCAGTGGTAAGTTTAAAAATTTCATATTTATTCATACATATTTATTTAAAACTATGTCTCAGTACAAAGAAAAAAAGTTCTGTTACAAAGACAAAATAGCCCAAAGATAAAACCGCTCAAGACAAACAAAATAACTTAGTAGAAAAAATCATTATCACAAATATTGAATCCCGAGTCTCAGGCTATTTTGCGCCTAAGCTGTTTTGTCTTGGGCTATTTAGACGAATCCAACGAATACGCCAGCTTGTTGTTGAATTAAATTGCAGGCAAAATGATGGTAGATTTAAGAACCTGCATAAAAGAATTAGAGCAATGGCGAACCGGCAAAGCAGTCATCATGTACGGAGCAGGAACAAATTTCTGCTCCGGCGGCGATTTGGCCTTCGCCCGCGCGGAATCCAACCCAACAGCCGGCTCCTACATGAGCCTCTACATGCACGAAACGCTCAAAAAATTCAGAAACCTCCCCTTCGTCACCTTCAGCCTGGTGCACGGCCCCGCTCTAGGCGGGGGATCCGAACTGGCGGTTTTCTGCGATTACACCATAGTTTCTGATACCGTTCAGCTGGGATTCGTGCACGAGAAAATGGGCATCATCACCGCTTGGGGAGGCACCAGCAGGTGATTTTCTATACCCAAAACTCTCTACCATCATCTACAAACTTGCTCTCACGCAGGTTGGTTAGGATCGTGGGAGAAAGAAGAGCTTTGGAGATGCTCTTGTCCGGTGGAATCCACGATGCTCGAGATTGTTTCAACATCGGTTTGGCTTATAAAATAGTTAGGAATGATAGGAGATTGGAAGAAACTCTGGATTTCGTTAGGACTTTCACCAATTCGCACTACTCGGTGTTGCAATCGTACAAGAGAATCGCCAATTCCGACGGGGAGTCGAGCTTCGGGGAGGCCCTGCGGGTGGAGAGGAACGAGTTTTGGCCCAAATGGGGCTCGGAGGTGAACAAGGAAGCGCTACATCGGAACATAAAACACTTGTAATACCGAATGTATTGGTGCTCGATTAAATTACAATCGGCTGGGTTAAGTCCTTTCGGGTGATTCGATAATAGCGGTCCAATCAAGATTTTAGATCTAATATTAGATTAGTATTAATCCGAATATCGCAGGCTATTATAATGTTATTATGCGAACGGTGTTATTAATGACCGGGGGCAATTTATTTTTGTAATATTTACGACTCTCCGTAGAACAGCGAATCGATAACGGTGCATTAGAAAATGGAATAATTTCGAAAAAGATGTAAAATATTAACGCGATCCTCCGTTGCATGTTTCGGGCATGTTTTCACTTAAATTAAGGTGAAAATTGGTCGTTTAAAAAAATTTAAACAAACAAATAATTACGTTTTATACTTATAACTCAATGCACTGTACAGGGTGACAAAATTCAATCATTTCACAATTCTTTGTTTCAAAGGAAACCCCAACACTCGGTAATTACCTATTACTTAATTGCTCCGTAGAGTATTTATCCCTTTTCCCGCGAATTAAATATACGACGCTTATACAACATTAGTGTAATTAGATTTCATTGCGTTGATTTACGGGGAATTCGAGCAAGTTTTATAAAATGTGCCGATTTTAAGGATTTCTAACAGACAGATAAATTGAAATTTCCGATGGTCTAATAACAGGTCTATTAGCTAATGCATCAAACTAAGGAAATGATCTAATTTACTGGCATTCCTGTAACCGAGCCGGGGGTTTCGTGACGGGTTGGTAGAAGGGCGGCGCCGGGAAATTGGTGAAAAACGCTTTCCATCGAATGCATTCTAACGGTTTTCGCCGCCGAAGTGAGTGCGTGAATAGATCAGATAATTTACATTTTTTTTAATTAATTATTTACAGTTGCGTCCTGCTAACATACGGGCATGCGGGTAAGTTTCGCGTTGCGAAGGCTATAAAAATTAGGCCGGAATAAAACGTTTGATATTGGAAAAATGCGGAGAATGTTTCGAGATTTTCAGTCGATGAAAAGGAAATTTTTACCGCATTTTTTTGCATCAAAATAACATTGCTATCGGGGAATTCTTGATTGATAATTCTTCCTCAACGCTGCGTTAGGTTAGTAACCGAATTTTCAAAATACTCCCATCCAACTAGCTGTTATATTTACTTACCAAGACCTGCTAATTTCAGGAATGCATATTTTTTGTATAAAGATTTTTTTTAATACAATATGAAGGTCCTGCCGTGCTTTTTGATGCCATATTACGTTGTATAGCGAGGCTTGAACCAATGCCAAAAAATAAAACTCTTTCCGATAAATCCATACAGGATTAGGGTGGTCAAGATTCTCCTGTATATACGAGGGAAACGCGACGAATTCCCCGCGATATTATCTTCCTGGAAAGAAGCACGTAAGGCATTCCTACATGCTGGAAATTTCGAAGTCTCCGAACGGTTCGAATAGTCGAATAGTCACTCATCAGTGATTTCGAATTTTTGTCTGAATACCGAAGACCTGACGATTCCCAATTGAATCATTTCGAGATTAAAAATTACAACGGTATCGGATAAAATATAGCAGATCGGTAATTTAGTTCGATTTCATAATAATACACTATTTATTAATTACACATTAGCTCCGGTGTCTGGAAATTTCGTTTTGTTATTCGCCAGGTAAGATCGAATTTTTGTTACAAATTAGGCATCCAGGAAAGCAGGCATTAGCTAATATTTTTATTTACTTATCCATTAAGTGGCTTTCGGTGCGATTTTCCTGCAAAACATCTACCTTATATTTTCGCCGATAACATTAATTTATAATTAAATCCTCGCGATGTAAGTACCCGTTATTAAAACTATACCGTAGAAAGTATAGTTAATAAATTTCGCTAAAAATTCCGTTGCGTAATTTTCAGTAGCGCCAGCAGCTTTTTATCCATTTTCAGGAAGCTTTAGAACTTTTTGTGCTATTATTCACAACCCAAAATCCTGCTCGTTAGGTAGATGGGATAATAAGTTTATAATATGCCTATACCCGAGATAATTAATATATCCCATAATGTTATTAAATCTGCATTTATATTTTGAAGCGTTTTAGTTTTATCATCTTCTACGACAGTGCTTGTTTTGCTCTGAATCGTTCGATTCTTCTTCTGGTAGATCGAGAATTCCGGATAGTTAGACTGTGGCGTTAATCCGAAGGATTCCTGTGATGATCGAGAGGCAATTCGTGCAAAAAGTGGGTGTTCCTGTGATATCGGCGCCCCCGGAAACGAAATGGTTCTCATCGGACACTGAAAGCGAAAACTCGGAAGGCGGTGAGTATCTCTCTATCTATTCCAAAGATTTTTCGAGTTCTGGTTTCGATATTTCTGGAATCGGTTCTGTCATCGTTATTATTATTGCTCGATGAGAAGAATATTTTTGGCGGATCGAAACGTGTGGTCTACAAGTGTGTTTTCGAATCTAAAAATACCGGAAAAACGGCGGAGTGGGGACCAATCGACAATTGCATCTCGTATTTATTTACTATTTTATATAGATCGTGGTTTTTGATGCGATAGAGTGTCTCAAATTAAGCGATCGCGAGGTATTTGATCTATTAGAGATTGAAATTGATCCAATCTGAAGGCAAAGGGATGGCGGCCATGCAGCAGAGGAAAAGTAAGGGTTGAAATATTTTTTTTAAATCGAGGAAATATTATAAATAAGTGTGAGTTAATAACAGCAATTTTTTTTAATAATTTATTGTTTGTCGAGGTTTTATGATGGATGATTGTTTTATATAACCAAATTTTTAGTTGAATTGTTTTCTATAATAGTTTTTTTAATCGACCGTAATGATAGTTTTGTTCGTGTGAAGTTGGATTTACTAATAGATTCAAATTAATGGTCTCTCAAAAGTCATGCACTTTCCAGAAAATGGTTTTTATTTAACGGAAATTATTCATAATTGGGAATCGATAAACCAAAAACGACCTTTATAAATTGTAGATTAAATATAATTAATTTAAAATTAATTAGAAAAAGTGTGATTTATTTTCAATTGCAATTTTTGGATAGGTTGCAAAAGGAAATTTCCCAGTAGAAACAACAACTTTCCCTTTATATACACAGGCATTCGCAGATTACGAAACCTATTTACCAATACAACATTATTTGGTTAATGATAACCATATACAATAATCATAAAACATTACAAGAATAATCCTATCTACATTAATTGTTTAAAAATCTACATAATAAATTACAACTTTGCAACACCCAATTCGAAACTTTTTTATGTAGGTAAATTTTTTATGAACGCATCAAATTTTCAAATATTTAATACCATAAAGTATAAGTACAGGTAATCCCCGTACAGGACAATTAACTTAAAAATAATCCACCGGTCGCACGAAACGAAAACAATACGAATCTAGAAAAATACTCGCAGTCACGATATCGCCTATCTGTTCCTGCCAATTAATTCAATTGAGTAGACGCTAAAATGGACCGGCATTTTCTAACCGCGAATCCTTGAGGAGTTGTATAAAAAAATCCGAGAGATGTTACGAAATTCAGTTATGCAAATGCTTCCTTTGTTGCAACCGAATCTTCCGAGATGCGCGTAGGTAAGAGGCATCCATTCCGAAAACCGGATAAAAATTTCGGAAACGCGAACTTTTCCAATCAAACTTTATGGCCAAAGTTTAAATTTAAATTATCATTTCCGTATATGTGTTCGTTATGAATAACGAATTCATTTCGATTTATAAGCCAGCATACATGCTAGTTTGTTTCACTTCTCGCTTCACCAGAATCTCTTCCAACAGCTCGAGTAGTTTAAGCACCCTTATAGTTGGTTTTATTTCAAGGAAAACTGGTCAATACATGCTGGTTTGTTTCACTTCTCGCTTCACCACAATCTCACCAGAATCTCTTCCAAAAGATCGAGTAGTTTAAACACCCTTATAGTTGGTTTTATTTCAAGGAAAACTGGTCAAACTCTTCGACAACATGTCATCTTTAGAACGCCTAGTGTCCTGCCTATCGGAATTCGCCGGAACAGCCTGCTTGGTCTTCGTAGGCTGCCTAGGCTGCACCATCAACGCTCCGCTGGAACAAGTCGCTTTCACCTTCGGCTTCGCCATCATGATAGGCGTGCAGGTACGTACAAAACTCGCAGGAAACTCGAAAAATTCAATCACAATCCGCAGGCTTTCGGTCACATCTCCGGCGCCCACATTAACCCCGCTGTAACGGTAGCAGCCGCAGCTCTGGGTCATTTCCCGCTGATAAACATCCCCATTTACGTCGCCGGGCAGCTGCTGGGGTCCCTCACAGGCTTCGGATTGGTTAAAGTAAACCCCATAATTCTCCATAGATTACAATTTGCTCATCAATCCTCTTCACAGGCGATAGCCAAGACAAAAATCAACGATAGCGCTTTGGGAGTGTGCTCGCCCGCCCCCAATCCGGACCTGTCCGGTTTCCAAATATTCCTGGTCGAATTCCTGCTGACCCTGGTGCTCGTGTGGGTGTGCTGCGCCATATGGGACAGCAGGAACGCGGAGAACACCGATTCCGTTTCGATTAAACTCGGATTGACTGTCGCAGGACTGGCGATGGCCGGCGTAAGTACAACGATCGAGCAACTCAGCAGGAAAATATGCAATTTGTTTGGTTTGCAGGGAGCCTACAGCGGAGCCAACATGAACCCGGCCAGGAGCTTCGGACCGGCTCTGTTGGACGGCGATTGGATCTATCATTGGGTAATATCGATGTTGATTGGATCATTTCATTAACAAAAGTAATTTTGTAATTAATTCGCAGGCCTACTGGTCGGGTCCTCTGACTGCGGGGTTCGTCGGGGGTTTGTTATACAGGGTGTTGTTCGCTAGGGAGCCCAAACTCAACGAGACCGTGCCGGAATTGGGGCCCACCCGAGAGAATACTTAATAGAGAACTGTTGTTTTTGTGTTTAGTGAAATATACAATTTTTTTTCGTAAGATAATCACTGGTTGCGTGAAGGATTTTTCACTTGGTTTATTTATTAAACAACATTTGTTCCTAAATTGACGATTTTATTTGTTTTCATACAGAAAAAATGAGACTTTTAAGTGAATACGAGAATCCTTTGATTTCGATTAGGGAACCGCCGCGATAACCCCCGGTTATTTTTGTTGAAGTATTTCAACCCGAACGAAGGTTATGCGTAAATTAAGAAATATTGTTGCGTAAAAAATCTGCATCTTTATAGCAGCAAAAAAGGAAAAACTCTCGCTCATATATCGCCAGTTCGACCTCAAGAATTTTTCGCACTAAATACAATCGCAATAAAACACCTCTCAATGCCGAAGCCTGCAAATAACCCGTTAGAAACTTAGAAATTAAACGTCTTTCGTTTCACTGGGTCGATAGAAGAATTGCTACGATTCTGAATGAGTTATATTTGATTTTCCTGCGTGTGTCTTGGCTAAACGCCACACTATCTGTGTATATCAACAGGTTAGCGAGTCTTTTGTGTTTAATTTTTACAAATAACTTTGTTTTGATCGAAAATATAGGCCGATAAAATTAGATCAGCACCGAAAATCGTGCGTACAAGCTGTAAATGTGTTAGAATAAAAAAATCCACTGCTCAAATCACTGATGTTTCTTACTGATGCTAGTTAGTGTTAATTACTCCACTATGAAGAATTTGATTGTTCGAAAATGAATAAACCATTGCTAGAAAATAATGATTTGTAATATCAAAATTTGTGGAATTGCTGGTACTAATCAAGGAACGATGTCTTTGTTGGGTACAAGTCTAAATTTGAATATATGGCGTTAAACCTTGATGTATTCGTGAACTTTCCTTTGAATACAATAACCAAAGTTCAAGCTGATTGCAATTAAAATTAACGAATGTTACTCGATAAATATGAGTGTAGTAGGTACATTACGAGGGTTTCTGGAAAGCAATTTATATAAAGTTATAGGGTTTCAATTTTATTAGAAACGTTCCGTACAGGAGAAACCCATATTAAATCACGAGCAAATTATTGATTCAACACTTGCACAAATTCTATTATCTTATACAAGTTCATATATACTTTAATTATCAATTATTTATTCAAATTTAACGACTCACTTTCCATTACCGATCGTTAATTTACGTAATCTATAGTTGGCAATGAGCAATGTGTTTAACAAGAGTAATTAGACAAACGGGAAAAAATGGTATTGCCCTTGTAACATTGCCAAGTTCCTTAGTATAAAAACAATAAGTTCAATAACACTAATGCTTAAGGTATATTCGTTCGAATCCACCATAAATAAGAGAATCGAGATCGATTCAATGCTACTGCTCAATCCTTTAAACAGCGGATTAATCTTATATAAAGTTTTCGCATCGGTTATCAAAGGCTATTCGAAGGAAGACCGGTCAACGAGTTAAGTAGCCGTTTCGTTTTCGGTTTTCCAGCCAGTGCAACATCGGCCGTTGTGCGTGAGTGGTGAAAGGAAATTATTGGTAAATTGGTAGCTCCGAAGCGATAGAAAATCCGCCATGGCAAGATGTAAGTTGAGCCAAAAACGCCAAAATAATTTAGCTATATAATATTAATTTAAAAGCTTTAATCGATGAAAATATGTAATGTATTTTACATAAACAAGCAATTACATGCTATTATTGCGAACCAGCCCGTTAACAAATTAGATTTTTTTTTTATGTTAATAAAACAAAATATTTTAACGGGACGTTTGAATGTTGTGGACAAACATGGATGTGATGATGGGTAAACGGAATAAATTAATATCAAACATACAATAAAATCTCCATAATATAATTATTCCATTAGCATTTGTTTAGATCCATAAATAATTTGCCGTTGTGACTTTCGAGGCCTGGTGCATAAATTAAGTAAAAAAACTGTTAGAATTTATGAGAGAATGATAATTGCGATTTTATTGAATTTCTCGCATCCTTTTACGAACATCAAAAAAATCGTTTCAGAAGCAAATTACGCTTAATCGTTTCTTCTACACTTTCCTAATTGAATTTGGGCCGGATATAGTTTTTGATAATAATTGTGTCCAGTTAGAAAATCGTGACAAAATATATCAAGCAGTAACCCGACCAAGGAAGCAGATTATTTAATTAAACTAAATATTCCTGTCATTTAATTTAACGAAATATGTACCGACAAATGTTTGCTTTTGGTGTATATTTTAACAAAATAAATAAACCTAGTTCTCATTAAAATTATTTATAACAACTCATTTATTGAGCCCGTAAATCAATTGCTGATGCGAAAGAAAATCAAATATCATCGACGCGAATTTCGATTTATTGAACAATGCTTATAGCTCGTAATATGGCAAGTAAATATTTTTTTGCTTCCTCTGCAATTCCACAAGAAAACTAATTTTTGTTAGTGAATTAAAAACGACCTTTTCGCGGCAAATAGATAAATTCCCTCATCCTGTAAAGTAGACAATTACGCCATGTCACACCGGGAGAAGAATTATCCTACTTTTTTTTGAACATCTTTTTCAAAGCGACGCCGTCTCGGAAATAATTTTACTATGCAAGTAATTGAAGTCCTGACGCTTCAAGATGATAATAAAAAAAATATTATTTAATCACCAGTAGGTAGGTGTAATTGTCATCATAAAATACCAAGGTACGATTAAAGCAGGTGCGCAATAAACCGCTTAAATTGAGATATTGAGATTGTTATGTTCCATAAAAACCCTCTTTTAACCCATCTGACATTGATAGACCGGCCGTAATTCAATATCGTGCAAACATTTTTTTTTAATTTACCGAGCAAATAATCAAATAATATCTCCAGTTTTATAAATTATAAAATAATTACGTCAGTAGCGAGTCAAGTGTGTACGATTTATAACCCAAAAGTCGTAAAAATTTTAGTTCCTCGACAAAGGAAAGTCTGTGCAAACGATGAGATTATTACGGCAGGCTGGTAACAATAAAATTCTTCGTATCTCTTCGGTTATACGGCGAAATTACACCTCAGCACCGACGAAAAGTGATTTATCCGATATTCATTAACTATTTTATAACAGCCAGAAGTTGTTATGGTAATGAGCAGAACACCTAAATAATCCCGGTTGCATAAGCGAATATGATGAAGCACCAAACGTTCATCATATAGATGGAGAATGATGAATGGTTCATTATTTTCGTGGTGATGTGAAAAACTTTGCTATAAATTCTTCCCTCGATTCCATTAATTGCCTTTAGTATTTTCGATAATTCGTGTTTTCTTCGAAGCGTATCACAATTTTATGAAAACACGCTGTTTACATCGCAACATTGAATACATAAACTTCGAGTGCTTGACCCGAGATAAAGTTGTAATAATTTCAATTTTAAATTATGTTTTTCTATTTCGTCATCGAATAGTTGAACTTAAAAGCGAAAATGCAACGGAATCGTACGCTTTTCGTATCTAATACAGACCATCGCTTTGATTTGTTAATTACCTATATTATAAGACATTTCCAGAGGAGTGTATACAATGACCATTGATAAAATTATTTACTCGATAAATTCGTTGTTTATTTGCTCATTGAAGCAGAAAGATTACGTTAAATCCAAAGCTACTGACGTATAAACCTTTTATCGAATGTGTAAAATATTTTTACGATAATTCTGGTCCAATTAGATAACGAAATAGTCTTTCCTAAAATGGTTATTAATCTAATACGATAAGAATAACCTGCGCGATTTATTTACTTATAACTATTGTAAGGTTCAGTAGTGAGAGTATTGGATGTGGATGAATAAATAAATTGTCTTTTCGTTTGGTTAGTAAAGATTGTAGCCTTGTGTGAGTGTAGCAAACAGCCATAATTTACAACGTTTGATATCGAAGATAAGAGACTTCCAATGAAAAAACGAGCAAACGATTGATATAACATCATTCGCTTTAACGATTAACGTTTCATATTAACGCGGTCTCGTTAACAAAAAAGAACATCGAGAGGTGCGCCTAATAAAACTAGTACAAAGCTCCAGGTTTCTAATAAACTCGGCGCTTTGATGCACTAATTCAAAGAATCATTTTCCAGCGAAGCTGATAGAAATAAAGGACAACATGTCGACCAAAGACAGAATAATACTATGCGCTGCGGAATGCGGCGGCACGGCGATCCTGGTATTTTTGGGATGCATGGGGTGCGTCAGTTCGCTGGCTGCGGGAGGTTCCATTCCGCACGAACAAATATCCTTCACCTTCGGTTTGGCCGTCATGGCGGCTATTCAGGTAAATATTTGCATTTGCATCCGTTTGGCGCTGCGCCTCGTCAACGTGCGGCCCCGTTTTAATGAATTCCACTATACAAGTTTGGCCCCTTTATTCGGTGTTATAGCGATCGATGCCAAGAGAAAAAGATATTTTATTCGAACGCTCATTATCGCGATTCGATATTTAAATAGCCGCCGATTTTTTCTTATTCGGATTCGCTCGCGCCAGAACCAGTATTTGCTTAAGCAGATTTAATCGATTCGCAAATAGTTCTTTGGAGTCGCAATTAAATACGATCGATGCAAAAACTACTCGGCGAAAATGCTAAATGTAAATACATTTACTCGCTACTCGGAAATCAAATAAGTCGGTTGTATAATAACCGGAAAAGTAATTAATTTAGCGGTATTATTTTTTTTTTGTCATCTACTCAGCGGAATTTAATAACAAAACGCTTTTGATACTTACTTACTTACTTATGAAAATTGATACCAAATACACCATTCATTCCTCGAGAAATAAAGCAATAAAAAAAATCTGTATATACTTAACTTGATTCCGTAGGTATTCGGCCACGTATCAGGAGCTCACATCAATCCTGCTGTAACCGTAGCCGCTGCTACATTAGGCGACATCCCCCTGCTGCAAGTCCCCATCTACTTCGTCGGGCAATTCCTGGGCGCCCTGCTGGGATTCGGTTTGCTATGGGTAAGTACCGACATTCATCGCTTCGTTCTCCTGCTGCACGTTTATCATTGCAGGTCGTCACGCCGGACGTGCATCTGGGCAATCAAATGGTGTTTGGCGTGAAACAGCCGGGCGTGTGCTCGCCGGTGGTCAGCCCTAACATATCGGCGGGCCAGGCCTGCTTCGTCGAGTTCCTGCTGACGCTGATCCTGGTGCTGGTCTGTTGCGGCGTGTGGGACGCCCGCAATAGGGACAAACACGATTCGGTGTCGCTCAGGCTCGGTTTGGCCGTCGCCGTGCTGGCCATGGCTGGGGTAAGAGGCCGTTTTTTAATCGTTCTAATCTAGTGTCTATCTAGAGAGTTTTCGCCGCTTTTGAATCAGTCTAGTAGCTATCTACAGAGTCTTCATCACGGTTGTAGATTTCTAAGGTCTGGAAATGTAGGTCGAAAAGGTGTATTTGAAATTTGAGGGTGAAATAGGGTTCGTAAAATGGCCGCTAGAAGGCGATGTTGTAAAGGACCACGTACGAATTATACAGAATTAGTATTAAGAAAGGTATTATTCAAACTGAAAATAGATATACAAAATATAAAAATATACCTTAATTAGCGATGATTTTGTTGTTAACTTTTAGCCTCACGTATATTCGGTAAATGTATTTCTCCATTTTCTCCTCGAATTGTCAAAAAATTATTTTTTGACACTTTTGACAGCTCGAACTGTCGTTTCACGCAACCGCGATTTATAAGTAGCGCGACGCTGATTGGCTGAGATAAATTGGTTCTCCGAAGTGAAGCTCAAAAAGTCTTCAAATAACACACATTCTCTTAATGCATAATCATAGAATGTTTCCATACCTTAGAAATATACCTCCAGTTGTTGATACACATTTTTCGTTATTTCACGTTATTTCAACCGAGATTTCATCGAGTTGACGTTGACATTAATGACAGTTATCTAGTAACTTATTTTTGTACCAACATAAACATAACAAATTCCCTACGTTCATTTCGAATTCGCTCACGCGGGAATCAATCATTTACGAAGACTCCGTAGTATTTACCGAAACGTTGTTTTAGGGCCCGTACACGGGGGCGAACATGAACCCGGCAAGAAGCTTCGTACCGGCGATGTTCAACGGAGATTGGCAGGCTCATTGGGTAAAGTTCGCGCGTTTAATTAGGCGAATTAGTAGTGTAAATATCGCTTTGCAGGTGTACTGGATCGGTCCGTTGGCTGCAGGATTCGTCGGTGGGGTGATTTACAGACTGATTTTTAGAAAGACGCAAAGCGCATCGAGCGATACCCTACCGGAAGCCATCGCTTTGAATCAGAAGGTTTGATTGATTCCCGACAAACCGCTAATATACCTTAGTTTTTTTAAGGTACCTAAAGCGTTTCTGAATGTACCTATATATCACTCCGTTGTGCCATTTTATTAATAAACGTATTTTGTTATAGCGTAGTCTATTTATGTTAAAACAGCAATTCGACGCAGCTGTTCGCTCGAGCAAGGGGAGCGAAATTTCGGAATAAACCGATTTACGGCTAATTCTACCGGGTTATTAGTAGAAAAAATAGTAGGTATTTCGCCCAGCGCGCTTCTTTGTCATTTAAATGCGAAGTTAGAACCAGCAGAGGGTAAATAGGTGCGAAAGGAACGCGCGATATTAGCGAATTCTGGAGTACAAAAAGGGATAATCACAGTCATCAGGGCCAATTTGGAGTGCGAAGAAGACGGAAAATAATCCGGGCGCTAAACTTTCGAATTCAAATTAGGGGCGAAAAATTTGATCGCGCGCCCCCCCGTTAAAACCCCGGGCCTGTAAAAACGGCTTATTTCGAATAGAAACGATGTTCAATCGGGTCGATTTCAATTGCAAATTCTCTGCTTATTTTCGTCGGCTCGAATTGTTAGAGTCGCCGAACGGCGGAAGGATTAGAGCCTTTTAGAGTTCTCAAATCGCCCGATCGCCGTTTAATTTAATGAAAGTTCACTTAGCCTCTTCCTGTAGTTGAATTATTAGGAAATATGTCGAGTATCAGCTGCTGTTATTTGGTCGACTGTATTTTCCTAATCAAACAATCTCGCTAAGTTCGTTTTACGGGGCCATATATACCGCTGTGTAGGCAGTTTATGAGTTTATGTTCCTCTCTTTTCCTTATATCCTTCATTCCAATATTTATCGAAAGCCCGAAAGTTATTTATCTAAGGGGACTCTAATGATTTACAGCCGTTTTATTGTTATTTATTCTGTTTACGACTCATTATGGCTTCGTTAAGATCCCTCATGGAAGCTGTACGGTAATCGAAATTACTCGAGCAAGTTTCGCAATCAACAGGCCACAATTTTCGCGAGATATTTGATTTCTTGAAAGGAACGCCGGTTAAAAAAGGTCGAAAAACAGGTCTAATTAATGACCGCGAATTGCTTCAGATGCGACCGGTTATCCGTTCAAAGAGATTTCCATAAATTCCCATCAGGGCGTCGGGTCGCGTCGCGGCGCGGTAAAGACGTTGGAACTTTCGCCGTAATTCAGATTTATTTTTCCATCTCTCCGGGTTTTTTTTTCTCCAGCCTTTTTCCGCCACCCGAAACGGCAAGGACGTTTTGCTGTTGCCATATCGCGTCGAATCCTTCATTTCGGGTACGAAAACAAAAAGGAAAAATGAGCTGGCTCGAGGCTGGAGGAATTCATAAAGGACCAGCGGCGTACATTTTAATGATTTTCGCGAAATAAATCAGTAGAAATCAAATTGGTGCAGAATGATAGCATATCACTCGAAAGATGGGGTATTATAGCTACCCGAGAGCTTATAAGGGATTTTAAGTAGTTATTTTATGTAGGTATATATGCGTAATATTATTAATAAAAACGGTCAAGTTTCGGGTAAATCCTGCGGGTTTTTTTTCCATTTGCAGGTAGGATACTGCGAAATGATCTCCGAGGGCCAAAGGGTGACTTTTTTTATTTTTATTTTATTACTCTGTAAAAGCGGTGGCTTAAAGAACGCTTTTGCATGGCCGGCCTGAATAGAAATTGCCCTTAATTTTATTACCTAATAGGACCACTGTCGGAATTCGAGCAAAGAGAAAAAAAATACATTCCTTTTTTACAGAACAGGCGTTTAATAGAATGAAAATGAAGATTTATTTTTTTGGCGCATAATAACGAAAATACACCCGATTAATTGCGCCGGTTAAAGCGCCGCGAAAGCACGAAAACTTTTTATTTATTCGCGCGATCTTCGAGTTTGAAGACCCTCCGAAAAAGGAACATCAAAGCGGGGTGTATTCGCATTCGAGGACAACTGGTGAATTTAAATTAAACCGAATTTTATAACAGATACACATTCGCAAAAAATTATCCCCGACAAACCGGGGCGGGGTCCGTGTTTCGAATGACAACCAAAAAAAAACAGCCGGGGATAAATAAACCCCGTCGTTGCGGTACGATGTTAAAAACAAAGTAGCCGGAGTGAAAAGTGGCCCAACGAAATGAAAAAAGTTGGAACAAAAGTTGCCGCCGGTTATTTCGCCAATTTGAATGGTAATGCGCGTTATAAAAAAGAAGACTGGCGGTGTGTTTCGGGAGCTAATTAATTTTCGTTCTATTTATCCAATTGAACTGGGCGTAACATCGCGAGGAACCATCGGGATTTTTGAGGGTAATAATTTTTACTTGATTAAAATCGAATGGTAGGAGTTGCATCTCCGGCCGGAAAGTATAACGAAAGTCATTTAAGTTTTAATTTGGAAATTATCGCATTCTTATTCAACCGCCGCCCGACCGTTGAAGTAGATGAACATCTTTCTAACTTAAATTACTTTAAGACAATGCTGGAAATAGAGAAAAATTCTTTTAATTACCCAGCAGAAGACGGCTTCTTCCAGGATTCTTATATTTTTCTTTCGCTGTGATGGAGATGATTATCATTAGGTGGTAACAAAACGACGTTATCTAATTAGATAACTGGATTAATTAAATGTTAAATGTTAGAAAAAATAAAGACAGCAATTTCGTATTTTATTATAAATATTTTGGCACCTATCGTCAACAAACTACTAATATTCAAATAATAAACTATTAGGATTTATTCTTATTTTATACAAGCCTTAGTTAAATAATTTTACCTAATAAATACTCCACAGAAACCGGATGGTTAGGTAAACGATTAAAAATAACACTAATTAGTGCATCGGTTAATTAAAAATTTAATCCAACCGAACACTAATCAAAGTTCAATTAGTTAAGTATATAAAACACTGATTCTGCAAGATATACTATTATAACAGGTTTCTAAATCCACCCATAATCTTATAATTATTGTATCACATTTGACTTTACTAACCCAGGTAATATTCTAACATTAACATACAAAATACAATCGATTTTCTTTCAATTATAATGATTGGCACGCCTTACTCGTTTTCGAATCGAAGTTCGTTACCGCCTAAATCGAATTTAATTCACACTTTCATCAAAACTTTCCGAATAAATAATTACAAAAAAGTCCGCAAAAGTATTCCCGGCGAAAAATTAATCGGAATTTTTTTCTCCCAGTAGTTCGCAATCGATTAGTCGGGCAAATTAAAACGATTCTAGAGTCAACAAATATTTCGCATAGGCACACTTCGAATTCTACGCGGGATTCTCCTTGGATTTTCTAACATTACCTCGAATACAACAGCGAACCCAACGAGCAAATTATGTACAAGTACCTGGTGTGATGAGAGCGCTTCGCCGAGCTCGTGATGATTTCTGGAAAATTAGGAGGTAATAATGATGATATGATGAAGGAAAAATTTTACCTATAACTTGATCTGTGTGGCTTTGCGATGACGTGGATCCGAGCACAGGAGCTGAAAGCGGGCTGTCTTCCTTGATGGTTCTATCCACGGAGTTCTTCCATATGGAGAATAAAGAAGCTTGGCATTTCAATTTCAGTACGCCGTTTTTGAAGTGGGATTTGCCCGTTTTGATTTCGATCTTCGATTTGGATAGTTTTACATTCAGCGCTTTGTTCAGTTGATATTGCGCCGGATACATTTTGGTAACCTCATCGGGAATTATCTGCAAAATATGCATTTTTCGAATTCGTTACTGAAATGAACGCGCCGGGGATTTTTCAATGAAATTTAATTAACTACCTAATACATTCCGCAGCTCTGTTGATATGAACATTTTTCGCTCCTATAATTAGTTGCTATTCAAACAACGCGAGTAAATTCGACTCGAACCGACCCGATTTAATCATAATCCGGCCAAAACATTTATTCATTTCCCGAATTCGGTAATTAAATTTGCGACGAAGTTAATTAAAGAAGCGACGGACTCGAAACTTTTCCTTTAATTTCGGCGATTAGGTCACCAGTACAGGGTCCGTTTTGAACCAACAAAAGTGCATTCATAAACGAGGTACACTCCAGGTATTTTGTAGAGGGAATTTCATCGCTGAAATGGCTACAAAAGTTTCAATTCCAGTTAATGAATCATCACTCAAACAATCCTTCGTTGATTCATTATTCCTTTTCATTACAGTATAAGTATTTAGATCATTGTCATCGATAGATTTTCCATTGGAGTCTCTCGGTAGCCAATTTGCCAATTCACCAATTTGGCGCGAGTTCGTGCGGTTGCCGAATTCGATCATTAAATTGCTTTATCATATTTTATCTCGTTATATTCGGCCGACGACCGATTGTTTCGGCGGGGCGGGAAAACCAATAACTGATTTTCTAACTAGCAACGTCCCTTATCTGTAATCCAGTCGTTCGATTATTTATTCGCTGTCTGATCAGCGATAACCAACGAATTATACCGTTCGAATTAGAGCACTTATTTCGGTGTTTTTCCGGGGGTTTTCCGTGCGGAAAATCCGCCTCGAATTGGACGTATATTATCGTACGAAAGAGGACTGAATTACGGAGAAGGGGCGGTAAATATTTTTCGCGGTTTCCGCCGTTTTCATGCGAAGTTATTAGTCTCTACCTCATTTTCCGAACCATATTCCAATTTCAATTTGGCAAACACCCATGGCGTTTTCTATCTGATGAATAGATTGAAATTCGTCTACTTGTGGAAGTTTCGTGATGTATTCCATTAGAAAAAATTTCAATTTCTACTATTACAAGGACGTAGATGAATTTTTTTAGTGAAGAGGATTTGGAAATTTGGTCAATTTTGTGGTAAGAAACTGGTATAGTGGCGAGTATTTTCATTTATACTTTATGCATTCAATTACTTTCGTATGCATGTAGTGCATATATTTCGAAAATTAAATTACTTACCTTCCAACAGGAATAGTGCTTGATGCATTTTTGTGTTACATATATCAGAAATATAGAGTTGGGCAAAAGTCCGGAATAAAATTATTATCTTTTGAATCAGTAATTTAAACAAATAACGCCGAAACACGTAAATTGATTTTATATTGTACGGATTTGTTGCCAATAAAATGATTTTTTTTTCTTCAACCCCTTAGTTGCAACCCTACCCAACTTTATTTTTTCAAATGCAAAGGTATGTCGTGTGTAGGGTCATTGAAAAGCCCGTGAAAAATGGAATCTAAAACATACCTTTTTTTTTTATTTTTCTCATGTTGTTATTTGGAAATAAGCAAAAATTTCTTTTAAAAACAAAAAAGTTACAAATACCTTTTTAGTGCTATCGATGTAGCAATGTTGAAAATGCCCTTCACCATCTATTTGACAGGCTCCCAGGCATTGGTAAAACGTAATATCGATAGCATATCTTTAATTCTGAATGACTTTTTAATAAAAACAGGCGAACCTTTGGTAAAAAAAAAACTTGTACAAAAATGCAACACCTGTTTTCCTTTTTGAAGTTCACTGATCAACAATGGCTTAGATTTAAACCCATTTTATGTTTTTGTTTTTCTTAAAACATAAATTTCAACGAATGTTGATGCTAAATTGCCTTATCAATTTTAAACGGTAAATCAATAAAATTTGGTGTGCTGCCTGACCAGGCTCGCCTGCTTTTAATAAAAGTTCATTCAGAATTAAAGATAGGCTACCGATATTAGGTTTTACCATTGCCTTGGAGCCTGTTAAGTAGAGTAAGCCTTAATTCACACGTCGATACCACTAAAAAAGTATTTGTAACATATTTGTTTTTAAAAGAATTTTTTGCTCATTTCCAAATAACATGAGAAAAATAAAAAAAAGGTATGTTTTAGATTCCATTTTTCACGGGCTTTTCAATGACCCTACACACGACATACCTTTGCATTTGAAAAAATAAAGTTGGGTAGGGTTGCAACTAAGGGGTTGAAGAAAAAAAATTCATTTTATTGGCAACAAATCCGTCCAATATAAAATCAATTTACGTGTTTCAGCGTTTTTTGTTTAAATTACTGGTTTAACAGATAATAATTTTATTCCGGACTTTTGCCCAACCCTGTATATGCATAAAGTGTAAGTAAACATGACTAATAAGTACAAAAATATCCCATTATTTAGGTAATATTTCGAATGATGTTCGTTAGGATATTTTTTTGTTATAATTTTTATCTTCTTTGCTCCGCCAATTCGCCGGTATATGCCCTTCGGCTCCGCTCTATCCCGCTCTCGTCGACCTTCTATTTTCTCTACTTTATGACTGTTTGAAGATGCTTATTCCACATCAGGTTTTATGGCGGAGAATTTCGAGGAAATTTCCCATATTATCTAAATTAGATTCGCAGGATGGTCTTCTCGAATTTTTGCAGTCTCCGTTCAACCGAAAATTACTCATTCTTCCCGTTGTATCGTCTCGTAAAAAAACCACGAGTACATAAATCGACTCTTAATACGTGTTTACCCGCTTTTTCAGCTCCGAATTCACTTCATACATAGTAAAATTCCTATTCTCTTTATCTACCTTTTACTTTATCGCCTCGGCGCCCCGCCAGAATCCGCAATAAAAGAAAATTGCACTCACCTGTTTGTCGTTAAGGAACCACGTGATGTTTGGAGAAAGGTGGGCCCCCCCGGGCCCCGGGGCAGAGCACTCGGCTCTCAGGGTCTTTCCAATCTCGATTTTTATCGCCGATTCGAGGGGCTCGATATCCAGGGTCGGATTCGTCCTCGGCGCATCTGGAATATAATTCGCTGTAGCACAACTGCTAGTCGGTGACAAAATCGAGCTTTTTATTGACGTGCAAATGACCTATTCTGTCGTGCATTTGTGGACTAATGACGAATGAAAGAGGATGGATCATCGGAAATGAATATAATCTGAATAATATAAAGTAGGAGAATCGATATAAAAATTATATGGCTCCTTAAATGCGAATTCCACAAAGGAAGGAAGTTCGGGAATTGTAAAGTCGAGATTACAACTGAGAAACGGCGTAAAAGATTTATTGTTTCGGCATTATTTCAGTTGGGTTGTAAAAATTTTATGTCCCGGATTTGATGATTTAAAAATTGCGCCGGAATTTTATGTACTTACAAATCATAACCTGGCAGTCTACCTGGCAGGGTATCGGGGAAGTTTACCTTTATGGGGTTGATATTTCGAGTATTAGATATGTTAATATTACCTATAACTATCATGTGGGCGCTCTGGATGTCGGTGTGAAAGCGGGGCGCGTCGGCTGATACTTCGCATTTGTAGTCTCCAGTCATTTCCCTGCTGATGTTCCTGAGAGTAACTCTCGTCGATCCCGAATTCGATATCTGCAATAAACCGGTTTTTTTTAATAACGTTACATCATCACCAACGAAATCCGATCGTTCGGTAATGAAGAAAACTTCCCTTTTTGTACCTATTACGCGCGGTTTCTTCGCCGGAGTTGGTTGTAACTTGTAACGCGATCCGGTTTAAATTAATAAAGCGAATCCTCCGCTAAATCATCGGTAATGAAAAACGAAAAATCCGTTTTGGGCGATGTTGCTTTATTATGCGCGACAAACAACTGTTTTAAATAAAAATCCAATAAGTGGATGATTTAGGGAAAATATTTCCGTGGAGTTTATTCCTCGAGCGCGGTCCGCTAAGAATGACTGATGTGACATATTGAATTTTCCAAATAAACGTACAGTAAACAAGTTCTTTTATTCTTGAGGCGGTACGGCGAATATTCCGGAGGCTTATGCATTATGGAAAACTTCGATGCACGAACATGAAAATTTCACGACGTATTTGCCGCATTCTGTCGCCTTCTTTACCCACCTCTAACATATCGAATCACTTTATCTATTTTTCGATCGTTTAAATTCTCGTTTGCCTCCGATTTTACTTATTGTAGTTTCCCAGAGAAACATCCAAATACCCAGAAATTGACTCTCATAACTCACACTTAGACTCGAAACGCTATTACAACGTGCACAAATTGTTTGTAGTTACAAAAAATCGAATTTTTCCTCTTGGCGTAAAAAATGTAAACTTATTCGATGCCTGAAATTTTCGGGCGTGCTTGAAAAAGTCAATATTTGCCTAGCGATAATTCAAGCACCAAATAACGGGGAAACGGGCGACAAAAACCTTGTTACCTCGAGCCGAAAGGTGATTCAATAAGTGAAATGAAAATTGGATTTTCCTGCAGGACAACGAGCGGCATTTAGGAAACGTCAACTGTGTATCAACTCGAGGCTCTTTTGTCGCGAAAAATATGGCCAGAAGAAAATTCATTCGCGAAAAAAACCGATTAAATTGATTTATGTAACCGCCGAAGTGATTTAGCATCAACCCACCTGAATTTATCCCCGTAATTTTTCGAGTTTAACGATAAAAATTAGCCGGTGTTTCCCCGTTTCAACGCAGGGCGCAAAACTTGTAGTATAAGTGCTAAACAGAGTTCTCTAAACCCGCATATAATAAGATTACGAATGCGATAGAGAACATTAGACAGTAGACTCGGGCGATTCGGATTCAGATATTCAGCTCGAAATGTTTTCAGGAGCGAAAGCTGATTCGGCAGAAATGTTATTCGAGTTATGATGGGCCTTTATTTTTGTTAAATATGCACCCTTCGCATTTCTGAACATCAACGTTTGTACCTGCATGCGGAGAAAGGGGATTTTCTCGGCTCGATTGAAGTATTTGCAATAAATTTTCACGCTTGGAGAATGCAATGTTTTGATGTACATCTATGTAATTTGTTTCATTAAAAAATATACAGCAGATGCCTCGTCGAGCGAAAAAGTATCAAAAGCCAGTAAACAAGAGGGCCCCGATGAAAAATTACCATCAAAGAAGGAATACAGATTTTTTTTTTCGGAGGTTAGATAGCGAATTACGGAGAAAGCGTCGTAATTAAAACGGGAGATAAACGAATCTTTTCACGAACTCGCGAATTCGAAAAATATTAAAAACTCCAGATGATGCTGTAATACAGGGTGTCCCAATGAAAAGTAGCCCCTTTAGTGAGTTGATCATTTTTAAACGCCTAATCATAAAAACATATTTTATTTTCCTAAAACTTTTTGTTACAGTGACACACAAATTTTGTATCGCCTGTACAGGGTGTATCATAAAAATCCCCTCTTTTAAATTCACATTAACCAAATTTTATGAAATAGAACATCTTCTTTTGTAAAATAACATGTACAAATAACACAATTTCGTAAAGTAGAAGAGCATAACTTTCAAAATACCTCTGTATATACGGGGTGTTCCATTTAAAAAAATTGAATAATGTGAAGTTAAAAGAGGAGATTTTAATACACCACCCTGTATTGATAATGCATAATTTCTGTTTTCTAAGAGTTTCTAACAAAACTAATAAAATAAAGCATATTTAAGAAAACCGAATGTTTTTATGATTATACGTTTAAAAATTATAAGCTCATTAAAGGGGCTACTTTTCATTGGGACACCCCGTATTTAAAAGCCTGCATACAGGGTAGGTACTAAATTTCAACGCGATAATTTAGTGCATAATTTACGAGGATAGCGCGAGAACAAAACTACCCCTTACTAAATATAAGTACAAATAAATACCCGACGTCAAAACGCGCCGTCGGAAATAAATTTCCCCAGTAATAATAATTCATCGTGAGCGAAAGCACTAAATCAAGTTCGCATCCGATTCGCGACTTTATATCTCGCGTATAGGGAAACTAACAACAAACTCGATATCGGCCATCCGAGCCTTTTTGCTCCACGACTAGCACGAAATCTGGAATATCTTGGAGACCGCCAACTCCTCGGGGAGCAGCGACATTGATGTGAGTATTTCCCCCGGAGCGCTCCCCATCTCGCGAGGATTTTATCTCCATTGATAACCACCTCCCCGAGGCCGAGTTTGATAAGTTCGCGGCGTTATTGATTTCGTTAAATAGTTTTATTTGCCTCCAACGAATGTTAGTACGAATGGTAAAGTTTACTAAGTCGGAGCGGGTTAACGCGCATGCGCAAATAACGTCGAATTCTGTGTTCTGACAGCGTCAAAAATTGTGTATTTAATTTCAGTAGATGGACAAAAATGTTTGTTTTAGATAGAAAATGATTATTATTAGACGGGAGTAAAAGAGGGTGCAGGAGAAGGTAAGGAAGAGTAGAATAGGAAGGGTAGTGTAGAAGAAGGGATGTGGAGGTAGAGGATGGTTAGATGGGGGTAGGGAAGGGTGGGTGCAGGGTAGGTTAATATACTTTAAATTTTTCATAAAATAACAATTTACGGAATCTGGCAACGATGCATAGTTTTTGACGCTGTCAGAACACAGAATTTGACGTTTGACACTCCGACTTAGTAAACTTTACCCACGGTCGTATATTTCTAAGGACTGGCATCTCCCTATGCTTATGCCATAGACAAAATAAAATCTTTCTTTCTCTATGGCTTATGCATTAGAAAATGTGTCTCGTTATTTGAGGACTTTTTGAGCTTCATTTTTGATCCGCAAGGTGGCGAACGATCGGAGGACCAACTTATCTCAGCCAATCAGCGTCGCGCTAGATTATAAATCGCGGTTGTGTGAAACGACAGTTCGAGCTGTCAAAAGTACAAAAAATTATTTTTTGACATTTCGATGAGAAAATGGAGAAATATATTAACCGAAGATACGTGAGGCATGATGTTTGGAACAAAATTATCGCTGATTTAAGTATATTTTTATATTTTGTATCTATTTTTAGTTTGAATAAAACCTATCTTAATGCTAATTCTGCATAATTCGTACGCAAAAAACCGCGGTCCTTTACAACATCGCCTTCTAGCGATCGTTTTAGGAACCCTCTGTTTTATCCTCAAATAACGGGACACTTTTTCGACCCATGATTCCAGACCTTATAGAAATATAGGACTATGACTTTACCAAACAATATAAGGAATCGGTTGTGGGATTTTCTGTACTCACATCGACGTTAAAATCGGCGAACGTGACGGTGAAGGCTCGAAACGGGGGCGACTCCTTGGGAACGAATCTGTAAAACTCCTCGTCGTTCCAATACCATTTGATCGAATACAAAGCCACTTCCTCGAGATTGTAGTCGCAAGCCAGCGTTACAGTGTCGCCCGATAGAGCGGCTTCCGGTACGTTGATTTTCATCTCTTTCAAGGCCCCGCATCCTGGAAAATAACAAAAATTCTTTAGGTTTGTAGATAGTTTCGTCGGAACAGCGGCCCGTCAATCAGGCACATCGGCTGGAATTGGATTCGCAAAAGACAAAACCGGTTAATTCGGGGATTAGGGTCGACGCGGATCGGTTCGTGACTTTCGGAATATCTTTCTCCATTTCAAATGAATCGGAGAACTAATTTTTCGCGTTAGACAATTCCTCCTCTATCGGACTGATTAGCATGGCGGAAATGTAATCTATTTCCGGTTTATGGAGATGCGGAAATTAAATTTGAAATTCATCATCGGCTCGGAGGTGGCGGGATCCTTGCCGGGCCTCTCGAGGCGCATTCGAATTTCGCCAGGCGAATATTATACAGAACGGTTTGGTATAATAGGTTTATCCGAAAAATATTACACCTACATAAACTTTACCCCATTTCCGATTGCAACATGGTCATTTCTATGAGTGGAACAAAGAAAGACTATTAAAATGACAGTTGTCCGAGTGAAAAGTTGCAATGACACAAATGTCACTTTTTCCTTTTTCTTCATAAGTGTCTAATGAAAGTTGTCTTTATCGCACCTATGGCCTATATAACCTATGTTGCGATCAAAAATGGAGCAACCTGTATGGTCATTTCTATGAGTGGAACAAAGAAAGATTATTAAAATGACAGTTGTCAGAGTGAAAAGTTGAAATGACACAAATGTCACTCTTTCCTTTTCCTTTATAAGTGTCTAATGGAAGTTATCTTTATCGCACCCATGGCCTATATAACCTATGTTGCGATCAAAAATGGAGCAACCTGTATGGTCATTTCTATGAGTGGAACAAAGAAAGATTATTAAAATGACAGCTGTCAGAGTGAAAAGTTGAAATGACACAAAGTCACTCTTTCCTTTTCTTGTCTTTATCGCACCTATGTTGCAATCAAAAATGGAGCAACCTGTATACTAGATGTCCGGAAGCAATGAAATTATAACAGTGAAAATATTTGAAAAAATTCCCACCTCTAGTATAGTACACCCTGTGTGCTTGCATAATACATTTTAATCAGTTTCTGGGATTGACTTTCGTAGTAAAAACTCATTGAAGTTTACTTGCACTAAGGTTATATAGATATATAATCCATTTGATCCCTTTGTGATAACGGAAGTCCATTTGGGAAAGTGGGTAATATCGTAAAATTAAGAGGAACTATCGCATAGAACAAGAAATAGCAAATTCGCGTCCAAAAAGACATTTCCATTTAAAGCGGAGAATTGTTGGTGGGCGTCTGGAGCACATTCGCCAGTCGGAAAGAGGAGAAGGAGGATCGGTAAATAAATTCCATACGATAAATTACATTTCAAAGGTAATTGCCATGTCATCTACAGAGAGAGAGTTACATTCAAGTCAAAGATTAACGCAGGAAATGATACATTTTCCATTATCAATATGTCATTTCATTGTATAATGGCCTCTTTTATAACTTCGTTTTCTATAAATTTTCATTTCCGCTTCGAAAGGAGTTAGACTGCGTACAATTTCTCATTGCGTCGTTTGTATTTTAGTTTCGCATCGAACATCGAAGAAGAAGAAAAACACCCATGCAGAAATGAAATAATATCCTCTAGCGCAATAAAAAGAAAATTTTATTGCCATCCTCGCGAGCAAGTACACTTCTAACAAAGCGACGAAGTTTCACTTTAAGCAGCGCGAACGACATAAATAGTCTTCCGAGTGAAATGCCGAAAACAAAATATCTCGTTTTCTAATGCGAATCAGGAAGCAACCATCGCCCCCCTTCGGGCTATTAATAGCAGGTGGAGACGTTTCGCGACATTGGAAACTTTCCATGTCTCGGATGCGGAATGGAGCATCGAGCATTCTAAATCATAAATATGTATCGAGTGGAGAACAAAACGAAGTCAAAACGCCGAGAAGGGGACGTTTCACTATCAATCCGCGATGGAATTTAGTCGGACGAAATTTCCACAACACCCTAAATTAATCGATCAGAGTGCCAGGAATTCCTGGTGTGGCAGAACGCAGAAAGAACAACGGAAAATTCGATGACAAACAACAGCAGCATTGGATGGATTTTTGCTGGAGAACTGGGAGTGGATTCCTGGGTTTCGGTCCACGTGGATTATCCGCGATCCACGTGCATTGGCATGCCAATGTTGGCGCGATATCGACGCGTTGCGGTCCCAGCCACAGCCATAAAATATACCACGCACTGAACTTGGCAAATGAGTTATGACTAGTCGAGGAGAGAGGAAAAAACCGCCCGGGGGAATTCGAGATTCGGGTGAGTGGTTCTTATGTTTAAGTCGAGAGCGTCAGATTTTCCTTTCGCCTTTCCTTTAAACCAGCAGATTTTACGAGGGTGTCACCGGCGATACCGAATATTGTGCATTTTAGGCCCATCGCTCACGGAACAACTGTTTTGAAATAAAGATTTCAATTTAGTTTAGTCTGTAACCAGTTTACAACTAATATTAAACTTATGTACACACACGGATGCGACTATTATAAAATAGTTTCAATCAATTGCCGTAGTAATTTATCGAATGTCGAATAAATCACACCAGAAATTGGCAAGAATTTAAAGCAACTTGAAACTGCAAAGCGACTGCGACCGCGGGAAATGGTCGGGTACAACTGGTTTATGATTCATTGCAAACTAGTTTCATTTGAATCGACTTGTGTGCGGTTCCACACTACTGTACATTGCGCGAGGTTGCAAAATAGTTGCAAGATCAACTGGTTTACAATTTTTATTTCAAAACAGTTGCTTAAGTGAGCGTTGGGCCTTACTATACATTGCCGATGTTGCAAAATAGTTGCAAGATCAACTGGTTTACAATTTTTATTTCAAAACAGTTGCTTAAGTGAGCGTTGGGCCTTACTATACATTGCCGATGTTGCAAAATAGTTGCAAGATCAACTGGTTTACAATTTTTATTTCAAAACAGTTGCTTAAGTGAGCGTTGGGCCTTACTATACATTGCCGAGGTTGCAAAATAGTTGCAAGATCAACTGGTTTACAATTTTTATTTCAAAACAGTTGCTTAAGTGAGCGTTGGGCCTTACTATACATTGCCGAGGTTGCAAAATAGTTGCAAGATCAACTGGTTTGCAATTTTTATTTCAAAACAGTTGCTCCGTTAGCGGCCGGCCTTGCGAAATTAAAACTGGGTAGCAAAAATCGTTCATATTTTCCCACGTACAATAAATTCCGAAACTTGTTTAAACTTGTACATATACACAAAAGAATTTGGGCATAACGCGAGTTAAATTCGTTCTATTCTTCGGCGTTCCTCGTAAACATCCTCCGAGTTATCGCCTCCTAATTTTCATTATTTTATTATCCTTTCGGCTCGCGTTCGAAATGAAAAAGCGAAAACGCTATACGAAGTACAAGGAAATCGGCAAATTAACCATCTTCTATTCATTTATTATCCGAATTTACGAGAGCAATTAAACGGCCTCTCTCCCGGATTATGAGCTGTATTATTCATTCGATGGCCGCTTCGTTTCGAATGCTCGAGTGCTGAGTAAAACTTTCAACGAATGTCTACTACAATTGAAGCCGGAATGCGAATAGAGTGTACTCACAAATTGTGTTTTTTTTACGACATTTTAATTATACCTCAACGATTTTTTTATTTCCATATAAACCATTGAACATAACCCGGCTAATTTACAGATATACTGTTAATTCCGTCGGTGATTTAGCGGCTAGAGGGTAAAGATAAATCGAGGGAATGTAACAAGCGGCTCTCTTCAAAGTGTGAAACTTTTTCAATATTTCCCCAGTTGGCGGGGCAAGAACAAGCGGCACAATGAAGTAGGGCAATTTACATTAAAATTCGAAGTGAAACGAGAGGGAAGAAAAGAAAAACACATTTCGCCGAACGGTCTAAAAAATTAATAACGTATTTTATATGCGAGAGCGAAGAGGAGAGAGAACCAACGAGCGCCTCTATCAGGGAGACTTTCGGGGAGCCATAAAAAATGTAGTTCGAGCCCAGATAGTTGGGGTAGATAAAACTAAAAAGCCCCTCCGCGAAAAAACAACTTTTGATCCACCGGCGAAGACAGTCAAATTCGAACGAAATTTTATACAAAACTTCCTCGAATTAATCACCGCCGTACTAAATTAAAGGGAATATAATGCTAGCGAATGGAGGAATTTAATTAGAGCGAGGAAGCTCTACATACTTTCTTAGAGCCTTTCGAACTACCTTATACAAGTATATACATTGCAAAAAGTTGCGCGAAAGTTCGCCCAACTAATTTCGCTGTATCTACAGCGAAATAACCGAAACGGGTTAATATAAATCTGAAAAATTGCGGTCGTATTTCACAATACTTGTAAAAAAAATCTCTACTCTAAGCGCGATGGATGCTCGGATATTTCTCCATATATTCCCAAGAAGGTAGAGGTAAGTAAGCCATTTCTAAGCGCATAACACAAGTTATTAGAGCCCGTCAGAGAGTCCTGGAACTGAAGAGACGTTCGGTGGATCTTTTATTCAATAGCCAGAGCCTCGCTCTGGATTAGATGATTAGCTTTTTTTCTGCATTTCATCCCACAAAGCGAAGCGAAGCCCTAGGATATTACATTTCGTTTCGGAGCCCAGGTATGACCTCGGTCCAGGAATTTCGCCGCTAATTTAAATGATAACGCGCCATTTCTGGATTGAATGCGAATGCTGGAAACGCTATCGGATGGCGCGAGCCTCAAACGCCCCGACAGGAATCGAAATGGATGGAAAAAACTGGATAGTAGAGAAGGTTTTTAGGAAAAAGTTGTTTGTGTCGAAACCTGTGAAGATTTCGGAAGCGAGGAAATAATTCGAAGAAGCGCGCTCGAAAAATGAATAAATGAATAGAATTAAATCAACTTAAAATTATAGTTTGCAGTAAATCACGGGAGTTTTCTATTAAGCGGAGCTTTTATGTGTCGCGTTGGTTCTTGACCGATAAATATGAGCTGTAATTTCAGTGCTTTGTGATTTTAGTTCGCCCAGGTAAGAATGGCGAGCCGGGGGAATGGAAAGTTCTTTGTGAAAAATTTAATTAAGCGAAGTCGGAGGGAGGCGAAACGTCGGATCCGGAAAATATAGTTTCCTTTCACGGCCGGAAATTCGGAAGTGCGTCGGAGGAAAATCGGGAAAATCGCGGCGATCGTAAAAAGTGACGGAAAATCCTTGAGTTACGACTTGTTACGCGATTGTAGAACACTCGTAAACTGTCCGATGGAATTTTCCCTTCGACCCGGACGCAATAAAATTCATAAAACTTCCTGACTAAGTAAAAGAAATGATCGAGAAGAAATATTATATTGTCCGTTACCTTCGATTCTATTCGCATGAAGAAAAAATACAACCGTTCGATATCGCCGATAAAAATAAAGAGCAGTAAATGTCTATTTGTAACGATATTTATCGACTGCCGGCTAAATTGGTTTCCTTCTCCGGTATATCTTATTTGTAAATATTTTCGAAAGGGAATAAGCAAGCCATAAAATCTTCTTCAACTTCTGTAAAAGTACATTTCTCGATCTCATTATTATTACGCGGGAATACCTACATTTACATCCGCATCGAACGAAACAATATATTTTTAAGAATGCCTATTATAGAGTCCATAAATAAAACGAACTTTCGGAGTTTCACCAGATAAGACCGCTGGAACTTAAAGGGCCTTTATCTCGCTAGGTACATAAGCCTTTCTCGGACTTTTATTTACCAAAAGTTCGACTTATACCTAAGTCTCGCAAACAAAAAAATTACCCAAGTTTATGTACATATAAATCAGCCTATAGGGTCTAAATCTCTTCAATGGGACACTATTCATTATTAAATAAACAATTATCCCAAGTTCTATAACAATTTATTACAAATTATCTCGAAATCATCTCATAGGTATAATAACACCATCATCAGAAAGTTTCAACAAGCTCTATAAACTATTCCGCAAAGATACTCGAAACAAAATGACTCTAATGTAGCCTCTTTGATGGTGTATATTCGGTAAATATTTAGAGTATACGTACGGAACATTATTAGCCTATTAAAGCCGATGGAAATTATTGAGACGCCTCTAAAATAACAAAGGAATAACTTCGTAACCCTCTCGGGCAGCATTGTAAATATTCTTCGTATTGTTACGCGAATCGATCAACCCTTGAATACATTAATTACGCAAATATTGGATGCTTAAATTGGAAACTTCTGGATAAAATAACAGCGGGCTCGATGTCGGTGCAAATTAGCGATGTATTGCTACTAGAGGAAATTTTATTGTACCTATTTTTCGGATAATTCACAGAATTGTCACATTTTTCAATTATTTGGAAAACTGCCCGGTTTGCGGGAAGGGCAATTCTTTAGAGCGAAAGCTCCACTCTCGAGGAATTTTTGATATATCGCCGGGATATGTAGATAATTGTTTCTAGATAAGCCCGTAAATTCACCTGATCTGAGCCCCGTCGAGAATTGTCTGCGCCGCAAAACAAAAGCTCCACTTCACATATCCAAGCTATATACTTCACATATCCTGCAACCTAATATTTACAAAAGATTCGCGCGAAAATACCTTAAATAAGGATATATTCCTTAAGGATATATAGCCGACGAGATAGTTCCTATACCCCACTGATATCGGATTTCGGAGATTCGAGCGGCCAGTGTTTTATCCTGCAAGGCAGATAATTTAAGTTCCGGGGAGACTTACGAGTTCGAGAATCCTCGAAAATCATCCAATCAAATTCCTCTTCAACCGGGGATTCATTATATCTGGAGCATTCTGGACGTTTGTAAAGTATATATGGAATATTCCGGTGGTTCACCGCCAGTTTCGCCATTATTTTGTGATGATGCATTTAGTGTACATTATTGAGGAATCAAACCCGACTACAAATATTTAGAAGCGGTAATTATCTATTATTATAATCTTCATCGTTTATGCATTTTCCCTTCGTCCTGTTTTTCCTTAAGCTGATCATACACTACGAATATTTCAAACACACGATATGCAAGGCTTTTCGGTCAAAGAGGATTTAGTGTTGGTACTTTTCTTGTATTAAAAGTCATTTTGTTACAGACTCTTAAGAGAGTAGATTTTTATCGGAATATCCTTTATTGAACAACGAGTAATTTCCCCATATTGGTTATAAACCGAGAGCGAGCTACCGACGATGATTCCTCGTAAGTAATGAGACGAGCAACGTCGTTTCGCTTTACGAATAGCTCGGAGAGGACCGCATGAAAGTTTTTCCCATTTCTTTCGGCGATAAATAATTCATATCTAAATGAAATCGTTTCTGTTGCGGCGCCGGAACGGACCCCGCCCGGTTATTAGTCAAACTCCTGCGGGTCGCATTTATCTCGGACCTATTAATAATTACTTGAGAATGGATTTCGGACCATCAGAAAAGATCAAGAGGTGTTGAGACGTCTCAATTTGTCGGGCCCCCTACCCGGACGGAGAATTATAAGGGTTAGATTCCATTGTTGGGGCGCTGAGAGAGGACTCCCCCGAATCAGGCTCTGTTGATTTAATGGAGCACAACGTTTATTTCGCTGTTGTTCCTCTTAATATGTTCACTCTATAATATTATGGAAGTTTGTATAGATTTCCTTTCGGTGGGTTTAATTATCGCGCAAAGCCAATTAAACTTATTTAATTAAGTGTTTTATCTAAAAAGGGGAGTTTTCCACGTCTATGATAGACGTTGAGGGTTTCCGTCGGAGCGGCGGCGAAACGGGAGAATATTTGAAGGCTGGCTCTCGCCCGGAGCCGTAAAAGGCCAGATTTACATAGTATAAGTGTGATTTACATGTTTAGTGTCCCTGACGTTTCGTTATTATTACGTAATCCCTGTTTCTTTGTTACATCGACCGGGAATGATTACCATAATAACCCGTCGATTAATCTCAGCAACCGGGGGTCCTCTATTATTTAAGGGTAGGTGACTCGAAGGGCTTACATCAAAATTCGACAAAGCGACTAGAACAAAAAAATAATATAACATAGTCGTTTAGCCAAATAGTCAAAGACCAGCCCTAGACATTCTGTCAATAGGCAGGTGACAGTTGACAGTTGTAAGTTGTAAAAGAGAACCGCTGAGGTTTGAACAAAAAGTCGTCGTTATGAAGTTCTGTTTGGAAAATAAAGTGCAATCGGGGGAGGATTAGATTTTTAAGTAAACCCTCTACAATAATATCGCATTTACGCCTGCGAATCGGTCCCGTCGAGGCATTATTTTTCCGAAGGGAGAGCGACGCTGTACGAAAATAAACTGCCGCGATTGATAGTATGTTCAGTCGATTTGCTATATTTGTAAATTTACTACGTTTTTGGGTAAACGTCGCATTCGGAAAGTGGATACATCCGATAGTCCGTTTCGTTTTTATTTGTTTTCCTCGTGTGTTCATAAAGAGGAGCGCATAAAATAAATAAGGATCGACCTCGCGAATTTCCCCGGTTATGATTCAACAGGGAAGAGCCGTTTCCAATGCCAAAGATTGGATTAGAAATGGGGAAGTTATCTGGAATTTTTCGGGGGAATCCCAGCTCCAAAACCAAACCATTCGCAGATACTAATTTAATTGAATTTACACCTATTCTTAAAGTCTTATAAAATTCTTATAGTCTTTTATTATGTATTAAAGACAACTTCCATTAGACACTTGTAAAGGAAAAGGAAAGAGTGACATTTATGTCATTGCAACTTTTCACTTTGACAACTGTCATTTTAATAATCTTTCTTTGTTCCACTCATAGAAATGACCATACAGGTTGCTCCCTTTTTTGATCGCAACATAGGTTATATAGGCCATGGGTGCGATAAAGACAACTTTCATTAGACACTTACAAAGGAAAAGGAAAGAGTGACATTTGTGTCATTGCAACTTTACACTTTGACAACTGTCATTTTAATAATCTTTCTTTGTTCCACTCATAGAAATGACCATGTTGCAATCGGAAATGGAGAAAGGTGTATAAAAAAACTCTGATTCGAAGCTGACAGAAGGTATTATTTTTAATTGTATAATCAGACCACCCTGTAGAGTGTGTGAAGCGATCGGAATGAAATTGAAACCGACAAAGCCGCAGCAAAGCAGGGATTTATTTTTTGCGTCTGCGAAAACAATTTAAACGTTCCCTCTGTAGTATATATTCAATTTAATTTTTTTTACTTATTCCGCGTCCGCACGATAGGCAATAAGGAGCTTTCATAAACTACAATCAGGACGTTTTTCGTTTGTCATAACGAGCTTGTAAAAAAACCTAAACCTAAAGGTAACAGATGGAAGGCAATAATAGCTTCCGTGTCCGTATTTTACAAAAGACTTTTCGTTAACGTCGAATGCGAAGCGGCAACGAAATAATTACGAGCGGAAAAGTGCAATTAAAACCCAATTTTGCACCGGGAAATTTATCGTCGACGATTTGTGTATCGGGCGCAAATGTTTCTATTGTGCAAAAGTAACTCTTGATTGCGAAAAAAATGGTCGAGCTTAAAACAACGATTGTCGGAATTCCAAGGGAAAATAAAATCGTTAACCAATTGGATTGCCGTTTTTATAATAAGCTTATCGGTAATTTAATCCGAGCAGACGTGTACATGGAATTCCTCGTGGAAAAATAGCAGGAAAACGCGCTTTGTAAACGAAATTTCGTTTGTAATCTCTCCGATTACGTTGCTAATCCATTTTTAAAGACAATATCGTACTCACCGTCGCAAAGAGAGCAAATTACAACGAAGAGTGTGAAGTAGAAATACCTAACAATCTCTTCTGAAGTCATTTCCATCTTCTTGCACATCTTAAATGCGTTGCAAAGTCGGGCTCGTCGGGCACAGGACAGGAGTCGGCTCCTAAACAATAATTATTCGCATGTAAAAAAAATTAATCCCAACTTAAAAAAAATAGTACAATTTTCGATGAAATCTTTCGTTTAGAATCCAATCGAAACGCCATGTTATTTCACTTAAACACAGCCAGATTAATTATGCCAGATAAGTATAAATTAACGAAATTATTCCGAGTGAATTAATAGGGCGATTTGATAATGAATGGAAATGAAATTGCCTTTTAAACGGCCTTAATGCCTCCGAAGCTCTAACGCCTGCCCTGGGACAGTCTGAATCTGGTTGTCTCCTATCTCTTTGGAATTCACTAGCAGCTATGGCAAATGGACCGAACCCCTTAATCTGCCATTACTCCAATTGTAAACACTTTTAATGGACCCTAAATGGCTTAATAAAATTTTATTTCTTATTATACGGGATTTATGGGGTTTATACTAGCTTCATTAACATATGCTATTTATCGCCGGCGATTCGGTTAGATGGTAATTAGATGTGCGCTTGTGGAAAAAAAATCTATCAATTTTCATAAATCACTCAATTACAATGGAGGCATTTCGTCGGCTCGTTCAGCCATCAATGAAACGTCAAACTTCGAATATTAAAAATTTGTCGACGAAAATATATTCGAGCTAAGAAATATTGGGGGTTTTGATGGGAGGTTGACGTCGACAATGACGACGAGTGAACGACATTGAAAAACGCTTTTGTAACGACAGCAACTCCGATAAAAAAAAACACCTATTAAAATCTCAACGGAAATCGATATTTAGCGGAGAAATGTGCCGGAAAATTTCGAGAAAATGCATAAGGTAGCACTACAATATTCCCTATTTCATAGGATAATGATCCACTAAAATATATCTACACTCATGAGCAGGAAAAATATAGGCTGCTGTGGAAGGTATTAACTAATTTCAAAGTAATGAAAGTGTACTAGAGAGTACTTGTAGTCAGGAGGCAGCAAGTCCTGCAATTAACGAAAAAGTAATGTCTCCAGCAGGAAAATACCAGCTATAGAAAACCAAGACTAATTAGGTAAAATATAGGATTAATAAACTTTAGCAGGAAACTAACTGGAAAACTGAAAAAGGAGGAAAAACTTGAGAGTACTTGTAAAAAGGAGACTCTCAATCCTGTAATCAATGAGAATGTTAAGTTTTCAAATATAAATTAGGTAAATGAAAAATGGAATAATTGGGTATAATGAAGGATGACACAAATTGGAGAAATAAAAAACTTAAATTAACTAGTAGAGAGTACTTTTAAACAGGAGACAGCAAGTCTTGCAAAGTAATGTCTCAAAACCTAAATATTTCTATGTAAGCAGGAATATACAAGCTATAGAGAACGTGGTCTAATTGGGCAAAATATAGGATTATTTAAGTTTAGCAGGAAACAAACTGGAAAACTCAAAAAAAAAGAAAAAAAAAGCTAGAGAGTACTTGCAAACAGGAGACTGTTACTCCTGTAATCAATGAGAAAGTCGAGTCTTCAAAACTGAATTATATAAAGATAAGTGGAAAAATATAAACTGCGGAAAATACGAACTGTAATTGGGTAAAATAAAGGAATAATGAAGTTTAAAAGAAGACGCAGATTGGAGAAATCAAAAAGGAAATAAACTAGAGAGCACTTACGAACTGGAAACAGTAAATCATGCAATTAACGAGAACGAATAAATCAATATTCGCATCTAAAAGAAAGTAAAATTTATTACATTTTATTGCTTCATATTTAAAAAAAAATACTACAAATTTCAATAGATTTCATCTCGACATGGAAGTTATTTCTGCATCGTTATACATAAATCCCAATTCCCTACAAAGCTCGCAAAACACAAACAGAAATCCTAATTACAAAATAAACACCCAGAGAAGACGTAATAAAATTTGAAAAGCATCAAACTAAGAGCCCCTCCGAACTTCCAACATCTTTAATAATTCAAAACTACATAAAGCAACGAGCGCACATCCAAATCCGCCCGTCGCAACCCATCCAGTTTCCACGTAAATAAAACCCTCCAGAAGAAAAAAAAAATCAAATTCAATCGAACAAAAACCTTCTATTAAGCCATCATCGGGATCGTCGAAGAGATCGACAACGAGAACGCACTCGTCGATGTCGTGGCCCGGCGAAAAAGCGACGGCGGCGGCGGCGGCGGCGGCGGCGGCGCCGAGAGAGCGATGCCGGCAATTTGGACGGTAACACGGAACTGGAGAGATTGAACAGACGTCGCGACGTCTTTCGCGTGCCTCGTCGACGACACGCTGCGTCGACTCGCGACAAAACTACGGGGCGAAAAAAACCGGGGCCACTTCATATGCTGGGCTCTCCTCGTTCGCTTTATTTTACATCGCATTCCTTCACCTATTTACACGCCGGAATTAGACCAGACATCTACTGATGATAAAATGATAAATGCAATTAATGAAATTGTTATAAAAAAATTAACAGGTTGGTGAAGAATTGGTTAAAGGAGTAGTAGATGATGAAGGGAGAGGTTGAATGTTTTTCGTCGTCGAAAGCTCGAAAATGCAATTAATGAAATTGTTATAAAAAAATTAGCAGGTTGGTTGAAGAATTGGTTAAAGGAGTAGTAGATGATGAAGGGAGAGGTGGAATGTTTTTCGTCGTCGAGAACTCGAAAATGCAATGAATGAAATTGTTTTAAAAAAATTAACAGGTCGGTTGAAGAATTGGTTAAAGGAGTAATAGATGATGAAGGAGAGGTGGAATGTTTTTCGTCGTCGAGAGCTCGAAAATGCAATTAATGAAATTGTTATAAAAAAATTAGCAGGTTGGTTGAAGAATTGGTTAAAGGAGTAGTAGATGATGAAGGGAGAGGTGGAATGTTTTTCGTCGTCGAGAGCTCGAAAATGCAATTAATGATATTGTTATAAAAAAATTAACAGGTTTGTCGGTTGAAGGATTGGTTAAAGGAGTAGTAGAAGATGAAGGGAGAGGTGGAATGTTCTTCGTCGTCGAGAGCTCGAAAATGCAATTAATGAAATTGTTATAAATAAATTAACAGGTCGGTTGAAGAATTGGTTAAAGAAGTAGAAGATGATGAAGGGAGAGGTGCAAAACAGCTCGGTATAGAATAATGCGAATCGGGAACAAACTGGGGGGGTAAATGCGGATAATTGCGCGATTTATCGCAAACAAATAGCGAATGTTTTTCGACCGTCGAGAACTCGAAAGGCGGCAAAAAGCGGACGTGGTGCACAAGTCGCCCGTCGGCTGCTCGCCGAACGCCGAGACAGACGTAAAAGTTTTTCCATAAAACGAAATGTAGTTAGTGAAGCGTTCAAATTCTCGTCAACGATACAGTTTTTGCACAGCTCGCGCACCAGAATTCCATCGTTAGAAGTTTCCTCGTCGAGACCCTGACGAAAAAACAGAAAAAAAACCAGTAACAACGGCCATTAGATCAAACGAAATTATCAATCTCTTTTCGAATTCGCGCATTCCGCCGGAGAAACAACGTTAATAACGTCGTTAATTATACGATTATTACGCCGTAACCGTTCTACCGAATATGGTTCAAGGAATTCGTTTCGTTCCAAAATATCGCTCTTTTATACTACTGCTTGTTTTCAGTACTGCAAAAATAGCCTTTGTGTATACAATTTTAACGATTCAATTATTAACCATCTTGATCTCGATGCTCTTGCGGGTCTCTGGTGTCTTTCATCTGAAAACTTAAGATCTGTGCATGGTAAAATCGCAATTTCGAAATAATTCCCGATCGGTGAATTGCACCTTCCACCGCAGTCTTTCGAAGCCGCTCTAAACCCAATAATATGGGATAAATTCTGAAGACGAATAAGTTGGCAAAGAAAGCGACCAAATAGTAGAAGAGATCCAATTAACCAGCAGAATAATACAAGAACAATCCAATTAAGCAAGAACACGTTTTTAACAATTTTTAATTAACATTGCAGTACACCAGTAGATTACATTTGTTCGTTAAACCTCTAAAAATAACTAAAACGAGAAACATCATTCATCATTATCATCATCAGCGTTTTGTATGGATAATAAACATTTATTTGGCTATAATAACAGTTAACTAATGTTTCTTAAAAAGGATATATTAATGTGGAAATATTTTTCATACCTCCAGGCCCAACGGAGGCGGCGGAACGGCACTATTTTATTATTTTGGCGGCCGCAGGAAAGGAGGCGGGCGAGACAACAGCAGCGGTCTTAAACTAAAATGAATAGCTCGCATGCAAATTGAATTGTTTCTCGATTTATTGTGTTATGTGTAAATTGATATTTTCCTTTTTCCCCCTTTTTCCCTCAGAATTTTTCTCCGACATCGCGAGCTCCTAGATTTATCTTATTGCTTTCGGAGGGAGTATTTATGGCTGCCGATCCTTGATGCACTATCTAGTTAGAAACGTTATTTCCTTCTAGTGTGTCCTCATTCACCATTCGTTCTTTTAATAAGACACTCTCTTGGAGTTTCAAGTCAGATTTAGAGGAGCAACTCCGCGAGATATGCCCCCATAAATTGTGATATTTTAATATACAGGATATAGGTCGATCGGAATCGTCGAGATTTCATATGATGCTGTAGAAATTATTGGATTAGATGTAGCTATTTCGATTTTTTTAATGAAGAGCTTTTGATTTTAACAACCGTTTCAACAAATCACCTAAATCAGTCTGAACTATTCTAGCCATAGAAATCGTCAAAAAATCTTATCCTATACAACTAAACCATTTCTACCAACACAACAATTATTATATTATTATTATAGAATAGACATTATTAGTACGAAAAATTTAGCCGGTTTTATAAATTATTTTCCACCCCGTTGGTCGCTTTGGGACTGGGCGCTCTGATGGTAGCTTTGGGAGTTTGGAAGGTTATTTGCGGAACAGCAAGCACAGCTTTCTTGTTATCTCCTCCTGATGCTTTCCCCAAGTCTTCTGCCACATGATCCTGCAACAATTACCAAGATAAACATCAAACGCCCAACAACAAACACGCAAGAATGGTTCAATAACTTCATTTAGCTAGGTAGACTACATTAGTATCCTCTTTAGCACATGCCACTTACCAAATATTCACTTAAGTGATCATTCATAGACTTTAACCCGAGTACCAACAAATATCCTTGGCTTTTCAGAACCGAAGTGATTCTCTTCTGCGCCTCCTCCATATGTATTGTCTAGGAAAGTAAAGAAATTAACAGGACTTTTCGGATATGAACAGGACGTTTTGTAATCTACCTAGTACTAATCATATAAAACAAACATCTAAATTTCCTTCATACTTACTTTAACTGCAGAATCCGTTGCATTCCAGAAAGCTCGCACCAGACAGTTAATGGAAACCGACAGTTTCTTCGGCACTTTGCTCACCACAGCGCTGGTGAAATTAATCAAATGAACGATCCTCCTGGCAGACTCTCTGGTCAACAGCACGATCAGCTGCTCCAAATTCTCCGGTCGAGCCTGGTTCTCCGGCTCGTCCTTGCTCAAACTACCCCAAAGCTCCTTGCCTTTCTGATACGCCAGTACAGGATCAGTAGCAACCTGTAATTAATATCTAGTAATTGTGGTAAGAGGTTAGATGAATGATTCTCACCAATTCGATAACGTAGATCAAAACGTGCACGGCTTCGGCGCTTTGGTGCTTCAGAGCTTTGACTTCCGCGATGGTCCTTTGGGTCAACCGGCGCTTCAGCTTCCTGGAGAACCGATCGGCGTGGTGCATCGTGTGGTAGGCTTTCCCCGTGGGGTCGTTCGCCACGATGACTTTGCTCTCTGGAACAAGGAATGAGTAGAATCTTATAATCTTATAGCTTTCGTTTGTACCTTCGAAGCTTTTATCGTTATCGTCTGGTAGATATTTATCGACGTATTTCTCGGCCACGTTCAGCGCCCCGTCGAGCTTATCGGCTGCGAAGGCTGTGTATTTGCTGGCTAAAACAGTGTTGCCGATTTGCTTCACTGAATCGGCTCGTTTCAACACCGGCTGGGCGATCTTGGTGCCCACCTCCGTCACGTATTGTCTGGTATTCCAGTAAATCTGAAAGGCATATTATTCAATTTAGTAGTTATAGCTATACCAGTTCTAGACCACTTTCGAGAGAATGGTCTAGAATCGGTACAGAGTTTTTAAATCGCTCGATGCTTTACCATTTCTGGTGGAAGTTGTATGGACGGAACGGTTTGCTCTACGATATCCAGACTCCTGCAAACTATCTGATCGATGGAAGTGATGGGACCTTTGAGCATGAGAAGAGCCGGAGAAGCGGCCTGGATGACGGAGTGAGCCGACGATTCGGCCGATTCGAGTGTCCAGTGCACCAGCACGTTGGAGTTCTGCAAAGACAGTTTGGTTAGAAAATGGGAATTCGTGGGCTTTGAATGGTTTACTTTGATTTTCTTGTAGACTCCTTCGGCGTAATTCCATCCCGATTCGACGATGGGCAGGTTCGTTATTCGAGCGACGGATTCCAGCTCCTTGAAGTCGAAGGCCTTCCTTCTCGATGACTTCGGCACTGGAATGGAAACGTTGAGGTTATTTTTTTGGGAGATCTGTGGCGAGAAAATGCAATAAAACTCGTAATGGTGTAATAAAGGCGTTTAATTATGGTGGAAAATGTGTTTTATTTGTTCCTACATTCTGCGTCCGTTTGTACTGAGCTGGAGACGAATTTTTTCTCCACTGGTTTAGGAATGTGCGATTTTTCTGATGCATGTTTGCCTGCTGATGGTTTCCATAATTTGTTTCTTCTTTTCCTATGAGCCATCATCGGATCTGTAAAGGAGTTGGTTGATTAGAAATCTGGAAATTTTAGAGGTCATTTGGTAGACAATTTTGTTTAAATAGTTAATGAAGAAGAATTTATTTATTTTAACTTTCTATTTATTTTAATTATAATTCGTGAATGAGACTTTTTGAATTTCGTGAAAAAGATAAATTTAAAATAATTCTCTTACCTTTTATCGCCGGCACTTTTCGTTCATTAAATATACTGGTCACTGCACAACTAAATTAAAATTAAAATCACTCAAAAATACCGAACTTTTATCTGTTTATAAATAATATATACGGATTATCCATTACTTTAATTAGAACGTTACCTCATCGTATTTGTTTAATAAAAATAATATAGATAAAATGCAATGGACCGAACCAGTTAATATGTTTCGAATTTCGGTTATTTAATTATTATAAATGGACCAAAATGATTTGAATCAACTTCGATATATGATGCTAAAAAATATGAAAACAAGAAAAATAATGTCACTAGAATTTCCGGAAATGTCTATTTTCTTGAACCAGACATGTTTAAAAAGTGTCATGGTTTCGATCCATGTTAGATTAATTGTGTTTGATTCCACTGAAAATAGTCATAACAAATTAAAGAGTTATGTAAACAGAAGCCTCATTTTATATAATAATGTTTCACATGAATTTATTGGTTCTAGTTTTGTTCCGTTTGAATGATTGTTTATAATTCTTAACGATGCGTTTGCCGGACTTTGGACGTCTATTAGAATTTTTACTAACCAAGCGGAGTTCAATTTCAGAGGTATCTCCACAAATTTGATGAAATAGTTTTTCATTATCGTTCACGGGCTTAGTGAATGATAATGCACGGGCGTTAATTAAAACATTGATTAAAACATTCTCATCATCACGCGTAGGAATGGGTAAAATTATTTGAAAATGAAGCTTATGAATTAGTAATTCGCTTTTTGTACTAACGCTAAGAATTAAGAGAAAAATAAATAAACAATTAAAATATATAGAAAATTAAAGTATTGATTTAAATAAATGGAAACTCCACCGGAAAATATTAAAATGCTTGAGTAAATACACTTAGAAACAATTAATTTTAAAGATGATAAAGTAAAGATTATTTTTTATTTATAATATAGATATACCTGCTTATCACATTATCTTATTTTGAAAAGTACCTTTTTAAATCAAAACATTATCTATTATAATCCCTAATTTTGCAAATTATGTCTAATAAAACAACGCACATTAAAAAAGTATTAGATAATTTAATATCCTAAACAATAAAACAACTATTGTACATACAAATAAATAACCGGCGTAATCATTTGATTCGAAACAAATTGCACCGGTCGAATAAATTTTTATTTACTTTATAAAAACGATCTTCGTTTTGATTTGATGTATAACAATAATTTTAAAAACATTTCAACTTACTTTTGCCGCTTTGCCTAACACTATACAGATTATTATTCAACGCGAGGATCGTTCTTAGCGACTGATTGCAAGAAGGGACCTCTGACATTCAGATTAAAATAACCCCCTTAACCTTTCTTATCGGCACGACAATAATCCGTAACGATTCTACATTCGGTGGAAAAACTATTTCCCGAACGCGAAGCCGGTTTTTCGGTTTTTCTGCGCTAAAATGGTACTCGACGCTGTAGGTATAGGCAATTAAAAACTTGGACTTGCACCCTGATAAACCGAACATAAAACGGCTATTAAAGCTATACAATACATCGCGAGGAAATGTAATTATTTACAATCTTCCGAGTTGTTGAATTAACAAGAGTTAAGTCCATTTGAATTTTAAATCGCGGAAAATTTTAATGCAGTCCTCATGCATAATTCTGCGACTGACTCTTAGAAGGAATCAGAAATGAGATGAGAAATTTTTATATTTCTTTTTTTTTTGATTGTCACGAACATCATCATCCACTTCTATTTCCATTCCTGGCGATTTTGTTACGCATATTTTACTGCCAATTTAGCGGTGATAATGTTCCATTCCTCAGTGATTTTTCTTTATTCAAATAATAGATATTCATTAATCATTATCCACGTTTTTTTAATCTTCAATTCTAAGTGGATGATTGATCTGTTGTGTTACGGGCCTCATCAACATGTATAATTTTAAGGATCTATAAAGTTGGAGACAATGCGCGAAAATAATCAAGAAATCTAACGCAATTTCGCTTATCTAAAATTTTATCACTAATAATCGATAAAAGATTTAATTATTTGAGTTACTTTGGCGAAATTGTATCATTTTTATCGATGAGCTGAGTTTATCCAGTGGGTGTAGAACGTTGTTCGCGAAAATTTTTATTGCCAGTTCTTTAATTTGTTTGAATTTATTGGAAAATCGATGAATTTCAGGTAATAGTAAATACCATTTAGTTGTTGTAGTAATTTGATTACAACTACGAAAAATCTATCAACTTTTTTAAAGCAATTACGAGTTATTTTCTGGATTTTCTATTAGAAGTTTTTTTTTGGATTTATTTTGTGTAAAAGCTTATCGTACATATTAAAAAATATTCTGTATTAATTATCACAAACTTTAATTAATCAATGATAATCCTTTTAAGTACACTTATCAGATTTATTTATTATTAGTTATTTATTAGCGAGTTGAAGAATCTGCGTATTTTTTTTAGCAATGGATAATACCAAAATATTTTTCATCTTGGTATGGATAAACGCATTCACCAGTAAGCATTGTTAAATATCCTTTAATTTATAATTCCTACAAAAAAAAATGATTTTCAGATATTCACTGTGGTTCCGATGTAATTACCATTAAATCACCAGATGCTACTAAAATAGATATAACTCCTATCAGCAATAGGGGATGGAATTTAACCATGGACGAAAACAATCATAATTTCGAGACCCGTAAAGAATTATTTATAATAAATGACCCCAGATGCAACGGTACATTATTTTTACAATTATTGCGATGATTCAATATCAACGAAACCATTCTTTTAGAAAACACTTTTCAAAAATTTTCAACGGGATTCGATGTTAACAGTTTCATGTACGAACTGGACTCGGATTGCAAGTTCTATTCCGACGAATCGTTCGACTACGAAAATCAAAACCAAAGACATTTCCAATTTCATTTAACCTACGACGGTCAACCTTCTAGTCTCACCACGATTATTCTAAACATTCGCAACATCGACGACGAGAGTCCCGTTTTGACTTGCCCCAAATGCAGTTTAGAAGTAAGTCGATAGATTTAATAACTCGAAAAACTAATTCGCAACATCGTTTTTTGGTTCTAAGGAAAGAAAAATATACACGGAGGAAAATAGCACTTGTGCTTACACCTTGTACGATCCCGATGGCTTTTTGGAATACATGCATTTCGACATTACCGGCTTGGTAAGTGCCGAAAGTACCAAAAAAACCGCTCGAATTAACTTTAGATAATGATTTAGGATGCCCAAAACGCTGGTTTGTTTAAGATCGATCCGCCTGATGTCGATAACTTCACCTACACCAAACCGGTGAAGTTAACGAATACCGAAATGTTGGATTACGACGCCACTAATTTGTATTCCTTCAGCATAACTGTAATAGTAAGTAGATTATTTAACAACGAAATATGGAGATTAACCAAATGTGGTGAAATTACAGGATAGCGGATCGAACAAAGTTACTCAAAACGCGATTGTTAAAGTGAACGATACCCGACATACGCCACCGAAATGGGTCAGTATGACGAATTTTCAGGAAATCACCGAAAAAACGATCCAGGTAAAGCTCAATGAATGATAATAAACACATAATAAACGTTCCTTTAACAGACCATACAAGTTAAAGCGATAGACGGGGACACTGGATTGAACAAGACAATTTGCTACTACAAAAAAAATGAATCCGACGCCGAAGGTAATCGCGAAATTAAACTCACTAGTAAGAAAATTCATTTGTTACGAACCATTTCAGCTAATTACATCACGGTGGATAAAGACAAGGGTATTATCACTATAAATAAAATAGACAGAGACAAAAACGACATAAGCGAATATTACTTGTACATCGAAGCGTGCGTTTGCGATGAACCAAGCTGGTGTCAAATCCAAAAAATGACCTTCTCTATAATAGATGTAGACGATCACAACGCGGAAATATTAAAGGATAACTACAAAAACGGCACCATAATCGACATCACCAATCCTAAAATAGTCCAAGTGTCTTTCCTCGAAAACGCCGTGGGAAGCTTCAACTTTACATCGTTCATTGAAGACAGAGACACTGTAATTCTCCACTAAAAACATCATCTGTAAATGCATCAATTCCAAACTGTTTCAGGGCGATAACGCAAATTTCCAAGTCGAATTGACCGAAAGCGGCACATTCGATTACACCGTCGCTTACACAATGGTCCCATCGTCCGGTTATAAGAAAGGAAATTTCGCAATTAACATCAAAAATAGCACTTACTTGGATTTCGAAGACAAACAGTGGTACATACATAGCTTCAATGTAAGCATATCGCTACACACAATCCCTTTAAACCCAACAATGCATCGTTTTTAGGTAGAAACCGTAGGCACCCGCAATTCTTCTCACATCGATAAATTGTTTGTAAACGTATCGTTAATAGACTACAACGACGAGATACCCAAGTTCGATGAAGCTAATTACGCTGCGACCATCAACGAAACAGCGAAAACCGGCGATTTCGTGTTGATAGCCCACGCTACAGACCGCGACGCCGAAGACAAGATATTGCAGTAAGTCTTTCGATCCCGATCGAATTAACAAATTTAACGTCTTCTCTTCAGCATGGAAATATCCGGCGAGTACGCGAAAGATCGATTGCAAATCGTCCCGGACGGTACCATAACGGTGAATTTAACGAACCCCAACGGCGACGATTTCGGCTTCGATTACGACGAGCTCAATTCGGTTTTCTTCCAAGTCAAAGCCATCGATAGAGTCGGTCATACCACAGTCGTTCCTGTTACACTCACTATTGCAGATGTGAATAACAAGAAGCCTATCATCGAGCCTGTTGTGAGTACTTTACTCGCCTTATTTTCTACAGTTCTTCTAACTCGTGTATTACATCAGGAAGATTCGATTAGCGTCGAAGAGAACCAAGTGGATGGGATTTTTCTCAATGCAACGATCACCGCCAGCGATCCGGACACCACGGGAAATCTAACGGCTAGCATCGATTGGAGCCACACTAGAGCGGTTAAGAACTCCCTGCAGTTGAATTTAACCGATCCTGCTAATATGACGGCGATACAGTAAGATCGTTAACATCCGAAATTCTCTAAAAATTCATTTGTACGGTAGGTTTTTAGAGCCAGTGGTAACGCCGAGAGACGGCGAAGTGAGAAACATTAACATCAAACTGAAAGTGGTGCATTCCGAGATAGACGGCAAGCAAACGAAGCCGGATTTCGAAACGTTCGATTCGCTCTACCTTAAATTAGTCGTTACAGATTTGAACACCGATCCGGAGTTTTTGTCGAAGCAAAACTCAACAGGTGAAACGAAAGCGAACTCGCTCACAATTCGATTATATCACCATTTACCTTTTAGTGGACGTTTTGATAACTATTATCGATATCAACGACAACCCGCCGGTTTTCCCCGCAGACGATACGAACAGAACCGTCATAGAAAACGCCAATAAGGACGTTTCTGTCGGGAGTATACAAGCGACTGATAAAGATGCCGGGACGATCTTGCACTACAACTGCACGTAAGTTCGAGGAAATGCATCATCGGTACATTGTCGAGTAGTTTCGAAATATACAAACGACCAGTCGTTTATGTGACTGTAATATTCCAGGGCCGATGATCCCGATGCCGACTGGATAGTAATCGATGAATTGAAGGGAACTTTCAGCGTTAAAGAAACTGGGAAAATTAACGCCGACGTGCCGAAAAGATACACTTTTTCGTACACCTGCGGAGCAACTGACGGGCTGTTTTACACTGAAACAGTCAAACCGGTAAATTTATTTACCTAATCGTTAACAAAGTCTATCGTTAATTCCATCACTTGCAATTGTAGTTATCTAATCGTTAATTCCATCGCTTGCATAGTGACTTTTAGTTAAAGCTAATTTAAGGAGTTAATTTTTTTGCCATTTTATTACTGCCTATTTTGTAGGTTGTGTTTTACATAATTGACACCAACAGCAGGGATCCGGTAATTACACCGAACGACACGTTTTCAGTTAAAGAAAAATCTAGGAAAGGCCAATTGGTCTCACCAATAGAAACATCAGACTTGGACAGAGATCGTATGTAATTTTAAAATATCCTTTTAAAAACATGTACATTATACATTATAATGTTTCAGCGCCTTTTCATGCGTTATCGTGCCATATAGATCCGAAATCGGATAATGGCGATTGCTCGAAGCAATTCGAAATACAGGACGACACTAAGCATTTAGTCGTTAAAAATGACAAAACGCTCGATAGGGATAAAGGAAAAGGAGTTTACAAGTGTACTGTTATATGCACAGACAATCCGAACTGTAAGCAAACACTTCTATTAGTCGAAATTTAACTAAAACATTTACTTCCAGACGAAAGATCCCAAAGTCCCAGGACCAGTTCGAGCGATTTCGTTATAACTTTGATAGATATTAACGATCATGCTCCGACGTTGCACACTTTAAATGCCGAGACCAGCGAAAACTTGAAACTGGTAGTTATAATATACAACTAACTCTCTTAATTTTTAATGTTTGTAATAATTTAGGGCGCAGAAGTTTGCAGTATTTACGGCGAAGACATCGACGAAGGCGACAACGCTCGAATAGTTTTCGGAATACAAAGCGTCAAAGACGCGACCGGTCGCGATTTCACGTCCTATTTCGAATTGAAAAACACCACCGAAGTCAACGCTACATGGTCGACAGTGCATTTATTTGCCACTAAAAACTTGAAATCTTTATACGGCAATTACATCGTCCAATTGAAGGTACTTCAACGAAACATTCCATCCAACAATCCCAGTAAATCGAAACGGTATAAATTCCAGATTCACGACAAGGGCACCCCTCAACAAACCACCCCTAGCGACCAATCGATTTTAAAACTTCAAATCGACAAATACAATTATGCTTCGCCAACGATCGCCTATCCCGATACGGAAACGTTGGATCTCCTAACGGTGAGCTCATCAGTTAATTTACCGGCAACGCTTAATTTTTTTGATTCAAAGGACCAAACAATCGGAAAACCCTTGATGATGTTCGGCAAGAAAAACCAGCAACAGCTACCGGACTTCATAGCGACTGATGGTCAAACGAAGGACTGCTCGAAATGGAACGTTACCTTCGGCATCGAGTACCTGAACCCTGGTAAATATATCACAGAATGTATTAATATTAAACTTATAATAATTTGTCTAGGCGATCCAGATATATTCAAGCTAGTAAAAATCAAACCGTGCGAATCGCAGCTCCAAGTGACTAACCAATTCAATCCAGAAACAGGCGCTAACGCCAAAACATACCAAGTATGTATAAGATGTTGAATAATACGAAAAACTCTTGGAGTTTCCTGCTTAATCTTAGGTGAAATTCACGGCTTGGTTAAACTCCACCGCAAGCGAAACAATCAAAGGCGACGCGCCCTGGTTCGCTTCAACAACAGTTAAAATAATGTTCATCAGTAAAAACGAGGAGCCCTATTTCAAAGACGACACTCCTTGGGTGGTTACCTTCGACGAAAAAAACACCACTCAATTAGCCGTATTGGGACCCAACCGGCAGGCTTCGTACGACATCGGCGATTTTTCCCTCTACTACGAATTCCTCGGCGACGCCAAAATCGCCCAATTCTTCACCGTCGACAAAAACTCCGGAGATGTTCACGTCAAAAGTGAATTCCTCTACGACGACCACAAGCGGTTTGATTTCAAAATCGTCGCCTCGAACGATTCCACGTCGGCTTACAACACCAATCCGATGGGTTATTTGAACGTTACAGTGCTTGTAAGATACATTCCTCTTCAGCGATTGCTCTGTTGTTACTAGCAATTCGTTTGCAGGTTAAAAGCGTCAATTGGAGACCTCCGAGTTTCATCAACGAGCCTTTCTTCGGAGCCATCATGCCCACGTACAAAGCCGGAGTCGAAGCGGTTAGCATCAAAGTGGGTTGCATAACAACTATTTTATTCGTTTGTACTACTTTGAGGGTTTTTTCCAGGCGATGGATCCGGATGAGGTGGATAAAAATAAACTGGTTTTCACTATTAAAGATATAACTAGACACGGTAAAGGGCTCGATTTTATAAACGATCCGGCTTTCAGTATCAGCTCGAGCAAGGATGTGGGTAGCGTTGTAACTTCCTTTCCAGTGGATTCTTCAATGAGCGGTTACTTTGAATTGACTATCGTGTGTAGCGATCAAGCAATAAATGATGGTAAGTTTGTGGTTCCACCGCGATATGTCTCAATAAATTTCATTGTACAATTACAGGACCTCACCACATTACCACCAAAGCCGCCATATTCATAATAACCACAGATAATACCATACGCATGGAGTTTTTGAATTCGGTAGAAGAAATCAAGAAGAAGCAAGATGAAGTAAGTTGTGTACGAATTAATCGCGCGTTTTGAGGAGTTTCGAAATTTTTAGATGCTGAAAATCGTTTCGACGGTTCTGAAGTACAACGCGTTCATTCAAAATGTCAACGAAACGATGGAGAGCGGCGGGAAGGAAATTACAACAGTTACTGTTTATTTTATTGATGTGAAAAAAACCGCTTTGATTCCAGCGAAGACCATCATGAGGTAAGCCAGTTTTATTGATCGCTTTTCTAGTTAACTGATCGATGAATTTTTATTTTTAGCGAAGTATCCGATCCGAGTACATACGCTACTTTATACCAGCAACTGAGAAACGAAACGCTTTATTTAAACTCCATACCGGGGCTACCCAGTGTCGATAACTCCGAGGAGAAAACGAGGAAATTGCTACTCGGGATTTCGATCGCTTTGGGCTTATTGTGCATAATACTGCTCGCTGTGCTTGTATGGAAAACGAGACAGTAAGTTAGATAGTTTAAATGCATTAGTTGAAAAATATAGAATAAATAAGGAGCTAATTGGTATCCTCTTTCAGGCTCACGAGGAGGATTTCTAAATTGACGAAGTACAAGTTCAGTTCGCAGGATTCGGGATTGAATCGAATCGGAGCTCCCACTACGAATATGCACGCGTTGGAAGGGACGAATCCGATTTACAAAAACGATATTAATCAGAATAATGAAATGAAGGATTTCGACAAGCACAGGTAACGTTGTTTCGAAAAGATCGTTTAATTTGCTAATTAAATTCTTTGATTGATTATTTTATTATTTTTCGTTAGTATAAGAAGCGGCGATTCGGATTTGATTGGAGTCGAAGACAATCCGGAGTTCGATCTTAATTTTAATTCTCCTAACGATACAACGACTTATTTATAACGAAGTTTTCGTACATTTAGGTGTTTTGTTTGTATTTATTTTATTGAGTAATTTATGTAGCATTAAATTAAGTGTAAAAATGAATATTTAAACACATCTATCTTACCTTCTTATCCTAAAATTTCCTTACAATTCATTATTATGTCAGGATTTTAATTCGATCAAATTTTCTGGTAAGTTTCTGGTTTCAAGAAAGTTGAACATATTAGTGCCATATTAAAGTATTTATAGAGAAAATATTTATTAATATACCTACATTAATAACTGATAAGATTAAATTGTTTGAACTAGATTAAAAAAAAGTTTGTAGGTGTTCAAAATCCTATTTAGTTTGGTTTACTATGATGTACGTTCTCTTGTTATTCGTTTTACTATCAAATATAATACAAGTTCGATCAAAATGTACCGACGAAAATTATCTAAAAATCGAGAAAGACATAATATCCGAGAAGGGTACGTACAAATTTTATTTTCTTATCCAATTACAAACTTTACGACGAAATAACAATACCATTGTTGTTTCTAACGTAGATAACTCTTGCAATGATAGTGATATTTCAATCCGAAATCGTTGATTAAATAGTGAAACATTCCACCGAAATAAAATCGTTTAAACCAATCAATCGCAAATCAATCTCTAGCCGCCCTCGAAACCTTGTCGTACACCTCCGGAAAAGCGTCCTCGCAACGCAATTCACTCCTCAATTTATCGTACAAACCGTGATCGAACATCGTCCTGAATTCCTCCCTCGTCATGTAAATATCAGCGTACAACATTTGAAACCTGCAACACACACCACAATCCAAACACCACTCCACAACATCCTCAAAGATCATACCCATTGGAATCGATCACGTGCTGTTCGATCTTCCGCGCCGTCTCCTTCGGATCGAACCCGTCGACGCGCGGCGTCCCGTACAGCCCGATGTCCACGAACATCTCCGATCGATTCTCCCTCGGCCGGACCATCCCCGGTCGATCGGGCAGCAGGAACGGGCACAGCCACACCGGGTAGACGTCCACCAGCTCGTGGAACCTTCGCAGGCTCTTCTCCATCTCCCCGACGGGCACCAGCACGTCCTGGAACACGTGGCTGCGCTCGTACAGCTCCTTGATCGCCTTCGTCTGCGTCAGCTTCAACAGCGATATCTTCGGCGGGATCAGCCAGCCCAGCAGCGCCCTGAACACCGCGTTGTTGCCGAACGGGATGATATCCTGGATTAACCACAACAACTACACATACAACAGATATATAAGAGGATGATTAGTACCTGCAGCTCCCAGAATATGGACCTGGTGTGTCGATGATAGTAAGCTCTTAACGGTATGTATTCCTCAGTGATGGTGTTGTTTCGAAGTTTCTCTTGGACGTATTTGAAGAACCAAGGTTTGTACCATCTGTCTATCGAGTTGATCTGAAATGGGGAATGGCAGGAGTTGGATGGTTGATGGATAGAAGCTCGCTTACTTTGCTATGTTCGGGCGAATTCGTCTGCACTCCGGTCATCATTACGGCTTCGTGTTGGCTGAAGAGTATCATCTCGACGAATTCGTTGCTGGCATCGCCGCTGCATTCGGTGAATTTCTGCACGATGTTGTCCAATCCCCAGACGGGCTCGTAGGACAGTTTCACGTACTTCTTCGCCGGGACGATTCGAATTTCGACGGCCGTTAGAATGCCCAAAGTGCCGTAGGACCAAGGGATCGAGTAGAACAAATCGGGCTCGTTCTTCGCCGAACACCTGACGATGGCGCCGTCGCTGAGGACCAGTTCGTAGGATACGCAGGTGTTCTGGAACAGTCCGTGGACGTGCGAAGAGGACTCGATTCCTTGGCCCATCACCAGCCCGCCTACTGTTAGATCGTCGATCTCGGGTAGCACGGGGATGGTCCAACCCAAGGGGTTCAAAGTGGCTGTGAGTTGGCCCATCGACACCAGAGGTTCTAATCTCACGACCTGGAAATGCCAGAGTTCAATTTCTGGAATAAATACAGTGGGTTCCTTCAACCGGAGGTCGTTGAATTGCAGTAGGTGCATCGAACGTTGAAAGAGTGTTTGTTTGTGAAACATTTCTTGATAATTTCGCGTTGTAAATGCGTTTGTTGTTGCGAAAACATCAATTTACTCTTTGTGCTTATCGTTTAATTGTGTTCGCTTATCACTCTGTTGATATTTGTCGTGGATCTCGGACTCAAATTTGATGAACTTACCCCTTTTTCGGTGTCTATTTCCAAAATATCTACCAAATTCACATCGATGTTGGTCATGTGTTGTTTGTAAACGGGTCTTCTGAATGAGACTGTTTGCCAGCCGGGCCGGGCTGAGCACATTTTGGTTTTTCTGCCCTTGTTGTTCCATTCTACGATCTACAAATGTCTTGCACAATTTAAATAACCTATACCTGGACGGGGAATAAATTTAGTTTTAATTCTGGTTTATGAATTTTCGAATCGATCGGGCGGTTAATGTCGCCGTTCGGTGCATGTAAAGTGGGGAATATACAATTTGTATAATTTTAATCTGCGCCTCTATAAATATTTAGATTTTTTTTTGAATTTAAGCGTTTTGAATTTTAAATGTGTTGTAATTATAAAATCGAATTTAACCGGTGTTAATTGATGGTTGTGTGGCGAAGATCGATTTAATGATTCGGTATTTTTAATGGATTTTTTTCCAAATTAGCGTCCCCGCGGCCTTCATTTTTACAACACTCTGTAATAACAGTCGCTGAAATTAAAATAGCGAAGCATATACGGTAAATATTTGTTATTACTAATTCCATTACTATTCGCTAGAATTTTCGTTAATGAGCAATTACTTCAGAATTCGCTCTATGAATTTTTTAAATTTTTATCGATTGATTGGGGAGATTTGTACGAGGTTAAACGGTCAATTCTAAGGGATTTAATCACAAAATAACTTCCATCGCAATTACTGGTTCTTTTAAGTAAATTAAACTTGTTTGGTATGTTAATAAACCGCATAAAATTTCAATTCAACCCTATAAACTTTAAGTAGCAATGAAAACTAAGTATCAAATTAAACGAACTCATAACGTACAATCTAAACAACGTCAAACTATTCAAAAGATAATGTACAATACACAAAGGCAATTACCAACAACAATGAGTGAAATTTATAAAATAATTTAGTATTTCTACCTATATTATACCGCTTATAATAAGATTTCCAGTCGAGCATAAAAATGAGTAAATTTGTTTACCTGTTCCTGTACATATTTCACTTTTTTGTAATGCTTGGAGGGCGCGCTGCTCAACCTAAACACCACCCAATTCCTGAAGTACATCCACAGATCGTAAAAGAGGGAAATCGGCAGAAGGAAGAAACACACGAAGAGCCACCGGTAATTAACAAGAACATATTCCATGCAACCCATCGCTCCTCCTTGTTGTAAACTCTAAATTCCCAGCCGCAGTGAAACTGTCGCCTCGCGCCGGTTGTGTACACCGTATATAAAATTTTGAACACGTTATTTCGTACCGACAATGAATTAATGTATAGTTACGTTCGGCCGTAATCGTCTTAATAGCGTATGAATGATACATTGGAGGAATCAGTGACCTCTTAACCTTGCAATTTATTGTGCTTGGATATCCGGCGAATATTCAATCAAAAGATCTAAACTCTATAAAGCGCCTTTCGTCGAGTTTTATCATTTCATCGGCTACTTAAACAATTTAGTCATCGGATAATATCTGAAATTTTAGCACGGGTAATTCGAAACGTAAAAGTTAATTGCGAAATTGCAACATAAGCGTTACCTACAATCAACGCTAAATAACGTTTCAAGGTTTGCACGCGACGATGTACAATGTAAAGTAATGGACCTGATTATTTTTTTTTGTTCAGAAAAAATCGGAGATGAGCTGCTGTTGAAATATGGGGATGTCCCGGGCGAGCTGGGAGATTTATTGCAACAACTTCGGCGGGTTATCGGCGGTGGTTATGAAACTTTAAAAATTCAAAAAGGAGTCAATGGATTGCTGAAGGATAGGGAAAATGGGTTAAATAATAGAACGGATGGTTTGTATGGAGAGTTGGAGGTTTTAAGAAGAATCATGGCGGGTCTAAATGTTGATTCTATTAATTTTAATGATACTATTGCTAAGAATATAGTGAGCGATAATTTCCTATATAAGTTTCTATATAACAAACGTTCTGTATTTTTTCAGGATGATTCAATTTTGAAGAAAATTAAAGATATGGAGGATCAGCTAAAACTTATCGATGTACTTTATAATAATTACAGTAATTTGAATATTTTTGAGAAAAATATGAACATACCAAACAGAGTTTCTAACGATCTTTCTATAATCGAAAATTTGTTAACAGAAGTAAGTGTACTTATACAAAGTATTGCCTAACGAAACAGTTCCGGGAAGTTTGTAGAAATAATTGATATTTCCAGAAAGAAGATCCTCATTGTTCTGAAAAATTAGAAGAAAAACTGAACAAACTGTTTAGGGAACTATTAAGTTTACTGGATTTCAAAGAACTTGCTGAAGAAGTTCTAGAATTGAAGGAAATCGCTCAAAAGAAAAAGTAAACTTTAACTGTACATATTACAGAAACAAATCTAATGGAATATTCCTTTTTAAAATATCTACTCAATCAAATTAGTTCGAAAGTACCATTAACACGCTCGTATTTTTTAGCGAGGCATCAAAAAACCTACTAAACCTTGTGAAGGAGTACATAAAAATCGAAGCAAAATTCCATGAGTTGCAAGATATAATTAATAAAGTAGAGGAAATTCTAAAGTCTTTGGGTCTAAATAAATTGTCAGATATACCGGATTTTATACGTAAAAATGAAGATGAAATCGACGATTACATTAACGAAATAAATTGTTACAGAAATTATATAATCAATTGCCATATTAAGCACCCTTCGGATTCAACGAATGTACCTATATGCATGAAAAGTTGTGAAGGTGATAATAAGATTGTTTAAATGTAAGATGAGTGTTTAAATTTTCCTTTTTTTCCTTTAATTTTTATTACCAGATATAATACAAAAGGCTGAAGATTAGTGATTTTAAAATTTGGCGCTGAATTTTAATCAATAAATAAATGTCAAAAATGTCAATTTAGAATTTTATCAAAAAAAGAAGAGTAGAAATAATCCAGCCAAGTAGCTTCAAACGATTTTAATAAGAGACAACTATTTCACTACAGGGAGAAGAAGATAACCTTACTATTATCTGTCAGTTACGGTAAATAAAAAGATGGATTAGATTTTAACTAATAAACTTTCGTAATAATGTTTAATTCAGCTATATTAACAAACCACAATTGTAAAAAATGTATATGCATAGATCCCTGTTCACCTGGGTCATACTTCTAGTGTTTTTAATATTGTTGTGCCTTAAATTAGAATCGAGAATACAGTGGAACTGGTTTCTGATATTTCTGCCATTATGGACTTTCGACGTCGTTCTATTCACCGAAGCTTTATTTTACATATTAATTTCCTGCAAGGAGGACCCCATAAGGAAGCTCTTTAAAAACAGACATTTAATCATCGTAGCCGCGGTCGTACTCAAACTTACCTTTCAAATTATGCTCTGTTTGAAATTAGAACACGATTATTTGAATTTACAATTGTACAATATTCTCCTGCCGCTCTGGATCCTGCTAATTATATTAATTACGGACGTTTCTGTCACACTCTTCAAGACTGCTTTTTAACTAAGTAAGTGTAACCGACTGTAAGTTTAAAGTAAGAAATTAATGTATGTTTTTATTTTAGCAAATAATCTAAGAGGGATTCGTTTGAATTAAATTTTATTTCTTCTATTAGATTTGACTGTAAAATGTAAAGGACTTGGAGCATTCCTGATTGTACTTTAAAATACTATTTGCATGTCATTTAAGGCCATATTATACTGCAGTGTAAGAATGAATTCAAAGTATAAGATGTTTTCTGCTCAATATTTGTGTTTTATTTCGCTTCTTTGCGTTCAGAAAATGCCCCTTTATATTTGTAGATTTTCATGGGAACTTGTTAACTCGTTAAAGAAGGGTAGGGTAGAGCGGGGTAACGGTTCCTGAACTTGTTAACTAGTTAAAGAAGGGTAGAGTGGGGTAACATTTGCTGAACTTGTTAACTAGTTAAAGAAAGGTGAAATGAAATGCCAGAAAGTCAGCTAATGTTTATTTGACACTTTAGGTCATCCAATCACTAACATAGAAGGATACAAAAATCGTTTCTATCACACAATATGACTAGATGATAACTGGTTGATGTCAAATGCCTTTTTACAAATCTGTAAAGAAGTCAGTACAAAAAAATATCCACACGTCAGGTACTCCAAAATAAGTACCAAGAAAATTAGTACGTTTTTTTTAAATAATTACCTACAATTAAAAATACTTTTTTATATAAAAATACAAATATACTTTAGTACAATAGTTGCTAGACCGCCGTCTATTCAGCACCGTAAAAAAACTATATAACGCTATAACTGAATTTAATCGAAATTTGGCATGTTCAGTCTATAGCAATGCGAATCAAATCAATTCGAATATTATATAGTGAGATCCTCCCAGTCTTCTTTTACTCGCGGCGAGAGAGTTATTCGCAAATGGGTAATTTTCGATAGTTGTTCGTGTATTCTCGGCGCTATGGGGTTGTTACTGAGATCTATCGTTTCTAAAGACGGTGCTTCCTTCAAACAGTCTACATCTATATCTAAAATAAAATAATTAATAAAGAGTTAAAGAGTTGTAGACACTCTTAGAAGCAATTACTCACCGACTATACTATTATTGCTGGCATCGAGATGCCTCAGTTTGGGTATCTTAAACACGCAATTGGGCAATTGTATGAAGGTGTTGTGGGAGATGTTCAGCCGTTGCAAGGAGCCCAAATCGACGCACTCGTCGGGCAACTTGGACATTTGGTTGTGCGACAAATTCAGATCGGTGATCAGGTTGAATTTGGCCGCGAACTTGGGCGGGATCTTCGTGATGTCGTTGTCGCTGAGATCGCAGGTTTTCAGTTCGGTGTGCCTCATCAGGTGGTAGACGGCGTCGGGTACTTGCATCAGCTGACAATTCGACAGGTCTGGAATCGAGGCGAGAGTTTGGATTTATTCGAGGACGATTTTTGTTGAATTGCGAATGCAACGGATTCGATTGCTTTGGTTTTAATTGTGTTGTAGAACGAGGAAACGAACGCGATGTTCCTCGTTAACCATACGGACGCAACTTTCTCAACGATTTAATTAGTTACATCAGTTTAGCGCAAAAGTATAATAGTTTTGTTGGGCAAGAAATGCTGGTTTATGTAATAGGTAATTCGGAAATATTCTTCACTGTTGGAAAACGCGAAATTTTTACTACAAATTCGTGAGAATATGAGTCTACAAATCTACCTTAATCCGGACCTATATCATTTCTGTCACATATCATTCTCTATCACAAACCTTATCCTGCATGAATTTTAACGCAACTGATAGTTAAAATACTATTTTAAATCACTGTTTATTACCTAGTTTTTCGTTCTCTTGGGCACTTTCACATCTGTGAATCACTTTCGTTACAGCTGAAGCCATTGTGTGATTCGCTCAAAACGTACTCAACTAATTCTATCGTGAATATTTCCACCACATATTATGAACGTGTGCCTATTTAAAATCTATTTTAAGATGAACTATCCGTGTATAATTGTATACCTATTTGATTTATCAGGGGTGTACTAAATGTGTAACTGTAATTTTAGAAAATAGTTGAAATAAATTGAACAAAGAGAACCTTGTAATTAACACACCTGCGCACGTGTGAGTAGGTATTTTAATCTGAACAGGTTAATGCGCTCGATGAGAAATAATCTATTCCTAAAATTTGTAAAATCCACATAACGAATTTGTTTATATATTTTTATTATCTTATCTTTATATCAACTAATGCCTTAGATCAAAGTAATGTGTACAAATATTTTATTCAAGCGAACTTTTGAAATCATAACATCCAAACGTTTGACAACATTTTATCTTACTTAAGATTTGTTTTTGATAAAACAAAAAGTTGCGAACTAAAGATGAGAATCGAGGAAGGAAGTAGAAATACAGCTCGAAAAAAATTCATTGCCCCGAGACGTCACAAGTACTCAAACTCTTCCTGCTTTTACCATAAACAGCATTAAAATAGAACCATTCTTGTACCAACCTCAACCTCCTTATTAGTACCATTAAGGTTGTCGAGACTCTGCACAAATATAGCAGAAGTAATTAATTTTTCAAAGAAACTTTTATCGAACTGTTTAATAATAATCGAAACGCAGTTCTTTCCCATCGTTTTTGTACTTCAACTAGACTAAAAATAGCCGCTCTTTCCATTCGAACGCTCCCGTTCGTTCACGAAAATTCCAAAATCCGAATAATTTGAACCTTTAGAATCGAAATACACGAAGCATTTTCATTTAAAAATAGTGCGTCGGGTTTTACTTGGCATGAACAACAGCTGTTTCGCGACGCACAACCGAATTGCGTTTCGAAATAACTCATTTAATTATAGGTATCTAGTTGGAACCGCGGAATCGTTCACTTCCGCGATTCGCAAAGCAATTGAACTGCACTTGAAAAATACAGAAAATGCGCTCAATGAATATACCAATTAAACCAGCGATTTGTCATTTAGTTTGGAATTTTATGCAGATTTTTAGCGGATTAAATTCAATACAAATTGTTGTAGAAGCTACTCGATGTAAGGTCGACTGGGGCAAATGTAAAAATGGGGTAAATGTAATATTTTTACCTATTATGTACCTTATTCAGAAATTTATTATGAAAATGTGTTAGAAATTTCACGTCTGGTGCAATCGTAAACTAGTCGTTTAGATTGTCTACTACATTCAAAATAAGATTGTAAAACAATATTTTTCATTGTTTTAATTTTAATCGAGGCAATTACGAAACGAAAAATATTTTTGTTGGTTCAAAATAAAAGTTCCGCCAACAAAGAACAGATTATTTACAACTAGAAATCGATCTTATATAAGGTAGACTGGCGCAAATGGGTTGTAAAATTTGAATAGTTCAAATTAAATCCTAAAATGTGGCTTTATTTTTTCTCTTATTAGAAATGCTGATACCACATTAAATTCACAACTTCCTTAATTAAAGAATCGAGGTATTAAAAAGTTTTTTTTTAAGGAAGAAAACGATTTTACATATTTTTTAAAATGTTGACATTTACCCCATGGTACGGGGTGTTCTAAAGAGACAAAATAATTATATAGAAAAAGATATGGGGCAATTGTAAATACATATTTGGTTCCTTTAAAATTTGATATGCTGTTTATTTATTTATTTCAAAAAATAACAGAGCTACAAAATAATGAAGAAAAAATAAGAAACAAACCCTGTCTAATGCACAAAAGAACTATAAAAATAATAAAAACATTAACATAATAGGTAAAAATATTACATTTACCCCATTTTTACATTTGCCCCAGTCTACCTTATGCAAGCCTATTTAAATCCTCAAATCACCGAAAGTAGCGCAATTAACAACTTCAAAATCGAAGCTACCAAGCGTTATATACAAAGCAGCTTCGAGTTATACCGATTGCTTCGATTCAGACCGCAACATGGTCGTTTCTATGAGTTGAACAAAGAAAGATTAATAAAATGACAGTTATCAGAGTAAAAAGTACCAATGACACAAATGTCAATCTTTCTCTTTCTTTTATACATTTATAAGTGTCTAATGGAAGTTGTCTCTATCGCACCTATATAGCCTATATAACCTATGTTGCGATCTGGAATGAAGCACAGTGTATACAAAAGCAGCTTCAACATCACAAAAACCATCAATCACTCGACCGAATCACTAGAATGCATCACCGAATCACCGGCACTCACCGAGATTTTCGTTCTCCTTGGCGTCGTTACATCGCCCGATCACCCGGATGACCGCCCTGCCGGCCAATTTCGTGCAGATCATCATCGCCCCGAACCGCGGATCGGGCTCCCGATCCCCGGCCTCCTGGCCGATCTCCTGCGGATACTGCGAGGGCGGGCGCATCTTCGCGGATGGGTTTCTCTTCGACAAACTGGATTACCAACGAGCTCGAGCACTTTCGGTACCACTTTTGCTTCGCTGCCGCTGTAGAGAAATGTTCGGCGGGCTCTCCGACGCCTGCGATTTATATATCCTCCTGCTGGCGCTTTGTTTGCGGGTCGCCCCGCCGCGCCGCTGCGTCTCAGCCGACGCGACGCTGCCAGATAACAGGAAATGAAATTCGTAATGCGGAGATTATTTTTTGTTTATCGATTCGTAGGGATTTAGCTGTACTGATTCGATTAGTAAGGTAGACTGTGGCAAATGTAAAAATGTAATATTTTTACCTGTTATGTTAATGTTTTTTATTATTTTTATAGTTCTTTTGTGCATTAGACAGGGTTTGTTTCTTATTTTTTCTTTATTATTTTGTAGCTCTGTTATTTTTTGAAATAAATAAATAATCAGCATATCGAATTTTAGAGGAACCAAATAAGTATTTACAATTTGCCCCATATGTTTTTTTATATGTTTTTTTACCCCGTACCATGGGGTAAATGTAACATATTGTCAAGATTTTAAAAAATATGTAAAATCGTTTTCTTCCTTTTTCAAAAAAACTTTTTAATACCTCGAATCTTTAGTTTAGGAAGTTGTGAATTTAATGTGGTATCAGCATTTCTAATAAGAGAAAAAATAAAGCCACATTTTAGGATTTAATTTGAACTAGTCAAATTTTACAACCGATTTGCCCCAATCTACCTTATTTGTACCGGTGTGGGTGTTTGTATCCTTCGAAATGGATTACTTTTGGTTTCTTTTGAGATTGCGGTGTATTAACTCGACTATTATATGAGCTAAATTCCATTTGGGATTAATCGATTTTTGATCCTATTTTTGGCTTAAGTACATTTACATTGATTAAAGCTCTTTTAAAGTAAATGTAAGTACTTAAGGTCTTGTACTATCTGTGTACAATTTATCTTTATAAATTGCATAAGGTAGACTGGGGCAAATGTAAGAATGGGGTAAATGTAATATTTTTACCTATTATGTTAATGTTTTTATTATTTTTATAGTTCTTTTGTGCATTAGACAGGGTTTGTTTCTTATTTTTTCTTTATTATTTTGTAGCTCTGTTATGTTTTGAAATAAATAAATAAACAGCATATCAAATTTTAGAGGAACCAAATATTATTTTACAATTGCCCCATATGTTTTTCTATATAATTGTATTGTCTCTTTAGAACCCCATGGTACGGGGTAAATGTAACATATTGTCAACATTTTAAAAAATATGTAAAATCGTTTTCTTCCTTTTTCAAAAAAACTTTTTAATACCTCGATTCTTTAGTTTAGGAAGTTGTGAATTTAATGCGGTATCAGCATTTCTAATAAGAGAAAAAATAAAGCCACATTTTAGGATTTAATTTGAACCATTCCAATTTTACAACCGATTTGCCCCAGTCTACCTTACTGTTTGAACTTTAGTTTTAAATATAGTATGGCCAAAAAAAAACTGGGAATCCCCCAGATGTTTGCATATATCGAATCATCTGCATAGTTATCGGATGCTAATAATACAAACCAAATAAACAATGCATATTAGCTGCATTAACCTAGATAGAGAAGAACAATTCAGCTGCACACAAACGTTGCAGGAAGTAAATATTTAAGAAACCATCCGCAACAGAACCTCCACTCCGCCTATACCTCCTGGTGCTGGTGTTTGTTTGGACTTGGAGCGAAGTCAGACGTAAATAAACAGGTTTTCCTGGAACGGGAGATTGGCCGATGGCCAAAACATGCTCTGCAAAATTTTATATCGAGGTCGACCAACCGCCTAGAACGCCTTTTAATACCAAAATGCGCAGTTCGGCGCTCCGGTAATTCCCTTGATACACCAAAATAATGTTCTTTGTTCTATTTTCGGGCGCTTTTCCCGAGGAATCGGCGCAAAACGCGTGGCGATGACGCGAAAATTGCTCGGAAAAACTTTGTATTATTATTATTATTATTGCGCGTTGTTAGATCAGAAATAGAAAGAATTCATAAACAAGCGCATATTTCAAAAATGGGGTTTTTTATATGCGTAAAGATTTTTGTTTTGATTCGGTTAAAAAAATATTTACGGAGTTAAAAATGTAGATTTTTAGGTAATACAATTTGGGAATTGTTGATCCAATTATGCAACGAATTAAGTTAAATTATTTAAGTAAGTTACGAACGCGGTAATTTGTTAAACAGAGCTTCTCGTTTCGCAATGCGTGTTTTATTCGTTAAATCGATTCCATGTGTAAATCATTATTAAATAATTTGCGAAATAAGGAACCGATTTCACGCGGTTAACAAGAATATTCGAAGATTCTCATTGCATTTACAATTTACAGGAGTTAACAAACTTTTCCAAACGTTTGGCTTCGAACACTATCCAGCCACTGCCAAAATAATTTTTATGGGTGTATTTTTAAAATCTATATTTAAACGCTTTGAAAGTCAAATTATTCCGAAAAGTGCGTTTTTAACAGCGCCGAAAATCGACTAATAAAACACCATTTTTTCCTCAACATACCCTTGGCGTATTAATAGCGCTGCATTGTTTTTTCGAAAAAAACAGCAAAAATGCTTTCGAAACGTCCAAGTCAATATAAAGGACATTCGCGCTTGCTAGGCAATGACGTCACAATCCAACATGTTGCAACGTTGCCGGGTTGAAATGAAAATCTTGATGTGACAGATATATTTAAATTAAGGCTATGTTAACTTTCATTATTTGGAAATTAAAAAGAAGAAATGCATTGGGCTGCAATCCGATTGACGGGAGAGGTGTTTATTTGCAACGCTATATACATTTAAAAAACTATTCGTTTAACATAACCTATAAATTTCAATGTGCTGAACTATCGAAAATATCGATCTGTATTTATTGATCCCCGTTTCCTCTCAAAATAGGTCGAAAAAAAACCGAAAATCTCGGGAGAAACTGTCGATAAATGTACATAAACCGCATGAAAAACACAAAACCTACTCGTAAACTTGAAAAAATACAGGAAAATCGCGTAAAAACAACAAATTGTAGTCATAACCTGTCAAAGTGTCAACTACCAAGTGCCACTAAAAATTGCGAATGTTGATACTAAATGCATGACAACATCGCTTTCGACTTTCAACTACGCGTCGTAAAATTCCCCTAGTCAAATGGGAGAATTAACATTGACACTAGGGAAATGTTGAACTGCGTGGAATTTAATGACATCGTCTAAAAATGACGTCATTGCCTAGCGAGCGCGAATGTCCTTTACAATTAAATCATGTACCGCCTTTTCAATGTGACAAAGTGTCACAGTGACGCGTCCAGAATCATGGAAGAATTCATCGAAAAGCACTGTTACAATTTCAACAATTTCCTGCGGAAGGCCAAGTACGATTTCGAGGCGCGCCTCTCATCCCCCATCCAAGCGGCGGACTTCGAGGATTTCAAACTGGTCAGGCTAATAGGCTCTGGATCGTTCGGCAAGGTCGTCATGTGTCGATATAAGGACAACGATCGCCTCTACGCCATGAAGATTATGGAAAAAGTTAATGTGGTTAAGACGAAGCAAGTGTACCATACTATTTCTGAAATTCGACTTTTAGACGCTCTTAGATTTCCGTTTATTATTAGTAAGCCAATCACCGTTCACTTTCGTTTTATTTAGCGCATCTTTGGTACATTTTAAACTCCGCCTGTGTCCTATTGAATGAGCTCAACAGGATTCTGCCGGTCCCAAGCCCGGATAAAGGAGGAGGGTTGATAGGCCAGCCTAACCACCTGCCTATCGTAAAAAACCAACTTAGGTTCACGAGAAGCCTAAGCACAATCTCTTATAACTAGCCACAAACACAAATTTTACCACATCTATCCAGAGTATTGGATTTCCCTGTATTGGATGAATAACTAGGACAAGAAGTAAATAAATAATTGGAGAATACATCAGCTCAATTTACTATTAACGAAACGTACAGAAGGGTAAACAAATCGAGTGAAATATATCCAGCGCGGGAGGATCGGAAAATAAGATGAAATTTATTTTCATTTCAAGATTTGCGCAGCCGAAACGTTAAATTAAACATAATATTTACCCTATCTACGGCACTATTTACCTCTTACGTATTACGTTAGTGTTCACGTTGATTAATAACGAATCCTCGATTTTTATTTGCAGATTTGGAGTACTTTTTTAAAAATAACGTTTACTTATTTATCGTGATGCCTTTCATAAACGGCGGGGAGATGTTCTTCCACCTGCGGGCGGCCAAGAAGTTCGAGGAGAGCCTCTCGAAATTCTACGCGGTACAAGTACTGCTCGCCCTCGAGTACTGCCACAACATGGGCGTCGTCTACAGGGACCTCAAGCCGGAGAATATCCTCATCGAATCCAGCGGGTACCTAAAAATCACCGATTTGGGATTCTGCAAGAGGATAGACAGTCAGAGAACGTACACTCTTTGCGGTAAGTCTAGTACAGGGTCGTATATTTGTAAGTGTATTTGGAATTTGAAGATGAAACGGGGTTCATAAAACGGCCGCTAGGAGGCGGTGTTGTAAAGGACCGCGGTTTTTTGCGTACGAATTGTATAGAATTAGCGTTAAGAAAGGTTTTAGGGTTGAAAATATTAAAATATACTTAAATCAGCGATGATTTTGTTGTTAACATTATGCTTTGTGTATCTTCGGTTAATGTATTTCTCCATTTTCTCTTCGAAATGTCAAATTAATATTTTTTGAAGTTTTGACAGCTTGAACTGTCATCTCACGCAACCGCGATTTATACGTAGCGAGACGCTGATTGGCTGAGATAAGTCGATCGTTCGCCACAGTGCGGCGGAAAAGTGAAGCTCAAAAAGTCTTTTCAAATACCATTCTCTAATGCATATGCATATAGGCTGTTTCCAGACCTTAGAAACCTACGATCTAGTATAATAAAACGTGTCGAATAATAACAAATCTCTTGCAGGTACTCCGGAGTATTTGGCGCCGGAGATAATCCTGAGCCAAGGCTACAACTACTCGGTTGACTGGTGGTCGTACGGGATACTGTTGTTCGAGATGAGCGCGGGTTTTCCCCCGTTCAACGCGCGCGACCACCTGCGACTCTACGAGAAAATCGTGTCGGGGAAGTACGTGCACCCGCCGCACTTTTCCCGCGCCCTCAAGGACCTCACGACGCACTTCCTGCAACTGGACAGGAGCAAAAGGTCTCCCTCTTAGATCATATACACTAACGTGGATAAGTCGACAGCGGTAAACTCTGTTGCCAACATATTCACGACGTACTTTTATAACCCGTCCTTGTTTGACACTCGTTGGTTTCTAACGGTGTGTCTTTGTCTTGGAGCCTTTGACAATTTTGACGTATATAGTTAGCGCCAAATTTAAATATTCATGCTTCAAAACTATTTTAAGATGCTTGTTGTTTACCTCAGTGTTATGTATAAACCGCAAACACTAAACACAAACCAATTCAATAATCAAAAATCCAAATATAATAATAATACGACGCCATGACAGTTATGAAGCAGATGTCAAATGTCATAGTGTCAATGCAAAAGGACGCATCAACATGTCTAATAGCTATTTCTTATTTCTACTTTTCTTTTACTACAAATAAGTAATCGAGCAGCTGTTTTGTACAATAATTAGTTAATTAAAATGTATACGCATTTAAATAGTATTACTGCATTTCAAAACAATTATTTTAGATAGTAAATAAAAATATTTTTATCGTACATCGTACATAATAAAAGAGTGAAAAATTACAACAAATGTGTGAACCTGGCAACAAGGGCGAGTTTCCTAATGTATCTGTTGTATACTAATACATACGTTCAGATTTTTAAAGCGCATGATCAATTGGCAGACCAAAACAAAGATAAATCTATGCTGAATTCCATAGAGCAAAAAAGAGAGTACAATTTAGGCATGTTGTAGATGTTGGCAACAGGAACGTAAATGTAATTTTTATGGCATTGATGCATCCACGTTAGTATACAGATTGCTCCATTTTTCATTGCAACATAGACTATGGGTGCAACAAAGACAACTTCAATTAGACACTTATAAAGAAAAAGGAAAGAGTAACATTTATGTCATTGCAACTTTTCACTTTGACAACTGTCATTTTAATAATCCTTCTTTGTTCCACTCATAGAAACGACCATGTTGCAATCGGAAATGGAGCACAGTGTATATGACCTAAGGTCTCCCTCGAAAAAGGGTTGTCGGTCGAAAAATCGGTGCGAAAATGGACCGTTTGGTTGCAGGTACGGCGTGATCCGCGGCGGTACCAAAGAGATCAAAAGCCACGATTGGTTCAAGAGCGTCGATTTCGAAATGATTTTGGAGAGACGAATGAGACCGCCGTTCATTCCGCAGGTGCAGAGCATCGGCGATACGAAGTACTTCGATAATTACGGGAGGATCGTCCTGAGGCACGGTTCGTACAACGAGTACGAAGAGGAGTTTAGCGATTTAACTCTTAGGAGGTAATAGGTTCGATCTTGTTGTTAGGATATCAAAAAACGATAATAAAGCTGTGTATATGCAAAAGTGGTCTCTGAGTAAATGTGAAGATGCAGACGGGGCGAGACGTATCGAAATGTAAAATGGCTTGTTTTATGTTTTATTGCAGATCTGCACTACAGAAAATACATAATATCACTAATTTACCCGTTTTTGTCGAGTCTATAAATCCCACACGTTCTTCTATATATACAGCGTGATGAAATTGGCAAACTAACTCCATTGATTTGGATTATTTGGAGTTGATGTCAGAACTCGGGCAAGTCATTACTTTGATGTACATTTACTTTAAGTAATGATACTGCGAAATCTATTTAAAAACTGGGCTGAATTTTGTTAATTCATCGACTTTGGTGGGATGTTTCTTTTTGTTACAATAAAAGTAAAATTTCCAAAGGCTTCATAGGGTTTTCTTTCCTGCAGGGAAACTTGTTTCGCTTCATTAAAAGGTGCTTGTATGTAAAGGGCAATATTTAATTCGTGTAACTGAATCACTCTGTATATTTCTTCTCTTCTATCTCTATTTTAAAATTGCACAGTTTCTTTACCATGATAAAAATATTACCCTTTACCTATACAGCACTACATAGACTTATAAATAGAATAATTATTGAGAGGCGGAAAATAGAAAATTAATTTTGGAAGATTCTATTATAAATATAACTTGCGGAAGAACAGAAGGGGTTCCGAGTCTAAATGAGATATTTCTACGACCTTGTTTATTTCTAAATATAATATCATTAAGGTACAAAATGTACAAACGTTGAAACATTAATGAGATGTTTGTTTACTGTAGATTCTCATTTATATGGTTTTAGGGCAAATTTATTTTATATCATTTTTTAACCATTTATTGGAGTTAAAAATCCACCTATAACATAATGCGAATTTATCGATTCCTTGCAGAGGTGATAAGTCGTCATAGCTTGCACAAAAAAAATCAATTTCCAGGATTAACGTAATCCTTCCAGAAAATCAAAGCCCGACATCCACGATATGTGCGTGAAAATAACACTACGGTATTCTAATTAATCATAAAATAAAATACCACTGCGCAAGTAAAATTTACGATATTTTATGCAAACAATTTACTTTACTTTGCATGTAACCTTATGCTAGAATCACCTTGAGTAGCAATACGTTTGATAGTATAGTTATTAAGCGACTGGTTTTCGATGTGCCAAAGTTTGGAGTTTCTTGGGAAAATTCTGTGAATAAGAAAATTGGATAAAATGGCGTGGTTTTTGGAAATTAAGAAGATCAAATTCAAGAATCCGATGACTACGATTAAGGTAAGAAACGCGCATTTTTATGTATAAATAAAGTGTGTCAGAAACTTATCGAGTGGGTTATTAAATTTAGAATATTAATGAAAATATTTTGTATTTTTTAAATTTCATGAGCTGTTGTTAGAATTCGAATTAAATTCCGAAATCAATTCGAGTAGCTAATTAGCGATTACTTTATTTGCATTTTTGTTTATTACGAGAATTTTTACGTAATAGAAATAACGTCATATCAACTTTCAATATATTTCTTTTTCGTTAATTAATTATTTATCATTGACTCATTCCGATTATCCGGCCATTCGTGATAAATAAACTGCACTATTATCTTTCAGATCGTCCTTATTCTACACTATTTACTGACTGTAATGGGTGCCATAGGAACATTCAATCCGTTCGTCTATCTCTTTTACAATTTCGTTATAATACTTTTGCTAATTTGGAGTATATACTCGAAAACCGACGAGCCTCTAAAGCTGGTATTAAACTCGTTATTTCCAAAAATATGCACTATAAAATAAATGTCGTTTTAGGCGATTATTCTAAACATGTGCGCTGTAATTTTGGACGCCCTGTATATTGTGGCTTTAGTGGAGGATACAAAAAGTAAATAATGAATTCAGTGGGTAGATATAATTGGTTTTAAACGGTATTTTTTAGGTCGAAAAGTGGTGTTGTCAATAGTAGCGTCCTCTATTCACCTGATATTCAGGCCCTTCAGTATATTGGTGCTGATAAAGAAGGACGAGAAACTGTCAGAAGGGAATAGCGAAGGTAAAAACGACGAGATACCGGAAATTAACGATAATTTACCGCCGAGTACCATTTCGTAATCGAAACCGATCGGTATTATAAATTAATATAAATCATATCTATTTTTATGGCTGTTTCGTTAAAATCGTTACTCTATAAATTAATTTTAAGAAGTATTTTATTATCTATCGCGACCGCAAAATGCTTCGCAAGGTAAAGATTCCATTAGGCAATTATATTCCAGGTGAGCGAGTTACTTGCTTTAATTAAATATGTGAATGTGTTCATAACTCACTAGAAGGTATTATTATAGAGCGTGGCCCTTCAAAATAGACTGAATAAAACAGTTCCAAGACAATTTTTCATTCTGTTCTATTTTATTGAATGCGATAACAAACTTTTAGTTGCATTATTAATAGAGATGTCATTGATTAAACATTCGAACATTCCGAAAAGTATTGAAAAAAATTAAATAATTCCCGTATGTTAGAATCTATCGGCCTGTATATGGTTTTTATATACAGGTTGCTCCATTTTTGATCGTAACATAGGTTATATAGGCCATGGGTGCGATAAATACAACTTTCATTAGACACTTATAAAGGAAAAGGAAAGACTGACATTTGTGTCATTGCAACTTTTCACTCTGACAGCTATCATTTTAATAATCTTTCTTTGTTCCACTCATACAAATGACCATGTTACAATCGGAAATGGAGGAAGGTGTATACAGATTGTCCTAAAAATGATTCGACCTATTCATGATTTGTGATAATTATTGTAGGTACTGTGATATGTTATTTCTCCTAAGCTATTTTGACTGGACACCTTTACAGAGTAATACTATTGCTTATTTAGAAATTAGAATAAAAAAGTGGGATTATAGAATTAGTTGCTCGATTTAGACTAGTTGTAGGAAATTTATTCGTTGTTAACGAAAGTATTAAACTCGGTAGAATTAATTTAATCTGTCTATGTAGATGTTGTTTAGTCGTATTTTTCTTTTGCAGAAAATCCTAATGATAAATCAATTCAAACTGTAGACAATTACGATTTTCCGACTTTTAAGAAAAACAAAATTACCATTTTGTGATTCTTAACAGCGCAAAAAAACGCCTCATACATTTCCGCCAGTACGATCGTCTTTATTGAGATTTAGGAAGACTGAATATTTGTTATTAATTCATATTTTACCGTATTATATTTAAAACAACAATAAATAGCCTTATATTATTTATTATATTACGAATAAATCGAATAAAAAAATCAAACGAAAACTGTTAATATCCTTAATCTACAATTACTATCAGCAAAAGCGCTTAAAACTCCATCGATTTATTGCTTGTTTTCCTCCTCTTCGGGCTTCCTAATCTTCCTGGGCCGCCCCCGTTGTCGTTTAACCTTCTTTGTTTTGTCCTCCTCCTTCTCGGTATCCGAATCAGGCGAAGTTTCGATCTTCTCCCGAGCGCTCGTGAACACCTGATGAAGAACGATGCTGTCTTCGTAGATAGCCGAAGCTTCCTCGTTGTATTCCTGCGCGTTCTGGCACAGCAGCGTGAAATCCCGTTCCAGATCGTTGAAGCTGAAGTACTGGAAACGATTTTCGCAATTATTTCGATTACTTGTTGAAGGTAATTGGCAGTACTCTTACCTTGCCTTCTTCGATATGAGTCAATATTTTGGATATGTCGATGGGTCTTCGGATCAAAACGTAATACTCCGGCAATTCTTTCTTCGACGGGAGCTTCATGAAGGGATCGCTGAGTTGTTTGTCATCTCTGTAAATATATAGTAATTGTATCGAAATAGAAGATGGAGATGGCGAATTTACCTGTCTTTGTAATTGATTACAACGTCCATTAGTTTCTTCATTTTCCTCTTAATTTTCAACTCGGTTTGGCTCGGATTCGGGATTAATTTCTTCCTCTTGGACGATCCCGCTTCTTCGTCCGAATCGTCGCGTTTCTTCCTCTTCCTTCCGCGCTTCTTCTTCACCACTTCCTTTTCTTCCTCCTCTTCGTCGTCGTAATCGCCATCTTCATCGATAGCCTTACAAAACAGCATCATTAAACTCCCTATATAGTATAAAACAAATAATATAATATACCTTTAACCATTCCTTTTCCGTCAAACTATCAGCATAATCCACCTCTTTGCGTTGCCTTTTCGTCAACACCGATTCGGGATCTTCGAAATTCCAAGTATCTATTTCGTCGTCTTGCTTCAGCAACCATTCGGGCAGCTCGTCCTCTTGCAACAGGCGAGGTTTCTTATCTTCAGCGTCCTTTCTCTCGGCGTCCATCTTCTGGAACAACTGGAATTCCTCCTCGTTTCTGGCCAGCATCTGGTTGACAGTCTCGTCGTCGGGCACCTCGTTTTCCTCTTCTTCATCGCTGCCGTCGTGATGCAGGATACTCTGGAGGAACTGGTGTCGCTCCGAGCCGGTGGATTTCTGATCGAACATACCGGCTTGGATGACTTTTTCGTCCATTATAAGTTTGTATTTAGCTGCCGCTAATATTCGTTCTTCTACGGAGTTTACTGTCATCAAACGCAGGACTCTTACTTCGTTTTGTTGGCCGATTCGGTGAGCTCTATCTTGAGCTTGAAGATCCTAGTAAAAAATATAGAAGTTGTTGATGAATTGTATTGTAAATCGGAGAGTTTTTGAAGCTTACCTGATGTGGATTCCAATCGGAATCGAAGATAATAACAGTATCTGCACTTTGGAGATTCAATCCCAACCCGCCGGCTCTTGTCGATAGCAAAAATATGAAATACTCGCTGTCTTTGTTGTTGAATTTCTTGAGCAGCTCGGCCCTGTCTTCGGATTTGACCATGCCGTCGAGCCGCAGGTATTTGTAGCCCCTCCACATGAAGTAATCCTCCATGATGTTCATGAGCGTGGTCATTTGGCAGAAGAGCAACACCCTGTGATTGGTGATCTTGAACTTCGGCAGCACCCTGTCCAGTAATTCGAATTTTCCGGAGGCTCTAAAATACACTAGATTAGTATTAATCGTTGGTATAGATACTTCGGAATTCACCTGTATATGTCCGGTCCGGATAGTATTCCACCGGCTACTCCTACGAAATCGCAATACTTTTCCTCGATGTTCTGGAACATGAAGGGATGATTGCAGAGCTTCCTGAGTTGCATGATGGTGTTCATGATGGCTTTGGCGCCGCCTCGACCGCCTCTACCCCCTTTTTCCGAACCATCGGTTAGCAACACGCCTTTGCTTTGCATGTGTTGGTAGAGCACTTTTTGCAAACCGGACATGTCACATTTAATTATATATTCCACTTTATCTGGCAACTGAGATTCGACCTCTTTCTTCAACCGCCTCAGAAGAAAAGGACGCAACACCTTGTGCAGACGTCGAATGATCAGGATGGTTTCTTCTTCGTTCAATTCCACCTGAGACAACAAATCGATTAATACGAGTTATACAGGGCGTGAGGTTTTTTCGTACCTTTTCTCCTGTGGTAGCGAACGGGGCGTTGAACCACTGTTCGAATGTAGAACAACTCTTGAATATCGAAGGTAGTAGAAAGTTGAGTAGAGCCCAGAGTTCCGGAAGTTTATTTTGTAACGGGGTACCGGTTAGAAGTAACCGGTACGGGGCCATATAATGAGTGTTTAACGTTTGGGTTAATTTACAGTGATGGTTTTTCATGCGATGACCCTCATCGACTATCATGTACTTGAAAGGTACCTATAAAAAAAATCGATAAAGAGACTAACTATTATTATATTAGATAATTTACCTTCGAAAGGACACCTTTGTCTTTAATAATGTACTCGTATGTTGTTAGTAAGACGTTGAACTTTGTATTTTTCATTCGATTTTGAATCACCCTTCTGGTGGCTGGAGAGCCTTTGTATGATACAACGATTACAGTAGGCGCCCATTTTTCGAATTCCAGCATCCAATTCGATATAGTTCTATAACAATCACATTCAAACACATTATACTCCAAAAATATAAAAAAAAAACATACGATAATGGAACAATGATCAGGAAAGGTCCGTTCACTTTCTTCTCCTCCATCAGATAAGTTATCAATCCGATCGTTTGAATGGTTTTACCCAAACCCATCTCATCTGCTAGGATTCCATTGAGATTGTTGTTGTACAACGAAACCATCCATTCCAAACCTTTCACTTGGTACTCCTTCAATTGACCGTTCACCATAATCGAAGCTTGCTTGGTTACAGTTTCGCTAACGGTGTGAGCGATACTGTAGTAAGTTTGTTCCGATGTGTTCTTATTGTACTCATCATCTTCAACCTGAAATAATTGCGAATGTAGAATCTTCCAACAGCTTTTAACAATATACATACTTTAGCTTTCTTAATCACTTCTCTCGCATCGAATTCTTTGATATCGTCGTAATATTCCTCTTCTTTCTCATCCTCGCGTTCGTCTTCTTCGTCCGAATCGATCAATTCCCAACCCGGATGGTTCTGCAGCCACTCCCCCAGTTCTTTAACCGTTGGGGCATTATCTCCGAATATTTTATTACCGGTAGCCATTTCCATGACGGTGACTCTTCTATCGGGGTTTTGCAGCTTCTCTTGGCGCCTCTTGCGCTTTTCCTCGTCCCGCTTTTTAATCGTTTGCTCCACTTTGTGCTGTTTAACCATCTCCGTTAGATTACTGATGTATTCGTCGGTTTGCGAGAGCAAGAACGCTAAACGTTTGTCTTTCTTCTGGTCGATTAGTTTCCTATAACCTTCTTCATCTTCCGCCATAAGCCTTAAAAAATAAATATAATGTTACGAGCGTCTTGTGTTAGAATTTATATTAACTTACTTCTTCATACGCTCCTTTTCTCTTCGTTCTTGTTCCTTCTTCTGCTCCCTCTCGGCGTTGGCGTGGTAAGTAATGATAGCCTTGTTGATTTTGGCCAGCTTGGTTTGGTTCTGCCGGTGGAACTCTTTGAATTCCTTGGCCTGGGCGAGGACGTTGTTCAAAAACTCCTGGTTCTTCTGGCGTTTCTTGCGTTCCGCTTCGAGTTTCTGTTGTTTCTCCAGCTTCTCCGTGGCCCTGGCCTCGCGCAGGCTGTGGCGCTTCGTGCGCTTGAAGGCTTTCACGTTGACGGCCGTTTCCAACGTGGTGTCCTTGCGGATGCAGCTCAGGACTTCGTTGCGCAGTTGCCTTTGAAGGTTGAGGCATCTCAGCGCTCGCAGTTCGATTTGGGCTTGTAGACGGAGCTTCTCGGACATGTTTGTGGGTAGATTGCTGACTTGCTCGATTCTGGCTGCTATTCTGGCGGCGACGCGGTACTCTCTTTCTTGGAGGAGCACTACGGGGTCGACTCCGGATGGTTTGTTGTTTAGAAGGCAGAGTTCTTTGTTGGAAGTGTCTGTAAAGAAGGTACGATTGATAACAATGAATGGAATATTATGTAAAATCTAACCGTGTGATTTGAGGCCAGTAGAGGCGATTTCGTTTGAAATTCTTCCGTTCTCGATGGAACCTTTAATAGGTAGTTTATCGGATTTTTTACCAAGTAAACCAAGTACAACCGAAGCGGGTAAAGGCTGGTTTCTCGCCAAGTATCTAGAAACAATCATAGAGTAATAGAATAATTTAGAATCGTGCGATTGTTACCTATAAGCCATTATTTGACTTCGCAGTTGCTTCATTTGGAGGCTCGAAATGGAACCGTTTTCTTCGCTCAAAGTCATCGTTCTAGCGCGTAGGGCTAGTAGCTGGGCGTACCGAGGATCGTCTTTTAAACCTTTCGCTTCCATTGCATCGATTGCTTTTTGCAATGCTGCCAGTACGTTCGAATTCTGTTGTTTGGCCGAGCCATTTTGCGTGACCCCGTCTAAAAGGTAAACGAATTTCGTAAATTTTCTGTAAAAACGATATAATTGAGTTGTACTTACTCGAGGTAATTGGCTCGGCGGTTGTACTTGTGGATGTTGTAGTTGCCATGTTGTTTCTATTAAGGCGATAATTTTAATGGTGCCTCATTATTATTATGAGTTCTTTTATTCTATATACACACTCCGTAGAATCGTCTGTTAACTCAAAACTTAGATCGCTTTTAAAAGCCACAAACTGTAAACAAAAATATTTTTGGACATTTTGTTTTTTAGAATATACCGTTTTTGACAAGTATAACAAGAAGAATCTTCTTCTTTTCCAAACTTATTCTTTCATCTGTCAAATTATTCGGTTTCAAAATCTCTGTACGGGAAAAAGAAGAACGGTAGTTAATTTAACTGACATATGACATACGTCATCTGTCAATGTCAAATATTGATGCCAACTTGCTTGGCTATTTTTTATTATATTATTGTAATTCTTGTTCGTATAAAAAGAAATGTGCGATAAAATAGTAATTAGTGACGATTAGTGGATACGTTATTTGTTCTTCCAGGTATTATTAGCATACATTATACTTTTAGGATAATACTATCATTAAATTCGCTTCTGATAGAATGCAACTTGTACACATAACTTACGCATAATAGGTGTTTTCATCTGCTAGTAAATTTGATTGTTTATCTAAAGTAATATACACTCATATCTGACGGAAAAATTAATCTGTGAGATATGCGTATGTTTGTGTTTATTTATTTTTCACGCTAGTATAAACTACAGTTTGATTTACACCTTTAAATGGCTATGGTTGAATGGTTATCTCATTGTATACATTCAAATTGAAGATATGTCTGTAATAACTAATACATTTTAAAATTACAGAAACAAACCTTCAAGGAAAATGGCAAGTCCATCTCCCCAAAACAGCCCGATGCCCCCTCCTCAGGCGCCCAGTCCGATGGGCCCTCCTCCATCCCAAAGCCCCGCTCCCCCTTCCCCCGTACCGCAACCCCAATACCAAAACGCACCGCCCCAACAAACCTCCTACCCCAACCCGTACCCAGGCCATCCCCAACTGCCCCCCGGACAAGACCACCCGCCCGTACACGGCCCGCCCCACCACCAATACCCCCAAGCCAACATGGGCTACCCCCCGCAAGGCCCTCCTCCCGGACACCTGCCCCCCCAGGGCCACGTTTTATCCCAAGGACACGTGCCCCCTCAGGGGCACCTTCCCCCACAAGGACATGTACCACCACAAGGTCACGTTCCCCCACAAGGACACGTTCCCCCACAAGGGCACGTCCCCCCACAAGGACATGTACCACCACAAGGGCATGTACCACCACAAGGACACGTTCCCCCACAAGGACACGTTCCCCCACAAGGACACGTTCCCCCTCAAGGGCATGTTCCCCCGCAAGGGCATCCACCGCACGGACACGTCCCCCCGCAAGGGCACATGCCTCCGCAGGGCCATCAGCTACCTCAAGGGCATCCGGGGAACGCTCAAAACCTCGGCCCGCCGCCGCTCGGTCACCAAGGGCCCCCGCAGGGCCATCCGCATCCGCCTCAACCGGCCGGCCATCCGGGGCACTATCCGGGTAATTTATCTGAATGAATTGCTGAGTCGTTTCGTTGAATTGGCTTGTTTTAGGTCATCCGATGAATCAAAATCCTTCGGCTCCGGGCGGGCAGCCGCTTCCGGGACGACCGGCAGATAATTTACACGCCCTTCAGAAAGCCATCGATACAATGGAGGAAAAGGGCCTGCAGGACGATCAGAGATATTCGCAGTTGTTGGCCCTTCGGGCCAGATCAAATGCGGTCGCTGGCAATGGCGTTTTGTCGCCTTTGCAAATGAACCAGCTCAGAAATCAAATTATGGCTTACAGGTATTTCGAACAGGTTTCTATTCGATTGCAAATTACTTATACGATTCGGTTTTTAGATGTCTGTCGAGGAACCAGCCGATTCCGCATTCTATTTTACTGGGATTGCAAGGTAAAAGGGCGGACGGGTCGCCGCAGTTCCCAACGCCTCCGTCTAGCCCTTTTCAACCGCAGGGAGCCGGTCCGAATCCGGTCGGTGAGCAACCTCCACCGGTCGAAGCTGTTCCGGTGGATCCAGCCGCTGGAAATCCTGTACAAGGTTTACTAATACAAGCTTTATTATATCCACATATTTAAAATATTCGTTTAGGTCCTCAAAATGCTCCGAATCAACAGCGAGGACCGGGCGGTCAATTGGTCCCCGGCAAACAGACCCGGTTCACCACCATGCCGAAACCCTGCGGGATCGATCCTCTGGTGTTGCTGCAGGAACGCGAGAACCGAGTCGCTGCTAGAATAGCCGCTCGAATCGAACAAGTCAGCAATCTGCCGCCCAACGTTCCGGAGAAGTTGAGAATCCAGGCTCAGATCGAGCTGAGGGCGCTGCGATGCCTCAATTTCCAACGGCAGCTCAGAAGCGAAATATTGAACTGTATCAGGAAGGATAGCGCGTTGGAGACCACGGTGAACGTTAAGGCTTATAAAAGGACCAAAAGGCAGGGTTTGAGAGAAGCCAGAGCGACGGAGAAAATCGAGAAGCAACAGAAATTGGAAGCGGAACGGAAACGAAGGCAGAAGAATCAAGAATTTTTGAACGCCATATTGAACAACGGTAAGGAGTTCAAGGAATTCCACAAACAAAACCAAGCGAAATTGGCCAAAATCAACAAAGCCATTATCAATTACCACGCCAACGCCGAAAGAGAGCAGAAAAAGGAGCAAGAACGAAGAGAAAAGGAACGTATGATAAGGTAAGTCGTACAATATCCCTCGAACACGCGATGAATTCATTAAACAATTTCCAGATTGATGGCGGAAGACGAAGAAGGTTACAGGAAACTAATCGATCAGAAAAAAGACAAGCGTTTGGCGTTCTTGCTCTCGCAAACCGACGAATACATCAGCAATCTAACGGAGATGGTGAAGCAGCACAAATTGGAGCAAACGAACAAGAAGCGCGAGGAGGAGAAGCGGAAGAAGAAGCAACAGAGGATGCTACAACCCGATAGAAAAGTTACTGTGTTAGAAACGGCGACGGGCAAGAAACTCCAAGGCGAAGGCGCTCCGACTTACAGACACCTGCAGGAGTGGCTGATGCAACATCCCGGTTGGGAAATGGTCGATACCGACGACGAGGAAGAAACCGAGAAGAAAGAGGAAACCGAGGAGAATAAAGATGTCGATGATGCTAAAGATGTTATTAAAAAAGCTAAGGTAATGTGTATTACAATTAAAATGCGCGTATTAACGTTTAAATATTGCAGCTCGAAGATGATGAATATCACAAAAACGAAGAACAAACTTATTATAGTATAGCGCATACGGTGCACGAGGTTGTAACGGAGCAAGCTTCGATTATGGTGAACGGGTTGCTGAAGGAGTACCAAGTCAAAGGACTGGAATGGATGGTTTCGTTGTACAACAACAATCTCAACGGTATACTAGCAGACGAGATGGGTTTGGGTAAAACCATTCAAACCATCGGTCTCATTACGTACTTGATGGAGAAGAAGAAACTGAACGGACCGTTTTTAATTATCGTGCCTTTATCGTAAGTTGAATGGATGAAGAAAAATTTGTAAATATTTACTATGTGTTGTACTACAGGACGATTTCGAACTGGATGTTGGAATTCGAAAAATGGGCACCTACGGTTGTTGTAATATCGTACAAAGGCTCGCCCGGGGTGAGACGGGTGATCCAAAGTCAAATGAGAGCGGCCAAATTCAACGTGCTGTTAACAACTTACGAGTACATCATTAAAGACAAAGGGGTTTTATCTAAGGTGAGATTGAATCGAATTGATTGACTCGGAATTAACGAAAACTTCTGGTCTAGATTCCGTTCAAATACATGATAATCGACGAAGGTCATCGTATGAAGAACCACCATTGCAAACTGACGCAAGTACTGAATTCGCATTACCTAGCCCCGTACCGGTTACTTCTAACCGGTACCCCGTTACAAAATAAACTTCCGGAACTCTGGGCTCTACTCAACTTTCTACTACCTTCGATATTCAAGAGTTGTTCTACATTCGAACAGTGGTTCAACGCTCCGTTCGCTACCACAGGAGAAAAGGTACGGAAGAATCTCACGCCCTGTATAACTCGTATTAATCGATTTTGTTGTCTCAGGTGGAATTGAACGAAGAAGAAACCATCCTGATCATTCGACGTCTGCACAAGGTGTTGCGTCCTTTTCTTCTGAGGCGGTTGAAGAAAGAGGTCGAATCTCAGTTGCCAGATAAAGTGGAATATATAATTAAATGCGACATGTCCGGTTTGCAAAAAGTGCTCTACCAACACATGCAGAGCAAAGGTGTTTTGTTAACCGATGGTTCGGAAAAGGGCACCAAAGGTAGAGGCGGAGCGAAGGCTCTGATGAATACAATTATGCAATTGAGGAAACTCTGCAACCATCCGTTTATGTTTCAAAACATCGAAGAGAAATATTGCGATCACGTCGGAATCGCCGGTGGAATTGTTTCGGGACCTGATACATATAGGTAGAGCTCGATTTATAATCTAATTGTACAAAAGAAGTCCTGAGTTTGAATTGTTTGTAGGGTATCCGGAAAGTTTGAATTATTAGACCGAATTTTGCCTAAACTCAAAGCCACCAACCATCGAGTGTTGCTCTTCTGTCAAATGACCCAATTGATGACCATCATGGAGGATTATTTCAACTGGAGGGGTTTCAAATATTTGCGTTTGGACGGTACAGTGAAATCCGAAGACAGAGGGGACCTTCTAAAGAAGTTCAACGACAAAGGCAGCGATTATTTCCTGTTTTTGCTATCGACAAGAGCCGGTGGTTTGGGATTGAATCTCCAAAGTGCCGATACCGTTATTATATTCGATTCGGATTGGAATCCACATCAGGTAAGCTTCAAAAACTCTCCGATTTACAAGACAATTCATCAACAACTTCTATATTTTTACTAGGATCTTCAAGCTCAAGATAGAGCTCACCGAATCGGCCAGCAAAACGAAGTAAGAGTCCTGCGTTTGATGACAGTAAACTCAGTAGAAGAACGAATATTAGCAGCAGCTAAATACAAACTCACCATGGACGAAAAAGTCATCCAAGCCGGCATGTTCGATCAGAAATCCACCGGCTCGGAGCGCCAGCAGTTCCTGCAGAGCATCCTGCACAACGACGGCAGCGACGAAGAGGAGGAAAACGAGGTGCCCGACGACGAGTGCGTGAACCAGATGATCGCCCGAAGCGAGGACGAGTTCCAGCTGTTCCAAAAAATGGACGCCGAGCGAAAGGAGGAGGAAGAGAAGCTCGGTCAAGTGAAGAAGTCTCGATTGATACAGGAGTGCGAATTGCCCGATTGGCTGACGAAGCAAGTGGACGAGGTCGATGCGTGGGGTTACGACGATGCCGACGCCTTCCTCGGAAGGGGTTCCAGGCAGAGGAAGGAGGTCGATTATGCTGATAGTTTGACTGAAAAGGAGTGGTTGAAGGTGCTTAAATGTTAAAATATTAGTAATTGAAATGTTAAAATGTATATTTTATGTTGTAGGCTATCGATGAGGATGGCGATTACGACGACGACGAGGAAGAGGAGAAGGAGATAAAGAAGAAGAAGGGGAGAAAGCGGAAGAAACGCGACGATTCCGACGATGAAATGGCCGCTTTTACGAGGAAACGTAAATTGCCGCAGAGCCAAATCGAAGCGCAACTGAAGAGGAAAATGAGGAAACTCATGGCTATTATTATAAACTACAAAGACAAGTAAGTTTCTTACAAAACATTCTTTTCGAACCAATTTTATGCACAACATTTTGTAGAGATGGCCACCAACTTAGCGATCAATTCATCAAACTCCCTCCGAGGAAAGAGTATCCGGACTATTACACGATTATCAAAAAACCAATTGATATAACCAAGATACTGAACTACATAGACGACGGCAAGGTAACTTAATAACAATCCAATAAGTTCTTCGCTATAGATAACCTCTTAATTCTTCCAGTATTCGGACTTCACGGATCTAGAGCGGGATTTCATGTTGATGTGCCAGAACGCGCAGATCTACAACGAAGAGGCTTCGATGATACACGAGGACAGTATCGTTCTTCAATCGGTTTTCTCGAGCGCTAAACAGAAGATCGAAAGTACTCCAGATTCCGAGGAGGAAAAGGAAGAGAATAATTCAGACGGGGAGCTGAGCAAGAGTAAAATCAAGCCGAAGGTGAAACGGAGCCGAGGACGGCCGAGGAGATCGGCCAAAAAATATATATCTGATGATGATGACGACGATTGAGAGGATTAAATTGCGATTAGTCGTCGAAAGGAGAGAGAGTAGTAATTAATTAAGCGAGTTTGTTTGTTGGATTGATCTGATTAAGTTCAATAATTGTATTATTTTTTTCGAAAAAGCAAGATAGGTGAAATTAGAAAGGTTGTAATTAAGCGTGCATGTGTTCTAAAGATTTTGAGGTTTTGAGATCTGCAGGTATCATGTCTTGACCTAAAAATTACCTTCGTAATTCTCTTATTTAGCGCTTCGTTTAGCAATTAAAAATACATAATGTATTTTGATTTGAATGAGTAATTTCTTTTTATCTTAATATTCGTAATTTCTTAGAACACATAACTACAAGAAGATAAATAGCTCAGAAAATTATATAACAGTTATTTAATTTTTAGTTCGCTTGGGGTTTTATGATATTTGTAATATTATTTTGTAAACATTTTTAAAGGCGAGGGTTAGATACACGAATGTAATATTTGTTCGTTATTATTACATTTTAATTATTGTACTAAGCGTGCGTCGAATTTACTATATTTTAGAAAGTTATGCTTACTTTAGGTGCACTGTAATGTAGTTCGAACTGTATCAAAGTGCCTCTTTCACCCAATAACAACATATAATTCATCGGTATGAAATTTAATCACACCTAAATAATTATATTATCTATGTATACGCGTAAACTGTGAACGATAAACGCCTATTTTCTACAGAAATCGTCGATTTCATACACACTGACTTCACGTAAAAATTTAGTCTATTTTATGTGGATGAAGGATATTGGTAATTAGATTTTCCGCTTGTCTGTAAAATACAGGAGTGTAATTTTGTATTAGAGAACTCTTAGACATTAAAATATTTGTCGAATTAATTCCTCGTTTCATTGAAGAATTCTAGTATATCGGTTTAACACATTTATTGCACTATACATGTTAGACATGCAGGAAGTAATAGAAAAAATTAAATATATTGCACTTACAAGTATATGGGCACCATAAAAGCCAAGTCAATGTTTTATTCTGAGTAATTTTGAAATCGAAAAACAATTCTCATAGAATTCCATTGATAAATCATCAGAATAAAATGTGACTACAACACGAGATCAATGATTACATGTAGGAGTTCCGTAAAATATTCCATATTAAATTTTAGTTATATTAAATACAACTAATTTCTATTAACCGGAAGGAAGAGTTTAAAATAGCTATATATTTTATACCATTAAAATGGAATATGATAACACACAGAAGCTTTGAGCCATAAATTTCGAAAATACTACATTTATACAGACCTGAATAACTATGTGGTAAAATATCAATTTCCAATTAACCACAAGGAATAAACAGCAAAAATATTTTTCAATTCAATATAAAAAGTAAACGAAACTAAATTATCACAGCATCACAACCAAGTTTCCTCAATTATTGACGTAACCGCATAAAAATTGAGCCAACAAATACTTCCTCCAATAGATCATCAGGTCTGTTTGTCTTACAAAACGGAATTTACTCCTTAAAATACTGATTACACTATCGAGAATGAATTAAATCGGACAACTACCGGGGTAAATTCATCATATTACACTTCACCATCTTCCACATCATCATCAGTCTTCATCATCCTCCTCTTCCTCGGAAATGTATTTCTTCTGGATACGTTTCCGCCTGCTGCCCGCCCCACTCGTGTTACTGGGCTTCTTATTCTTCAGCTTTATCTTCATTTTAACCGCCGATTCGTTGTCGGAGGCTTCCTTGTCCTCTTCAGGTTCCGACTCCCCGTTGTCGGTTTCGATTCTTTGCTTGGCATTCGAGAATACCGATTGTAAAACGATGCTGTCTTCGTGGATTAGAGAGGCTTCTTCATTGTAGATCTGGGCGTTTTGGCACAGCAACATGAAGTCCCGTTCGAGATCGGCGAAATCGGTGTACTGAAAATTGTATTTATGCATAATGTGCAAAATTAGTGGACGTGTTAGCTGTACCTTTGCGTCTTCGATTCTGCTCAAGATTTTGATAATATCTATTGGTTTTTTGATAATTTCGTAATAGTCTGGGTAGTCCTTTTTAGGGGGTAGTTTTAGGAATGGTTCGCTTAACAATCTGCCGTCGCTGGAATTAAATATATTATAATTAATTATAAATTGTGCAGAGTATTAGTACCTGTCGGTGTATTTAGTTACGATTGCCATTAATTTCCTCATCTGCTTTTTTAATTTCGTATCACCAACTTGGCTCCTGCATCTCCTTTTGCTGTTTATCCCCACTTCACTATCGGAATCGTCCCGTTTCCGTTTCTTTCGACTCTTTTTCTTCTTCGATTTCTCCTCTTCTTCGTCATCTTCCTCTTCGTATTCGCCTGTATCAATAGCCTAAAAAGTACCTCGCTAGTAATGTACACTTCGTAATTTTGTAATTATTACTTTCAACCATTCCTTTTCGGTTAAACTATCCGTGTAATCAACCTCTTTTCTCTGCCTCGTTCCTCTTCCGAGCGGACTTTCGTTGTCCTCGTAATTCCAGGGATCGACTTCATCGTCCTCTTTAACCAACCAGTCGGGAAGTTCGCTTATCTCTAACAACCTCGGTTTCCTCGCCGCTCCCAATTTGGCCTCTTCCCTCCTCCGCTCCAGGTCCATTTTTTGGAACAGTTCAAACTCCCCCTCGGATCTCGCGACCATTTGGTTCACCGTCTCGTCGTCGGGCACCTCGTTTTCCTCCTAAAATCCACCAAAAATCCACCAACAGATCAGTACAAGTTAGAGTGCGATGGTTAGAGCGGAGTCACCTCTTCATCGTCGCCATCTTGGTGCAAAATGTGCTGGAGGAACTGCTGTCGCTCGGTGCCCGTTGATTTTTGATCGAACATGCCGGCTTGGATGACTTTCTCGTCCATGTTCAATTTGTATCTCGCTGCCGCTAATATTCGTTCTTCTACTGAGTTTACTGTCATCAAACGCAGGACTCTTACTTCGTTTTGTTGGCCGATTCGGTGAGCTCTATCTTGAGCTTGAAGATCCTAGTAAAAAATATAGAAGTTGTTGATGAATTGTATTGTAAATCGGAGAGTTTTTGAAGCTTACCTGATGTGGATTCCAATCGGAATCGAAGATAATAACGGTATCGGCGCTTTGGAGATTCAATCCCAACCCACCGGCTCTTGTCGATAGCAAAAATATGAAATACTCGCTGCGCTTGTCGTTGAATTTCTTCAGCAAATCCCCGCGGTCTTCCGCTTTGGTCGTTCCATCCAATCGAAGATAACCGAATCCTCTCCAGCTCAAATAATCCTCCATGATGGTCATGAGCTGGGTCATTTGGCAGAACAGCAGCACCCTGTGATTGGTCGCGTTCAACTTCGGCAGTATCCTGTCGAGCAACTCGAATTTCCCGGAGGCTCGGTAGATGTCGGGTCTGCGAGAAGATTTGTATTTGCTTCGATAATGCACGATTAAATTGTAGTAATTACCCGGATATTACACCACCGGCGATTCCGACGTGATCGCAATACTTCTCCTCGATGTTCTGGAACATGAAGGGATGGTTGCAGAGCTTTCTCAATTGCACGATGGTGTTCATTAGAGCTTTAGCGCCGCCTTTGCCTTTGTTACCTTTCTCAGAGCCGTCGGTTAGCAACACGCCTTTGCTCTGCATGTGCCTAAGAGAAAGAATCTTAAATTGATACTTTATTAATATTAATATAGCGCGAGTACTTACTTGTATAAAACTTTCTGTAAACTGGACATGTCGCATTTGATGATGTACTCCACTTTGTCCGGTAGTTGGGACTCGACTTCCTTTTTGAGTCTTCTGAGCAGGAACGGCCTGAGGACTTTGTGGAGGCGCCGGATGATGAGGATTGTTTCCTCTTCGTTTAATTCCACCTGGAAGAACTCGTTGTTACTAAACTTATACTTTTGCTTGGATGGAAGTAACCTTTTCTCCCGTTGTGGCGAACGGAGCGTTGAACCACTGCTCGAAGGTGGAACAACTTTTGAAAATCGAAGGTAGCAGAAAGTTGAGTAGAGCCCAGAGCTCCGGAAGTTTATTTTGTAACGGTGTACCGGTCAAAAGTAATCGGTGAGGAGCTAAATAATGAGTGTTCAACACCTGGGTTAGTTTGCAATGGTGGTTCTTCATACGATGACCTTCGTCGATTATCATGTATTTCCAAGGTAACTGAAAGATTCGAAAATTGATTTATCGACTTTATTGTGATGAAGTTAAGTTACTTTCGCCAATACTCCTTTGTCTTTGATGACGTATTCGTATGTTGTTAGTAGAACGTTAAATTTGGTAGATCGCATCTGGCTCTGGATTTGTCTTCTGCCTGCCGGTGAGCCTTTGTAAGATACCACTACTACAGATGGGGACCATTTTTCGAATTCCAACACCCAGTTCGATAATGTCCTGCAACGTTTATTTTATCAATACTTACAAACAATAAACTTCTCCGATACTTACGACAAAGGAACGATTATCAAATAAGGTCCATTCACTTTTTTCTTCTCCATCAGATAAGTTATCAACGCTATAGTTTGAATGGTTTTACCCAAACCCATTTCGTCTGCTAGGATTCCATTGAGATTGTTGTTGTAGAGCGAAACCAACCATTCGAGACCTTTGATTTGGTATTCTTTGAGCATACCGTTTATCAATATGCTGGATTGTTCTGTTACTATCTCGTGAACGGTATGCGCTATGCTGTAATAGGTTTGTTCTTCGTTGGAATTTTTGTGGTACTCGTCGTCCGCTTCCACTCTGGCTTTTTTGATCACGTCTTTGGCCTTGTCCGCTTCTGTTTTAGGTTCTGGAAGTGTAACGAACGATATTCGCCTCTTTGAATGATGTAATAAAACTCACTCTCGTCCTCCTCCACGTAATCCTCGTCGTCTTCGTCGTCCTCTTCCTCGCTGTCGATCTCCCATCCGGGATTCTGGGCCAGCCATTCCTTCAAATGGCTCAACATCGGCGCTTCTTCGCCCGACAGTTTCTTGCCCGTTGTCGTTTCGATTACAGTTATCGGCTTGTCGTTTAACTCGGACATTTCGTCGTCTTCTTCGGCGTTTAACAATCCCTCGATCCTAAGTTTCTTCTTCTTTTGCTACACGCGTGAATATTAGTTAATTGTTTTAGTGGAATACTGCGTGAAATTTACCTTTTTCTTCTTCTCTTCTTCTTGCTGTTTGCGTTTTTGTTCGAGTTTGTGTTGTTTTACCATTTCCGTTAAGTTACCAATGTATTCGTCAGTTTGAGATAGCAGAAACGCCAAACGTTTGTCTTTTTTCTGGTCGATTAACTTCCTATAACCTTCCTCATCCTCGGCCATAAGCCTGGAAATCATTAAATAAACCTCCTACAAAAAACCGCGATTAAATCCATACCTTCTCATACGCTCCTTCTCGATCCTCTCCTGCTCCTTCTTCTGCTCCCTCTCGGCGTTCGCGTGGTAACTCATAACGCCTTTGTTCACCCTGCCCAACCTACCCTGCGCGTTGCGATGGAACTCCTTGAAGTCCTTCCCGTGCTGCAGCACCGAATTCAGGAACTCCTGGTACTTCTGTTTCTTCTTCCGATCCGCTTCGAGTTTCTGTTGCTTCTCCAGCTTCTCGGTGGCCCTGGCCTCTTTCAAACCCTGCCGCTTGGTGCGCTTGTACTGCTTGGCGTTGATGATCGATTCCAGCGCGGTGTCCCGCCTGGTGCAGGCCAGGATCTCGCTGCGCAGCTGCCGTTGGAAGTTCAAGCAGCGCAGCGCCCGCAGCTCGATTTGCACCTTCATTCGCACGTCGTCCGATAGATTCGGGGGTAGATTGGCCAGCTGCTCCATGCGAGAGGCTATCCTGGCGGCTACTCGGTTTTCTCTTTCTTGTAGTAGCACGATGGGGTCCAGTCCGCAGGGTTTCGGCAACGAGGTGATCCTGTTCTGCTTGGTGGTTTGGTGGTGGTGCGGTTGCGGTTGGTGATGCTGCTGGTGGTGGAGCTGGCGCTGGTTGGGGTTCATCATCTGGGGCGTCGGGGGCGGTGGAGGACCGTGGAGCTTGTAGCCTTGGGGGTGGTGGGGCATCGGATGACCCGGGGGTTGGGATATTGGCGGCGGTCGCATCGGTTGCGGTTGCAGCGGTTGGGGGTGCATGGGGTTATTGTCTGGGGGGGCGCTTTCGGGTGGTTCGCAGGGATGCTATATATGATAAACGATTATTAATAAAAGCGTTTGTGGTAAATAATTTTGTTACCTGGTGTCCCGCGATGGTCCCGTGGGGAAAAGGAGCGTTGGGAGGCGGTGTGGGAGATTGCGGAATCCCGTCCGATCGCTTCCCTTGGAGCACCAGGTTGATTTGCGACGGGATCGGTTGGTTTCTTGCGATGTATCGATAGGCCATTATTTGGTTTCTTAATTGCGCCATTTGGGCCGGACTGAAGACGTTCTGCGGACCGTTGGATCGGGCCCTCAACGCCAGCAGTTGGGAGTACCTCGGATCCTCCTGCATGCCCTTCTCCTCCATGCTGTCGATGGCTCTTTGAAGGGCGTTTAGGTTTTCCTGGCCCTGGGGCGGGCCCGGACCTGGGGCGTTGCCGGGCACGTTCGAAGGTCCGGGGGGTCCTGGAGATGGGCCCATCGGCCCTGGTGAGGGCAAGTTCTGAAAAATCGTTGCATTTATTGCTCGTACTATGAAAATTGTTTAAAATATTATAGTGTGTTAGGTTATAGGTCAATATTATTTGTATATACTTGACCTCAAATATTTTGTTATATAATTTGAGCAAATTAACGGTTTGATACATTTAAATTAGTAGATGCTGTTGGGATAATTAAAGCAACAATGTTGTATATTAGGAGTTCTGTATTTTTTTGTTTTTCTATATGGGTATGTGTATTTTTTTATGTTTTATTAAATATAATAGTTGACTAGAATTTGTTGACTCTTAATTCAATTTTAATTCATTTACAAGCATTAAACACGTTATCTATAGAGAAAAAAATTGTTAATATGTTCAATCATTATTCAAATATTGTTTTACAATTAAATTATTATAGAAAAAACCTTCAGAACAAGTGTTAGGAAAGGAATTAAACCAAGGTTATTTATTAACAATTATTTCTGGTGCATGTCGGTACCATTTCTGTTTCAGATCTCGCTAGCGATGGGTACTACAACGCAAGAATACCTAGATTTCGTGTTGCCTTTAGTAAAAAACGCGGGACAAGTACGTTTTAATTTTTATCTTTCGTGATATTTCAATTTTTTCACCGCATTCCAGGAACTTTTATCCGTTAAAAACGTCGAAGTGGAAGAGAAAGGGGAATTCTACGATGTAGTGACCGTTTACGACAGGAAAATCGAGCAAATTTTATTCAAAAAAATTAAAGAACGATGGCCCGACCACAAGTAAGATACATGTTAAATAAATTAACAAATGTGGAACATGTAATTAATCTAACATTGCGTAATTACCTTGATAAATTCCATTTATCTCATTAACTACATCTCATGGTCAATTTTTAACACAAAAAAACTAGATTACACCGCCAGCCATTTCCTTCTTTCTCGTTAAATTTTTCTATTTTATCACTCGGTTGATAACTCACCAAGCTCATATCTTAACATTCAGCCAAAAAAAAAACATTAAATAATGATTTTTAAGGTTTATAGGCGAAGAAGAATCTTACACGAAAGGCATATCGCAATTATCGAACGAATCGACATGGATAATAGACCCTATAGACGGCACCGCGAATTTCGTCAGAAACTTAAAAGACGCCTGCATATCCGTAGGTCTCGTGATAAACAAAGAACAAGTCATGGGGGTCGTTTACAACCCTTTCATGGATGAATTATACACGGCCATTAAAGGACAAGGAGCCTATCTCAACGGAGTTAAAATACAAACAAACGGCGCAACAGGTACTATATAAAAATATCTATTAAAACTCAAACATTATTGCTTCATTTATTTCTAGATATCAGCAAATCGGTGTTCAATTACGAGCTGTCTTTAGGGGTGAACACTAAATATTACGACCTGTACATGTACCGTTTGAAGCATCTGTTGAAACACATCGGCGGGTGAGTACCTACGCGTTTTATAGTGTATTGTTTATTTGGGGTATATTTCGTATATTTTATTTTGTGTTTGTTTTGTTTATCGGTTAGAATTCGATCGATGGGATCGGCTGTGATGGGTCTTTGCTATGTAGCAACCGGTCGAATGGAGGCCTATCAATGCGATGGGTTATTCCCCTGGGACGCGGCCGCTGGAGTACTCATAGTACGAGAGGCCGGAGGATATGTTCGTGACTCGAATGGTACCAAATTATCTCGTTTAAATACTAAATATTGCACTATAAATGTATTTTTTATGCAGGTGGAGAGTTTGACCTAATGGATCCCAATTACATAGCCACCGCGACGAAAGAACTATCCGATAAATTCATGGAAATCGAACGAAGGGCCGATCAAGAACGAGAAAGCGATGCGCAAAACCACAAACAACTAAAATTTTAAATAAATTACATTTCTTATAAATTTGTATAGTACATTCGCAAACGTTGTTTGTTTACCTGCCTATGTTGCGGGTGCCCCATCGGCCCAGGGGTGGGCGGATGCCCCGGGTAACCCTGCTGCTGCATGCCGCCCCCGTGGGGCATTTCGTGCGGCGGACCCACGGGGTGCATGGGCGGGCCGGCGTGGTGGCCGTGCGGCGGGCCCGGGTGCATCTGCGGGGGCGGCGGGCCGTGGGGGTGCGGGTGCGGGGGCAGGTGGGGCGACGGGGGCATGTGGGGCGGGCCGTTCATGTGGCCCATGGGCGGCTGGTAGGGGCTGTGCGGCGAGTGCGGGGGCGGCGGGTGCTGAGGCGGCGGGCCCATGGGGCTCGGGGCTTGCGGAGGCGGCATCGGGCTGGTTTGGGGCGAGGAACTCATGGTTGTTGGTGCCTGAAAGTAAATCCCGATTAAATAGAAGAAAATCGCTTGAAAATGGTCAATTTTGCTTTAATTTTTTAGTAAATTATGTTGTAAACACTTAGTATAATAGAATTATTAATGAATCAATTGTGGTTCATATGCATATTCGAACATGGCAGAACAAAAAGTGTACTGACAGATAGGCAACCATTTTAACATCGTCTGTTAAAAAAACTATACAATTTTGATTTATGGTCGGTTTATTCTTTTGCCTATAGGCTAGGCATTTATGCGGCAACTGTGCAACTGTCAACAACGTTCAAAATCGAACAGCAGTCGTTAGAGTACGATTTTAAACGGTAATCAATTTCATTTATAAATTAATTTGCTAATAAAAAAAGTGCACTAAATTATTCACTGGATTTCTTTGGACGCGATTAAAATAACAAATAACTCACCTGGTCCGCGGATTAAACGTTCAACGACGATTCGAAATTCACTGAAACACCGACGGCGATTTGCATTTTCATCGGGCCTTTTTTCGTCTATTTTCCAATTAAAATTCGACGAACGCCATTTTCCGATCGGGCCCTAGTTTCGCTCGCCATCCCTGCACCCCGATTCACTTGTTTTGATTAAAACACCATCTCTGTCGGTGCCGCGCGATTAGAAAGAGACGGCGCGCGAATTTGCACGACGACTACTGCGATTGGTTTTATTTTTTATTTCAATTTTTTTTAGACAAACCGTTGGAAATATGGACGAGGATAATACGAATTGGTTCCAGAAATTGTATAGATATCTCGCCGAGTTCGGGTACCCCGCGGTGGAAAACATGACCATCGAGGAGCTGGGTAACGTATTTTCGCCGAAGAATCGGTGCGATTTCGTTTGTTGGTTACTCCGGTTTCTCGATTACGATGTCTCCGAGGAACGGAAAACGCCGGAATGTCTGCAGAAAATCGTCTGTAATCTCGGATTTTGTTCCTGCAAAGACGCCTTGCCGTTCCTGAACGGCACTTTGGATTTATCCCAACAAGTAAGTTTGTAAAAGTGAGGTTAACTTTTAATCCAAATGTTGCTAATTAAATCTAGCAAGCTACTGTTTTCGTGGTAGATTATAAAAAAGCTGATTAACAACACTGTTAAAGGCCGTTTACTGTCAATGCCATTATTATTAAATCTAGCAAACCACGAAAATAGTAAAAGCTGATTAACAACACTGTTAAAGGCCACTTAAAAATTGTTTTTAGATGATAATTTTCCAAAGAATATTCGAATTCCTGCAACCGATAGTAAATAGTGATATTAACATGCAGGAGGAAAGTTCTGTTAGTTTAGAGGATGTAGAAAACCTGATAGCAGGAAGTTATTTACCTAAATTCGTTAAAGATGCTGGTACAAAAAAGGTGCCTGTAACCAACAGTACTACCGAGAAGACTCGGAAAGATGAGAGAAATATTGAAAATTCCTCCGATACTATTACTAGCGATTATGTATTTGATGCTGCTCGAATTCCTGAAGATATCGAATCAGATTTACGGCAATTCGAAGAAATATCATCGAGACTTGAAAAATTGGACCCCGTCGATAGGATTTCTATAAGTACCCAAATTTTCGAAGATCTCCAGAATTGTAAAGAAAACATCAAGAAAATTAATCAAGTACGTTGATGCAAAAGTCGACTCATTGACTCTATTCCAAATAAATTGTACTTACCCTTATACGATACTACTAGCATATTTTTTTAGTACAATAACGACTTGAAAACTATAAATGAATTCAACACGAAAGCAAATAATATTCTAAGCCGGTTACCTCAATGTTCCTCAGCCTCCACGGATTTGTTGAGGGGACTTTGCTCCACAGTGGAACTAATAGATGATATGAATAAAGATATAAACTCTGTTCGCAAGATTTAGGTAAGTACTTACATTAACTTTATAGCTAAAATTCTCATATATTTACTTTTACAGCCCTTCGCTTCCTCGAACACCTTTATTAATAATTACACCTAAGATTACAGTTTATTTTTTTATTAAACAAGTGTTGATGATACGCTTCAAGAGTTCATTCTCCGAGTCGTACAATCCCTCGATAATCTCGTAATGATCGGAATTTTCCTGGAAAACATACTCACAACGAAGTCCTAAGCTCTTGATATGCTCGTACATCTCCTGACCCTGTTCTACGAATTTAGGACTATCGTATTCGGCGACAATAACTACTAATTCACAGTTGGTTCGCTTTAAGTTCCTGCGTAACGGGCTGGCTCTCACCGCAGAATCCCCATCGAGCCCCAACAAGTCGTTGTACGTCGTACCTAGTAAAGGCTCCAAGTCGTACAAACCGGTAATCAAAAACGCTGACTTGAATAGAAGTTGCTGGTGCTCCGGTAGAGTATCGATGAAGTCTTCGAATAGAGCAGCTACTATTTGAGCGCCGGCCGAGTGACCGGATAGATAAATACCGCTGAAAATGTTTATTAGTATTCAAATTGTTTGGATGTTTGGAAAGTGTGTTACCTAATTTCGGAGGTGTTTATTAAAGTTAGGCACTTTATTAGAGCCTTTTGGGTGTTTTCGAGTAATTCGAGTAATGTTACGTTAGGGCAGAGTTCGTATCCGATGAAAATCGATTTGATGCCGCTCGCGTGTAAATTTTTCGCGATAAACGAGTTGTTATCGTGTCTAATAGAAGGAACTTGCCAGTAACCTCCGTGAAAATGAACAAACACCGGACAATCTACGATATAATTACTAATAAATAATTAATCGATTATAAAATGGTGTGTACCTTCCGGTAAATCCGTTCCGAATACATCTATTAACTCTCTTTTACCCGGACCATATGGGATATTTAGCTTGCAAGGGATCGTTTCTCTTACTGTTTCACTATCTAAAATACAACTATGTAATAACAAAAGTAAGTATGAATTAATTGCATACATTGTTCAATGCACTTAACATGCTGTTCACTTCGTTGACTCCCTCGAGTACCTTTACACCATTGACTCGGGGAAAATAGAACATCCAATTCCGATTTACTCGACATTTTCACCGGATCGCTGCTAGATTTGTACTGGCGTAATCGATACGAGCATGTAATGAGAATTGAGAAGCCAGTGAAGTGATTGTATTATGTTTCGAAAATAAGCTCTTTGATAAATAATACTTTATCTCGTATTATCTTCTCGATTCTCTTTTCTTTTGGGAACTTATTTAAATAGTATACAGGATGATAATAAACTGGAAGTGTATTTCTTAGAGTTTTATTAAATTACAAGTAGATTAAAAGATTTACAATTGTGTCCATTAACCCGTTTTGCCGAACTTAATGGCTTCCCTGGAAAGACAGCAGGTATAGAGAATTATGCGGAATTATTCAAAATAGTCGAGATAGATAAATAAAAAACATCTACTTACGTATCCTAACTAGTTAACTTATGAACTATTATCTAAATTTAACTGTAGATTTGAAGTTCTCGACGATTTGGAAAACGTTTCCATTGAAATTATGACTATGCACATATTTACATTATAAAATGATAAAGTTTTTAACAGTACATATACTTCTAATCTAGAATTCTTATTCGGTATAATTAGCTGATGAAAATACGATATTTTTAAATTGATATTGCTATGAGTGAAGTTATTGTTGATTGGAAAATTTGAATATAAAGAAAAAACTTTTGAAGAATACCAATTTGTGAGTATTGCGTTAAAGTTTTGAAAGTACATTGTTTTGTTGTACGTTAACTTTAAATTATTCCATAAAAGTTTCCTTGTGAATAATATTGAAGAGAGTAGTATATCGATTTAGAATATATGAAATATTTTAAATAAACTCAACATTTGATAGAATATATGTAGCTTTAACAAATATATTTCTAGTTATTTACAGTCTATTGAAAAGGAATGTCAGGTGCCTTTTTTAGGCTATGTTGAAGTGTTTTATACAATATTTCGCCAAACACACATAAAAAAATCATTATCACCAAAATGTAATTGCGCTCATTTAGCAAGTTTTCTTGTTACTTTCATTTTCTACCTATTTTCCATCTTACTCAAAAAAATAGTTCATTATTTCAAATTTCACCAAACAAAACCTCTTTTTTATCTTACACCCTATTCGCACATTCGATGAATACATTATTGCTAATATTCTCAAAAAATACTTATCTTAAATACATCATTAGTGAATATAAAAATTACGATTTAAGTTGTATCAATGCAAATCAAGCTAATAAAAATCGCTACTATTTAATCGCGCCTTGGATTAACTTCCCCTTGGGCGGCACGGGCGAACTTGTGGCGCTTCTGGACACTCTCGGCTGATCAGGCACACTCAATTTAGCTTCAGTCGATTTCCACGTCGGCGGCGAGCAGGTATTTATGCAGTGATCGTTCCGGCTCAGCGTGTGAATCGGTATCCGATAAATACGCAACGGTTTCACCTCAGGAGACGCTGAAAACCAAACCGTTAACTCGACGAAAAAAATCTCGAATTCCGAAGTTACCGTTAGGACTCGGAGGAGGCGAGTGCTTCTGCACGTCCTGCTGCTTCATTTCAACGAACAACCTGTCGGTTTTGTTCGGGAAGAATTCCGGCGCGGTGGTGGCGAAGAAAATGTCGTTTTTGGAGGCGATCAGCTGCAGTTTGGGCATCGTCATCGTGTGTATCAGATTCCCGTTTACTATCAAACGGATCTCCATGCTGTTTTGAGTGAAAGCGATCACGTAAGGAAACGCGCAAACTACGAATTAAATCACAAGTTTACAAGCTACGATTTGTGGTTAATTTTTAATCACCTATATCAGACGGAACGGAGTTCCAATGGAAATCGAAATTGCTCGTCGAACTTTCCTCGTTGATCTTCTGAAAGTGACAGGTATCTGAAACAACAACGTCTTGTAAGTAATTAGAAAGCGCGCGTTGAACAGGCATAGTTACGATTGTAGCAGAGCAACAATTGTATCTCTTGGTCCTCGTACAGATCGAGAGCGGCCACCAAATTGGCCTTGGCGCAGTCGACGGTGTGCAAATGCTGCGCTAATCCGGTCCTGCCGTTCACGATGTCCCAGTGGTTTTTGTAACCCACGCAGACGAGGGTGTCGCCGTGGGTGGGCGAGCTGGGGCTCCAGCCGCTGTCCAAAATCGTCACCATCGTCGGGGTTTCGTTCATGTTCAGTTCCTGGAACGAATTAACCTCGTTTTGCATGCTTTTCTAGATTTTTTGGGTGTTGTTTACCCATTGAAACGTGAAGCCGTCTACGGTGTCAGTGTCGCTGGATGGGCACCAAGCAGTCCAAGCTGCGGAATGCTTCCATTGAAACATCAGCAGCTTTTTGCCGATTATGACGCACATACGCAGCTTCGATCCGCCTGGAAATACACAAAAGAGCTTTCAGAAACGTCCGAAATATTAAAAAAAAGGTGGATAATAAAACGCAAGTTTCACCCTCGTCCAATTGTGCTTGCTCGAAACGACCGGCTCTTCGCATGCCTCGGAAAACAAATAAAATTCTGCGGCCGTTTAAATCAACATCTCTTTCGTTTATTTACATATTTCCCGTCCTCGAGTGACCGCTGACCGGACAAAAAATTTTCTCCGCGGTTTTTTTTATTAGCCCCATTTCGGCTCCCGGAGGAGCGCGATGCAAACAAACGCATTTCGAATTCCTTTAATCACGTCGACGATTCGAATTAAATTTCTGCGACAAATCCATGAATAAAGCGCGGAAAATATGGCAAAAAAAAAATTCTCGAATGCGAAAATTAAACCGACAACAGTCCGGCGAACGTGCAAAACCCGTGCCCCCTCATGCGGAAGCAATATTTGTTAGAACGAAAATAATAATGTAAGGCAAACATTTAAAGGGAGAACCGGACGCGTCGCGTAGGCGGAAATTAAAATGAGCCCTTTGATTAAAAACAACGTAAATTGAGACGACGAGGAAATATATTTGTTGCGAGAAGAATAATTCATAACTTCCTTTAACGTTCCCTACTTGTGCAACATATCGCCAACGAAATTACCGATGTTTTTCAAACTACCAGAACTCCCTTCGAGCGAGCAACTCGAATATTAGTTCGCGAAACTTCAAACCAGCGATCGGGTCGTCGCAACTTTCCCGAAACGAAATTAACAATTACCTGGTCGGGATAGGGCGTAGAGGTTCGTCCCTCTGGTCCTCTCCAGCCGGTGATCCTTCACGTTAACGCGCGACTTCGCGTCCGTCAAATCCTCGATCTGCGATAATCTAAAAACGTAAACTTTACCCTCTTTGTTGCTGTGCCCGCACCGCATCAGGAATATCCCGTGGGGCTCCACCACGCTCAGCTGGCGCACCTGCAGCGACTTATCGAAGATCATCCGGTGGTAACTCCCGTCTGGAATGAACCGGAAACGAGGCAATCAGAAGAGCTTAACGCCTCGCCGGATCCATCGACTTACCCACTACGATGTACACCCCCTCCTCGGAGCCGATTACTAATCTGTTATCGCCCCAGGAATCGGCGCAGACGATGCTCTGGCAGGGGAACACCGGGTAGAAGCAATGGGCTTCCCAGGGGGACCGTTTGAACACCGTGCCGGTGCTGCAGCCGGCCGACGCCAGGCTCGTCGGGGCGTCCCCTCTGACGATGGCCTCCAGCTTCAGAGCCTGTCCGATCCGCACGAATTCGATCTGGCGGGAATCCTCCTTCAGGCGCGAATGGCGCGGCGTTTCGGCCAGCACGTCGGAGAACGCCCGGCGATTCAGCATCGCCTGTTCGCAAACGGTTAGACAAACCTTTACAACTGAACGAATTTCGACTCACCATCCTGCCGTCGATCATGTGCTCGGAGTAGAGGTCTTTGATCAGCATGTCGAGCGTCCGCTGGCGTTTCCTGGAGAACGTGGGCGTCTCGAACGTCGCCTTTTCGCCGTTTATTAATTTCACTAAGAGAAACTCCCTGAACAGGTAGGGATCTTTGAAGACCGGCGGGCAGGGCAGGCCCGGCCCGAACAGCGGCACGCACTCGTCCGAGAACACCGACAGTCTGTACTCGTTGTCGTTGTCCATCGTCACCACGGCGAATATATCTGTTACTCCAGTTAAGAAAAATAAACTAGAAGATCTGTCTGTTTGAATCTGATTAAAGCAATCAATATGGAAGGCATTAGGGCGTTTGTATTTCCCGAATGTTATTCACCTTGGCGGCAAGATAAATTCCACGGGCGAGATTAGAACGTCTCTTCCGAACGATTTAAACGAATTGGCTGCATTAACGGGATAAAACGCGTGGCGTTTCCGTGGATTCGTTCGGATAAAACCATTTTTTTAACGCCCATTCGGAGTTCTGCTTTTGCTCGGGGCGGGTTCGGGTTTTAATTTATTCCCAACACAATGGGAGCGCGAAAGGACACGTAAATGTCCCCCGGTGTTTCGATATCTTATTTAAGGTCGATTGCGCCGAGGAGCTAATAGGTCTTGGGGGAGATATAAAGGGATAAAAATACCTGCAGGTTTAAGTATTTTTGCGTTTTTTTTTTAATTATAGTAGCTGTATTCGGGGCTAATAAAACAGCATACGAGTGTAAATTGGAATATAAATTCTAATGTTTGAAAAATGTATGCAACCCAAAGTGCACAGTTGTTATTATTTTCAAGAAATGTCCCTATTTTGAATACAAATCAACACATTTCATTATTTTTATCTATCATTAATTAAAGGTTATGTTGATACAGAGTTTTCTTCGCGAAAATCACAAGAAAAACGATGAAAAATAAACAAAACACGTTATTTCTACCGAGATTTCATATTTCATCGAGTTGACGTTGACATTAATGACAGTTATCTAGTAACTTATTTTTTTTTGGTACCAACATATATAAACATTACAAACTTACTAGGTTCATTTCGAATTCGGTCACGGGGGAATCAATCATTTATGAAGACTCTGTATTACCGGTGCTTTTCATTCAGTATTTGCGGGTGTATAATTTATTCGCGAAAAAGGATACGTGTAAATTGCGATTTGATGCAGGTCGGGTTGAATTGCGCATGCGCCGCTTCCGAATCGGTCTCGGCGTCGATGAACACAATGTTCACTATGTCATTTCCGATGTGCCTTTTCCGTTCTACCTGTTGGCGATTGTCTCGGGAATACGGTAACAACGTCGATACGTGGAACATGATTTCGTGCCCTTCGTAGATCGTGTACACGGAGAACTTTCCGGTCATGTCGCCTGGAAAACGAAGCCATTGTTGATTCGCTAAAACCACGGCCGTATATTTCTAAGGTCTGGAAACTTAACCAACTTATCTCAGCCAATCAGCGTCGCGCTACATATAAATCGCGGTTGCGTGAGACGACAGTTCGAGCTGTCAAAAGTGTCAAAAATATTTTTTTAACATTTCGATGAGAAAATTCGAGGAGACCTTAAAAATATTCGGTCGTGGCTAAAACGCCGCTTATTACACGATGTGGTGTAATAATCGGTTACCTTTAATGTCGAGTCCGCCTCTGTACTTGTCCCATCCGCGTAATTTGATTTTATCCCCCAGGAGCGACAGGAATTGCTCGAATCGGTAGCTCCCGTACTCTGGAACAAGAAAAAAACTCGACTGAACAAACGTTGGTTTAGGGTAACGTGCATGTAATAACGAAAAGTCGATTTGAATAATTGATAAAGCGGTGATTTTCGAAAGTACGATTGTTTTTACACTTTGTATCGCCCATTAAAACTTTGTCTAAATAATCTCTGGTACATTGAAATTTAACATATCCTGTAGGAAGCATCCTAAATAATAAAATTCACCCTCGCATTTCATAAATTTCTAAATCTACAGAGACCTGTATTGTAGCTGTTTTGAGTCATACGGAGATTAGAAGTTTCCATTTGCAGTAAATTTTCCTCGCGCTGCTTCCATTGAAAAATAATATCGATCACTCGGGTTTTTGCGAAACGAAAAATGCATTTCTACATCAATCGAATTACCAAATCGGCTTACATTCGAGACCCCGTTATGCATTTGCTGCGAATTTAATATGTAATTCCACTTCAATGGCGCTACTATTTCAGTTACTCGAGCGAAAATTGGTTTTTACGCATTTTATATTTGCGAAAAAGCCCGGTAATTCGATTTTAATCTCATTTTCGGCCCGCCAAAAAAATTAATTGAGTTTTCATATTTTAATGGAGTGCAGGGTTGGATTCTCTAAGAAAATCTATCTACCACCAATTCCCTTCCAAAATCTGATCCCTAAATAATTAAACAGTGTGGAAATTAGCTGTTAGTACTCTAAAAGAATTTGTACTTCCTAACGACCCTCACGGAAAGTTTGCTAATCAAAGTTCCTTAATCAAACCAACAATTACAAAACTTGAATTTAATACAAAGCACGAGCGGTTGTTTAATCTCCTTGCATGTGTACATGTGCACTTATTTTTAATGTAGCTAATAAATTCCATCCAACGTCTTGGCTAAAATAATGTTGATATAAACGATGAAATTATTAATAAATCTTACCATTGCTCAAAATGTCGTCGTCGCTGGTTTGACCCTGTTTCATGTAGACAACGCCGAATTTGAAATTCACTGATCCCTCTTGCTCTTCTAACAGTAATAAGTCTTTTTGAATATCAGGCGAAAATATTTCCTTTGGTCCTTTTTCAACTCTATCCATATTGGGAAAGTTCGACATGATTTGTTTCACTGTCAACACTTTACTCTGCGACACAGGTAACGATATTTTCTGCGTTCCCTGGAAAGTTATACAGTAATGCAACTTTGCATTATACAATAAATTATTATTTATACGTACGGTTTTTTTGAATAAAATCGCCCTACACAGAGGCACACAGGTATTCGAATCTTCATTCAAAACTATGCTAAGAAAAAACGGTGATTTGTCGTTATCCAGTCCCACGTAATTCTGATGCACTGAAAAACCAACCAAACTCCCTCAGGATAGAACAGAAAAAAATGTATATAAATATGCTAATGCTACTTACGTTTGCCGAGGAAATACTTGAAGTACCATCGGGTCTGATACTCGGGATTTTCGAGCACGGGCGTGCTCGGCGACCCGAACATCTGAAACAACTCGTTTGTTTGAATCAGAAGAAAATATTCATGGGATGTACGCGGAAAAGATGGCCGCAGAATCGCTTAGCCCAAACTCGGGATTTCCCCCGAGAACGCCGGACCCCGGCTATTTATTAGCGAAGGGTATAGCGACAACGATAGGGCGGCCAATTTGCGTTCGGATTATTGCCTGACATCTAACTCAATTGGTAAACATTTTTACTAGAGCTGGTTTCAATTAACAAGAGGATTTTGGAGCAAATACTAGGCGATAATCCGAGTGGATAATTCGATAGTAATTACCTCGTCTTTTTCGCCCGGTGAATCTCCATTTTCTATTCTAAATCTCCTACAGTGCTCTTGCCCGTCTACTTCAGGTTGCTGTAACTGAAAACACACAAGTTGATCGATTTACTTGCAAGTAGAATTTTCTATACCGCGGAGCGTCGCAAATTAATTGTTTTTTTTTTTATTTTACGCGGGGTTATTGTGAAAGTCGACTTCACATCCATCATCGATAATTCAGACGCCCTGAAGTTGATTAATATGTCGCGTTTTTTATCGATACAATCTGGAATTACCTGCTCGACGGATCCGTAATATCTCCTCGAAAAAACGCCTCGTCTGGATATGAGATCGCTAGCAGTCGAACTGAAACAAAACGAAAATAATCTAAATCGTAAATTGTCTAACTGAAAGTCGTCGAGGCATGGATATCTTCTGAAATATTTTATTCCGAGGCGTTTCGCGCGATTGAAGGCTTCGGGAAACTAAGAAGTATTGGTTTAAGTTCGTCGTAAAGGTGGCGAGAAATCGCATCTGAGGCGATGCATTTCAAACGGAAACGCGAGGAATTCATAAATGTGTATGGAATCCGCTGTTTGTTTGGTTTACCATTCGATCTTCAACGAAATTCCCTTCATTGTCGATCGACTTATTTGCTCTCATCGAAACCAATTGCATTTTGTCGATTCAAAATCAAAGGAACAAATAAATCTTTAAATGTAAGGCTTATAAAGGAAGAATTTCACGTTAAGTTAAAGAAGTATTCGCAGAAAGTTACTTTGTATTCAACCTGTAATTCACAAAATTTTCTTACTTTTTGTAAGGAAAAATCTAATCTGAAAGTTTAATGTTTACCCGCACAAAACGAATACATTTTTGCTCTATAAATTCCTGCAGTTAGAACAAAAGTCCCGTTTTACTGGAACATTGTAGTGTATATTACACATTGAAATGTGGATTTTATGAATATGAGCGAAGCCACGATAATAAATCAACCTCGTCACCGTTTTATCACATTACAGGGCCGAGATAGGGCCCATTACGCCCCGCGAGTGTGTGATATTTCATGCACAAAGCTTCTTTCAAACTTAATCAATTAAAATTATGCAGATGTGCGATCAGAGACGCGTTAATAATCCGGATATTTAACCAAATAAGCCCTAATTGAAAGGGATGAATGATAGTTTTAATTTGAGCTTAATATTTCACGTGTTCATAAATGTGGAATTTCGTGATTAGGTAACGGGATTTGTCGCATTTTCGTTGCATTATCGTTAGTTTATGCAATGTTTTGGTACGCCCACTAAATTTCTTTCGCCATACGACGGGTAATTTTATTTCTGTACTTGTACTTCTATAAATAGAAGCGTTATGTGAAGCGAGCGATAAAACGAAAATCGATAATGTATATTTTTGTTGTTGTAAGTAGGAAAACGCTACGTAATAGTACATGTACATTTTTACCCGATTTCACGAGCACAAGAAAATTTTATTCGGCTCCAGAAAGTAGATAAATTTTCCGTTATAACTCCGCCGAAAGTTTCGCTATTATATAATTGAAATTCCTACCTGCGTCTATTAAAACTTTCAAAAAACCGATCTGTATCGGAAAACAGAACTTTTCATCCCCCGCCGGGCTTTAATTGCGCTTCGCCCGGCGAATATTAAATTCAAAGGAGGTTTACTTTTCGCAACTTGCGAAAGATGCTAATTTCCTCGCCAAAGCAAACTCGGTTTATAATGATCAACTGCCATTGTATCTACAAAAAGAAAACCCCACCTGCTCCTTTACACAAACTCGCAAAGATAACGCTTCGAAAAGGACCTATCGAATAATTTATTTAATAAGTTTGATAAGCAAAAATAATTGAATTAATTAATAGCTTACAATCAGGAATCTCCCTCCCTGTTCAGCTAGTAGATATTTTTTTCCGAGGATGCTGCTAGAAGGGCCCCAATTGATTTTCGCCGACGTTGTCGCACAAATACCCTAATGAACCCGCCCTTTAAACAAATCCCGCATTCCCGAATCGTCGATCCCTATTTATATCAACTCGACGAACTGTCTGAAACGAAGATTGCGAAGGTGAAAGAACTCCCGGACTCTCCGGACGCGTCGGAGGCCCTAAAACTATTTGCCCGGGAATTTCGACGAATATATCTGAATGGGAGATTGCGGGGATTCGTCGAACCTGCGGCTGACGTGAGTTCAATGCAATTTTCCTACAATTCCAAATTTACAGCGTTTTGGAACGGGTAATTGATTCCCGGCTTTCTTAATTACTTGGATAAGTTCAATTACTAATAGTGTTCTAATGTGATCAATCAACTACAAACGCGTGTCGGGGAAATTTTATTAAAAAAAGAACAAAGCAGCAGCTTTTGTTGGAGAAATGATAGAAGGTCCGTTCATCTAGCGAAATTGATTAAAGTAATAGCGAAACAAGAAATATTGTATCACATAAATCTAAAGAAAAATTGGCCGGTGTTATATATTTTCGTTTTTAATAAAAAAAAACCCGTCGTATAGCTGTTATTATATAGAAAATTATATGATACGCGATGGCATTAACGGATTAACTACAGATGAAATAATCCTACAAACAAACGCGAAAGAAAAGCAGAAAGTTTATCCCGGATTCCGTTTAATGATAACTCGAGCAAAAAGGATAAAAGTGTTTAAATTAAGACTATAAATCCGCCAGTGTTTATTCAGTTCATACAACGTAGGAGTTTCAGTTTACAACACATTTATCACCCGGATAAAATACCTCTTTCCTGATAGGATAAATATCCAGATACATCAAGGATAGTTATTCGCAGGTAATACGATATTTCATCTTCCAGTTTCAACTCTACCCGGTCGCGACTCTCTTAAAACTTTTATCAATATCATCCAACTTCTGTATCTATATTCTCCCTAGTTTTGTGCGGTTCGGGAAAAAAATTGTCGAGAAACTGGAAACAGAAGTGTCACTCGAGCCGTACTCTGGGCGCAATTACGGGGTCCCTAATAATGTTCGAGTGAATTTAGAGGGAACGTGTTAAAGCTCGACGATGCGAAATTTATCCACAGCGAACCGGTCGCGAACAAAACAAGCTTTTATCTCGGGACTTTATTATGCTCCATCATATGCTAAAAAGTGCTGGTAGTTTAGGGTTGCAGGTTCGTTTTATCCGGTTTCGCATGTAAAGAGATGCACACGCTCTTCGTTTAACTACCGAATAACTTCTGATAGAGTCGACCTAAATAACATATTTTCAAAAAAGACAAAACGGATGTGGTGTTTGGATGCTACTGGTTGGAATATGCCGGCGATAGTTGGAGAAAAAATGAGGAATTAATTAAACTCTAATAGGTAAATGCTTGTAATTAGAAATGTCAATTTCATTAAAGTGGGAATTAAAAACGCGAATTGAATCGTGCGATTCGGGAAATTGAATTTAGGTAACCGATTTTTAATTAAATATTGATTATTCTGGTTTCTGTTTGAATAGAGACTTATACCAGAACTATTATAAAACACGATTAATAATTAATTATGCAATAAGACAATTTTTAATAACGAACAGTTTTTATCTTCTCGGTTAATAAGACATTTTGTTGACTTTCCTTTCGATGGGGGAATATCAATTAAACGAGCAAATTTGCCCTGAATATACCTTTATAAAAACGAAATAAGATGCCTATATGAAAAGGAAACGTATTGCTTCCCTAGTCTCAAAAAACATGGCATTTAAACAACCTTTATATTCCTTTGACTAAATGAATTTATATAAAACGCCTTTTCCGAAGGAAAAATTCAATGTATGGCCATTTCATAAATTATCTACCCGCAGAAAAATATAGGTATTCGAAAATAGTTTAGTAATGAAATTTAGTTCTTCCGCCATGAAGAATTCTTCGGGAAAACCTTGACCCGGTTTAAAACCCATCGCGATTAGCGCGACTAACAAAGGAAATTAAAATGCAGTTTTGAGCGGTTTTGAAATTTTCAATCCTTCAGTAATGCCCGATGCTGCTCATCTCGCTGGCCAATTGTGAAAAATTTCCAAGTGGAGTATCACTTGACCTCATCTGCGAGAACGATTCCCGTTCGTTTCGAATTTCGAACTTCTCCTGAAGATTTTAATTTAATTTCTTCCGCCGCTTCTTTTGTCTCCCCGGTCGAAATGAGGATAATGAAACGATTTATTTGCCGGTTGTTACGGCCGTGTAAAGGGAGGATTTTCGTACAGGATGCAGGCATAAAAATTTTACTTCGAGTTTCCATTAAATTGTTATCTCATAAGCGTTTCTTTTGGTACAATAAAGTCGGAGTAAATATTAGGAGAGGGAGCGGAGGATGTTTGGTATCCGAAAGGAACAATAAAACTCGCCGGAATTATGTTTCTGTTATTGATTCCTGGCAGATTTTCTCTTGTATTGTGACATCTACAGGACCCATCAGGTTTGCCCTTTAATAAAGGGATTCCCCCGGAAATGGCCTTTTATTGATAACCTGGCCTTTAAGTGTCCAATCGCCGAATATCAAAGGGATTGTACGAAATAGGTCAAAGTAGAAACGAACTGTTTCGTAATAAAATTCTTCATACGCACATTTTTTTCGCGAGTTTAAACTTCCAACTCCTAACTTCTGGATAAACTCGCGTGGAGTTTTTGCGAAGTTTCCAGGCGAAATTTCCAGACCAACAAAAAATTCATATAGTCTCCCTGTTCCCTTTTATGCACATATTTGCCTACGTTTCGAACCCTTTTCACATCACGCAAATCCGAATCGAGCTACTAATTTTCTAAGGAAATTGTGTCGAATCCGAAACGGAATTAATAATTTACGACTACAAATTAATCTCGGGTCACCCGATAAACTTTATTGCCGGAAAACACGCGAATTTCCATATACAAAGGAACCGTTGTGAACTGAATTTTCCATCAATACCAATCAGCCATTCAATTTAGTTTATTTATAATTGGAATGAAATTTACCTAATACTCTAATGAATAATTCCGAGTCAACAACAAGGTTTTAGTAGGTTTTAAAACCCTAATAGTGCAACGAAACAAATCGCGATAATATCCTGCAAATCGAAATCGAATTTCGAACTTACATCGCGCTGCTGGCCCTTCTGTGGAACAATTTGAAAGCACTGACGTCCCTGGGCGGTTTGCTCCTGAACGAAGTAACACAAACACTTTTAGATCTGTCCCGGTCTTTGGCTGCTTCGTCTTCCACCGTCCGTTCGCCACGCAAACGTTGCATCAAACGCATATCGAGACACAGCATCACTTTTAGTTTAATGGAATTGTTAGCCCATCACTCCAAACCACGGCCCTATATTTCTAAGGTCTAGAATGTGTCCCGTTATTTGAGGACTTTTTGATTTTCACTTTTGCGCCGCAAGGTGGCGAACGATCGGAGGACCAACTTATCTCAGCCAATCAGCGTCGCGCTACATTATAAATCGCGGTTGTTGTGAAATGACAGTCGGAGCTGTCAAAACTTGAAAAATTATTTTTTGACATTTCGAGAAGAAAATGGAGAAGTAGGTACATTAACCGAAGATACGTGAGGAATGATGTTAACAACAAAATCATCGCTGATTTAAGTATATTTTTATATTTTCTGTCTATTTTTAGTTTGAATATAACCTTTTTTAATTGCTAATTCTATATAATTCGTACGCAAAAAACCGTGGTCCTTTACAACATCGCCTCCTAGCGGTCGTTTTAGGTCAAATGACGGGACACTTTTTCGACCCATGTTTCCAGACCTTAGAAATATAGAATTCCAAATAATTTTTAATAGTAATTTAATAACAACGGCTGGTTGAAAAATGCATCAAAAAACGTACGCTTTCAAGCTAATTGGGATTCGAATTTATAACTGGAATAAAATTGCATTAGCAGGTACATTCGATTGTTAATTCATTAAGTGCATAAGCTATATGCTCATTCACTATAGCCGATAACGGATTCGATCCGGAAAATTCCGGAAAGCTCTTATTTGTGTGTACGCGAGCGAGCTGTACAAATATTTTTCTAGGTGTTCAAACGCGAACAATTCGAAATATTAGCCCTGTTTTTATTGGGTACTGATACTCCAGCAAAAACCGCGAGTATCTCGGAAAATCAATTAACGACTGATTAAATGAATACGATAAGGCAATTAACAAAGCGATAAAATTGATAACTACACGTTATGGTTTCTTCGGGACGGTTTGATAACATGTTTTCGTAATAAATATACGTGTTTTAGTAGTTCAATTTCGGGGTTAATAGGTGGAAAGCACGAGAGAATTTTGCACGAAACAAACACCTACAATAGATGTTATAGGATACAAAAGAATCCGAACTCCCTTACTATTTTTTTGTTATTTTATGGGTTTAGGTGGACTATAGTGAATTCTAATAAATTTTCCACGTTCTAAACGTTCCTGCGACGTTTTATCGTAAGTTCGTATATCGCAAATGGGATTTGATGTAGAGGTAAAACGGAAAAATCGCCGGGACTTTAACGCGGATTTGACGTTAAATTAAACTGAAGCGTTTTTATGAAATCTGGCGTGCGGCGGGGCCCGGACGAAATGGAAGGAAAACGCGCCGGGAAAATGGAAATGCTCGATTTTCTGGTTTACCGAAGGCATTATTTCGATGAATGAAAAAAACGGAACGTTTCAATTATTAACTCGCGTTGCGGGTTTGTTCATTTTTAATGAATAACTCGGAGTATTTTTTTTCGCTAAAACATTACTTATAGCACCCACGAACTCATTAGTTTTTGGAAAAAATTCAATCAAAAACACTCACTTTACTCATTATTCGAACGGGTAAATTTATAATCGAATAGAAACTTCCGAAACGAATTTTTCGAATTCTAAAGTTAAATTGGTGTTATTTTAGTATACATATTTATCTACCCCAACAAACGCTCTTGTTTACTGATATTTTCCCAACGATGACAACCCATTTAAGTTCCATAGTTTCTGACTAAAATCAATAGAACGAATTCGGTTCCACCACAAACCCCGGGCGAATTCAGCAAGCTTAAACTACATTAAAAACTCTACAAGATTGTAATCCTCCCGAGCTGTAAACAAATTAGAGATTAGTTAATTTAACTGTTAACAGATTTAGCTAATTAACGCGTTATTAAACTGTACCGCCACCACCTTTGTGTCAATTAGACAAAACATTGGTAATTAGAAGGTGTCGGGAACTTGTGATCTGTCTTTTAATTAAAGACGGTGAAATCTATTGAGAAGGAACGCTATTGTTAATTATCAAAATTAATCTAATTACGCATTTTTGGAGAAAGTTCAATTATACCCTAACGAAGTTGATAAAACGGGTAAATTAGACTGGGGCCAATCGGTTGTAAAATTTGAATAGTTCAAATTAAATCCTAAAATGCTGGCTTTATTTTTTCTCTTATTAGAAATGCTGATACCGCATTAAATTCACAACTTCCTAAACTAAAGAATCGAGGTATTAAAAAGCTTTTTTTTGAAAAAGTAAGAAAACGATTTTACATATTTTTTAAAATGTTGACAATATGTTACATTTACCCCCTACCATGGGGCAATTGTAAATACATATTTGGTTCCTCTAAAATTTGATATGCTGTTTATTTATTTACATATTTCAAAAAATAACAGAGCTACAAAATAATAAAGAAAAAATAAGAAACAAACCCTGTTTAATGCACAAAAGAATTATAAAAATAATAAAAAACATTAACATAATAGGTAAAAATATTACATTTACCCCATTTTTACATTTGCCACAGTCTACCTTAGTAGGAATCTCTTTAATAGGCAATGATACTAATTGCAAGATGTGTAATTAACGAATTAATTATTTCGAATTCTGCGCCTTAGTAGAACTAAAAGGAGAAGTATTTTCTGAAGAGAGTAGTATCAATTTTAAAACAGCATTTCTATGCATTCGTTCTATTTCTAATTTTCCCGGAACAAAAGAGCTGGAAGCGATTTCGTTCCGGGTAAACATGGAAAAGATGGATAACGTCCAGTGGTTGTATCATACAAAATTCGCATGACGCTACATTTACCTACTTTTCGAGATAATTATACGACCCCGTTCGACCTCGAATGACCTCTCGGGGGGTTGTTTATATCTATTCGCTGTCTCCGATTCCCGATCGTTCGCGCTGCTAATCCACATCTTGTAGCAATGGGAATTTAAATTAACTTCATCGAATGATGAATTTTCATTTAGTCCGCGTTAAATCCTTCAATTACGCCGAACCGGAGTTCCGCTTCATTGTAAAATGCACCTTGCATCGCCGAAATTAATGCTTATACCGGTTGTCCCGGGGATTATGATACGACAAGCGCTTTCGTTTTTATCGAGTGTTAATCTCTTACACTATCTTTAGTGTAATCGATAGCCGCATGCGAGTATTTGCTCGGAATTACACCGGATTATTCGCCATATGGGCGTTGGGTTAATAATTTTCTATTGCGCGATATTTCGATTTTTGGTTGAAATTAGCTCGAAAGTTCTATCGTAACTTTTCGACCTACTTGGGTAAAAGTCGACCGCGCTACGAGCTGATTATTTAGTCCGAATGCAAACGAAAATTTATCGTTATATTTGTTCACTATGTTATGCATATACGAGGAATTAATTCGGTTGTATATGCTCGAAGTTTTCTTTATTATAATTAATATTTACATTCCTGGGCCGACCGCTCACGGAGCGACTGTTTTGAAATAAAGATTTCAATTTAGTTTAGTCTGTAACCAGTTTACAACAATAATATTAATTTTCTGCACGCACACGGATGATGCGACTATTATAAAACAGTTTCAATCAATTGTGGTAGTAATTTATCGAATGTCGAATGAATCACACCAGAAATTGGCAAGAATTTAAAGCAACTTGAAACTGCAAAGCGACTGCGACCGCGGGAAATGGCCGGGTACAACCGGTTTATGACTCATTGCAAACTAGTTTCATTTGAATCGACTTGTGTGCGGTTCCACACTACTGTACATTGCGCGAGGTTGCAAAATAGTTGCAAGATCAACTGGTTTACAATTTTTATTTCAAAACTGTTGCTTAAGTGAGCGTAGGACCTTACTATATATTGCCGAGGTTGCAAAATAGTTGCAAGATCAACTGGTTTACAATTTTTATTTTAAAACAGTTGCTCCGTGAGCGATCGGCCTTAGAAGAGCAAACTCGATCAGACGTCTGCGTGGAAAGCGCGCAAAAACGGGTAAAACCGTTTTATTTTTTACCTTTCCATTCAGCTTTTTCGCTTTTTCACCGTCTCGACGAAATGTTTCTACAAACTTTCCGATTTGCCTCTTAAAGCGCGAATCGGGAGAATCAATCGAGAAACGAAATACCTGCCGTGTCATTTCGTAAGCCCATTTATTGCCCTGGGCCGAAACAATCCCGTTATTAACAGGCGTCGATTATGCGCTTCGTTAGGAAATGAAACTACAGATAAAAAAGCCCTACACCTGATGCCGAAACGCCGCATTAAAATAATCGATATGTGGAAGGGCTATCTGCCATTCGGAACGTGAACGAAACGTTTTATGTAAAATAGAAAAGTTTCCCTAGTCCGATTCGAATATAAAACCTCTGCATGAATATTTAAAAGAATCCTTTAAAGAGCGTTCCGCTGAGATTATTGTAAACACGTGTAAGACCAATATAAATTTCCTGTATATTTCTATCGATTTCAAAGTATGATAAGTAAGCTATAAATTCCCAGTTTAATTAAGTACTAACGCTGTATACACAATTTTAAGCTCTTATTAAATTCGAAACATAAAAATAGAGCTTTAACGGTGTTATATACAGTGTTGATTTAATACGATGTACAACAAAAACACTGTTTAATGAAGTAATAATATTAGTATGGTTACGATCCTCCAGTTTATTATCTATTATACCATATTTTATAGTTCATTACTGGAATAATTAAAGTAGTAAAATTCTAGAGCCCGTTTTAAATCGAAACATAAAGTATTCAGAACGTTACCTTTCGCACGAAATGATTAAATACAAACCGTAAAAACAAAATAATCCTAAAAGGTCAATTCTTTTATGAAACCGGCGCTTTATTGCCGCTTATATGGATAATTTCGCTTCGGATAATCAAGCTAATTCCGATTGCTATTTGTTATTTGTATCGCCCTCGAAATGCATACAGGCTATTATTTTTTAAAGTTTTCTGAACAATATATTACAAGTATTTCATGCGAAATCGCGAGCGCGGCCAATTAATGGCACACTCGAAAATCGTTATCGCGAAAGCCATTTAAAATTATGCTAAATGGATGGCTGTCATTTGAGAAAATTCTAGTGCGCAGAATAATTTTGCATAATTACAAAAATAATGCGACCAACTACATTTACTAGTTATTTGTATTCGCTATCTGTTATTTAATATTCATTCAAGTTGTTTTGTAATAGATACGCTAATTAACACTCCCAAAAATAGCGATATTGAATTTCTAACTATTTTTGTAAGCGATTAATGTAACTAAAAGTACTTAATTCTGAAGTGTAACTAATTTGTTTGTTTACTTACTATATCGATATTAATAATAACAACGTGCAAATTTATCAGCCAATTTGTTTCCCGAGTACTAATTAATATTCCCGTGCGAAATGCAAACAATTTCGATTCTGAAAATCCCTCTTGTGACGACATGTAATCAATCTTAATCGATCTTCCTATTTCATCCCCAATTTACTTTGCGCTATTTGAACACAATATGAGTTTATTTATCCATTTCCATCCCCCTTTCTCTCGGCGTATAAACGTCTTAATTACCAATAAAGCGACGCTGTAATTCATTTTTATTACTGGTTAATACATTATTCTATCTATCGATAGAATTGTTCTTTAACAACATCTTTAAAAAGAGTCCATTTTTAACGCAGCCACTCGGAGGATTTTTCGCGGTAACTACACCAGATTTATTATTATCCGGTGATCGATAAAGGAACGAGAAATGCTTGTTTCCGAATTTTTTTCGGTCAGATAATTTTAAAATTGATTACCCCAAGCGCCCGTTGACCCGTTTCGCCCGAAATTTTTAGGAAATTAAATTTAGACCATCAATTAAAGTGGGCGAAACTCCGCTCGGGTCGCTAAAAAAATAAAAACTCAAAACCTTCGACTAATGCAATTACCTCGCAGCCGAGCGAATGTTCGCGAGATTTTCTAAATCAACTCGATTATTTAGCATATGGTTTGTTTGTGACTTTTGTTAATTAATATGTCGGGTGGAGTAACACGATTATTAATCGGTTTATTTACTAATAGTTGCTTTGATTAAAACGAGAACTAGTTTTAGAGTACGTTTGGAATTGTTTATACCAGCCGTTGTTAATATGTATATTGGATAATTAGGTGTCTAATTGTATAAAAAAAATGTAATTAATGTGGGTAATAATTCACGCTTTCTAAGACCAAGATACAAGAGCGATATATCACAGAAACGGCGTCCCGTTAATTTAAAACTCGCCCCCCATATTTTAAGTTCTTACCGAAGCTCGGCGGGCGAAAACCGGAATTTACGCTCACAAAAACCGCTTCGAAATCGGCACGTTTAACCGGAGAGTGCTCGGAACATCGCAAAGTTTCGCGAATTTCCAGCGGGGTCTTCGAACCCGAGACCGGCTTGGGCGACTCGCGACGTGAAACTCAGTGAAACTCGCGTCCGGACGAGCCTCGAAGCTTCTACTGGAAATCCGAGTCGGGAGTTTCGAAAGCTTCCCGCGCGCTTTCGCCGAAGTCGCGCGAAAGCTCGCGAAAGCTCGCGCAACCGGTGGACGATTTTCTCCCCGTTTAGGGTGGATTTTATCTAACGTGCAACTAGGATTTGGTTTTTAATGTTTCGCGAAACTTTAATTGCCTTGTCAAATGCAAGTAGCTGGCTTGTCGCCGGTCCAAAAAAAAGTTTTGTGCATGTTTAAGGCAATTTTTGTCTCTTATAAAGTTCACCAGGTTATACTTTTTCAATCGAATGTTATTTGATACTATATTCTCATTCCCATTAAAAAGTTAGTAGATGACATATCTTGAAGGATGGAGTAAATAGAACAAACGTTTATGTCTTACTAAACAATAAACATTTTTGTGTATTTTATTTCAAAACATCATAAAAAACCCTTAATGTGAAAACAGCAAAATCAAGAACCAGCAAATAAACTTAGATAAAACAACATTTAGCAGGATAATCAACCTCTTTTCTCCAATCTCCAATCCGCTCGTGCAATTAGCAAATTTGAATAAAATATCTAATAAAGTTTGAGAAAGAATCGAGAGCGGATAAACAACCCGGTTTTTTGCACGATTCGCTTTCTCCAGACGATTTCTGGAGATTCTGGAAAAGTTAATTATCTGCCTACGAATAAGTCGAGACGGGCCCGGAGCGTTTCCGAAAACTTGGAAACCTGGAAAGTATAAAATAAACATTTTTTTTAATTAAGACAGCAGTGGAATTGATGTTTGAATTGGAATGTATTTTGATAACGAACAGTATCCAATTTTCTTAATTTGAAAGTTGATGTTCGAAGAATTTAGTTATTATTATAAAATGCTCATTTTTTTATGTAAAAATTATTTAGTTTTTGCTTATTTCCACAACATTCTTAAGTAGATAAAAAAGGCACAAATATTTTAATCACCTATTTCACTACGTTGTAAATATTTTAAAACAACCATTAATTATAAAATAAATTAGTTGGATATCTCCGTTATTTTCCTACGAATGCGAATTTCAATGTTTCAACCTCCATCAACTTCTATCTACCTTTTTCAACGTTAATTAAGTAAACAGCGAATTCATTAATTTTTAACAAAGGCGCAAAAAACATATTCTTTTTGCCAGAACCATATTTGCTCCCTTTCAATTCCCATCGCTCGAATTTAATTCCAAAGTCGGATTTTATTAATCTAAACTTTTTTTCCTCTTCGTGAACATTCAATCTACATTTTCCATCGTTCGATTTTTACCCTTTCGAACCTTAAACATGTAATTTAAAAGTTAAAACATCGCGCCAAATCCGATTATACTAATTTCGACGTTCCGAACAAAACTTTAATTACGAAACGTTGTGAAATTGACAGATTTTCTCCAATAACGAACCTAAACATTGTAATTACAAATCGTCAATATACCTACACGAGAAATCGATTTGATATCAACTCTAATAACTTTAAGAAAACATTTAACGACTAAACTGTTGGAGATTTTATTTGCTCTGTACAAGAGTCACTAATAATTCATGATCCAATTGTGAGCGAGTCGAGAACAAGAATTCATTTGCATTCGTCTAACAGCTTTCCGGCCGAAATAGAATTATCTGTTTTATTCGACTAATTCCTAACGCAAATCCGTGACATTCGAAGAAAATCGCACTCCTTCCGACCTCCACGCTCGAGTTGAGGGGTTAACACGTCCCCTTTATAGAAGGGGTTGTTGTCGACGAATCTAAATATATAAATTGAACTCAGCCGCCGGAGGATTAAATTACCGAATTAGATTCCGATGGATTGAAAATCCAATTGCGCGATTACGTTCTCTAATGCTGTTTAATTCTCTAATGTTACCTATCATACATGCGAAAATACTCGCGTTTTAATTGCGCCTATAAATTGAATATTACATCGCGCAAACTGTTCGAGGTCATGCAATAATTTCGGCATCTATTTAGAAGTTTTAATCTCCTTAATGGCATTCGAAATCTTAAAGCTTTTAATGAATTTCCGCTCGAGTTTCCCAACTATTCCGTTAACAATTCGTTAAGCGCGAGAGTCTATTAGAAAATTCGCGAAGGATTTTACGTTTCGCAAACGTTTACGTCTTTTTCGATATTTTTCACATATTGGATTTTTTAGGTTTGTTTCAATTGTGGCCATATTGCCTCAATTTCGTGAGGGGCTGCAAGTTTCGATGAAAATGTCACCGCGAGATTCGGAAAATCACGTACGAAAAAGATATTCTCTCAACCCAAAAAAAAATCGAAGAGGCATCGAAATGTCCACTTAATAACAACCACGAGCCGGTTAGAAACTCTATATGAACAAACTTCGGATGTTATTATAATATTATTGTACTTATGGGAAAAAGTTTTTATTTATTAAGTATATTTATGTATGGGTTTTGTATTTATTCGTTGTAAGAGAATGGAGAAATTGCGTTAAGTATTTTAGGGGTGAATAAAACACTTTGGGCAAACAAAAAAAGGAATATCCGCTAAAAAGAAAAACAAGAAATTGAAATCCTGAGTGCTTGATAAAGCGAACATTTATGTACGCAGCAGGAACGTTCAGGAAAATTCACTATGTAATGAATTCAAGCGAAACACATTTTATTGTATTTTTATTCGATATTTGAAGGAACTAAACAAACAATTCTTATTCATGAACTACATCAGTAAATCGGTGGATAATTTATTAACCTAACATACGCATAAAAGATCGATAAATACCCTGTTAAAAGCCGTAAAAATATTGATAAAAACCAACCCCTATTCTCTAACAAAATCGCACTAAAACCGCATTCAATCCGCCCTCTACATTCCTTCACCAGAACTACCGCAATCCCAGCTTTCATCGATCGAGCTCGCAGGAGGCGAACTTGCACGAGCGACTCCGCGAAAATCCTGCAGATGGCAGCCCGTCCGGATTTTCCCACAGTTTTCCCTTTCATCTCTTCGACCCTAGCAATTGGAAAGAGCGAGCCTTTGTCGCATCTCAACATGCACCAGGAAAATTTACAATAGAATGCACCTGCATAAAGAAAATCCCAACTACAAAGCTTTTACTCGTTCCAGCAGGAACAACAATAACAGAAGCAGCGAGTTGTGTAAAATATATAATAAAAATAATTATGTGGCCTATTTAAATCTCTATTTGTTTATCTCTTGTAGCGATACAGAGGATAAATATTTTAAATTCCTGTAGATAATACCCGCAGGTTCAATCGATATTTATACCTACATCAAAAGGGTTCTCTTAATCAATCCTTGACAAACCGTCTGTAACTTCGCAGTACACTCAGGAATACCCAAATCTGTCGAATTTATGTTTAAATACCCCGTCATTAATATCTCCATAAATATTCCGTCTGGCATGTTCGATGGAACTGATTGATTACCAGCAGGGACGCGAGAATTTGCCGGCGAAAGATGAGAATTGCTGTTATATACTGTAGCATCTTCGAATTAAACTTTGTAAATAACGCAATAACGCCGGAGCGCTGAGAGAAAATTCAGCGATGCACTGTGGAATTGATGATGAATGGAGCATTGAATAATTTATCTCTCGCGGGTAAACAAATTCGGATCCACCGGTGTGTGTAGGTGAATATGCGGGATGAATGCAATTGGGAAAAATGGTGAAATTAGCTTGCATCATAAAGTGCTTTGTATTGTTAGTAAAAACAATCATAGTGATTAATTTTATTAGAAATCAGACATAATAATTTCTGTACAAAATACGAATTCTCATTGAACAAGTCTACTTCTTCAGGAAGAAAAAGAAAGCCAACAATGAAAGACATTCCCTTCCAATACTTGTGAAACTTTTGGTGCCGATTTAATTGCTTTAATTAGATCATAATTCATCCGAACTTTCAAAAAATAATCCGTACAACGAAGCTTATTAACGTCGGTTTCGCGAACAAAAAAAAATCCTGTCGTTCCCAAACTTTTTCAATTAATAAATCACGAACGAGATTCGCCGAACGGATTAAAAGAGACGTTTGATTTAGAAACAAACTTATGGAAATCGCACAAAGTCGGATCCGGCAACGTCGCTTTAATTGCCACAGCTTTAATTCCAAAGCTCCATGTCCGCAAGTTAGCTTTATCTCAGCGCTTTTTGTATAAGGTAGACTGGGGTAAATGTAAAAATGGGGTAAATGTAATATTTTTACCTATTTTGTTAATGTTTTTTATTGTTTTTATAGTTTTTGTGCATTAGACAGGGTTTGTTTCTTATTTTTTCTTTATTATTTTGTAGCTCTGTTATTTTTTGAAATAAGTAAATAAACAGCATATCAAATTTTAAAGGAACAAAATAAGTATTTACAATTGCCCCATATGTTTTTCTATATAATTGTATTGCACTTTAGAACCGTTTGTTACATTTACCCCGTACCATGGGGCAAATGTAACATATTGTCAACATTTTAAAAAATATGTAAAATCGTTTTCTTCCTTTTTCAAAAAAACTTTTTAATACCTCGATTCTTTAGTTTAGGAAGTTGTGAATTTAATGTGGTATCAGCATTTCTAATAAGAGAAAAAATAAAGCCACATTTTAGGATTTAATTTCAACTATTCAAATTTTACAACCCATTTGCCCCAGTCTACCTTACTACACTTCATACGAGTGCTCTTGTAGCAGCAGGAGAGGAATTAAAAAACAACTAGAAGAAACCAGCAGTAAAAGGAAGAAGAAGAAGATGTTACAGCAACAAGTATAGTTAGTAATCAAGGTTATATTGTGTAAGAATAATCCACCAAACGAACCCCGAAAACGAAAGCATTTTTACCTTTTCGCCGATGAGCCCCACGTCTGCAAACTCGCGCTCCTGGTCTCCAACTTATGAGGATTCCCGACCACCGCCATCCGCCTGCGAAGGCGGCCCCCGTTTGGTCCTTCGCGCGTCGAAAGCTGCCTTACACTCATCGCACCTCCGGCGATTAATTTCGAAAATCCCGATCCGCAATATCCATCACGAAACGCCGCCACCGACAGACCCCGCAACAGCTCCGACGGCGGCTCGTCATCGATCTACCGGCGATCATTCGAACAGGTTGCCGCCTCCGAAAGGGACGCGTTTGATCGCCGATAATACACTGATCTAGAACAAGCCGGAGTTCGTTGGCTAACGGGGGGTTTACGGAAGCGCACGGCGCGTCCTTTTTGTTCGAAAGAATTATTTAATGTACCATCGAACGATGTTAGTACGTGCGATTCTATAAGAAGAGTTATATACACTGTGTTATTTATAAGATGTCTCAAAAGCAAGGTAACTTTTTTACCAAATAACGTTCGTAAAAAATAATGACAGATTTGAAAAGATCGTCGAAAAATAAGTCGAAATGGACATTAAATTTTATTAAATTCGTTCTGGTGTAATAAAAATATGTATAATTAAGTTGAAAAAAGTTATACGTCATATGTCACTATCTAATAATTGTTAAAAGGGCCGGAGATATCTGGATTGGTTTACGCTCTGGAGTTTGAAAAATTCAGCGGTAAGGAATCTGGTTCAATCCAACGCAGTGCTTAAATTTATATTCTTTTTTTCTTTTGCATTTTTTGTTTTTTTAATGTTTTTTTTTGTCAAGAATAAAAATATGGCATCATTTTAAAGGCTCTACCTACTAACGAGATTTTGCGTTATTAAAATTGACACTTACTTGTCGGAGCTTTTTTTTAAATAAAAATTATATCTCAAATAAGCTCGTCTTATTTTAAATATTTCTATTTAACATTTTTTAGACAAAAACATTAGAAAAAAACAAAAAAAAAAAGAAAAAAATGTCTTCACTGCGCGGGGATTGAACCACATTACTTCCCACTAAAATTTTTAAATTTCAGAGCGTAAACCATCCCGGCTAACTCCGCCAATTTTATAATTATTAGATAATGACATAAAAATGACACATTTATGACGTTTGACTTTTTTCAACTTAATTATACATTTTTTTATTAAACCAGAACGAATTTAAGAAAATTTAATATCCATTTCGACTTATTTTTCGACGATCTTTTCAAATCTGTCATTATTTTTTTCGAACGTTATTTGGTAAAAAAGTGCTTGCTTTTGACACATTTGTACAGGAATCCCTATTTCACATCTTATAAATAACACAGTGTATACAATAGAGGAAATTGCTCCAGCGCGTTTTCTCCTGCTGTATCGAGCGGAAACTGCAGGTGAATCGGTAAATTAATTTCCATTCGCACAAACAACCTTGTTTAAACGAACCACTTAGCGTCAATTAACTAGGAAAATCTATTCCCATCGCCCGGACTATTTATTAAACAGAGTTCTGTTATCAAAGCCTTTCTATCTGGAGCCGTGCTCACTCGCATCACTTGCCGCACAATTGACATTACAATAGAAAAGAAGGAAATATAGGCCGACAACAGGGCGCTATTCATTGGTTTTTTTGCAATGTTTTAGGCAATCTAAAATGACGCTGAAATTCGAAGAATGGAACGCGATCGATTCGATGGGAATGAATGGAGAATTGTATAACTGTATTTCATCAACCGATAAAGCTCACCTGCGATTGGCAAATAAATTTATCTCGTCCGACCTAATTAATTATCGAATTTTCCTTGGTTATGCGAAGGAATGGATTTATTATTACTAGTTGTATTATTATTAATTCGCACAATAATACGCATTGTATCGTATCTAATAACCCTCTAATTTTAATTAACCCGCTTTCGCGCGAATTTGTTGTTTAGTATTTATGCAAATTTTCAACTACACTCCCCTCGAAACGGGGATCATTCGAGCCGATGAAAACGGGAACAAAGAGACAGTCTGTATATGATTCAGCTTAATTGGTTTAATTTAAAAGTTCCGTTAGCTTAAAGACCACTTTATCGGTTAGTTCGACGCCTTCAACGAACACACCCCCGATGGTTTTCGCGAATAAATGAATGCTAAAGCCGATCGGAATAATAACATCGAACTTCAAAGCTTGTTTGAATTCGGATTTCGCTGGAAGTTTGAAAACGGGGATGACAAAGAAAATATTACTAAACGGGAAAGTTTTGTTGATTATTGATCCGAGTATAGTATCGTGTTATAATCTCAAACTAATATCAAGACGGTCGCAATATTGCTATTTATGCATCTCGGATGGATTAGCATAACAAATAACCGTTGGGTTTAATTTTAGGCAACCTCTTCGAAATTAATCCTCACGGGTTAGTTTTAATTACGCCGAGCGTCTTATGTCTAAAACGCCATGTTCAATTAGGATTATTCTGTCTTCGGTCGTTAAAGGACTAATAAATGTACGGATAAAACGTAATTTTGTTTACGCATTTCGTCCCACTTTTATCGCGAAAACGCCGGGCGAAGGGAGTTTAATTTAATCACGATATTATTCGAAATAAGAGTAGCCTTGACATCTTCATCTTCTGCTAGAATTTCTAATCGGAACATAATGGGTATCGATTTTTTTACACTGGTGCACAAACGAGTAAACTTTAACGGTGTTAAGTTTTCCTATTTAAGTAGTGCGAAAATAAGTTTTCGGTCGAGCACTTAAGCGAAACAAAGCGATGTGCTTTTTTGTCGTGAGAGTTGTGAAATGAGTTCTGAAGAAAAGTGTGGAAATTTTCTCCAATTACAAGTACTTTGTTCGTTCAAATATACTACACGTTTTATTTAGTAAAATTGATTAATGTATAAACTAAAAAAGTTTCAATTCCAACATGATTTTCCGGCATGAACAAGAAGTTTTTTCCAATTAAACGAATGCGCCCGAAAGCAAAGCGATGTAACGGCATTAATTTAGAGTACCTGGTTGTGTGACAGAAGCTACATTACTCCGCGGAAATGAAAAAGTATCAGAAATAATAAACTCTCCGGGCGAAATACCGCCATAACGCCGGCGACTCTAATTACAATTTTATTTCAACGCGTACGCGGAAATTTCAAAAACCCTTTGAGCTCGAAATTGATGAAAAACTAGTTTTCGAGATAAATCATTAAAGCAAAACCCTACATGTACATTAAACAGGTACACAAGAGATCGAGCTCAAACGCCGGGATTCCTTTCTCTAATTTATCTTCAGCGAGTGATAAGCGGTTCGTTGTTTACAGGAGCTTTAACCGTAGGTTGATCGTGATTTTATGACAAGCTCGCCATTGTAATAGGGTTTACTCAAGCTCGAGACTAGGCGAATTAACAAAGCTTTCGAGCGCCAAAGACTTTGCATGATATAGTGCGTTTACAAACATGTTTTCTTTGTAGAAAACAGCGATCTGTTGCTTATAATGTTCGCGAATTTCTACTAATGAATTAACGGTGATTATAATTATTGCAAGTTAAAATTACAGTTGATTCAAAGTGCATGGTTCGAGGGAAGTTTCCATCGATTCGTATTCAGAGACGAGATATAAATTGAAATCGAAAATTGGTTTATTCTGTTCAACGCGAAATATGCATGAATAATTCGCAGGTAATTAGCGCTCCTGTTTCTCCTGTATTGTGTTCGCGATTATTACAACAAAGTGGCTTAATTTCCAGCCGAAATGTATTTTTAATACAGCTTGTACAGCTTTCTGATTAATAGGTAAATAAGTTAGCGGGAATATTGCGCGTGCCGTTCTGAATAATAACGCATTTATTTTGATATTCCGGATGTATCTTTCCATTTAAATGAAAATTTCCGCGAGTATGGACGATTCGCTGAGCCGCCTCCGCCTCGGATTTAATCTTCTTTTTCGAATTTATTAACAAGCCATTCCGAAGGTAAGGCCCGCAATGTTTTAATTTGAATAAATCGACCCGCCATAATTGCCGCAGGAGACTTGGACTTATACTCTCTCTCTTAAAGAGCAACGAGAATAATATTGCTAGCATTCGAGATGAAAAAACAAATACGAAATAGGTATAAAAGATGCATAGGTTGTTGAGAATGATGAAGAAGTGAGTTAGGTTGTTGAAAGAAACATTGTAAATATGTTATTTCCATTATAAAACGCATTAAATTTGGATGAAACAGCAAAATCTACTTATACGGTAATAAAATTTGCACAAATTCATCTGCCTAAGGAAATGCCTGGTAGGTAAATGTATTTAGCATCGATCGGAAGCGTTTTTTTTTTCTGCTAGTTTTCCCATCCAATTTCCAGATTAAGTAAATCCCGGCTGTTCGTGCAATTTCGAGTTTTGATTTTGATCGCAACCCCGAGACTGGAGCAAATATTTGAACCGCTCCCTGCCTCATCCTGCGCAAATAAGATTAAAAATGAACAGAGGCCATTTGAATCCTGCAATGGCACTTCATTTATCGCTAATTTTTCCATCAATATTTGCGCACTCTCACAAACACTCAACTGTACTGTATTCCAGATATATTTAAGATGGCATTGCGTTTGGATTTGTTGTTTTTGGGGCGCTCCCCGGACCTCAATCGATACGCCAAAATTTGCATACAACCTTGCGATACGTAATAAAATTTCCGCCGGGCGTTGAGAGACACTACCGGTGGAAATTTATCTCATTGTCTAGGGCTCCGATACTCTACTTTTCCCCCGAAAACCCGCCAACTTTCGCCCAAGTTTTAACGAGTGTATCTGCTCGTCCGCCCTCGGGCGACTTGTTGAGAAAATCGCCGGGCCGAACATTAAAATCGCGCCGCGAAAAATCCGGAAAATTTTTCGCATAATAACAAGCGCTCCGGGATCGGAGTTGGAGTGCTATCTCCGAGTTAAAACAGAAGTTTTTTCCCGATGAAATAAATACTAATTTATGATATTCCAGTTTCCGTTTCGCTTGTAACCGTCGGAAAAAATTATTTACTAATACACTCGCTACTTGTTGAGTTTTCTTCGAATATAAAAACGCGTTTCGAAATCGGGAAAACTTCCCGTAAAAGCTTCGATTTCGGACGAGAAAAAATCAGCAGGAAAATGCGATAATTTAATTCGAGTAGATTGTACTCGTGTTCCGATATTCTGCTTACTTATTTTTGTGCAAACCGCCTCAGGTGGGATGCACTCTCGTAAATTTTCTACTCGCAATTTAATCCTAATGCCGGTTACGTGTTGCGTTCCGGTTACACAAACACCGGCTGGAATATTCCGGTGGAATCGTTTAACTATTCCTGTCTGGCGTGAAAACGAAATAGCGATGGATTTTTCGCTAAAAAATGCATCGAATTAATATCCTCTATCGCGGATTTATTAACTCCGTTGCTAATGGGTTCGGAATCCCCCTGAGACGGTTTTTAAAAACTTCGTATAAATCGTTATGCGCCGGAACTATTAGGAAAGCAATTAGAAAACGAACGAAACAAAGGGATTTCGTTACATTTCGTGCATTCCGCCGAGAATTAAAGTGCTTTAAAATTTGCAAAAATTGGATTAACCGACCGAGTAGAGTAAACTCTATACAGATTACTCCATTTTTAATTGCAACATAGGCTATGGGTGCAACAAAGACAACTTCAATAGAACACTTATAAAGGAAAAGGAGTGACCATAGACAAAATAAAAGACATCTTTCTTTCTCTATGGGAGTGACATTTGTGTCATTGAAACTTTTTACTCTGACAGCTGTCATTTTAATAATCTTTCTTTATTCAACTCATAGAAATGCCCATGTTGCAATCGCGAATGAAGCACGGAGTATACACGAGATTTATTATCCTTCGTTTGCTTCACATCTGGAGTACTTAACAGTACAATTGTACTGGATTTGGGGGTTTTTTTAGCACTTACCTAGACACGTTGTGTAGTAGATCGGGCCAAGCGAGCGTCAACAGTGAATCTCGCACGAATAGCTCCCAGGAAGTGAGGTGAGATTCGCTGAAAACCCTCTCGGATCGCTGAAGACGCGGCCGGCCGGGCCTCGGCCGATTCTCCATACTCGTCCCCTGTCCTGGCACTTCAATCCTGTGCAAACAATCAAGGATCAATGTTAGCCGGATTGTTAAGCGCAATTTCTACAAGCCGGTATTCGATCAGTGAATATTCCCTACATCGCTTTATATCCCTCTATAGTTAATAATTTTTGCTGTATATCGTTGTAGTAAGCAAATTTGTTTTGTTATCCTCTTTTTAATTTGCAATTCTAATGCTTATATATCCTTAAAACGTATATAAGGGAATATTTTGGGTAAGTCCAAAGGTTAGGGCTGGTTGAAATTCATTAGTGAAATTTCTCCAGGGGACTTTTCCGTACTGATTACTTGGTTATTAACTTTCACGTAATCATAGAATTTTACCGAGGCAGGTAGAACCTTTATAAGCAATTTGGAGATTTATTTGAATCGCGCGATACACAAAGGGGAGTTGTAAATAACCCGAAATCGGCTCGAATTTAATTAGGTTGTGTTTTCTTTTAACTTCGCTCCGGGCAAACAGCAGACATTTGTATAGGCCCCCACATTGCGGAACCGAATAACCGAGATTCCGCGTTATCAGGGCTCTTAAAAGCGCAGCGCTGGCTGTCCGATGGGACGTTGAATGTTGAATATTGAAAGCACTTATGCATTAGAGAATGTGTCCCGTTATTTGAGGACTTTTTAAGCTTCACTTTTTCGCCGCACCGTGGCGAACGATCGGAGGACCAACTTATCTCCGCCAATCAGCGTCGCGCTACATATAAATCGCGGTTGCGTGAGATGACAGTTCAAGCTGTCAAAACTTCAAAAATTATTTTTTGACATTTCGAGGAGAAAATGGAGAAATACATTAACCGAAGATACGTGAGGCATGATGTTTACAACAAAATCATCGCTGATTTAAGTACATTTTTATATTTTGTATCTATATTTAGTTTGAATATAACCTTTCTTAATGCTAATTCTATGTAATTCGTACGCAAAAAACCGTGGTCCTTTACAAAATCGCCTCATATCGGCCTTTTTAGGAACCCTGTTTTATCCTCAAATAACGGGACACTTTTTCGACCCATGATTCCAGACCTTAGAAATATAGGATCGTGATTGAAAGAGTGTAATTTAATAGTGCCAGACGTCGGGATAGAGCAAATTTAGGAATCGCTTGATTGATGTAAAGCTTGACACGCGAGCTTAAATATCGACGGCGTCGCGAGGAGAATGCAATAATCGGAATTTTATTGAAAGTAAATCGATCAATTTGCGGGCGACAAAGGGAAAAAATATCGCCGGCCCTCGCGCGAGGCGACGTCAAAGGGCCACAAGGCGAACAATGTTGCTCGCGAACGAATTTAAAATGAACGGCACGAAAACGTTGAGTTATAAGGAACTTATGGAGGGCGACGTTATAAAAATGACTCGTACGCGGAACTTAATGGCGAGCAATAAAAAATTCGAGATTTATCTCCTTTGCAAATCTGAGCAGTCGTGGAATTGTGTTTGCTTTTCGTAAATTCGACCGGTGGTGGAGGGTTTCCCGTGGAAAATATCGTGCTCGAACTGCACTGGCGTACACTGAACCAAATAAGTACTTAATATTAAAGAAAAAGTGCCTTAATCCAATGATCACCAGTTATGGATTTACCTCCGAAGAACGAATTCATTGTAACAATGAATAGTGATTCATTAATTCAATGATTTGCACTTAATTGATTCAATGCTGTGTTGTACTAATTTAATGTAGGGTTTACATAATATTTATGCATTATTATTCTTTGTATCAATCCATTATGATTCCTAGTTTTAAAGAAATATATTCATTGATATAATAATTTTCCGGTAATTGATCTAAGGTAATTTATTCTTTGAATTTATGAACTGTAATCTTTGAATTTATGAAATGTAATCTTTGAATTAAGGATCATTGTACATAGGGTAGGGTAGGGTGAAATTTAAATGAAATACAAGTGAATAACAAAATAAACATATAATTTTTATAAAAGTAAAAAAGAAAATCAGATAAATATCATCCATCTATAAATAAATGGCAACAAATTATGTTACATTTCCTTATTAAAAAATATGTAGCACTCACTTTCTGATATTTCTTCTTTATTTATGACACGAAGATTCCTTGACCTGTTTGTCTTTCACATTAGTTGAAAGAAATTGATGAATAACTTTAAAGTTAATGTTCCACTTATCGATTAAATCTTCATGTTTAAAAGCAACATCGAAATCGAAGAGCATCTAAAAAAGAACTTTTAGGAAAAATATGATACGCGAAAAAATCAATCACTTACAAATCTATAGCCAGATGGTTTGGCGTAAAATGGCCACTCCTTTAAAATTTCTTCTACTGAATTAGCTTGTTTAACTAACTGAAGTCTGGCATTGGAGCACCCTTTCCAAACGTTGTCGAATTCCTCGGCAGACAAATTATCGAACTTAAGAGATTTAATACAGGATTCAGCATCTGATTCAGCATCTGAACAAAAATTTAAAAATGGCTATTAGAAACACAAATTTATTTCAAATAATTTTAACTTACCTGCTAGCTCTTTACCGTGAATTTCAATTAATTTGTCTACCAGTGGAGCATTATTGTTTCTCTTACTTCCAACGCAATTTACGCTGTTTTTATTGAGTTTGATGCATTTTGGTATTTGGAATACAATTTTCCCCGTTTAGCAGCGCGGTAATATTCCTGAAAAAAAATCAAAATTTCGTAACAAGTTCAGTTTAAAGAAGTATGCTACTTACAAGTTTCTCATTAGGAAATCGTTCGATGATCTCTTTCTCGATTTTATGACTTTTTGAGAGTGTCATTCTCAAACCATTTTCTTGAAAGTATTGCACAATAAATTGGAACAATACAACCGGATTGAACTTGTCACTTTATTCAACCGCGAACTTAGATGCGAATGGCGCTAAACCGGCAAATTAGGCGGCTTAGAGGGTGGGGACAATAAAAGCGTTCCTTAAATCAAGGAATGCGATACATTGTTTTAATAACCGTGTTCATATATTTGATGAAGGAATGCTCATTTTAAAATTGTTCATTCATTTAAAGAACTAAAGTTATTGAAATAATGAATTATATTCGTTAACTCAATACACAAAATATTCATTAATATAAAGAAAAAAAAACATTAATATTAAGATATTTTTTCATTGTTGTAATGAAATATTGCATTTTTAATTTAATGAACGACCATTCATTGATTTAATGAATCGGTTTTTAATTTATGAAAATAAAGTTATTGAATTAATGAAATAATTCATCGATCCAATGATTTTTTTTTAATGTTCAGCATTCATTAATATTATGTACAAAAATTTTTTCAGTGTAATAACCTGTTTTGAACAATGACAGGTGACAGGTGTCATTGCAACGTTGCCAGTAATGTCTAACAGCTATTTTGTGTTTGTATGCATTTTTTTAATAACTTTTGTGAAAAATATAAACAATAATGGTACATGCGTGATGTAGTGTGCAAAAAAGTGAATCATTTAAATCCAAATTTGTCTTTTCATCGGTAAGTAAGGATAAATTTTCATTTGAATTTTCATTTGAACCAGTGACGTGGGGCACCCGATATTCTTTTAAAAATCGTTAAATTATTCTTATACCGATAAATAATTATTGAATAACTTATAGTAGCTACTAAAAAGTAAAAAATTAACGTTAAAATAAGCCTTAAAAACGTGAAAATGTTTTACCTATTTCATCACAAAAACACTTTGGTGACAACGTTGCCAGTGGGTCATAACAGATATATCTTTCTCTCTCCCACTCATTAGAAATTTTTTATTTAAGGAGAACTTATACGCAATATCTCATCTTCGAGATCTTCAAATCCTCCCTTAGCGCTTAATTCAATTCAACCAGCGAAACTGAAATTTCCAACGTGGCAGTTAAATAAGAGAAATTGCTCATAAAACCCCGCCACATACACCATTCTCGCGATAACCCTGTTAAATTGTATTCTTTCATTTGAAAAGAATCTATCAAGACGACCGACAAATTCTTATTATTCGTATGTAGTTTGTATTCGCCAAATCGCGCCAACGAATTTACAGTCGCGGGGGTTTTTGAAAACCCGCCTTTGTGGATAACAATTGTGCGCTTTTTACGAAACACATCCACGTAGATGTAGATCGAAAAATTGCGTTTCCGCTGAATGAAATAGCAAAATGGCTTTATTTATTTTAAAATAACCAATTCAAATATCGAATATTTGGTATTGGAATATTTACCTCCGCAAATCTATAGGATTTGCGGTTTGGTATCTAATTTAAATGTTTGCAGAGTATTATGGTGCAATAGTACGCCGGTAATAGCGTTTAATTAACATATTCTGGAGATGCTGAAGTTCCATAAAACTATTCGAAACTTCCTAGGATGTTTCAGAAACTTTCATTATGGTGCATATTATTGGAATTATACGAGTTAGCAAGAAAAATGATTTTTGTTGGGAAATAATAGCTGCATCACTAAACTTTTGATATTACAGCGATAAATTTCTGAGAAGTAGGTACAGTAATATATGCATTCGGCTTTTTAAAGACTTTATAAAAAGGATTTCATTGTTATGAACAATACCAATTAATTTTTTATATTACCGTAATAAATTTGGTAGAAATGACTAAGTGCTATATAAGTACCAGAAGTTTAATTACAATTGAAGGTAGAAAACTTTTAGAGGAAACTCGGAGACTGTATATGTGAAAGAAAACAAAGTAATAAAACGAATAGTTCAAGGAAAACTTAATAAAAATTCAGACGAATTGTGTTTCTGGTGAACAGATTTGTCTGCTCTTTCAAGAATCGAAAATTAGAATACTTCCCAGTAACTCGAATCTACTTCAATCTGAATTTATATTTCTTCTCTTGCCCGATTTTCTTTTTATGTACGCAACTTACCATTTTACACAGGAAATGATATCCGCGTTGGGTATTTTATGGAACTTTTTAAATATCCTTCGCGATCGCCATCAGCGCCAAAACCTGGAATAAAAATTATTATTACCTATCGATTGAATTTGGTCAGATGATGGAATTCAAATGGAATTTATGCGTTGTAAATTGTACGCGAAGTTTTCAGGATTATCGAGTTTCCCGTCATTCGAATTAAAAGCGACTGGATTCTTGTTTTAATCGGATAATTGGGTCACATCCGAGGAATTGATCTTTTTCACATTATGTGTTGAGTAGGGTCAGATAAAGCAAACTCTAAATTTTTCAAATGTACCCGTTGCCTCGGTTAGGTAGACACTAAAACATTCATTTACCAAACTTGTTAATTATTAAACTCTTAACAACGACTCAATTACAGCTCATTCTTTATTCGTGAAGATTTTTCACCCCGGAATTCTTTCATCTTATACACGAGTTTTATTAAAGTATTACTCAACGTCGGCAGTTTCTAAGCATTAATTTTCTCAGGTAATTTATTTGCGAATTTCGGGCCCCAGGTTTATTAACCGAAAAGCCCATTCTGGATAGTTTAGGACATTTACTAACGTCCGCAAACTTCGGCCTCTTCGTGTTATGTACTACCCACTCATCGGAATCGTTTTACTGGCTCGAGTTAATGACGAAAATACATCGTATAAATTTCTTTCCTCCGGGAAAGTAATCGCTTAACATACATCCAGCGACATGCTGTCTGAAATGAAACTTCTTCCGAAACACTAATAAGATTCTTCTATCTGGAATCAATACAGCGACTGCTTCTGACAAACAACAGTATAGAAAAATTCCAAATACTCGAGGAGAAATCTGATGCTCGGAGCGTAATTTTTCATTCGAAGTTCGTTAGTTCCACGACCTAATTTATGTCAAAAAACGAGTACTAATTGCGATTAAAAGAGACAGACGGGCGGATTTCGCAGTGTGCCCATCTCGCGTTTAATCACTTTTCTCAGGATAATGTGCCGCGACAATCCTTTGTCTCTTGTCAAACAGAAAAGCCTCCAAACAAGGGCGTACTTTATCGCAGTAATGTGCTAGATACGTCCTCGGATCGCAAAAAAGCCCGTTCGCGAATTAAATTCATGACGTGGTGGTTTTTTTCCTACTAGCATGGCGTTTATTTCCCTTTAATGGAGCGACGCGGAAGCGATTGATTAAATTAGCCCAGAGCTAAATGTTTAATCGGATTCGGTTCCATTAAAAAATACCGTTTGGAAATTGGATAGATCGGAGACCGGAATCATATTCGGAAACGTCGGAGTAATTATCTAAAACCTGGCGGGTTTGCCGGGCGAATTGAATCCTAGGCGATTTCAATATCTTGGAGCTCTAATTGGGTCTCCTCATTTAAATAATGCAGCTGAATTTAACGTATGAAACAAGACATTCCTCCGTAATTTCGGATAATTAATACATACGATTTTAACTAGAACGGTAGAAATGCGAATAAATTTTCTCTTTAAACGTTGAAATATTTCAAAACATTTATTTGACAAAGAACGCCGCAGGTCGGTGGGTTTAATCATGTCGTGCACGGGGGAATTTTTTATCAGCGAATTTAACGTTCGCTCATTTAATATTAACTTTTATTTATTAAAAAACTGGATGCTGGATACAATACAATATGCGGTAATTATAAATTTATAACATGTTTGCATATCATGGTAGATTATTGAAAATATAACTGTTGATTATAACGTTCACGTGCAATAATCAATAGATGATATTTTGCTAATGCAAAAAGCCGCAAAATGTAATTAGCGTTTACGTAAACGCGTGTCAATTCGGTAACAAAACGTTATGCATGCCTAGATAAACGCGGATATTAAATTTTTGTCATATTTGCTGAAATTTAATTTAATATTTATATGTACAACAAATTCATTTCAGCCCTTTGATTATAGATTTTCTGCATCAGTATGTTTCACCACAATTCAGTTCGGTTTTTGGGTGTTTTCAGGACTTGTTTAAGTGTCGAAAAATATTAATACAAATTCAATCGAATTCCGACTTTAGGGGTCGTTTGTTAACCGAAATTTGACACCCGACGAAACAAATTCTGTCACTTATTGCGCAAAAAAATAATCAAAAATAATGAATTATGAATTTTCGAGTTCGGTCCAGACGCATTCGCCAGTAAATATTCCACTTGGGGCGGTTGTTTTTGCTATATTATTGCGAAATACGTTTACATAACACGGGAATACATATTCCGCGTTCGGTATAATATTCCCGAAAAAGCAATTTTCTTATAAAAGTATCGACGCGGGAAAAAGGGAATGGTAATCGCGGGAATTAGGTTCGTGTATTCGACGCAGAACGGCGCATTTCTCTCTACTTTTATCGGACGGATGAAATTGGTTAACAAGTTTATACACTGCATGTAAATATAACTTGAGGCGGTGCAGAAATTATCAATTACTCGGTGTTAGAAAAATGAGTACTTGCTGGAAAATTCCGCTCTACATTTTTCTTTGTAACATAAATTAGTTTTTTCCGCTATTTTACTTTTAATATACAAATTTTTATTTATACTTTCAAACCTTCGGGCCGTCTGAGTCGCTCAGACGGTGAGCGAATAAAAATAACATTTACTTTGCTGATTTTTATTAGCCGGTTTTTTCGAATAGGGATTTTTTCACAAACATTATACAAATACCTACTCGGGTGAGTTCAAATAATTTTCTCGCGGCAACAAAAACGAACAAATTATGTTATTAAACTTTATATTATATAAGCAGAAGAAGAATTACATTTTCTCTAGCATCTTCTGTCGCTGTTAAAAAACGAAATTTGTCTCTATTTTAATTTGAATCCAGCAATTTATCTAACCACTCGGTGATATTCACATATAGGTCAAACTTAACGCGAAGCAACCACCTAACGAGTCGCAGTTTAGTTCCTGTTAAGTCCCATTTCCAACCAACAGCATTTTTTTTATACAAAGCGCTAAAAATGATCGCCCCATTGTACTAGCACAAAGTCAAATTAACTCAACTCCTACTCTCCAGCATCTCCCCGGGATATCCCATTACCATTTACACGACTCCACGTGATCGAACATCGTCCGGATCATAAAGTTGTTTGTATTACCGGAGCCGGAAACCGCAAATGCAGTAATAATGTATTATCGTGTACAGAGCACCCAATTCGTCTGCTTCAATTAAGCTGACTTGAACAGGTACGTTCGCGGTTTACCCCGAACTAATTCCGAGTAAATTTCGAATGCAACGAACGTTATTAACATTTAAAGCGAGACTCCACGAGAATATTAATCGCGAATTCGCGAATTTTTAAAGCGAGTTCCTACTGGAATGCATTAATCATTCAACAAGTCGACGAGAGAGTCCGTTCGAAGTGGATGGATAAATTTGCGCAATGCGTAAATCAACTCCGTTATGATACACCTGTAGATAATAAATATCCCTCCCTAAAGGATCGCCTTGTAGAGGAGATTTAACGGGGTATCTTTAACGCATTGTTCGCGGAGATTTATCGCCGTCTACTGAGAGTTTCCAACTCCGGAGTTGGAGGTGAAACGAGCAGCATAGGAAACAAAATAGCGACCCGATAATGACCCGTTGGGGAGTTTCCGCTCGACGAAAACAGGCCGTTTGCTTATTCTTCCCCGGGATGAATTAAAATGTTTTCCTTGTTTTCAGTAATGCAATTTTGCCGTATAAATAACGATGCTGGAAACATATCGGAGCGTTCGAATGGAGAGGAATTATTCGGAATATCGGCGATTTAATTGAAATCATTTACTGTTCTTGCTGAATTCGTTTTATTTTAGATGCCTTCCAGCTCGCCTTAATTTGGACCGTTCTAATTTTATCCTTTTTTGTCATTAATTATTTCTTTCGAAAAGGTTTAAATGTACAATATTTATTTTACTACATCGGCTCTAACTCTATAACATCCTCGTTTGAGTATATATTGCTCATAGTTAGGCATAATGATGATGATGATAAACACCCCTATGCTAATACACATTACTCGTAACATCAAGTATTATCGAGTTATGTGTGTAAATAGTCAAAATAAAGCGGTATTTACCTTTCAGCTCCGTCGTCATTACCTCGATTTATATTTCATGAAATTAAACCAATTTGTTTTATTTAGTATTTGCTCGAATAAAGCCGTTTTTATCGCTCTTTCTGGCCGGCTATAAATTCGGAGCGAATAAATTTCCGTTAGCAGAGCGAAAGAAAGTTATCAAACTTTTACCCGATGTTAAGCGCACTGATGTACAAATCATCCTTGCTTCGCCTCATTGATATTTTTTATGGGGAAAATACCGTTCGAATTAAATAGAAAAGCTCGGGAAGTGAGGGTGCTTTGCTCGTGAGTATTCGACTTTTATTCGAAAGAAATGAGTTTCTGAAGTTTTGCTAAATAGGTATAATTCTTAACGGGGAAATTAAATTATACTATAGCTCGAGAAAAGTCGACGGAAAATTGGAATAGTATCTATAGAATTCTGATCGTAGATATTTTTTAAAAGCGAAATACATTGTTATACTGACATGTTCAGAGAAAGGCCGTTTTGTGTAATATCTACTTTTAATATCAAGTTCCATACAACTTTGAAACGTAATCGAGATAAGCAGAAAGTCGATAAACGCGACAAAAGCGAAGGGAAATAAAGCGAAGTTTGTGCAATATGCTTTAAGAATTATTTATATCAAACGTTTAGAACATAGTTAAATAAGACATAAATGCATCAAAAATTTAATGCGCCATAATTTCCAATTTTATAATCAAACATTAATTAACTCGTCGGCGCAAAAGAAAGAATTCCTCTTCAAAAATCGCAAAGAAAGAATAAGCCCGGAGCACGGTAAAGCTCGAAAGAACAAGAGCTCGAATTAGTTCCTTTTAGTCGGAAGAAAAATACGTTTTCCAGTTAAATACCCAATATTGAAACTCCTCAAAAGAAAAATGCCTGCCGAATACAATGGGCATATCAGTTTTTCCCTCGCCTGCAGGGAAACGGAATTTCCAAGAAAGCGGACTCGCCGGGAAGCTTCCCATAAGCTTTAATGAAAACAAATTTCGAAATTCATCGCTTTAACCGCATAAATCATAAATTCATATACACGGAAATCCCAATCCAGGAGAGCATCAGACTCTTTAAATTATAAATAAACTGGATGTAAACTTTCCGCGCAAAACGATATAAACGTTTAGCTGCTCCTCTACGATGCTCTTTATTTTTTGCAGGATGCATCGTTGGCTCGAAACCGTCCATTATCCTGCAAGGGTATTGTCCAAGGTAATCTCCAGAAGAGCTATATCTTCGTAAATATTAGATGCTCCAAGTAATTACGTTTTTAATTCTACTTCCATTGTTGTGAGCACTTTAGAGTAGAGCAAGAATAGAATCGCGAGGTCCTGCCACTGAAAACATCGCATAAAAAAAACGTAATTAAATTTTATTCCTCGCCTTATTCGCTTCGAATCCCGATCTTCCCGGTTCGGGCTCAACACATATCGTTTTCTTTTTTAATAAAGGGTAAAATTTGTCCCGGCGGAGGCCAAACGATCCTCCCGAATTTATTGCGCTAATAAAAGGATTCGTTTTGTTGTTCTATTCCTGCTGGAAACGGCCGATGTATCGGTTTGTTAATTTTTCGAAATTAACCCATAATCGATTTGCCAATCGCGAGGCGTGATGGGGATTTCGTGTTTGGTTTTTTTTGCCCGACTAAAGTCGGTTTTATTGCGTGCAAAAATCGACGTTATCACACACACCAAGGCGCATTTGAATTTATTATTATTATAAACCAATTCGGTTTTCTGGCCGCACGAACAAATCAAACAGGGCTGTTTCGTGTTAACTAATAGAGTTCAGGGTTTTAAAGATTTAAAGCGAATCGATGGGAGATTTTTTTAAAAGTAATCAAGCACCGCTTGGACATAAAATTACTCTTAAAAATTTTAGGTAAATAATCCAGACTGGATGGATTGTATGCGGGTTATGAAATGCAAATAGTAGTTAAACCGTACTCACGTCGGTGTAATAAATTAGGAGGGATCGTTCGTTGGAATTCAAACTGTTAAACGATTTATGCTCTGTGTATTTTCGATATAAATTATTCGCAAAATCCAACTACAATTCGGCCCTTTCGTGTAATGGATTCCAGATTTTTTATTTCTGATTTTATCGAGCTGTGATACAAGATTAATTCGAAGGACATTTTGGGGATATTAATTGATTGTTGACTCGTCCTTTTGACGAGCTGTGATTAATTGATCGTCGTGTACTTTCCAGATTAGCCTGTAATTTGTAGTACCTATAACAAGATTTCATGGATAGTTTCGTGAAATAATCGTGATAATATACGAAGTAGGAATTGATTTGCCTACTCAATTAGTAATGATTTTTATGGTAATTTCTTTTATGGTACTAGATCTGTAATTTTCGAAATAATGTGGTATTTGCGATATAAATAAAATATTAAAGTAACCAATGATGTCCAACGATATACCAACAAATTGATAAAAAGTTCCATTCAAACTACTATTGTATTTGGAATTATGTTCGATTTATTCTATTAATATAATCTTTGTGAATTCTAAATTCTAAGCAAACTTTGTGGGCAAGTATAACTGGGTATAATAAAGAAAGGTTTGTTTATAATAGTGGAATTTTAAAATTAAAATTGACCTGCTGCAGAATTTGCCTCTATGAATTTGCCATATGAATACACTCCACCTAGTTGCATCATATAAAATATTTAACATTCCATTAAGGTAACCGCTTTTGTTGGATTATAAACTGTAGAAGAAATACATTTCATAAAATAAAATCCACAATTTTAGTTCGATAATTACATTTCGTTGAAATATATCCGATTCAGAAAAAAATAATAACGTTAGCTCGCTCAATATTGTGCATTAATTAAAATCAAAACCGTGCAAATCATGAATATTTAAGTTGATTCCGGGAGTTTCGACTCACTTTCCCGAATCGATAACGCAGAGTTTAATCAAATACGATTTCTCTTAAATTCCATTTTGTTTAGGATAACAAATCGCGCGATTTCATTTCATATTATACGAGGGTAAATCCAATTCAATTTGCGATACAACTCCTGCACCGGTCTAAACGGCTTTTATTTCGACTGCAAAAAATTTAGCGGTCGATTACAAGCGACTACACACCGCATTCGGACTCGATGGAGCAAAAATTGCCCAGGCAATGTAAATATTAACAATACCGAATTAAATTGCCACACGGGAACGAAAATAGTTGGTGGAATTTGTATTTTTTTAAACCGACTCCCGTCGAATTTTCTGTTTATTTTACACAAAACATTCCCGTTTAATGTACGCACCTTTGTTTATGCAGATTCTACATCAAAGTAAATAAGAGGATTTTAGCTCGAAATAAGTCAGCTCGAAACATGGTGGAAAATAATTTGCAATGGATTATCTAAAATGTTCTTGATGCTATTTAATGTTTATTTAACAATTAATTGAAAATTATTATTCATATGAATGGCTAGGTATTTGTAAAATCAATAAATTGGTTAATTAAAATATACATTTCATAGCTACTAAATATTATATACGAATAATTATTTCAACTCGCTATTTATACCTTTATTTAAGCGAATATCTTTTGTAAAAACCCAAGCTCAAATTGCCTATAGTAGATAACTTTTGTAATCAATTTTACTAATTAAGTATATAAACCTACCACTAATTAAAAACTTTTATAAAAACTTTCAACTATCTACTCCTTTTAATTACTATCCAGAATTTCCCAAAGCACGCAAATCCTTACAGCACTCAATTTTTCAATTAAATTTTTACAATTTTAACAAAATCGAAAACTGAATAACTTAATCGACAAACAATATTGTAATTTCAACATACCGCTACGCGTTACAGCCCGGAGTAGTCGCCAGTGGAAAACTGGAAAACTGGAAAACTTCCGAATAATTCGGGATTTCGGGGGAAAGCGCGCGTCGCGACGTCACAGCTGGACGCTCGCGGTTTACTGAAGGATAACCTGTAGCTCTCTCTTTACGGAAACGCTCCGTCGCGACGCTGTTTAATTTTACGCTACGCATGACTCCCGGCGTCTCGACGCTCGACGGATTCACCGGCGAAGTTTTTCAAAGTTGTGGTGGTTTTTTTTTCGCAAAAGGTCCTTTGTAAACGAAAATTACAAGACGGTTTTCATAAATCACAAGCTTCTTCGTTTAGTTTGATTTACGGGTGTATAACTCAAACTGATAACGGGGTTTTTTTAAGGAGAATCTCTGGTTAGGTAGCCTTTATCCCTTCGACAAGAAATAGGGGCGAGATAAGGAGAAACTTCCAGTTATCCAGCTCGAATCTGGACGGTTCGATTTTTTATAGCTCTCCGGAGTTCGAAGCAATTAGCGAGTTTTGATAAAATTTCGCTTTAGTGAAACTAAAACTCATTAAAATGTACATCATTCAATTTTCGTTACTTCCTCTTTATCTACATCAGCGTGAAATGTGAATGCGGTAATGAATGTATTCGGTTTAAATTGTTTTCCAGAAAGTTCCGCGTATGTCAATATGTAATAATAATTTTATTCACAAGCATTTATGTAATTAGGAAATTGCGAATGCGGGAGCAGAAATAAAATCGCACGTTAGAGAGTATGAAGCTGTGGTAAAACTGGATTTAAATTTTTAATGGAGAGTCATTTAGAGGAAACAAATTATAAAGAACAAAACCGGTAAAATAAACTCTTGAACTTTATAATTTAAAACTTCAGCCTCGTTTAAATATACATTATTCCTTCAAACACCGGCAACTTTTAATAGAAACTGCAGAAAATTTCATATAAGAGACAGTTTTTGATGTAAATTTTTTTCTTCCATATTCACCCTTTGAAAGTTTTCGCAGGACACTATCGTCCTTTTAGCTGGAAAATAAACCTCTGAATATGAAGAAAAATTCCATAAATCAGGTTCAACGTAAAATCGATGTGTTTATGCGTTATGTATGAGAACGGGTCCTTTCAGTTTGCATTGCCTCTGATAAAAAAGGACATTCAAATACAATGTTATGCATTGAAGTTATATCGAAAAATCTTAAATTTAAAGTTAGATATTATTACATTATTAATAAAAATTTCAATAAATTATCTTTACCCGATTAATTAGAATTAGATAATAAATTTCCATTAGTACAAAATTAACCCGTTGTCGATTACATAAAAGGCCTCTAGTTGACAACAATCCCACCAGAGGCGCTGCGCTCGAAACGTCAAAGTAAGTTTCCTATCAAACTCCTGTCTCCTGTCACAATCACGACAATCACACCTAACCCAACTTTTCCATTGATAACTCAACAGATTTGCAAATAAATATGTTAATTACGCCCATTTTCCGCTATCGCATTACAATTTTAGCGACGTTATTAATGCAGACGAAGTAGGCGTTGCGTTCATCGTAAAACCGGAGCTCCAACATGATGGTGCCGTTACTGAAGCACCCCGAAATGAACTTCGGGGCCATAACGTTCTTCGCGCGACAGCACAAGGAAGATATGTGCGGCAGCAACGGCTTACCGCTCACCCCGAACTCCATCATAATATACGGAAGAGCCCAAAAGTTGAAGACGATTAAAAGCCCCTACCTCTGCCAATATCTCGATATTATTCGAGGAAAACACGGTAATATTCATTTTACCCTATTGTAACATTCTTATAACGATTATTTTAGAACGAACGATCGTAGTATGCCAATATTGCGGAGTTCCGTTATCGAATTATCTGGAGAAGAAGAAATTTACGCTCGATGGTATAAAGCGAATAGCATATCAAATACTCCATGGTCTGAAGTTGCTGCATGAACGGAACATCGTTCACAGGAATCTCAGTTGCGAGAATATCCTTCTGCAAGGAGAAAACATTAAAATGTTTAATTATGGATTGTATTATTTAACGGATAATGCAAAACTAGTTTCATTTCCAGTAGTGTAAGTGTTACAATAATGTTATGCTTATTTAAGTAACTTTTTTGATACAATTTTAGCCAATTATTGTATGCAGCTCCGGAGATCTATTTAGACGGGATTCACAACAGTCTTCCGAATCCTGCGGTAGACGTTTGGGCAGTGGGCATAATTCTAATAGAACTCATATTGGATAAAAGTTTGTGGAGTTCGCTGAAAGTCGGGCAAAGAATTCGAAAAATCCTAAGCCTGCTGCAATCGAATTCGTCCGTTTTCGAACGTATTGCTCGAGAACATAACGCTTACGAAGAATACTTGGTAATAACATTATTATCTACCACAGAAGCATCTTGATTTATTCGTTTTAAGAACGTTCCTGAAGATCTCAAGGAAATGATAGAATCCGTTCTTAACATCGATCCGACGAAACGACCCACGTGCGAAGAGCTCCTACGGAATAAGATATTCAGCCAGTTTCAAACGGAACAAGACAGCGGTGATAAAGAGTTGAAAAATTTCGAAATATTCACCATACACGAGTTGTATCATTGGTGGCAGCTCGCCGGAGGAGACGTGCTGCAGGAACTGAAGAAACAAGGCCTTATAAGATCGAGTCCACCGATTCTATCGTTACCTCAGTAAGTTATTTGTTTATATAATTTTCTTGTGTTATTGGTGTAGCGTTTTTAGTTTGGTGCTAATCGAAGGGAATATTTTGGGACAGGAGAGGAACCCGGCTACGTTGTACGATCCGAGGGTCGTGCAAATGCCTTTGGACACTCTGTATCAAAGATTCGAGAATATACCGTTGTCGTCTTTTTATCCATTGATTCGAATCAAATCGGATATAATATCCCAATTCGAACCGCAACCGTATGATGCAACCGGTTTACCTTTGATTATCAAAGAACGCGACCCGGAGTACCAGTTTCATAGAATCATACTATTTCGCCGGCTTTTGCATGTAAAAAATTGATTTTTGCGGCCTTTTACTTGATGATTTTTCGGTGAATTTTAGGGGTATCCGTTCACCAAGGATCTCATAAGGAAGGAAGCCGAAAAGGACATTCCTCCGTTACTGAGAGGCGAGATTTGGGCCGCTTTGTTGGATATAAAATGCGATTACAAGTCGCGGTATATGAAATTGGATAAATACTCGATAACTCCGACCGATAGGCAGGTTAGTGCTCGGAATAAGTTGGAAAATTGTTCGTTGAATTGATATATTTTAGATTGAAGTCGATATTCCTAGATGCCATCAATACAACGAGTTGCTTTCGTCGACCGAAGGGCACAAGAAGTTGAAGAGAATTTTGAAAGCTTGGGTGTTTCAAAATTCCAAGTACGTTTACTGGCAAGGTTTGGATTCCCTGACGGCTCCGTTTCTGTACTTGAATTTCAACGATGAAGGTACGAATGAACTACGAATTGTGAATTAAAATAGAATGTTTATGTATCTTTTAGCGAAAGCGTTCGCTTGTCTGTCGGCGTTTATACCGAAATTCCTCTACAAATTTTTCCTCAAAGACAATTCACCAGTGATCGAGGAGTATTTGGCCAAATTTTCGCAATTGATCGCCTTCCACGATCCCACTCTCGCCAATCATTTGTACGAAATCAATTTCTACCCGCAACTATTCGCAATACCTTGGTTTCTGACGTTGTTTTCGCGTAAGTTATGCGTTGGGACATCCTGTATAATGCATTAACACCGTTATTTATAGATGTGTTTCCTCTCTACAAAATTCTACACCTGTGGGATAAAGTTCTACTGGCGAATTCTTCGTTTTCACTGCATATAGGCTTATCAGTGTTGACCCAACTCAGAGACAGATTGCTCAGTTCTGGATTTAACGAATGTATTTTGCTGTTTTCGGATTTGCCAGAGGTTGATATCGAAAAATCCGTCGTTTTGTCTACAGAAACGTTCAAAGCGACACCTACAAGCATCACGGCAAGAGAGCATGATAACGATGAGTACCGAACAAAGGATGAATATGTAAGAAAAGTCGAGAATCGATTGAAATTATGTTAATAAATTCGTATTCTAGGATATTACAGGGGTGACTTTGAGCGATTTAAAACGAGAAAGGTACCCGCGCGTTAGCGCTCGAGATGTGATAGATATGATTCGAACAAACCCTCGTAAAATTCTGGTGATTGATATCAGAAATATGGTGCAGTAAGTTTAAATTCTACTTGAATAATAACGAATTGTTTTATTTCATTGGAATTATTTTCAGGTTTAACCGTTGCTGTATAATTAACAGCATTAATATTCCGTTTTCGAGCGTTTCGTTTACGGAGAATAAAATCGAAAATGTTGGGAGTAATAGTGCGATTTTGGAGCACAGTAAAGATAAAGTTGTTGTCGTTGTTGGAGATGAAGAAACTGATTTAGAATTGGTATTCAATTAATTTATTCTTCAAGTTTGAATTGTATTTATATCGTTTTTGTTTCAGTTTCCCACGTTTTTATTGAGGTGCAACGTGAAGAAAGTTTGCGTTTTACACGGAGGATTTAACGTTTTATTATCAGTTTCACCCACCATTTTAATGTCTCAGAATAATTTAATCGGATAGCGAAAGATGTGATACTATTAGCCCGCTTTATATGTGTTAATTTAATTTGAACAAATTTTTCCTTATATTTATATTTTATATAATCAATTTTTACAAAAAAAGTTTAATTCGATTTAAATCTAATGAAATATATATTTGATTGTAAGTCGGTGCACTAAATAAGGAATTAATCGGAGCAATTTGAATGTATTTGCTCAATAAAACATTTGTAAAATAAAATATCTAATAATTGAGTAGGTAATTTGTAACTCCACTTTGAAGTTTGAAGGCCTGTAACTTGTCAGTAATGTAACCATGGACCAAATAACTTTCTTTCTCTATGAATTTAACTTTGTTTATTTAAACAACATATTTGAGTCTCCCCTGCTCTGTATCGGGCCTTATGCGGGACACACCGTATATCAGTAGTAAAAATGTTCCCTGACTTATTGCTTACAGCATACAAGGCCGCTTAACTATTAAAAAAAGAAGAGAAAAAAAGAGGTTATGTTGTGTTGTGCGAAAGTTTTATTGCGCATTTGATGCAAATGCATTTTTATGGTTGTTTTTCTTTTCATTATGATTACGATGTAGTTTAGTATCCAGACTGCGAATAACACAAAGCCAACGTAGAATGCAATGCCCCGAAGTGAACGATTTTCCAGCACCAGGAAGCTTGTTTAACGTTGAAAACTTTCAAGGAGCCCTGCAATCCAACAGCTCGAAAGTAGACGACTTTCATTATAATCATTTAGTGAGTATTTAACATTTATCACGCTAACTTTTCGATATGCGTTCGTGTAATACGCTTCATCTTTTAGTTGACAGTTATTATTCCCGACTCGCAGAAGTCTGTTGGAAATTACTTTGATTCTGTTTTGGAAAACGAAGTTTTTTATAAAGTAAATGATCTCGTTTTGGAGGATTTGGCTGATCCCTCGTTTATCTCAAGTTTTGTAAGGAATGGTAATGTAATTACAATTTTTTTCGTTTAAAATGGTTTGTAAATATTTGTTGCTTGTTAGGTAAATTAACGTTACTGAGCATAAATACTAGAATCGACTGTGATAACTGCATCGGAGTGACACCAAATGGTAAACTTTACCTTAGTATAAACAAGGAGACATACCAGTGCTTAGGATTGGAAGGAGTAACATCTCATTTCACCAAAACATTGGGAAACAAATTTTGTAAGTACATTAAATAATTGTTTTCTAATGCACTATAACGAGTTTCCAAATTTATTGACGAGTATTATTTATTAGATAAAGAGTAGATCGTGTATCTAAATAGTGTGAATGATAATCCTCTTCCGATTTAACTAACTCTTGTAAATTATTTCCAGAAAATGCCAAGGCATCGAGATGTACCCTCTTTACAGCCGCTGTGCCTGAAGAGCGTAGGTTGTCTCGTTGTACAAATGGCGCCTTTCATTCTAGCTAACATAAAAATACACAAAGAACATCAGAAAGTAATTTCTAGTCTCCAGAAGAATCTCGATTGGCTGAACAAGCTGCTCTCCTCTCACGTTCCTTTCTACCTCTACGACAAAATGGCCGTGGAGGTGTTAGAAGCGGTGAAAGTGCTGATAGAACAAACCAAGAAAACTTATTATCCTCGCCGATCGATGTCGGCGTTTCTCACTCAGATGAACGTCGCCGTCAGTCTGACCGAAGTCGTGCTGAATTCGCATCTAAGAAGCATCGATTTCTCCCGCTGGCCTAAGATAATGAGATATATTTTGTATAAGAATTTGAGCAATCTCACCGGCCTGGAGAACTTGAATTTGGGCTCGTGCTCGGGCGGTTGGCGGACGTCGGAATTCGACAGATCGTTGCTCGAGAGCATATCGAACATGAAAAACTTGAAATCGCTTTGTCTGTGCTTCGATAGTACGGATGTAATCGTGCAAACTGTGGGGGAAAATTGTCCTAACATGCAATGCTTGGATTTAACTTCATCGGGGTCGGTAACAGACAGATGCATTCCGTATTTGCTCAGCTGCAAGAATCTGAGAGAGCTGCAATTGCACCGAACTTCGGTCACTACGGAAGGATTAGCTCGGATCATCGCCGGTCTTCCGAAATTGCAAGATATCGGTCGTTGCGACGATTTCGGTAACGTGATAAAGCGCTTGCACCGCAAGTACCCGCATAAAGGTCCGTTCGCGCTCAGAAAAATCCACACTCGGGATATATCGACGGAGAACTTGAGACTGCTCGTAGAGATGTTCCCCAAGATCGAGTACGTGAGCCTGTTCCACGACGTGCAAATCTCGGATCTGACCGTGCTGATATCGTTGGACAAGCTCACCGATTTGAAACTGCTGTCGTGCGCTTTCTACGGCGATTACCTGAAGCAGCTGTTGGAGATTCGAGGGCCTAATCTGACGAGTCTCCATTTGGAGCACGTGGAAGAGATGGACTTTGATGTGTTGGTGGACATCAGCCAGTGTTGTCCGAAACTGAAGAACTTGGTTTGTTATAATTGTGATTTCAGGAACGGTTCGGTGCCGACGCAGAAGCTGAAAGTCCGGCCGTTCGTGAGCCTCGAGAGGATATTTTGGGTGGTGGATAGCGCCATCGGTCATTTGGAATTTATATTAAAACACGCTTGTAACGTGCGATACATCCATTTGGGTTCTTCTACCGGTATTACGCACGCTACAGTCGTGAATATCCTCTCGGTGAATCCCATGAGGAAGCTGGAGGAGCTGCGGGTGTTGTACAGCAGCGATATGAACATGAGGACCGTTGAACTACTGTTGGCCAGTTGTACTAGTTTGAAAGTTTTGTCCGAATTGGAAAGTTGGCTGGGGATATCTAAGAAAGAGTTGGTTACGTTTAAACATTACATACACTCTCACAATTTCGATTTGGATATACGACCTACTCTATCATTCACTACATAAAAACTACATTTTATTTCTTTTTATGATGGTATGATTTGATATCGAAGACGTTATGGTCTCTAAAATTTTTGTTCCTTAAATTTGTATGATTTAATATTATTAGAGAATTTTCGTAGGGTTTTAAACTTGTGATTTAAGCCTTTTATTTAGTTTGTTGTTTTACGAGTATATAAGGGGTTTTCAACTTAAATTACTGTGCTTATAGAGCCTTGTAATAGGTTGTGAATAGGTTTCATTACGATTTTTTTTTACATCGTCCACTAGTCTAGAAATATTGAAACTAAAAATCCTCATCTACTATTTTTAATACATTTACACATACAAATAGAAAAAAAAAGATATATATGGGAGAAACCTTTTCATCAACAATAAAATATCTTAAAGGTGTATATTTTATTTTATCTAGTCACTATCTTTTTATTTATTTAGTTGGAATGTTTTTGAAATTGAAAATTTCTGATATCACTACGCGAGTCTCGAAAATTACTTTCGGAATTGTTTGTACCAGTTTTGTTTTAGTCAGTTTTTGTTTTGCAAATGAAACGACTAAAAAATGTACAAGTATCTTAATTTTTATAGGTAAATATATATTTTTTTAAGTGGCGTCGCTTTTTTAATGCTCCTATTCACAGTAATCGTTAATAAATTTCCATTATTAAACGCTATGACTAACCGTATATTAATTTTTATTACGAATACTATCATTTTTTTATTGCAAAATTTCAGTTGTTTGCATCGACTTGGCAGACGAGAAATTGCTAAGCAACAAAAAGAAGCTTCGACGTTTAAAATCCCGCCTAAAGATTTTGAAACCCTTCACGGTGCTCTTGTCTTGGGAACCACCGAAAGAGGACGTTTGCCCTTCATCGATAGCCAAGTACTTTTCAGAAGTGGGATACAATGTCAAGCAATGCGTTCCCGCTTTACACTCGCACACTGCGAACGTCCGAATACCAGGAATACAATTTCCTGCTGTGGATAAACTCGACGTATCCACTTTCGTGGAATGGCTGGGAATGGTCTCGCTTTCGTGCGATCTAGAGCAAGACGAGCAACAGTACTTATCGAGTTACTTTGGTCCCGATACCGATTGCGAGGATGTTAAACCGGTGCGGTGTTTTCGATTGCGAGGGTTCTTTACTTCTACTTCAATCATCCAGCATATAGAGAACATAATGTAAGTATTATTTATCATTGTAGTAACTTACGTACCGCGGTATTGGACACTGACGTAGTAAAAGGCCGCAAGAGATGCGTTCGCCGAGTGCAAGTTCAGAACAGTTCGGAACCACGCAAAAGAACGAAAAATGACAGAACAATACGTCAACTTGGATAATTTCCAAAATGGCGGACGATTAGAATTTTTAAATTGCGATTGCGAATTACGAGCCGAAATGAATTTAGCTGGGAAAATGATGGTCATATTCGTAATCAGCGGATCCGTTTCCATCTTCCTATACACCTCTCGGGCTCCAAATAATTCAAAAAGAATAAATCTCTAAAATACTCATTTTTTTTGTAGGTCACAATTCAAAGATGAGCCAGTAAATTGGATTGCGGTGTATGTGCAAGGATTTTCCGATAGCCCTGTTGCATGGGGTAATCAGGAACACCATTATTTCGCGAATGGAGATAATGGATATGTACTGATATTTCAGAAAGATCGAGGAATAATATACAAGCATCAATGTTCGAGGAAAATGTACAAGTAGTACATGAGCTAACATACTAATAAGAAGTTTATTGATTAAATATAAACAGGAGGGAATATTTGTTTACTTTTTTCGTCTTCTAGACTCGTTTGGATTTTTGCTCATCCAATATTTTACTTCTTGATCAGGTCTTATGCAGAGTTTTGCAGATCTGGAGTTGACATCTCTGGTAACAAAAGGCGAGAATCCTAAAAAAAAAGGATTTATTAGTAAAAGAATAATCGTTTGATTGCACTAAATATTTTCACCTGCTATGTAATCATCATCTAAAGGATTATTTTTAGTTTTAGCAAGTCTACTAGGCCTATTTTGCGGCATTGGTTGGTCTTCGACTAGAATAGGATTATTAGGGTGTTTCCCGCCTCTAATCCTAGGCAAACTATACTTCTTTCCTCTGGCTGTTAGAGGTTTATTTGGATTAATGTGTATTTGCATTTTCCCATCTTCGTCCAATGATACAGATACCCTTTTCAAGGTGTTATTGCCGCATTTGGGACAAAATTTCTTAGTCATAATGCTCGTTGTTTTAAAGCAAGTATAACAACGCAGTATGAATGTCCTTAATCGCTTTATGAGTCTTCCGTCTAAAGCTGATACATTCAGATTCATTTGTTTAAGGACATTTTGCATTGCAAAATCCGTTGTCATGCATGCAACTTCAACGTGCTTCTCTTCTATCAACTTAGAATTAACTTGTTGCTTGGCAATTTTAACGTTTGATGGTGTTATCCAGCCATCATCATCATCGTCTTCTTCTTCTTCAGTATCATTACTACTAGAGCTCGACTTTTCTTCGGTTTTTACAGGTACTAATAAATTGTCTGCTTCTAAATTCCCATTTAGTTCTAATTCTTCTAGTTTTTCTAGAATCTCTTCTGCCTCTGTACCACCAAACTTTTCTTTTAATTCATCCTCGTTTTCTGTAGGATGTTCGATTTCATCGCCTGATGATTCGTTTTCTTCATCATTCTCTTTACCATCTGATTTTGGTATAAAAAATCCAGTTACATCTGCTTGCATTTCCATGGTCATATTTTGAGTCGTGACCTCGGCTTTACGCATGACGGGTTCCTTTCTGAGATGTTCCGTTCCCACTTTCTCTTTCTCCAATTGGTAAGTTAAAGCCAGAACTTTGATATCGGTGGCCGACAAACTGGGATAGTCTCCGGTCTTCTTCGAGAACTCTGTCACGGCCAGAACGCTTTCGGGGAAAACTTCTTTTACGATCAAATCGTAGGGAAGTACGATGAGACGTCTCAGCTGCCTTTTGTTCTTGATTTCGTCGACAACTTCCGGGCAAGTTATTATGTTCCCTGCGACGTCCTAAAAATATTAATTGTACATCGAGTCGTAAATGTGTAAGAATTATTTAGTTTACCTGTAATGGAGCATTTTGCAGAAATGCAGTAGTATCTACTACTAAAAAATTAACCGGCTTCTGGGTCATGGTTTAATAATTATAAATGTATTTAGTTGAACATTAAAAAGAAAAACTTCATGAACTTGTAAACACGTGTGATATGACAGTGACAAGTGACAATAGATAATTTGACAGCTCAAAATTAAAAGACCTACTAATCTGGCATATGAACTCGATTGCAAGCTATTAAAAAAGAAGAAGATCTACTAATTTAGAGATTTTACTTCGGAATGATGATTAAACTCGTTTTAATATTCCTAAATATAAATAGATATGATACAACTAATATAATTTCAGGATTATAGTTAGTTGGTAGCTGTATACTCCAACTAACAGAGTGCATTATGCGTAAAAGAGAAGTAACAGGCTTTATTTCTTCTTTTTTCATAATGATGTAACATCTAACCGATAATGTCAAATTTTGACATTTCTCTGAAGTGTTTGTTGATGAAGTTGTTCTAGTTATATTAAACCAGTTTAAAACCATAGTTTTTTAAGATTTATAAGGGCACAATGTCGAAAATCAACGAATGTGACTTATACGGAACCAATTTCTCGACAGAGTCCATGAAGGTGATAGCGGAGAGCATAGGAATTGGCTATTTGGGGGACGATGCTGCCAAAGAACTAGCAGAAGACATATCCTTTCGAGTCAAGCACATAATTCAAGACGCCGCTAAATTTATGAACCACGCGAAACGTTCGAAACTGCTCCAAACCGACATCGATTCGGCGCTAAAAGTTAAAAACATTGAGGTTCGCATCATTGCACGTTTATATCCGTTTAACTTCTACTTCGGTCGTTTTGTAGCCCCAATACGGATTCCAATCCGCGGAGCCGCTACCGTTTAGATTCGCCTCCGGAGGAGGCAGAGAACTGCATTTCATCGAAGAAAAGGAAGTCGATCTCAACGATTTGCTACACAATATAAACCCGAAGGCCCCGCTAGAAACCACTTTGCGATCGCATTGGCTGTGCATCGACGGGGTCCAGCCTACGATTCCCGAGAATCCGCCACCTGTTGCAAAAGTTATACAAAAAGTAATAAAAACTCACTGACTTAATAGTTCATTATTTTGCTATTCGCACTTAATGCATGCTCAGAACAAATGTACTCGATACTCGTAACACGATACGAATTCTTCTTCATTTATTGCAAATATTTTGACACTAACTTATTGACAGGTATTTAATGTTTAACGTGTTTTTTTAGTTGGAGTCGGTCGATCCGGTTAAAAAGAAACCTTTGAAGGAAACGGCGGGGAAACCCACGACCGGCAAACAAAAACTCAAAAATATCGAAACCGTGCAAATCAAACAATTAGCAACGCACGAATTGTCAGTCGAACAACAAGTGTATTATAAAGAGATAACAGAAGCCTGCGTTGGATCGGACGAAGCGAGAAGAGCCGAGGCCCTTCAGAGCTTAGCCTCGGATCCCGGTTTGCACGAAATGTTACCTAGAATGTGCACATTTATCATAGAAGGAGTGAGAGTGAACGTTGTACAAAATAACTTAGCGCTACTAATCTATTTAATGCGAATGGTCAAAGCCTTGTTAGATAATCAATCGTTATACTTAGAAAAATACGTAAGTATATAACTCGATTGTTACGAACAAATTTTTATCGATTTATATTTTAGCTACACGAATTAATACCGTCTGTTACGACTTGTATAGTATCGAAGCAGCTCTGCATGAGGCCGGAATTGGACAATCATTGGGCGTTGCGCGACTTCGCGTCCAGATTGATGGCGCAGATTTGCAAAAATTTCAACACCAGTACGAATAACATTCAAACGCGCGTCACGAGGATGTTCACCAACGCGTTGCAGCAGGAAAAAGTGGCTCTATCTTCTCTCTACGGCGCCCTTCAAGGCCTATCGGAACTCGGCGCTGAAGTTATTCGAATATTTATCCTACCGAGGGTCAAGAGCATAGGTCAACGGATTGAAACGAACTACTTGGAAGGGAATTTGGTTTCGAATATGGAGAAAATCGCTTCGAGTAACATTAAATCGCTTCTGATTAAAGTACTGGCGCCTGTACTGAAAAGCATCCGCAGCCCTCCGGATAATCTTGAAGAGTACAAACAGGAATTCGGTTATATGGGGGTTTCATTACATTCGGCTGTAGTGAAAGCCAGAACGCAACCTACACCTGCTACGACAGGCTTCACGAATAATCCCATAACCTGCAGTTCGACTATTTCTCGAACCGTTAGCACACCTAGTGGAATAATTCAACAAGTAAGTTTCGATTTAGTTTTAATCTAATTTCTAAGGTCATTTCTAAGGTCTGGAAATGTAGATCGAAAAAGTGTCCCGTTGTTTGAATATAAAGATAAAAGAGGGTTCCTAAAAGGGCCGCTGGGAGGCGAAGGTTTTATTCAAACTAAAAATAGATACAAAATATAAAAATATACTTACATTAGCGATGATTTTATTGTTAAGATCTTGCCTCGCGTATCTTCGGTTAATATATTTCTCCATTTTCTCATCGAAATGTCAAAAAATAATTTTTGACACTTTTGACAGCTCAAACTGTCGTTTCACGCAACCGCGATTTATATGTAGCGCGACGCTGATTGGCTGAGACACATTCTCTAATTCAAAATCATAGGACGTTTCCAGACCTCAGAAATATAGTCCCGTGGTTTTAATAAAAGAAATAGTTTATAATCGATTTGTTTTCGTAGCAAACGTCTAGTGGCAGTCGAACGATCGTAATGAATACCACACCGAGGGCGCAAATGGCTCAATCGAATCAGAAATTCGTGTTTGTGACGCAACGACCGCAGACTCCGATGAGCTCGTCGCACCAGATCCAACAGAACGCCCCCGCTGGGCAGAATACGGTGGTGAAATTCGTTTCAAATACGAACCAGCAACCGAAGCTGGCCTCGCAGCAGAAATTGGTGGTGGTGAATTCGAACCAAGGCAACGTGCAGGGACAGATCGCCGGCAGTCCGGGTAACACCGTGTTGATTTCCAAGCAAAATTTCGTCCAGCAACAGCAATCCCCCATTTTGGACGATCTGTCGCAGTTGGTTTGAATTTGAAGTTAGTTTTAAGGATAAATTTAGTATTTTTAATCGATATTTTATATTTTATTAAAATAAAAATTTTATCTGATGAATTGCGATCGAATTGCTATCGCTTACTATCGATGAAAGTTTCTTTTTTGGGGGTTGTTTAAATCGACGGATAGATAAACATTATAAATTTATTTCATTTACAACATTATAAGTACTTTCGAAAGTGGAACTATATGTACAAAAATAGCGACAATTACTTACATCTTTGAACTATTCGTATAACAGTTGTACAAAAATTAAATAGTTATTTACAAAATTATACAATGGCAGTGCTATTTACTATAATCTATTTAAAAACTAGGAGCGATTTGACTTTAAGTTGGCAACACTCGCGTTTGTTTATTGGTTTATTACGAGTTATTATTGTTAATTCGTTCCTTTTTTTAAAATAATTAGGTGGGTTTACATTCGATTATATTTAAATGAAAAATGTGCATTTAAATTTGCATTCTTACAAATTTTCCAGTTTGGGTGTAAGTCAGTCTTCTTAAAATGCTCCTCCTAGTTTTTAAATAGAGTATAAAAGTAGATACAATTATGGCATATAATACTACATCGAACGTGTAAATTTGGTTTCGTTTTCCATTAAAATTAATCCACATCCGCCTTTTAGCTAATTTCCGATACAGGACAAGAATCCAACAAAACGTTATTCAAACTATCCATTTCCGACCAATCAGTCAATTGATTTTCGATTTTCAATTTCCTTATGCATCCTCTGAAATTCGTCAAAGTCTTCAACGTTCCCACAGGCGCGTCATCTGCAACAACAACCAAATATAACCGCACATTTCAGCAAATAATTAATAGCAAAAATTACCGGGTAATCCCCCGACATACAACGGCGCCTCCAACTCGTCCATCGTCGAATTGGCGTCGTTCTGCACCCAACTCTTCCGGATCCCGTCCACGTTCACCGTCAGCTCGGCGCTCGAATACACGACAGTGACGTTGTGCCATCGGTTGTTGCACAGGGCGATGTCCGAATTCAGGTTGTTCGTCACGTTGGTGACGGCCCCGTTGCCCAAATTCACCGCCATCACTATCGCCCCGTTTTGCAGTTCCACCGACAGCGCCGGATAGTCTCCGAAGTTCGAAGCGCTCAGCAGGATCCCGTTCTGCTCGGACGTCCGGAACTCGAAGGCGAACTCCAGCATCTCGCTGATTTGGAAATCCTCTTCTGCAAATAAACGTTCGTTAGTCGTTTGTTAGTTTTCGTTAGTTGTTTCTTAGTTTTCGTTAGTTGTTTCTTAGTTTTCGTTAGTTGTTTCTTAGTTTTCGTTAGTTGTTTCTTAGTTTTCGTTAGTTGTTTCTTAGTTTTCGTTAGTTGTTTCTTAGTTTTCGTTAGTTGTTTCTTAGTATTCTTTAGTTGTTTCATAGTTTTCTTTAGTTGTTTCTTAGTTTTCTTTAAGGTAGACTGGGGCAAATCGGTTGTAAAATTTGAATAGTTCAAATTAAATTCTAAAATGTGGCTTTATTTTTTCTCTTATTAGAAATGCTGATACCACATTAAATTCACAACTTCCTAAACTAAAGAATCGAGGCATAAAAAGTTTTTTTGAAAAAGGAAGAAAACGATTTTACATATTTTTTAAAATGTTGACAATATGTTACATTAACCCCGTACCATGGGGTTCTAAAGAGACAACACAATTATATAGAAAAACATAAGGGGCAATTGTAAATACTTATTTTGTTCCTTTAAAATTTGATATGCTGTTTATTTATTTATTTCAAAAAATAACAGAGCTACAAAATAATAAAGAAAAAATAAGAAACAAACCCTGTCTAATGCACAAAAGAACTATAAAAATAATAAAAAACATTAACATAATAGGTAAAAATATTACATTTACCCAATTTTTACATTTGCCCCAGTCTACCTTAAATGTTTCTTAGTTCTCTTTAGTTTCATAATTTTCTTTAGTTGTTTCTTAGTTTTCTTTAGTTGTTTCTTAGTATTCTTTAGTTGTTTCATAGTTTTCTTTGGTTATTTCTTAGTTAATTAGAGTTATTACTTACTGTATACAGCGAACGCATCTCCTCCGAAATAAGCACCTTCTTCTAGCTTGGAGAAGCATAAGGTGATGTTGGAATGTTGCACGTTTTTGTTGTTTATCAAAAATTGCCGCTCGTTGTTGATTTCTAGAGACCTCATGCAACCTCTGAAAGGAATCAACCTGCTCTTCTGTAATAAAAAAATTGTATTAAACTAAATTTACAACAAATTTTATCGCTTACTAGATCAGGTATAAGAACGTAATCTGAGTTGGACGGTACGCCTCCGAAGTAGATTTCATCCTTGGGTTTGAATCTCATATTCAAACGGCTCGGTTTGCTCTCCTTATCGACGATGACGGTAAGTTTCTTCAATTTTCTCGTCAACCGAATATTGTGCCAATTACCGTCGTTCATCCTGCTATCGGAGCTAATAGGCAACGTCTTCACCTTCTTCTTCCTACCTTCGATATTCAACCGCAACTGCCCGTCCTTCAATTCCAGCAACACGTAGTTTCTCCGCTTGTTGATCTACAAATTCGCAACGATTACCAAACGACAACTCGCGCGATAATTTCTCGTTTCTTCAATACCGATACGAAGAGCACCCCGTCGGGGTAGAACGTGCGAAAATCGAACTGGATGGTGAAGTTGCCGCGCCAGAATTTGCTCGCTATGTACGTGTAACTGTTCGGCCTGTCGCCGAACTTGATCGCGTCCTTTTCGACGTCGTTGCCGTCGAAGTCGATGCACCGATCGGTGTTCTGCATCGTATTCGACAAATTCACCATCGACAGGCTCCTCATGTCGACGGTGTCCGCTTCCAGCGCCTTCTCCCTGCCGATTTCCACGTTCCTAAACGACTTCACCGAGGTATTATCGAACCGGATCGCTCTAAAAACGCGTATAGTAGAAGTTAATCGAAGCTACAAGAGCAGACCTATAGAAATATACCTGTTGTTGATCCTCAAGTCTCTGATTCCCCCGACGAATTCGCCGTCGATTTCACCTAATTGCAGCGCTTCGAGCGCGATATCCGGTTTTCGGGTAAGTAGTTGCGATTTTCCGTTAACTATCAACTCTTTCGTTTTGCCGAGTCTCAATTCGACGGTGTTGTAATCGTCGAGGATCATATTCGAGCCGTTCACGACGCCGGCGATCGCGATATCGGAGCCTGCGATGTCGATGCTCTGTTCGTCGTTGAATTTGATCAACGTTCCGCGGGCGACGGCCGGCCTGACGACGAAATCGATGTTTTCGAGGCGCTCCTGCGGGAAATCCAAGCGCAAGTAGCCGTTTCGGCCGATCCACGCGTGACCGAACGCCAAAGTCTGCGGATTAACGCGTTAGTTAGGCGGGAAAGTCGGTAACTTTCGGTAACTTACTCTGGTTTTCGTGATGCCGTAGGAGATGTTGGCGTTGTTCAGCTGGGTTTTCAATTCGAGGAATCCGAGGAACGGAGGTCTGTCGATCGGTACGCAAGAGGCGTCGAACGTCGGCGGGACTCCGCCTAAATAGTGCGTGGTTTCTTTGATTTTGAACACGTTGTTGCGGGCTATTTGTCTCTGATGCGTCGACACGATTTTATCGTCTATTGTGAGCGTGTAGGTGATGTAAAGTTTTTGGATTTTTTGCAGTTCCCAGCTGATTTCCACCAGGTGGCTTTTGCCGTCGTTCACTCGGGGATTGGTGGTAGGGTCCGGTGTTAGGGTGACGATTTCCTTGTTGGTGAACCGATTGTGGAAATTCACCAGGCCGTTTTCCAGGTATAATTTGATGTACGAGCAAGTCGGTAGCTAAAAATTCACTGTTATTCGATCGCTGATATTTAATTTCGGTTTACTCACGTGCGCTCCGACGTAAATGAGGCTGTTCTCGTCGAACGTGCTGAATCTGAAGCGTATCGAAAACTGCTTGGGGTCCAAATTGGAGTTGGGCCCGTACTCCAAGTACCCTTTACCGTTGAACATGGTGTTCAGATATTCATCGACGGTAGCATTTCTAAAAAATATCGATACTTATATGCTTGTTATAAAGAGGATTCGCTCACCTTTTGTGCCCCTTGCATTTTCCGTTGGTTTCGGCGAATTTCCACAGCCCGAAAGTCTCCCCGTTCAGTATTATTTTGTACACGTAGGAGCCGTCCGATTCGCTTCCAGAATCGTTTCTCCCTACTTCTATATTATCGCTCAAATTGATGATTTTCGTGCTGCTCAATTTCTTGCTTCTCTCCGCTGTGGTGCCGGGTTGTAACTTCAACAGTGTACCAGTTCTGTAACAAGCAAAATAAACATTTTAATGTACTCGTTTTATATATTTATTTAACAAACTTACTTTTGTATAACGATAGTATTTTCCCCATCAGCGGTTTTGCGTATAACAATATCCTCACCATCGATGCTAGTTATAATATTCTCGTCTTTAACTTTCACTATTAAAGATTCCTCGTTGGTTTCCCTCGGTTTCGTCCAATTGAACAGCGTACAATCATCGCAATTGAACGTTATCGATAAACTCTCGAAGTATTCCTTCTTGGACGGTTTGTAGGTCATGTGGCAGTTCCTCAGGCTCATCGGCACGTCCACCTGATTACAAATCAACGCGTAAAAAACCACCAAAAAAAATCGAGAGAAAGCTAAACTCACCCCATCGATCTGCTGCCGGGCCAAATTAATCAGATTCTCGAGTTGCTGCGTTTTCGTCTTCAAGTCTTCGAATCTTTTGCCGGGCCCCTCGCGCGATTTACTATCGTCGGTCGATTGGGAGATTCGCAAGCTTTTCAGAGCGACCCGCGCCGATTTCAAATCCGCATTCAAATGCTTAATTTCTAGATATATAAAAATAGAATCTAACGCGCTCGATGCTTCTAACGCCACTCACCTTTCGCCTCGGTCTGCTCCCGGTACTTCTGGTACTTCTTGTCGAAGTTGAACTGCTTGTCGAAGGCGAGATCGTCGACTTTCTTGTAGACCTCGCGCATGTCTTCGGACACGTCGGAGACGCCGCGGATGGCTTTTTCTATGTTCGCGGAGCGATCGGCCTGCGAGGCGACGTGCTGGTCGGTTTTGATCAGCTTCTGGAGCAACTCGTTGTTCGATTTGCCGTTGTCGCGAATGCCGTCTTTCAGATGGTCGATGCGCCGCTTCATGTCGTTCAAACCTGAAAACCTCGCTCGAAATCAGGGCCGCAGAAGGGTCGTTCGCAGGGCTGGATTAAGCCAGGATCGATGGACGATGATGATGGTAATGTTAACGATGTTAATAAAGAGAATTCCTGGATACGAGAAACGGTGGAATTACTTACTCTTTGAAAGGTCTTTGAAGTTGTTTATGCGCGTTTTGAGCCTGTCTGAGTAGGTTTGGGCCAAGTTGGCTTTGGTGTCGAGGTTATCGGAACCTTCAGGTAGAATTAGGTTTTGGATTTTTCGAAGGGTTTTCTTGGCTTGGTCGAGATTATCGCGCGCTTCGGATATCCCGTTGATGACGGCCTCGTAGGCGCCGCTCGCGTTGATTTTCTTCCATTCGTCCTTGGTGAAATTGAACAAACTGAAATAGTTAAATTTAGATGAATCAATTCCTTTATTGCGATAATTATACCTGTGGTAGGCTTCGACTTTTCGCTCCAGTTCCTCGACGTGTCCGATGGCTCTGTCGTACAACGATTGGACTTCGGGTATTTCCACCATTTGTCGTTTGATTCGCGTTTCGAGCTGTTCGTACTCTTTGAAGTTCGAAATGTTGAGCAAATCTCCGTATACTTTTTCGAGGCTCTCCAGCACGTCTTCGGTGGCGTTCAATTTGCTAATAATGGCGCTAAACGAGGTGTTCAAGTGCTTGTTTTTGCTCTTCAGTATTTCGATTTTTTCTTTCACCGATTCCAGCCTTCGGGAGTTTTTGATGTTCGTGTTATCGGCCAGTTTGATAACGTTTTCCACGAAAGTGACGAGGTCGAAGAGCTTGTCGAGTTTCTTTTTCAAGTCTTCTATCCTGCTGGTAGGCATCGTTGGTGGTTTTCCGTAGATCAGATCGACTTTTTCGTTAATCGCCGTGCAATAATCGATGATGTCCGTGCGGTTTAAATTGTTCACAGTTTTAGAAGCCTTCTGGATGCGCTTTAAAACGTCCCTAGCCTTCGCTAGAGCTTCCTTCAGATTGACGTGCTTCGTACCGAAATTCTCCAGCGATCCGATCAAGTCTATCAATTTCTTGCCCAAGTTATCGGTTTCGCCGAGCAGCTTCGTGGAATTATCGTTGAGTTTATCGGCGTCATTAATAATTTCCTCCAACAAATCGTTGTTGCCCCGCACCTCCTCCTCCATATCGTCGATTTTACGCTCGAGTTTCTCGATTTCGTTCTCGCCCAACAACCGCTCGTATTGCCCTTGTTTCTTCTTGTACTTCTCCGACAGCATGCCGTGTTTCTCCAAATCATCCGTCAGTTTCTTCCACGGCGGGCCGACGCCGCTTTTGAACATATCGTATATACTATCGATACCTTCTCTCATGTTATCAATCTCGCCGAACAACAACATCGCGCATCTACCGCAAGCTGAAACAAATTTACAAATTCTACGCAACTTCTCGATTATAGTAGGAAGGATTTTCATACGTTTGCACACTCCGTCCTCGATGTACTCCCGTTCCTTAGCGCATCTGTTGCACTTTTCGCCGGTGAATCCCTCTCTACACCGGCACTTTCCATTCTCATCGCAGGTGTCTACATCGCCCGGCACGACTCCAAACTCGTTGCAGTTACACGGTATACAAAGGCTCGATTTCGGCGGCTTGTAATACTTCAAGTCGCATTTATCGCAATACCTTCCGGTGTATCCTTAAAACGTAATTAAGATATCATGCATTAGTAAGATAATGTATTAGTCAGTAATAAGATAATGTACTATACTGCTTAATTCACTATGCTAAAATGCAAATTACATTTATCGCAAGACCTTCCAGAGTAGACCCTTTTAAATATAATTAAGATAATGTAGCGTGCATCGATTGGACGATGTATAAATGAGATAATGCATCGTGTATTGTAAGATAATGTATTCTTGAGATAATGTACCTTTTTTACAAATGCATGTAAAGTCTCCACCGGCCGCGGGAGCGCAAGTTTTGGCGTTATTGACATCGGCAGACGGGCAAAGGCAGGGTTTGCATCGCTCTTCGTTGTCCATGTAGAAGCCGTCGTCGCATTTTTCGCAATGTTCTCCGGTGGTGTGAAGGGTGCAATTCTGCGCAACGATTTCGTTAGGTTTGAATGCGGATTAGCGTTCGAATTTACTTACTTTGCAATGGCCCGTTTCGGGATCGCAAGCGTCGGAATGGCCGCGACATTCGCATTTCTTGGCGATGCCGATGACGCGATCGATCCATGGTAGATCGAAATCGTCGGGCAAGTACCGGTAGTAGCCTTCGTTGGGATCTTCGCAGGATAGACCGGCGTATTGGGGCGGACAATCGCATTGCTCCACCGAATGGGTCACGCGATGGGCGGAATTCTCGCTCTTCGCCTTGTCCAGCAGCACCTCCGTAATTCTAAAAAATCCAATTTTTATATAATAATCTCGAATGCGGCGATTAACGAGCATTCACCTGTTGTTGGTTTTGACTACAAACGAAGTGACGTTTTGCAGGACGACCATGAAACAAGGTCTGGTCAGGTAATCGATGCAATCGACGGGAAAATCCAAGTTCCTCGACGATACCTTCCATTTGTTGGACTCCGTCATTCGCAGTTCCCTGCGGACGTCTTTCAGGGCCAGTTTCACGTTGTTGCCTTCCAAATGCAAATCGAAAAATCCATCGTCCACTTCCACTTCGACCTCCAGATGGCCTCCGTACGACGAGGTGAGATCGCCCAAGAACGCCTTAGGCAGGCTCAACTCATCTTCGGTTATCTGATAGAAAAACGAATTTAAACGGATGCATCGCGGAGATGTCGGTCGGTAACTTACTCGATTGTCTTCTTCCAAAGGTCTAACCAATCGAGTGGCTTTACTCCAGTGAAGTTGAGCATCACGGCAAGTATTACTTCTACCGAAACAGAAGCATTCGGTGCAACCTTTCGCGTTTTCCTTGGACAATCCGTAATGTTTCGGCTTGCATTCGTCGCAGTGTTTCCCTCGCACGTTTTCCTGCAACGCGAATCGTTCCGAATTAGTCCGACTCTCAGGCGCAAAATTATGAGTTTAACTTCGCTCACCTTACACTCGCAAGTACCGCCATCGTCGCACTTGCAGAGACCGTGCTGGCAACGATCCTCGCGCGTTCCAAACGAATCGCAAGTGCACCTTTCGCAGTGCGGATAACCGAAGTAGCCGAAGCTGCACCGGTCGCATTTCTCCCCTTCGAAGCCGGCGTTGCACGAACAGAGGCCTCTCGTTCGGTCGCACTGTCGGCTGGAACTGCCCGTCGGCGAGCAATCGCAGTGCTGGAACAATCGCGATGGGTAATTGTGAAATTAATAGAGTTTAAAAGGGGTGTTACTTTGCATCCCCGGCCGGGTTCGTAGCCCCACGAGTTGTCGCTGCAATTTTCGCAGTTTTTCCCCGTCGTTAGCGGCGGGCAGACGCACTTTCCGTTGGATGGATCGCAGATGTGGCCCTTTTCGTCGCACGGGTCGCATTCTGCGAAAATTAAGAGCGCTGGTAATTCAAACTGTAGAGGTTCGAATTCGATAAACTCACGTTTACAAGCGGTTTGAATGGTGCCGTAGTGATTGGGCAGGCAGCTCGTGCACTGGTCGCCCGTCACGCCGGCTTTGCATCTACATTTTCCCGTTTCTTTGTCGCATGTAGTGTTCGGTAAAGTGCCGAATTTGTTGCATTTGCATTCCGCGCAGGCTTTGTTTTTCTTCCAGTAACCATCCTGTAATTTAAACGATATAAAAGCTGCTTAAAAATTCCCCTATTCAAAACAATTATACCTCGCAAGAGCTACAATCGAATCCAGTAAAATGCTGCTTGCAGAAACATGCCCCTGTCGTTTGATTGCAAGTTAAGAACATTGATCCATCGTGATCACAAGCGCAAGCTGAAAAGAATAGTATAATTAAACCAATTACCAGACAGTTATTAATCAAACGTTAGTTGAAAATGAAATGGTAATAGTACCTAGACTTGTGTGTATACTTAACCACTTCCTGGCCCACCCTATGTGATAAATCTCTCTTATTTCAATTACCTGACGCCTTGAGATGTTTCACGTTAGATCTAACAGCACCACGACGGAACGGAATCTCCAGTTAACGCCCCCCCGATCTCATCCGCTATTATTTAACAGAATAGATAACTCGCACTGTTTACAGTGGATTCTTATTCGAGTTCACGCGAGAAGAAATCCTTATTAAACTAGTCCTTATCTGGCGACGATCGAGCGGACGATTTACGGTCGAAAATAATCGAAGGCGGGTTTTTGAATAATAGAACCATTTAAAAAAGAGCTAAATTAAATCTACCGTGCGATCGGTGCCTATCTGGCCCCATCATCGAATGTAAATAGTCTTTGATATCTTCCGCGCGACGGGACGCACGCTCGGATCTATTTCACCGGCCAAATATAGAGTCGTACAGAAGAGTAGAAGAAAAATATAGATAGTTGCTTTCACCTAATAAACAATGCCGATAAGCGACCTCCTCGATGAAGGAAAAAAATTAAAAGCTCACCAATGACTAGCGGCTTATCGACACTTTGTTCGAAAGTAACACAATTCCTAAGAGAAACTAGTCACATTCGAGGCGATTTTTCGAATTGAAAAGACGATTTCCCGCGCGAGTTTCCGCTCTTCCGGCATCAATTAACGTTTTTAAATGCTCTTATAATTGTTGCGTAAATGTTCGAAGTGGGATTCGATCGATTCGTAAAAAAGCAATTTGTTGGCGAGCGCAAAACGCGCGGCGATAACTTTTAAAAGTATTAAGTAATTATAGAGGAATTTCCATTCATTCGAGCTGCTCAGCTCGTATACGATCGCAGATAACAGAGGTGTCTCGTTACAATTATCGCTTCGGAACGGCCGCGATGCGGCTTTTCCATTATTTTCTTATGGCAAAATTACCGCATTTTTATATTCCTCAATTTGCTATTTAGCAGGTCTATAAATAATAAACAACAGCGCGAATTGTTCGGTGTTTTGCGAAACGAAATATCCCGTTTTAATGGAAGCGCTGTTTCGACTGTTGTAATTTATTCCGTACGAAACGGAGGACTGTTTTAAAATAGATATACCACACAATTTTCAGAAGGAAGCAATTGCATATAGGCGCTCGGCTTGTTATTTATTGCCGAGGTGTCACCACCTTATTTTCCTAATCGAACCGCCGAGGATTTACGGCCGCTTGTTGTTATTAACTCTTGATTTGTACATCTTCGGCATCGAAGGGTCAGCGTGTACACTTGCCATATTTTCCCGACTATCCACATTACTATTTCCACGACAGTTATTCGAAAATTATATAACTAATGATCCTGCTTATTTGTACAAGATAATAAGTCATAAATGAAACATTTGATATTAACAATGAAGCCAAACACATTTTAAATCGAGCGTACTTATCTGTAGGCATTTATCTATCTTGATAAAAAAAAATTCAAGCATGAATGCCTTACATTTCTCATGAATATAACATCTTAATTCATCATTCGGTTTATCTGCATGTTTTAGAGAAAGTTATGTCGGTTATACAATGTGTAGGCATATTGAAATGCCGATTGATTTTATTCCGATGAAAAAAATAATAAACTAAAATAAAGCAATTATAAAATAAACAGTAATTTGCATGAAATTACCGCGTCCGTGTTTTTACGCCAGCTCCGATGAATTACGGCCGATAAGTTGGCGGATCGCGAATTAAAAAAAAATCTTAGAACAAGATTTTCTAGAATGTAACAATATAAGAATAATTAAAACGCAGCGACTCGGTTTGATTTATGATCGGTGGCTTTTCTCCTCACAAACGGACGCGAAATGACAAAAAAATACACGACAAAACTTACATAACTAATATCCGATTTGCATTTAAACTGACGTAACTAGACCGCTAATACGAAAGGAAAAAACTAATAGATCGATAAACAAACTCTATCACGTCCATCATGCATCTTACTCAAGAAACGGCGATTTCTCACACGCCCGAGGAAAAAATCATTTTACTCCCTATCTACACTAGTCGCCTACACCATTTAACATTCTTCACCAAAAGCGGGTTACCAAAAACATCTCTCGGGCGGTACGATATTATTCATTGTTTTCGGAGCACTCGAACGCGCGTTAAGACAAGTTCCAGAAGTCGCGGGCTATCAAACCCACGTCTCGTTTTCGAATGTTTTACAATATTGATTCGGTGTCAGAAAATACCGGAGGATTTTTCGTTGAATGGGAACAACCCATCGGCCTGGTCAGGTGGTGGTTGTTCGAAAAGGTGAGTTCAAGTGCCAACGGACTCCGTCGATGGACCGTAGGTGGGTCGTTGATTAAACAATAAATTGTTCTCGTAAATAAACGACAAACATCCGAGAGGAAACAATGATTGTAGGTGCTCGGTTTTCGTAAAAGTCGAGGAAATAAGTTTAGATTTATAAGGGCATAATCGGTAGCTTTTATTATGCCGGTTTCGGTCCATTCATTTATTATTCTTTCGCGTAGGATAGACGAGAATGTTGCAATCCGAGTGAATAATAGGAAATAAACTATCTCCTAATGAACCAGTAACACGCGCGTTATTAAATCCAATAACAGTAATCCGACATTAATAAATAATCATCTCGGATCTTAGAATGTATAATTTACAATAATATTTATTTGGTAAACAACACGCTTCGAGCTATACCTACTAATACATCTCCTTATTCAGAAATTACACTAAAATCCAAACAAATCTGCAACGTCGGCGAAAAGAATTCCTCTATATAATGGACAACAATAACTTATAACACGATTAAATCCCACGCCCAATAAAACATCTAATATCTCATCGATACCATCGAGGTCTCAAAGCGTATCGCAATATCGGAAACGGTAATGCCTGGCTTAAATTGTGATACTAAAAACTTCATATAATCAGATAAGAGGGCTCTTTCAAAACGAAAAAAGAAAATTACGTTGCAATATAGACGGTGCTTGCTCCGGTAATTTCTCAGAAGACATTGAAATAAACGTTAAATGTACGCCGGAGAATGAATGTCAGATTCGAGATGTGTACAAAATTTGCTTCTATTTGAATTAGATTTTTACTCAACTAAAATTGGAAATGGAATCGGCGGCGTATACATCACAAACAGAACAATATCCGACGACAATACGGACGCGTTTTACACATTTACACACTGGATATCGACGGACGTATCCAAACTGATGTCAATCTAAAATTCCGCGTACAATACCATCAGATGAATAGACAAAAATCATCAATCACCGCGGGAGTAATTTCAATCTAAACCTGTCGACACCTATATAATAAAAAAAACAGATACAATACATCCGTAAAAAATCCGTTCAAAATCGATTAATTGAATTTACTACGAGTATTATCACGAGACGAATAAATTTATACACTCACCCGCGGGATAATTTTTTTCTGGAAAATTTCGTTCGAAATAAACCAGGAAATAGACGCGCGGAATATACAACTCTATAAACTTCCCGTTCGCATCTGACCACGTAATATATCGCAAACTCGCACTTAACGAAATGCGGCATGATGCTACATTTAATGTTGGATTTCCGTGTTCTGGAAAATATAATATACAACAAACACGTGAAAAGTGCAAAAGCTTATTCCCGGTGTATTATGTTTTTTTTTAATTCAACAGACTATTTCTAAAGATCCTAATCCGGCGATTAACAACAAAATATACCTAAAAGAAACCTTCGGTACAAATCACCACAAAAGCATCGGCGGTGGATCGTTAATTTCGAAGTTTCAACGTAATGCGTGGATTATCTTTTAAAATAGAGTAACCGCGCTTTGGAGTATAGGTAAAAATAGACGCGTGTTCCTAAGTAGCGAGATAAATTAAATTACGAAACAAATTTAGTTACAAGACATGTTTCTCGGTCCTCTATTTTGAAATGTCTCTTTCGAAAGTAAATATTGCGGCTCTTTTAAACCCGAAGGCGCTTATAGGGGTGCCGGTAAATATCCGCTTTCCAACGCATTGTATAATTATTTTGGTTTATTTAAGTAGCTTTTTGCAATAAAATAAAATCAAATAAACTAATCAGTACATCTTTATAAACTGTACAAACTATAGATAATGATCGTTTATTTGTTCTGATAGTGGATTTCAGCAATTGAAAGTGGATCGTTTATTTTTAGAAATGATCAATGACACAATCATCGTAGTTGAGTTTTATCTATCATTTGAAATTACCTAATTCTCTTGGTTTTATTGGTTCAGCCGTTAAAAAGTAGGTACGATTTTACTCGAATTTCCTAGCGTTATATAAACGGGTCGATTTGTATAGAACGAAATTATGAAACGGGTAATAAAAAATTTCGATCGCACTAACTTCTTGCTCGTTAAATATTGATCTGGTTTTTGTTAGGAAATTTCATTACGCCAGATTAATCGAGATCTGCTTATGAATGTTCTAATGAGCATTCATATAAACGAGAGAAAAATTAGAAATCTATTTCCGTCGGACGACGAAGGACATCCCCCTTTTAATCTCCCATCGGAGTGCGCGTTCTCCTTTCCGACGTTAAGGATAATTACAACTTTATTGTATAAATTGTTTTCCTTTACCAACACGTAAACCCCATTTTAATCTCTCATATTGAAGCTTAATCTTCCGTGTAATGCACATCACATGCACGATCTATTCCACGAAATACGCCATGGATTCGTAATTATAACTCATTACCAGTCGCGGTGCTTCCGAGAGAGTTGAATTTCTTTTATCGAATTGCGCGCAAGAAAATTTCAAATCCGACACTGAAACGAGCCATTGTACTATATGTTTGTTCCGTCGTGAATCTTCTGCAAGAACCCGTCTCGTTACTTCCTCTTCTATTAAATTTCTATGCTCTAAGAATTACCGACAATTTTATACTGTCAGTTGGTCAATTTTTCGCATCGTAAATTAATTATTCGCAACGAATTTCACGCGATGAATCGAAATTAATTTCACGCCAAACACCAGGAATTCCCTAATTGTGTATATACGGATAGACCAAGTGCGGTTGCTCCTGCCAGTCTCATTAGCAGGTAATCTGTTTTAGGGTTTACTGATCTACGAGATATCTGAAGAATTTTAATTTGAATGCGATAAACAAAACTACGATTTTATCTCGCGCCGGAAGAGTCCACATTAACAATGATATATTAGGAGGCCGTTTAAGCGTATACTAATGTTGATCGTTAAGTAATAGGCTTGTAAACTACCTTCACCTTCTAATGACAACTTTATTCTAATAATAGAAAATAATGGGAATGCACTGGCTGGAAGAGTTATTTATAAAATACATTTCAACAATTCTCTCCTCTTACTACTATACTCGTTATTCGTAATTGTAATATTATATCTAAGTGTTGGAACACGTGAAATAGTAAGCTAGTTGTTGCTGAATAAGCGTACGAATTTGCAAACAAGCACCTACACGATCCATATTCCTGAATGCAAAACGAATATAGAGTTACTTAGAACTACCACGTTTCTCCGAAATCAGATTAGGCACGCTTTAAGTCTATAACATAACATACCCACTTGCATTGCAATAAATAGGGCGATTATTTTTTACAATTGCATTTTTACGCACTACTTTTAAACAACTTTATACTCTACTTCCTTGCAACGTTAAGTGGTACTTTAGAGTTACTTTAAGTGGTCGCGGGCGTCTAATTATCCGAAGGAAACTTTTGGGCGATTACCTTCGAAGCCTCGAAGAGGTTGAATTCCGACCGAGGTGAAAATATTTTCGTCGGCCGTCCTGTATGGACAATTTAATACCGCGTACACTTCCACCCATTAGGAAAATATTAAATGCATCTGTATCGCAGACGTACAGTCGGCATATCCACTTGGTCTTTTCCTCGTTGTAAACTATTCATGATGTACGGCGTATGTGAGTGCGTTTAATATGCTCGGTGTATGTACCTCGAACTGAGCTCTTTTATGCGAAATATTCCCATGGATAATCGGAGAGTATTGCAAGGTAGATATACCAAAGAAGAAAATCGTACGAATTTGATTATACGCGCAATTAGAATTTCAATGGAATAAATATTGAACCATATTATTATTAATAGCTGGCTGGTAGAAGGAGAATCGTTTGTAAAAAATTTCCGAGGCACGATCCCGATGCTATGCAGTACCATCCGCAGTGCACGCAATCAATAACACACCGAGATATAAATGACAAAAAGTCAGAAGTAATTCATTCGGGATTACGGTTGCGTTTGGTCGGAAAACAATTTCTATTCATACGCGAACATTCCGCGTCGCGGTACTTAATAAAATTTATTTTCTCCGCGTACAGGGTGAGAACCTCCCGGTCCGGGTCCGGACCTTCGCGCCCCATTATCTGATATATCCATCTCGAAGCCATCCTCTAATTTTCGCGACCACTCTATCGAAATAAATTACACAGGTACACCCATTTTTTTTTGTTTCAAAGGACTGGCCAGGTGTGTTATTTGCGCTTCGCAATTTCTGATAAGCTCGCATAATAACTAAATCATCCGACCTTAGGAATTTTCAATAGAATGTCAAGTGCGTTAGTTCGAAAATCGGCAACTCTCGTACCCTTAGAAGTCGTCCTAGATGGTGTCGTCCTAGATGGTGTCGTCCTAGATGGAGTCGTCCTAGATGTTGTCGTCCTAGATGGAGTCGGCCTAGATGGTGTCGTCCTAGATGGTGTCGTCCTAGATGGAGTCGTCCTAGATGTTGTCGTCCTAGATGGAGTCGTCCTAGATGGTGTCCACCTGGACGGAGTCGTCCTAGATGCAGTCGACTTGGACGGAGTCGTCCTAGATGCAGTCGACTTGGACGGAGTCCATCTGGACGGAGTGGTCCTAGATGCAGTCGACTTGGACGGAGTCCATCTGGATGGAGTCGATCTGGATGGAGTAGGCTTGTATGGCCTGGTGGGTCGCTCGGTGGTCCTCGCCGGCGGTCTTCTGGTTATAGGCTCGGGCCAAAAGGGCTTCACGCTGGGATAGAATATATCCCGGCTGGGGCACCTTCTCAAGCACGTCGACGTGGGGCAGGGATTGCAGTAGGTGTAGCACCGGGTCGGCGTGTACACCTGCGGTCGCAGGTACGGCGAAGGAATTCCATCGGGATAGATTCGATAGTTGTAGAGTTCGTAGCGTTTGCACCGAACCAATCGCTCCGGTGATTTCCTGCGGTGCTTGTGCTTCCTGTGCGACCCGCCCGGCCGGTGCGGGGGTTCCTGCGGCGACGCGTCGATATTCGAAAGGACCTCGCAGATTAGGGACGCCGCGATCACGGTGCACAACACTGCCGTTTTCATCTTGTTAAAATCGCCGGCTCGTCGATCGAATCCATATTTAGAACACTCGATATCTAGTCGCGCTAATGGCGACTTTTTCTATTGTACCAATTTCACGAATGTGTCATTTCCGCGATTCGTTTCGCGTTATCTTCTATTTACTAGTACAGACGGTCTTGTTTCGACCACAATACGGTTGTAAATTTTCGAGTATAAATAGCGCGCGAATCGAACTTGACTTTGCGACGATGTAGTCAATCACAACGTATTAAAATTTTATAAAATGAACCAAATCGAAGGTTCGATCGACGAATTCCACCCTACCAAATCGCGGATCCGAACGATGCGTTGAAATCTCCCGTATACGACGGCACGTTGTGTATCGGAGATCCGGTAACTTGTGACCGATCGCGGTAAAACTCGAGATTAAACTAAACTAAACCGAGATCGCGTGAGTTGAGTACCGCGGATCTAGCTCTCGCGGTTCCTTATCTCGTCGAGGTACTGTATATTACTATGCGGCATCGATCGGACGCCGTTTGGTCCATTATACGATCTATTTTTTAACGCTAATTCGGCTATTGATCGTTGATTATCGTGGAACGAGCGAAAAATATTACAACTTGGCAACAATGCTGTAGTTTGTCGTCATGTGCTGCTTATAATAAAAATACTATATCTAATTTTTTTTTGATAATTCATAAGTTCTTATCGTAGATAAGTAGATATATTTAGTTTATATACGACTATTTCAGTCGGGTTAATAACTCAATTTACTCGTATTAAAGTTTAGTACCGAACACCGGTATGAATTTCATGGCTATAAAGTGGATATTGAATAAGAATGATGGCTATCTTCGGTATATCACATTTTCAGGTAATTGCCGATTGAAACCCGTTTCGCCGATGCGATTTTTGTTTAATTTATAATAGAACCAAATGGTTAAATTCCGGCCGCGGGCGCTGATACGAAAGTGGGTTTTCTATACTATTACTCGAATTAATTATCCTTCTTAATTGGAACTAATTGGTTTACAATGTAAGGAAAAAAGCAACGAGACAACAAGTAGCTTATAGTGATTGATCCGGGTTAAATAAAGATGCTTTTTTTCATCGGATTAATTCGTAATCTACATAATGAATATGTAATGAAAAATCCGATTTTTCGACGCGTTTTCTCCTAATTTTCGCAGCATAATACAACTTATTTTATTCTAATAAATATTGATGGCGCGCCGTTGAATAAAACATCTCCGGACCGACGTATTATTCACAGATCTGGTGCGATTTAAATAAATTAAAAGTAACCTACATTCGATGGCCATTTTAGCCGGGGCAGAAGCTTTCTCTTCACCCTTTCAGCGGTAATAACTTCCGGTGATAATTGCGCCACACACAAAACCGTTACTATTAATAAAACGCCATTCTCGAACAACGAAGGAGCGTCACAATTCAGAGCGAAGTGGAAAAGAATAAAACCGCTGCAATCGGAAACTTTAAAGCGGTTCAAAGGCCCCCGAGGCGTGCCTTAATTTTTCGCATGCACCTACGATTATTTCCATCCTGGTAGACTCGCTATCGATTGATTCGTTTTTGCGGGAAACTAAGCCGAATTTAATGTAGCCTCTCGGCCGTCTAAAAAGCCCACGACCCGGCGGATTAGCCGAAAAGGAACCGGCAAAAACTAAAAATTAAGCCAGTCGACACGGCGAGATGTACAATACGGCGAACAATCCGAAGGAATTTGCGGTGGCTTAATGAGAATTGTGCTTGGCTCTGCGTAAAGGCAGGACTAACAAGCGTTTGACGTTAAAGGACGGCGGGATTAACAAAAAAACACGATTAAAAGTTGGAATTAAACTCCAAGTTTGTATTGTTTAAACAATGTAAATGCGGAGAGAATCGCAGCAGTTGGAAGATTCGAGTGTCTGTTGTCGTATCGCGTGTTCTTCGAATTTTTGATAATGTTATTAAATATTAGCATACAATCGATGTACAACATAGCTGTAGATCTCTATTGATTTAATTGCATCGACAATGGAGGTTTCATGCAAAATTCATAAACGATTTCTCACGTTACTAAAAGAATTACAATCTACTACATATTTGCAAGTATAAAATATTCTACGCAAGTGTAATAATATATCCAAGGAAGGAGTTTAATTTTTCTTGCACGACTTAACATTTCTGTTATTGCGTAAATATGTGTAAGTGAAGTTATTCAACATATATTTTTTAGGAAGTCTACACGCATCCATTGGGAGCGGCCGGTCCTTTCATTCGAGCTTGACCTTTCGCAAAATTGGCCAAGAACTGGATTCGTACATATTCCTATTAAAACTAAAACGAGTGGAGCCCGTTTGATTGGCCATCAAGATTAGAAATATAACTAACTTTTATTTACCTAATCTCGATTTGACATTAAGAGCATTATGAAAAAAAAGTGGTCCACCTACAGGCATCGGTTAGTTTTTGTAAGATTTTTCTTACTATAAATACGAGCAGATTTATACCAATTTCATCAGTTCCTAGCTCGACTCGGCACTTTCAACCAACTCAAAATGGCATTCAAGGTAAGTTCGATTCAAACACTAGCAGAAACATTCGTTATATCGCACATTAACCGAATTACAGGTACTCGTTTTCGCTTCCGTGCTCGCTTACGCCAGCGCCGGAGTCCTCAGCGGAGCCCACGTAGCCGCTCCCGAGGTGGTCTCAGCTTACTCAGCTCCGGTTGTATCAGCTTACTCCGCACCAGCGGTCTCCAAATCCTTCGTCAGCACCTACACATCTCACGCAGCACCTTTGGTGTCCACCTACGCAGCAGCAGCGCCCGTCGTCGCCAAATCCGTCGGTCCCTTGGTCTCCAGCTACTCCTCTCCAATCGTATCTGGATACTCCGCTCCTTTGGTGTCCGGTTACTCGGCATCTCCTTTGGTGTCCGCTTACTCGGCATCTCCGGTGGTGTCCGCTTACTCGTCGCCGGTGTACGCTAAGAGCGTGTCCGCTTACTCGGCTCCTCTTGGATACGCCGGACACGGTCCGGTTGTATCCGGTTATTCTGCACCAATTGTGTCCGCTTACTCGGCCGGAGCTCCGGTGGTTTCCGCTTACTCGGCTGGAGCTCCGGTGGTTTCCGCTTACTCGGCTGGAGCTCCGGTGGTTTCCGCTTACTCGGCCGGAGCTCCTTGGCAGCAGTGGTGAATCGATTAGATTGGTTTAATTATTGTATTAAATTAATTGTATATCTATTTATTTAATTGGCATTGCATTTTTAATAAACGATTTTTCATTCAATGTTGTGTTTTGTTTAATGTTGAAGCTTGTTGTAGTAATTATAGACGATAATGGCATGAGTGATTACGTCGGTGCAAGTTAATGCATTTTAGTTTAAAATATATAAATAACACGTTTTGTTGGGATGTTTTATGAAATCTGATGGAAATTCGATGAGTTTTAAAAGCGATTTTCGGCTAAACATAGCTTGGTTATTTCCATGGATGCTAATTTTTACTGTCCTAAATGTTGCAAGAGATATTTAATAATGTATGTTAAATCGAGAAAATTGAAGCATTATCGAACGAAATATTATAATTTATGATTTATACGATAATTATAGGTACATTATTATGTTTAAAAGTTTGCTAAACCAAATTATTTATGTAGTAATTTAGAGATTTATTAGTCTTTAACAGTATTAATTAGATTTTCTAATACGAAATACCTGTTACAGAAATCGTTTTGATTTATTTTTATGTAACTCCCTTTGGATTGGATTATAGGTACTCAAAATTTGATTTGAAATTATGACTCAATAATAAGGGAGTATTAAGAAAATACTTATGTACAGAGTGTCCCAGAAATAACACGACGAAATTTGGCAATCTGATGCAGTTTTAAAGGAAAATTTTAATCGAAATGAGGAATAGCTACTACCTACATAATCGAAAAAGGAAGATTTTATTGAAGTCTTAAAACCACCTATCCATCAACTTAACCTTGATCAGATTTCCTAAATTAAAAATTTCACGGTTTCAAAACGTTAAATGTTACATGGCTCTTCGAGAAAAATCTGTCGAAACGGAATTGCGACACGCGCTAATACATAAAATATGTAAAATTGATAATATCTCATATATACGCACGCTATACGTTCGGATGAATAAATCAAAGCGCCATGAAAAGCGAGAACTCAATTAAAAAACCTAAAGTTTTGTTTACCTAATCTCCTTGTGATATTACCAGATTATTATGCAAGGAAGTGGTCCACCTAGAAGTCAATTCCACAATTTCGGATCGTATAAAAACCGATCGAACGACAAGAACTAAATCAGTACATCACTCGAATCCGTCCAACGACTAATACCAAACAAGATGTTCAAAGTAAGCCAAACAAAATTTATTTTAACTATAAACCATAATTAATAGTGTTAAAGTTTTTTTTTGAAAACCGATGATTTGTTTATTAAAACTCTCTTGCGTATTTTTCGTAGTTTTCGAGTAAAAAAATAAAAATTTCTTGACGCGTATTTTTCATTTAGTAGTGAAGAAACTTTAACACCCCGTATCTCAGAAACGAAGCATTTCCGGACATAAGTTTATACAGGGTGGCCCAGAACTCACGCCCCATCGGGAAATGCCTTATGGAAACGACAATGGAGATGCCAAAACTGCAGTGGAAAACATGAAAAAGTTTTTCTTTTGGTAAATAAAGGGGTTCAAATTCGACCAATCCCAGTAGGAATTCAAATCCACGAAAATGACATGAATTAACTATACACCAAGTTGACATTATTGAAAGATTCTATGTTCTTTTCACTTTGAAGGTAAACAAAAGTTACCAAAATCAGCTGTAATTATTGATCAAATATTTGCTTTAAAATCGATCAAAAAATGGATCATTCGATTCGAACCACTTTTGAAGCGATAAAAAATTATGTAGGTTTGATATCAGCACGACGAAGTTCCTGAATGATCGATTTGGAAGCAAATCTTTGATCAATAGTCACAGCTGATTTTGGCAGCTACTGTTAACCTAGAAAGTGAAAAGGAAATAAAATCTTTCAATAATGTCAAATTGGTGTATAGCTAATTCACGTCATTTTCGTGGATTTGAATTCCTACTGGAATTGGTCGATTTTGAACCCCTTTATTTACCAAAGGAATAACTTTTTCCTGGCCTTCGACTGCAGTTTTGGCATCTCCATTGTCGTTTCCATAAGGGATTTCCTGGTGGGGCGTGAGTTCTGGTCCTCACTGTATAGCAAAACATCATCATTTTTTCACGCAGAACCACCCCCTCAAGTTTCCCACACCTATTAATCAACACCCTGTACAATTTCTTTCAGCTTCTAACTTTCGCCGCCGCCATAGCGTACGCCAACGCCGGCATCTTCGGAGAAACCGCCGTCGCCGCCCCGGCGGTGGTGTCGGCCTACTCGTCGCCGATCATCTCCAAGTCCATCATCAGCCCCTACGCATCGCACGCCCACCTCGCCCACGCCGCCCCCATCGTCTCGAGCTACTCATCGTACCCTTACTCGTCCCACCCTTACTCGTCCTACCCTTACTCGTCCTACCCTTACTCGTCTCCGATCGTGGCTAGGACCGTAGGGGCCCCGATAGTTTCGGCGTACTCCTCTCCGGTGGTGTCCGCTTACTCCGCTCCGATCATATCGAAAACCGTGGCGGCTCCCGTCGTGTCCGCCTACTCGGGACCGGTTCTGTCCGCTTTCTCGTCGCCCGTCGTCGCCAGAGTTTCGAACTACGCGGCGGCTTCGCCCTACTCCGTGGGCTGGTAGGTTTGAATTGGCGGAAAAATTGCGCCTATTTTGTATCTATATACCCCTAAGTTTTGTCTAATAAATGCCTGTTATTGAGAAGCTTTTTTTTGGTTTTATTGCTCGTTGTATGTCGAATTAAAGACCTCCGTAATGGATAATTCATGAACTAATCTGCGGGGATTAAGCGCTAGCCTGTTCGGTTTCGCTTTTTTTCCCGTTCCAGTTTCGGTTTGTTATACGTCGGATGAGGCTTTCGCGTATGTCATATTTTCTAGGAGAATTACCGGGCGACGTTACGGAAAATTAGGTTTTGGTTTTATTTGGAGCGCGTCAGAAACGTCTAGTTATCTCGGCGATTTCGATATTTGTCGCTCGCGGGAAAGTAAGAGGAAGAATTAGGAAACACAAATCGAATCGGGGGTTGAAAAAAAAACCGGTAGATTTAACGATTCGGGCTTGTATAGGACAGATTGAAGCGTATAACGACGATGTTAATTAAAACAATAATCAATCAATTGGTTAAAGTGGGCCCTTCACGATTGCTTCTCTCCAATACGAACATCGAGTGATTGATTAGAATATCTCAATTAGACACTCTAAGAGTAATCTCGTTGATTATTTACAATTGCATGCAATCAACGATTTTAGTCCTGAAATTATTCCTATTGGAAGTAACACAAAACTTCGAGCCCACTTAACGGGTCAATAACTCGATTATCGCCGTCATCCCAATCGGTTTACGTAACTAAATATTTATCGATTTTTTTTAATTAAACCAGAGTCGGATACTATTTATAAAAACCGCGGTAATTGGATTATTTTTTCAAGGGTCCGGGAGAGTCGGAGCAGATGGTCGACGAAGTGTAATGGTGTTTTCGAAACGCCGGATAATCGAAAACGTGAAATACTTTGTTTGTTTGTGGAATAGGCGAGTTAGATTTGCGTTTCGTTTCGGATTTAATTCGGCTCACGAAAAACACCTACGGAGTCTCTAAAATACGAGTTTTCTCGGAAACTTCCAAACCGCCTCGAATTCGGTTTAACGATACTTTCTCTGATCGCTCAATGTTGGCTAATTACATATCTTAATTCGCCTTTTTATTTCTTCGATCACTTAAAACGGAGCCGAATAAACATTAATAAAATGACAGAAATCCTCAAAAGGTCCATTCAATCGTATTTTCGTTCGATAAAAGCGGATAGTAGTTTATGGTCGTAATAAAATCTTCACTCCATTCATTCGCCTCAATTAAATTCTAACCAGTGGCGTAGGCGACACTTATTAAAAATGCAGTTGCTCGAGGAATATTAGAGCACGCTTATGCTTCGAATATATTCCATTTAATTTTATTAGCCAGCGGAACTAATGGTGTTTGGACATAATTTCATCGATTTATGCAAATCCGCATTTTCTGGTATTGTTTATTCGATGGGCAAACATATTTTGACCAGAAATTAATTCATAAGAGGATACATACGATCGATTACTTCACCATGTATGAAATAATTAATTCAATAGGAAGATTACTAACGGTAAATCGGATGTTAGAATGTTTCAGTAGCTACTTAAAGAAATTAATTTCGTTATGACATTAAGAAACTCATTTCGTTTGTAATATTTGATTATAGAGCGCTCGTAAATTTAACATTTTAACTGGTGGTGAACATTTTATACCCGTAAATCCACCGGCAAAAGTTTAATCGCCGTTATCCTTTGTCGATATTATCGATATGTCACATAGCGTAGAGATTTACCGATTGAACTCACGTGAGTTATTCCAATAAATAATCGAACAGGTGATTGTTTTTTTTTTATTCATTTTCGCACAAACACGTTTACGCCGGTAAGAGAGTGTTTGGTTCGTTTCCTCTACTCTTCATCTGGCTTCACATAAAATAATTATTTGCAAGAAATATAATCTCAAAATTTACACAAAATTTTTGATGCATTAAAGCAAAGTAACAATAAGGGTTAATTCAGATACGTTAGTATTTTTATTTTCCCTGTACTGGTTTTCACAACAAGCTGGAAGATTTACTTTCTCGCGTTACGAATTCACCCGCTAATTCCGATTTTCCCACAAGGGCGATTCCGAATGCGGCGTTTTTCGCAATTAATTTCGCACTAAACTCGATTAACCGGCCTTCTGTAACGGCGATCGAACGCGTTCGATGCGAAGTTTATAATAAATTCGCCGCTGCACCGCCGTTACCATTATTTAATATGTAAGCTGCGGCGTTTTAAATTATCTCGCCCGACGCTCAACTATGTTCTACGGTGTTTTCAAAAATGCCTTTACATGATGCATGAAAATATGCTAATACGCTTAATTTAGTTTACGCGGTGTAACTGTTACGGTTTATGCACGTCTCGCGAATTTTGTTTGATGACAAATTCGCGATTTAATTAGGTAACTTAGCAGTTAATTGTTTGTGGTCTTAGATCATATATACTAATGTGGATGCATCAATGCCATAAGAATTACATTTACGTTCCTGTTGCCAACATCTACAACATGCCTAAATTGTACTCTCTTTTTTTGCTCTATGGAATTCAGCATAGATTTATCTTTGTTTTGGTCTGCCAATTGTGCTTTAAAAATCTAAACGTATTTATTAGTATACAACAGATACATTAGGAAACTCGCCCTTGTTGCCAGGTTCACACATTTGTTGTAATTTTTCACTCTTTTAATATGTTCGATGTACGATAAAAATATTTTTATTTACTATCTAAAATAATTGTTTTGAAATGCAGTAATACTATTTAAATGCGTATACATTTTAATTAACTAAATTGTCCCAACGAAATCAGATAAAAATTTTAATTCAAATTTCTCGATACTTTTTGCCCACAGTAGTACTATTTAAATGCGTATACATTTTAATTAACTAATTATTGTACAAAACAGCTGCTCGATTACTTATTTGTAGTAAAAGAAAAGTAGAAATAAGAAATAGCTATTAGACATTTGGCAATGTTGATGCGTCCTTTTCTCGAACTGGCATTGACACTATGACATTTGACATCTGCTTCATAACTGTCATGGCGTCGTATTATTATTATATTTGGATTTTTGATTATTGAATTGGTTTGTGTTTAGTGTTTGCGGTTTATACATAACACTGAGGTAAACAACAAGCATCTTAAAATAGTTTTGAAGCATGAATATTTAAATTTGGCGCTAACTATATACGTCAAAATTGTCAAAGGCTCCAAGACAAAGACACACCGTTAGAAACTAGCGAGTGTCAAACAAAGACGGGTCATAAAAGTACGTCGTGAATATGTTGGCAACAGAGTTTACCGCTGTCGACTTATCCACGTTAGTATATATGATCTAAGTTTGTGGTTTAATTAGAAAAAAAATAAATCGTGCGACTTACGTTTGCATCCGTCGTCGGAGAATCCGTAGTAGAGATTCTGGCAGGCGTCGCAATGGAAACCATCCACTCCGGGTTTGCAATCGCAAATGCCCGTGTGGCTGTTGCACGTGAGCGATTTGGAACCGATCGTGTTGCAAGTACAAGGGACGCAAAGGGCGGTTACGTTGCCGTATCCTTCCTGGAATACAAACATCCCTAATTTAATACCAATATGTTCGTTTCACTGTCGCTAGAACTTTCTATTGGATACTTCTTTTAGTTGAAGGTAGGGAAGATTTAAGTATACCCTGTTTCCAAAATAACTGACAGTGACTCGTTTAAAAAAATGTTGCAGGAGCGAGGTTTATAAATAAACTGCTCCACAAAACTTAAGGAAGTTCGCAAATTTTGCGATTATTTTAATAGTTACAGACTTTTTGATCACCAAATTTTCAAATATGCGAAATTAAATGTTTTCTCTCATATCTAAGTGGATTTTTTGCCACTACATCTACAATTCATACTAAATTTGGCGATCAAAAAACATGCAACTTTTAAATTAATCTCAATATTTGTCAACTTCCTTAACTTTTGTAGAGCAGTATATTTCGGTCATTCAGGAAAGGCAGGTCAGATTGCTCCTGCACCATTTTTCAAATTTTTTTAACATGAGTTATTTTGCCAGTTATTTTGAAATCAGGGTATAGATTAAGGAGTATTATATTTACTTGACATTGGTCGCAAGTTCGTCCTATAAACTTCTCCTTGCATTCGCAGGACCCGGTGACATTATCGCATTGTTTCGAAACCGAACCGACCGGATCGCATTCGCAAGCTTTGCAGTTGAAAGATGTCGGATCGCCGTAGTGCTCGGGTTTGCATTTATCGCATTTCCAACCTAAATAGAGGAAAGTAGAGAGAAAATGTTTTAACGTTATATACGAGCATATACCTTCGGTGTTTCCCCTGCAACTGAGACATTGCCCGGTTTTCCGATCGCACGGCCCGCCGTTGCAATCGCACGGGTTGCAACCGTTGCCGATTTCCAATGGGTTTCCATAATATCCATCGTCGCATCTTAAAAAAAAAAAAACGAATCGTGTCTATGGAGAGGAGTACGACTTTTTTTTAAATTATTTTTATAAAACTACGTATTCTTATGAAGTCGTTGGTGAAATTTTTAATTTTTTCCGTTTCCTATTAAGGCCACAATTAATTTTTAAAGTTTGACATATGTCACAAGTCATTAACTTTTATCTTCTCCCTCTAAAAAAAAGGCGTTTGTTTGTATGTCTATGATATAATTTAATTTTTGTATTTCTTGATACAGTTATGATTTACTCGAAAAATATAGAGCGATTAATTGCGAGATTTAATTACGAATTAAAAAAGTGTTTATTTTTGGCCCAATAAACTTAAAACAAAGAAACTACTCTTCCTACTTTTTCTTTTCTACTCTTCCGAACAGTTTGTTCGAATTCTATGCCACTAATGATCCAATACAACAATGCACTCTTGTGATTGGATAAGTACTTCAAACGTCAAGTTTCAAAATTTTAAATTTAAAAGGGCTATATTTCCTAAAAATATTAAACAGTTCGAGCAACTGAAAACTGATTTGGGTTCTAATGAGTTACATCTTTTCATATATATTCGCATATCTCACATCGTACACCTCTCCATTGTAAGTTCCGCTTATTACCATCTAATTAAACCGCGTTCCGCGGATCAACCAAACAACCCAGCACTTACATTTCGCAACGATCTCCCGTGTACCCCTTCGGACACTGAGTACAAACGTAATTACCCTCGTCCTCCTCCCTCTCGACGAAGTAGTCGAGCTGACAGCTCGGACTGAAGTTGTTCTCGTCGTTCTCGAGCGGACAGGCGCACTTTCTGCAATCGCCCGGCGTGCCGCGCATGGGATTCCCGTAGAAACCGGGGGCGCACCGTTCGCACTTCTCGCCGGCGGTGCGGTGCTCGCAGGCGCACCGCCCCGTCTCCGGATCGCAGGAGGGCGAGTGCCCGTTGCAATCGCACTTGGCGCAGAACGACGACGAGTTCGCCTCGATGCGCACGTACCCGAACGAGCACGATTCGCAGCTCAGCCCCGAGTAACCTAAAACGATGCTATACTAACTCCTGATCGATTAGAGTTTGTGTTATTAGTGTACCTGAAGGGCAAGAGCATTTTTCCACGTCGCTGTAGCCATCTTCATCTTCAGCTCTGATGTCTAAAGTAGCTTCTTCTAGCAGACCTTCGATTTGGTCGGTGTGGAATGTAGATCTCAGTAGAATGGATGAAACGTTGGTTAATACACCGAGGAATTCGTTTCGCGTGACTTTTTTCCCGTGATAAACGCCGGTATCTAATCTGGATATATCGGCGATATCTTCTGGTATGTGATACCAGTCGAGTTCGTTCAATTTAATTCGATACGCCATTTTGGATGAGGTGTAAATATCATCGCCGTGGCCGATTCTCATACCGTTGGTACCTAAAAATCGATTTAATCATCTAAAATTGGAGGAATATGACTGCAAACCTGTAATAACGATGTTGGGTCCTTTGGTGGGCTCGCCGCTGGTGTCGCCTCTCATCACCACCCACTGCACTTTGAAGAGAAAATTCGAGTTGTAGGCGTGGAGTTTGTTGCCTACATAATCTTCGGGCGCCAGCCAGTAGAAGGATTTCGTGCCGGAAAAGTCGTAGTTTCCGAACGAGAATACGCTCTGACCGTTCCAGTTGGGTTTTACGACTTTGGATATCTTCAAGTCGGTTATTCTCCACTCCCTCAGAGACTCGATCTAAAAAAAACGTAAATAATTGATCGGCGAGTTTACAACTGTTGTTAATAAATAAAGCGTCAATCGATTCTCGCGCGTTCTTATTCCAAACGAATTTTTTGTTTGTCGCGTGGAAAACTTTTTTGCTCAATTACGAAAATTATGCGAGCATTTTACCGGCGGAAATTGAAAATTCGCAACACATCGCTCGAATCCGCGATGCACAAAAGGTTAGGCGGGCGCATTCCGCGTTGCACCGGCGGAAAATTTAATTGGGATTTTCCGCGTACAGAAGAACGGTCCAACAAAGGGTGTCGCTGATGTATTTCTTTGCGGAAATAATGGGCTTAAATCTACTCCCGAGATAAAAAGAGTTTCTCTTCGTTTTTCCGCCCTCGCGATTGCATTTCAGCAACATTAAATACGGTCGCTAATTAAATTGCAAATGGGAGTGTAACTTCCGCGAAACTTTAAATAAACGGGAAGGTATTTTTTTCATGCTTACCGTTTGGTTCGTTATAACAGCAGATTCGCATACAGTCGTTACTTGCGAGCAATAACATGGTAAACAACCCTCTTCTGTATCGCTCTTTAAACCGAAATATCCAGGTTTGCATCTATCGCAGTACTTCCCTTCGACGTTCTCCTTGCACACGCAACCCTCCTCACACTTCTCCAAACTCCTCACCCCTTTCGCGTCGCAAGGACACGGCAGACAATCGGGGAAACCCGTATAACCAGCGGCGCAAACGTCGCATTTTTCACCGCTGTAGCCTTCTCTACACCGGCATTTACCGGCTTCCTCGCCGCTTTCTTCGCAAGCTTCCGTAGAACCGGACGGATCGCACTCGCACCGTTTGCAGGAATCTTTACCGTCGATCGGAGCTCCTGGTGGGCGGTAGTACCCCGGCAGGCATTTCTCGCAGTTTACACCCGTCGTAAAGTCCTATAAAACAAGTAAATCGCTCATTAATAGAGCTGGAAACGGGGATCAAGATGATTATACCGTGCAGTTGTCGCAAACGCCGCCGCCTTGGTAGGTGCCGTGGACGTCCATGCTGAGGCCGGAGCGATCGACCTCTTCGTCGTAGTGACAGCTGACGGCGTGGTTGTGGCAGTTGCAGGGCAGGCACTGTCGGGCGTCGCGCGCCGAACCAGGGCCCCATTGTCGCTGGTTGAACATGGGGCAGCACCGGTCGCAGTTGGGGCCGCACGTGTGGTGGCCGCATTCGCACTCCGGGTGCTGCGTTTGGAGGAAATAATTCGAAAAATTATCGGCGATTAGGTTTCGCGGAAACGTCGATTTCGAGTGAGCGTTAGAGAGATTAGTAATTTATCGTGGTGATAAAGTGCAGTTGCAAAAATGAATTAAGTAGGATAGTTGGAGATGATAAGAATAGGCCAACATAGGTTTGAGCATAGAATATGATTAATAGATTAATACTAAATTTGATGTATTAATGTAGGTATGTTCGAGACTATCGTTGACCGTTTTCGTTTTTTTTTTTCGTTCCCGAAACGGGTTGTGGAATTTATACCATCGACGTTTTTCGCTCTAATGGTTAGGTTCGTTTAAAAAAAATAATATATCTACTAAATCGCATTGAATACATAAAACATCGACTGCGTCCGTTTTAAACAAATAAAAACAATTATAATGCGATGAGTAGACATCCCTTATTAGATTGATGGTTTTCCCACACGATAGCCATCGAATAATACCAAATAAAGATGGCGAGACGATTCTCGGAAAGGCATTGGCGCTGCGATCGACTTTTATGGTATGTCTGCGGGTTTTCGAGTCTTTTTGTCTCGGCGAGCTTGAAATTTCGCAAACTTACCAACCGCCTATTAATTTAACGAGCAAGAGGAAAAATGTCATCGCACACGTTAAGCTCCGGCAATCCCGCGTCTCGCGGTTGATAAAAATGTAAAATACGATCCTCGAATAAGTATGGCTTTATCTTTATCAAAGACATTACAACTAAGAGACTGAATATTTCTATGATTTCTATGATAAATCCCATATACAGATTGCTTCAATTCAGACCGCAACATGGTCGTTTCTATGTGTTGAACAAAGAAAGATTAATAAAATGACAGTTGTCAGAGTGAAAAGTTGCATTGACACAAACGCCACTCTTTCTTTTTCCTTTATAAATGTCTAATGGAAGTTGTCTCTATCGCACCTATAGCCTATATAACCTATGTTGCGATCTGGAATGAAGCACAGTGTATTTGTGGAATAATATAATAATAATTTTAACGATTTTTAAAAGAATATCGGGTGCCCCACGTCACTGGTTCAAAAGAAAACAAATATAACTTAACCTTACTGACCGATGAAATGACAAATCTGAATTTAAATGATCCACGTTTTTGCATAATACACACGCATATACCATTATTGTTTAATTTTTCACAAAAGTTATTAAAAAAACTGGGAATAAATCGAAAAAATGCATTCAAACACAAAATAGCTGTTAGATCTTAGTAGCAACGTTGCGACGACACCTGTCACCTGTCATTTTTCAAAATTGGTCAAATTCGTAAATAAGGTCGCATCGTTGCCGTATTTACGAAGATGTTTACAATCGTAATATTTCTTTGAATGAATATTATTTTCTTTTTAATTTTTACCTTACATATACTTAACATTTTAAGGAATAATTTTATTAAAAACGTATTGTTTTAATATGTAATATAAAATTGTAGTTATAGGACACATCAAATTCCATTTTTTTAAGGAATTTTTTCAAATAATTCTTACAGACAAATAAAACCGACAACGTCGCATCCTGCGATAATTCAGAGGGTGTGTGTTTGGGCGAATGCATTTGCACAAAAAAATCTAAACAATTTAGGCCCACCGCTCACGGAGCAACGGTTTTGAAATAAAGATTTCAATATAGTTTAGTCTGTAACCAGTTTACAACTAATATTAAACTTCTGTACGCACACGGATGCGACTATTACAAAACAGTTTCAATCAGTTGCCATAGTAATTTTTCGAATGTCGAATGAATCACACCAAAAATTGGCAAGAATTTAAAGCAACTTGAAACTGCAAAGCGATTGCGACCGCGGAAAATGGTCGAGTACAACGGGTTTATGACTCATTGCAAACTAGTTTCATTTGACTCGACTTGTGTGCGGTTCCACACTACTATACATTGCGCGAGGTTGCAAAATAGTTGCAAGATCAACTGGTTTACAATTTTTATTTCAAAACAGTTGCTCCGTGAGCGGTCAGTCTTAGTCTCTTAGTCATAATATCTTTGCTCTTCATACACCGTAACGACTTTATTAAGTACATTTTTTTCTCTTCGACGTCAACCAAATTCGCTCGAGCGCCCGAAAGCATCGAGAATTCCACCCTCCACTCACCCCGGAAGCGACGTTGTGCCGGCAATTCTCGGCGTGCCCGTTGCACACGCACTGTCCCCCGATGCTGATGTCCCTAATCGAATAGAACAGCCTCTTGTCCTTCCATATGTCCTGGGCCAGCCAGCGCGGCACCGGCTCCTGCGAGGCCCGCAGCCCCACCAACCGCATCCGGACGTAGCGGGCTTTGGTGAACTCGGACAGCTCGGGGCTGGTCTCGTTGGCGCCGGGACGGCCCTGGATCAGCGACGTGTGGATCTGGAACGGGATATCGGATTTAGCGGTGGAAATCTTCCGGTCGTAGCCCATTAGGGCTATTAGGTATCTCGGTTTAAGGAGAAGCTACATACAGTGAGGACCGAAAGTCGGTCGCCCACCCTTTAACTTTTGAATGGTAAAAGCTTTTGTCGCGTAATTTGGGGTGTTTATATTGGAGTAAAATGCTATTTTTTGACGTAAAAATGACAGTTGAAACTTTCATAATGACAGTTAGGCGTCATTTTGAATCTTTTTTTTTATGGAAAGGGGGGTCAAGTGACACCTCGTTTTAAAGGAAATTTCATTCTTAAGTCAACCCCTAAATTTGAAAACATTTTAATAACGCATATTCACGTGAAGACCAATTTAGTTTTAACCCCCGAGCATATTGATACATTTAAAAATTCATTCTGAACGTAGTATAAAATGTGTCAATTAATTGTTGCTATGGTTTCTTGGCTCTGACATTTATTTGTCAAATTTAAAGTTGATTTAAAGTTGGATTTTTGGTCCTCACTGTATATAGGGCTGTTATTTAAAAATTGCGGATATTTATCGCGTTTTTTCTGCAATAAACTATCGTACAATTCTTATAGTTTTGTTTAGTTTGAAACGGTGAAGGGAAACTTTATCTAAATCGAATATCTTATAGGCTTATTAGTTGTAATTGGACTAAGGATTTTCTACAATTAATAAAACGTCGTAGGCACTGATTAAGAAAGCCCAATAGCGGATGTGTGTTATCGTATAAATACGGTTAGTAAATGACTTATTTAATGATTAAAGAGCCGTAATGCCGCTATAAATTTGTTACCGGTCATATGAATATATTTCTTAGGTAAATGGATGAAGAATATGGCAACCATATATTATTAACCTGGTAGCTATAAATGTTTAAAAGTGTATTCATTTTATATGCAACTATTAGATACAGCGAAAGTGGTATTTTTTTATAGAAATATTTACTATTCGGAAAAACTATTTGACATGCATAATCTACACATTGTTTTCTAATAACAGTTGCCCGTGTTATTTCAACTAGACGGCTTCCTTAGAACAACAGATCAATCTTAGCTATTTTCGGAATGAATTAAAAGTTTAATCGATTCGCCGGGTCTCTGTTTTTATTAAGTTATTCAATCGTTCCGTGTTCGTTGAAGTTTCCTGATCGATTCGCTAAACTTACATCAATAAAACACCGGCTAAATTGCGCGGAGCAATTCTGTTGATGTTATTTCTTACGTTTTATCGTCGCTCTTAATGGAAAATTCTGGTTATACGATAAAAGTTTCACAAAACAGTTCATCAAAATTTCATATTCGACCACTTATAAACTCCTTATTATGTCAAATATCCACTTTGAATGAGTAATGCAATCGTTATTATTCAAATAGTTCCTTTCGTGTTACATTAAACGATCCATTCAGTCGACATCCTGCACCATTCGCTCTTATTATCGAATATTACAGAAACATTTTTCCCATGGTTACGTAACGGAGAGGAATTCCTCCAATTACAATTATACTGGAACTCAAATTGATTCTCCGATTACGATATAATTGATTCTTGTCAGAGATCCAGATGACTCGCCATTATAAAGATACGATTCCGCGTCGATATCGTTTTATTAAAGTTAACAGCGATCCGTTTTGTAACTGGTTAATACACGATAATGAGATTTGATTGATCGACTACGCATCGGAGTACAGTTTCGAAACCGAAACGCGCCGGTGAAACGAAAATAGAGCAAACAAACGCGACCTTTCAAGAACCGAACCATTTGCAATCGGCCGGCGAGTTTGGAAAAATCGCGCCTGAAATATTGAATTCTCAGATCATACATACTAACTTTGTTGCAGCAATGCCATAATAATTACATTTACGTTCCTGTTGCCAACATCTACAACATGCCTAAATTGTACTCTCTTTTTTTGCTCTATGGAATTCAGCATAGATTTATCTTTGTTTTGGTCTGCCAATTGAGCATGCGCTTTAAAAATCTGAACGTATTTATTAGTATACAACAGATATATTAGGAAACTCACCCCTGTTACCAGGTTCACACATTTGTTGTAATTTTTCACTCTTTTAATATGTACGATGTACGATAAAAATATTTTTATTTACTATCTAAAATAATTGTTTTGACATGCAGTAATACTATTTAAATGCGTATACATTTTAATTAACTAATTATTGTACAAAACAGCTGCTCGATTACTTATTTGTAGTAAAAAAAGTAGAAATAAGAAAATGCTATTAGATATTTGGCAATGTTGATGCGTCCTTTTCTCGTATTGGCATTGACACTATGACATTTGACATCTGCTTCATAACTGTCATGGCGTCGTATTATTATTATATTTGGATTTTTAATTATTGGATTGGTTTGTGTTTAGTGTTTGCGGTTTATACATAACACTGAGGTAAACAATAAGCATCTTAAAATAGTTTTGAAGCATGAATATTTAAATTTGGCGCTAACTATTTACGTCAAAATTGTCAAAGGCTCCAAGACAAAGACACACCGTTATAAACTAGCGTGTGTCAAACAAGGACGGGTCATAAAAGTACGTTGTGAATATGTTGGCAACAGAGTTTACCGCTGTCGACTTATCCACGTTAGTATATATGATCTAAGATTGAATTGCTCCGACGCCGTTCGGGATTCAATAAAGGGAGACTCACCTCGCCGTTTTCCATCGGAGTCAACCTCGAATAGAACGAGGTGCATATCACTTCATTGTCAGTGAAGTAGTGCGGTTTTCCTTTGGTGGCCGGAATTCCGAATCGTTCGAGGCATTCCTTGTCCGTTCTGGCGAAAAACTGCCACGGTTCGTAATTTTCCCCGGTGATGGACCGCTCCAAAATCCACGAGCCCGGTCGAGGGGAATTCGCCATTTTGATTATCACGTAAGCTATTTGGTACACCTGTAAATAAAAATGGTTAATTGGATTTTGTAATACACCCACTCGATTTGTTGTAGACGATTGCTCTTGTAATTAACAACTCTACTCATCGGTTTAATTAAAATGATTTACTAATTTAATCAAGTTCGTTAACATTGTCGTCTTTTTCTCATGCATATACCATTGACATTCACCTTGCTCCATTTCCGATTGTAACATGGTCATTTCTATGAGTGGAACAAAGAAAGATTATTAAAATGACAGTTGTCAGAGTGAAAAGTTGCAATGACACAAATGTCACTCTTTCCTGTTCCTTTGTAAGTGTCTAATTGAAGTTGTCTTTATCGCACTCATGCCCAATATAACCTATATTGCAATCAAAAATGGAGCAACCTGTATAAGAGAATGTGCGTTTTCCCAGCGCAGCAATTCAGGAAAGCGAAATCACACCAAATTACCCGATCGGAAATTCCTTTCTAAACCGATTCGAAACAATGAAAACAAATTTTTTTCTCCGGCGTTCCATTTCCATATAAATTATCCGGTTTAACCCACACTTATCCGGTTCCCGTTTTAATATTCAACGTCCCGGAATCGCATAATATCGCGGCCGTGCATCGGCAAGAAGAGATCGTGCTTCAATTGTGGAGTTCAGTTCTTGATCCTTGATCTTTTCGCAGCCGGGAAACCGGCGGAGCGCATTCTCCGAATTTAATCCTCGAAATGGAGTCGTGAATTTTTCAAACGCGATGCATCCTGAACTCATTTATATGAATTTACGTGGAGATGATCCGTTAAACGGCGCTGCGGCGTCGGGGCCTTGCTCAAAGGATTATGCAGTGCATTAATTAGTTTGACAGGTTCGGTAAACCCCAATCGATTTCCTAGATAAATTCCGTTTAGCAGACAATACGCCGCTTAATCTTGCCGAACATTAGCTACCCCCGGGCGAGATTATAACCCGGTTAAAGTGTTTTCCGATTCGGTTATGGCATAAACAAGCGATTCTTTTCCGGTATAAAAGGGATTAGTTCGCGGGAAATAACACTTAAGCGCTTGTTATAATAAAACAGTTTCCATTGCACGATTTTTTCGCATTAAACTCGAACTAATTTTGTAGCGAACAAACCGAATCGGCGAACTTCAAATCGAAACCGATAAGCAAACAATTTTATTGTGTGTGTAAACTCTTCATTATCTAAACCAGATAGCGCTAAAAGGGCATAAAAAAATAAAACAATAACAAGCAACGAGATATAAATCGGAAGGCGCCCGGAGGCGCCCGTAATGGGCCCGCGCATTTTCTCCGTGCCGCCGTATAATACTTTTAAAAGTAAATCTTAAATGGATAATGAGAATGATTGGGCATTCGTTCGTACCGTTAATTGGTAATGCTTACCATAATGGGCATAAGTAGTCGAGTCTTTGTTCACGTTAATTCGCGCACCAATTTAAAATAATTTAAGGAACGAACACAATAGAATGCGCCTCTCAGTTTACTTCGGGATCTTCTTCTTTTACCGCAAAAGGAGTTACACCGGATGATTGACTAAATATCTTACAAGCGGAATCGCATTAAATTAAAAATATAAGTTCACAAAATGCTGTTCATAATCCTATTTTATCCCAACAACTACAGGAAGTATTTTGGAATAAACTGAAATAAACTGCTCCACAAAAGTTAAGGAAGTTCGCAAATTTTGCGATTATTTTAAAAGTTACAGACTTTTTGTTCACTTATGCGAAATTTCATGTTTTCTCTCAAATCTACATGGTTTTTTTGCCCCTACCTCTACAATTCATACTAAATTCGGCGGTCAAAAAACCTGCAACTTTTAAATTAATCTCAATATTTGTCAACTTAACTTTTGTGGAGCAGCTTATATAGAAACTATAATACATCATCAAGAAACAACCCAGATTACAGCACGTTTAGATAAAACAAGTCCGGCTTTATCCCTGGTTATAAACGACCACTTTTGATGTTACAATTGACGATAATGAGATTAGCGACTGTATTATTAACCTGGTAGCGAACACAATACTCTGTCAGTATGTCACCGGTGCGCTCTTCACCTCGTTTGGGACATTAAAAAGGCGTGGTGGGTCGGGAGAGAGCGAGAATTATTCTCGAGAGACTACAGGGTGATTTTTATCGAGCCGATTTGCAGGTGAAATTCGTATTTATAGGCGCATTCGCGGAGGTCATTTGACTCTACATGCGAAAGCGGGGAATTTATGTTTCCTCTAATGGTCTAATTCAACCGATGGAGTAACGAAGTATGGGAGAATATACAGTCGGGGAGTAGTTAAAGGATAATTTTTGGTATTTCTTAATGAAATATCACCCCGTAAGGCGGTAGAACTGGCGTAAACAAACCCGGTATTACCATACAGAGTGCGCCCGTTGAAACAATAACATTCCGACCGGTCTGCGGACCCATAAATCAGGGAGAAACACGGCCCGTCCAATAAAAACACAAACGGGAACTCAATTTCTTTGATATCGCTGATTACCCGCGCCAGCATCGGGCCCGCTTTCTCGGCGCTACTAATCGAATTAATCGAAAAAAAGTATCGACTTTTGTACAACAAATTGTTTAGTCCGAACTGCGAACGAGCCCGCGGTTTCGGCGGAATTAATTAACCCCGCGAAAGATAAAAACTACGCCAATTTAAACTCGGCTAATTACTGTGGAGATGCTAATGGATTTTATTATCCGCTTCTACTTAGCGCTTATATTTGTCGAGCAGCAACTATTATACCGCTGGATGGAATTCACCAGCGCGTAATTACCCATCAGTACAAACAAATTTAGCTTCGCGAGTCCATTACTGGCCCTCGATCTTCGCGGTTCGAATTCAAAAGAGCTCCCGAAGAGATCCTCGAAGTAGGTGAGAGTTTCGATATACCGTGCGAACGGCGTGATTAATGGATATGTGTATATGTCTCTGGTTTCATCTAGATTGCATTTAAACCGTTGGTTAAACTACGAATCGCGACCTTTGATGCTTCGCAGCGCCGATTAGTTTCTGCTTGTCCCCATTAGGAGGTGCCGGTACCGCCTTGTACATTTCCGTATACAGCGCGAATCTCTTTAAAGGAGCCGCCACTGGTCGAATCCTCGTGTGTGGTCCGATGTCCAGCGTCAAGAGCGATCGGGTTTATTGTTCTCCAATGGGCGAATACACCACAACAATTAGGGATCAGGTGAGAGAGCGGCGGTGAATTCTAGATAAGATGAACTAGTATCAGTAAACCCCAGAGGATGCATCGATGCAGCCCCGCGAGAATTCTCGAATTTGCTAATTAACAAGTGCGACAAACTTCAGGTGGTGATTCTGCATGAGATTCTGTCGAGTGCTTTATATTCGGAATGTATACATGTGTTGGAAAATCCAGCTTTCCAACAGGTGCTACTAACAATTCGCATTGTTTTCCAGCACTGAACAAGTGTACAAGCGACGAATATCAAACGTTGCTTATCTCGGATCTCGGTACATATTCACTTAACTGGAGATAAACGTAAACTACACCACTTCGGTTATTGTTTATAATTCGTATTGTTTCCTTTTAGTAGGAGCCTTGTTGCGCTAATAGCGAGTGGGTTTCAGGTTGCAATTCGCGATGCTTCGGTTTGATATTTTTATTTGCTTATTTATCCACCTGAAACTTTGTATCTAATAGAAACTTTGATGCTCGGGAGAGTGGGATTTTATTGCCCGATGCCTGTCTTATTCTTTTTCGTTCGATTACAGTTATTTAATCGTTATCAACGTAATCAACGTAATCTTTACAACAACAACTCGATTAGTCAAGCGAACATCTTAAAATATTTTCATTATAGTTATTACGAGAAAGGCAGGCGTTAATACAGCGTTTCAAGTTTCTCATTAGTACATGAGGGGGTTATTAAAAAATAATTAGATATACTTAAATGTTAATTAAGCGGGGTTGTTGATAAAAAATGTGTGAGAGAATCTAGGCTTAGACCGGCCCTGTTGGGTTATGAGCTAAGTGCACTTTGGGAAATGCACTTGATGAAAGGGAATCGTTTTAACGTGGGAACGCCATACCATCTGACCATTATTGAGCTCTTCAGTTCTATCGTGGTACAAATATAATTTATAGCCGTAGTGTAATTAAAGCTCGGCGTGAATATTGCGTTAAAATTAAACGCTTTAAAGGTAAATTTTGTAAAATTTCAGAGAAAGCGAACGTCCTTCGGCGCGATGAAAAAAGTGCATTTAAATTTGCATTATCTCTTTTAATGGTTTTCGCTTCCACATATAAAATTATCTCATCGGACTTTATGCCTGGCATTTTAATGAAATTCTTTTCGGAAAAATGTCCGGCGTTACAGTCGCTTTCTATAAACGAGACATTCGTCATATTCTTCGGACGAAACGAATTATTTTTTTTTTATTTCGATTTAAACGGACACGAAATAACACGTTTCGTAAAATTATTACCAATTAAAAACGCCGGTCACGTTTGAGAATTAAAGAGTGAATAAGGAAGTATACAACAAACATATAATCCTGTAGAAATAAGCGCCAATTTGTTCCAATTGTAATTTAAAAATCTGGGGATAAAAATCGTTTGCGAATAAATCTAACTCCGGTATTCGAGTTTTCGCGTTAAAACGAAAAAATCGGGAAACAAATGCGCTGGAAATAAGTGCAGCCTTAAAAGAATCGAACGGAATGAAATGTAACATTATTTCCGCAACTTCGTTCCTCGGCGGTGTAAGTATGAAAACCTTTAAAAAACTTGGGAAATGAATCAAATGGTAATTGCATCTTCCAAACAGCGACGACTCGTACAAACAAGCTGATGTTGATGATGATTAAATCATCGTTTACTCTTTCAAATTTCCTTTTTATTTCACTGGGTAATAATATGTTTAAGCAGCTAAAGTTGGTGTCTTCTTTTAGTAGGAAAATCCAGTCTTGCATGTAAATAACAGTATAATAAACGTTTTAGAAGCTTTTACTTGTTTTCGAGGGGATCAGTAATTAAATCGAATTAACACGTTGTAATTTACAAGTAGTGAACTCCGCCCATGCACTACGATGAGATGTATAAATTGCTTTCGAGCTAACGAGTTCAGGAACTGAAAACCGGGAATCTCAGCCTAGATGCACCTCATAACTTTGTGTTTCAAAATAATTTATTCTTCCTCCGCGGCTTATTACTCGGCGAAATTGTGCGAGTTTACGGCGTTTTTGAAAACTTCAAACGTTTTATCATAGCTCGCTTCGCGGCCTCTTTCCAGCAAACTCCCTAATTGCGAATTACTTGATCTATTTCGGAAAAAAAAACACGCCTAATTATACTCGAAACCGAAATTGTTCGGCCCTTTCCGGTAGTTTAATCTCAGGCTATCCGGCCACAAGTACCTACGTGATGTCTCTGTTAGGACATAACTTCTAGTTAGTTCGAGTTCCAGCGGTTCGAGTGGTTGCTGAAGAATTTGAGCAGGTTAAGGGCTTGAGAACTGTTTAGCAGTTCGACGATTCGAATTATATATAGAGGAGGATATTTGCATGAACTTCGCTTTCTGTTCCAGACGATCCAGAAAGTTCCTTCGCAAACAACTTCAAACGGCAGGGAGCGTTCCAGTGTCGGTTATTTGCGCGATATAATATACCGGATTTTTGTCAGGATTTCGAAAGCCGCTCCCGATTTAAAAATCTCGGGAATTCGAACGTGCTCGACGAACTAACCGGCAGATTTATGTCGGTGGCTCCGCCTCGGATTTACCCTTGTTTATAAATAAGTCTTATTCATTTCTCGGCCGCTCGAGGAGCTGAAATATGCGCGGCATTCAGATGTTGAACGCTTCGAGAGAAAGAAAATAAAAAGACGCGCCGCAATGCTCGATAAATTAGCTTTTTGAAAGTAATTTGGCTGTTAACGGGATAATCTGTTCGCTTCGGAGCGAAATAAAAAGCGTCCGCGAAACGTAAACAAGGTCGAAACTTTCGATTCATCGCTTCTAGCGAGTTCATAACGTGAAGTACATTCGAGAGAATAGTACTTGTATTTCCCACGAATGGTTTTTTTATATATCATTGTTCTATTCTCTTAATTTACTGGGGTATTATTACAGCAGCTTCTTTGTGGTAATTCAAATAATACGATATGCTTACAGGGGATGATTTATATACGTTAAGATGATGGTTTGTGTATATCCCCGGTCAATTGTCAAAATATAATGGCTTTGAATTCTAATAGGAATTAGAATTGGAATATTATGCGCCTTCATCTGGATGATAATTGAACTCGAACGCTCGAATTGAATTTCATCGATATTGTATTGTTCGTCATGATGCCGAATAAATTATCGCTCGAGCAAGTAAATTCCGAAATTCTCGAAAATTCTTCTTCTTTTTTCGCGGCGACAGCGCGGAAGAAAAATCGCTTCGTGCGTGAGAACCGTTTTGGTGCTGTGGGGGAGTCGAGACGAAAGCTAAAATGGGGTTATTTGTTAAGGGCGACACAGCCATCTCATCCCGGGCGAATAAATATTATGACACGACTTCTTTATTATAGTAAATAAATGAAATTTCGCTCGTAAATTTGTTTGGTTTGTAAACGAAATTTGCAATTTAACGCACGGCTGGATCTTTATGCGAATTTCTAGGCATTATAGGATAAGTGATCGTTAACGGATGTTTAGTATGTTAATTATAAGTTTATACATTATAAAACTACGTATTCTTAGTAACAAGACCACCATTGATTTTTAAAGTTTGAAATATGTCACATGTCATTAACCAATCACATTAAGAATTGGTGGTTAAGATCGTTTTTAGCGACGTTGTCAAATCAACTAACTTCTTACTCTGAATAAAGGGCGTTTGTATACAGGTTGCTCCATTTTTGATCCCAACATAGGTGCGATAAAGACAACTTCCATTAGACACTTACAAAGGAAAAGGAAAAAGTGACATTTGCAACTTTGCACTCTGACAACTGTCATTTTAATAATCTTTCTTTGTTCCACTCATAGAAATGACCATGTTGCAATCGGAAATGGAGCAAGGTGTATATTTGTTCAATTTTACTCGCATTTTATTAGATGGAGTAGTGCATTAATTTGTAATGAACGTAGTAAATTTGTTGGTACCCAAGAAATAAATTACTAGATAACTGTCATTAATGTCAACGTCAAACGACAACTCGATGAAATCTCGGTAGAAATAACGCATTTTGTTTATTTTCCCTAGTTTTTCCTGTGCTTTTCCCGAAGAAATCGATCATTTATGAAGACTCTGGATAAAGGTAAGTAATAGAAGATTCAAATTTAATTTTATCGCGTATAGAATCTAAATATTATTCCGAATAAAACCAATTAATTTTCCATACGCATTACCGTGTAATTAACGCCCGGCCGTGGACATTTTAACGCCGCTAATGGATACCTTTAGAACGCATTTTCGAATAAAAGAAGAGATTGGTAAAAATCGATACATTCTATTTCCAATTAAATAGACGGTATACATATTTATAGAACATCGAGGGACCATTATTACTCCACCCAAAATGTATATTGTTTGACGGTGTTTCCCATGAAAGTTTTTTTTTATAAGTAAATATTACTGCTATACGATCGGCTCCGGACGCATACCTTAAAAAGTAATAGTCTGCATGTGAACGTTCGATAAATATTTTTCTATTGAATTTTGTCTTAATTATAGGCTTATTTTTTTTCTATATACTATACACATTCCTATGTAATAACTGATTATTTCAATAACGAAATAATTTTTATTAGCCACGTTAGCGATACTTAACTCACAATAAATTTATTTATAACCAACTGCACCTATTATATTCAATTAAATCGTACATAATTAGCGCATGAGTTTTAACGATTTTACAACGTAAAGGATAGTAAAAGATCCAGGAAGAGCTAATAATTATTTTATTAGGTCTGCTATAATCTGGATATGTGTAATATAAAATCCTTAAGTTTTATTAGGCTATAAGAAATCCGGGCGGTGGAACAGGTGGCGTAAAATTTTAATTCCACGTAAAATTGTAAGTTTTTAATTAAACCTTTATAATGAATAAATAGAGAAGTCGTAAAAGCGCGCTAAATAGAACACCTAATTAGAATTTCCAATTAGGCGGAATCAGAAATAAGCAGGAAATAGTAGGAGAGAGTATATAAAAAATATAACATTTAATTATTCATATACAAGCCAGAGTAGAACAAAAAATAATACAAACATCTACTCGTATGCAAACAAGCTTCGAATTTCGATCGTTCATAAATAATTTATAAAACAAATCGGATACATTGACAATGAAATTTCGATATACGATTTCGGTAGCGCGCCCATTAAATTCCATCCATTATTTTTTTCTAAGCTAGTAACAAAATAATAGTCCCCATCAAATCCATCGACGAATTGACGTCTCGACGTTTGTTTTGTTGCCGTCCTTACATCAGATAAAGCTTGTAAAAAGCTTTTAGCTTCTCGTATTAAATTTTAATTCGCCGAACGGAGCCGAAGCCTTCGTGTAAACCGCGCCGCGCTTATCGGAAATGGTTAATTTCTGATAACATATTCTACACCACCAGCGCAGATTAGCTCGGTTATATAGGCCGGTAAATTTCTTGATAGAATAGGCTTATCGCCGACGTGGGGCTCGTCTATTATTTTTGACTTTGCGAAGGCAATCTTTCGAATAAACGGTTAAATTCTACGTTATAGTAAAGTGTAAAAACGTGTTTAAAGTCTACCAGCAATAAACGAGTCGAAGGAAAACTGTATAATAAAATTAGAATTCTTCGCACCATAAATTTTCCTAATTCCCGCCGGTAGTTTTTACCAGTTTATCTGGACATCGAATTAATTGGAATTTGTCTTCCAGTTTCCGATACATAAATTATTTAACGACGCCGTAAGGTGGGGAATAAACCATTTCGACACCGAAAAATTATCATCAGATTATTGCCATTCACACCAACTTATAATAATAAATAAGGAACGTCAGCTTCGTTAAAAGTTTTGAGAGTTTTTGGAATTCTTTTAGTAATATTTTTACAGGGCAACACGAGTTTAAAACTATCCAATTAATTTCCAAGTCGAGTATTGCATAATATTGTTTATGAAGCACTACAAAGTAATAAGAGTTGTTTATAATACAGCGCTTTCCAATAATTTCTGTAATTAATTGGTTACAATTTTACATATTGTAAATAAGTTGTAGTAGATCCGTCCTGTATAGGAAAGACGGGCGTTCAACAAAACCATTAAATTAACGATGCAAATCGGCGTAATCAAGCGGTACAAATTCAATTTCAATTAAACGATCACAAATTAATATATGCGGTTGCTCAATCCGAAATCCGTTTCGCGCCGCTTCTTACATAAATTTCCTTTACAACGGCCCGAAATTTATTTATTGACGATTTATCCAAACCGAACCGGGTATAAATAATTTCGAAAATCTCTTTTTTACATCGCCCAAACGTTTCAATCGTGACCATTCCACCTATTTACCTACAAACCACACGATATAAACGTACTCGCGCGGAGTAAAATATGAGGAAAGACGAGCAAGATAGATCAATAACGATAAATCACAGGTGAAGGTATCAGCAATAGAAAAGCGGAGGATAGTATAAGGTCGGGTTTATCTGTAACACCTGGCTGGAACTGTCGATAATTAACAGGCAGAAGTGACACGTAATTAGCCGTTTGATCTTTTCGCGGAATCCGGTTAGAGCCGACGCGGAGCGCTCTAACGCTCCTCGAACCGGCGTATCCCGTTTCTAATGAAATAAATTACCGGTTAGATTGACGCGCGGCCCAAAAAGAGCCCCGGCACGAGCAATATGAGATGGCATTTCTGAATTTTCCATACACCAGCTTTGTGAAATATTTCGGATCCTAGTCTAGTAATTACATGGATAATTATCGCTTCGAATAAGCGAATTAGCCGGCGGTCCGGACGAAATTCGCAGGTATCTTTTTTTTTTTTCACGCAGTTAATCGCCGAAATAAGGGAACCTTGCAGACGATGGGAGATAATTTAAAGTTCAAACGCGAGGAATGCGAATTGTTACACTCCAACGGGCTGCTCCTCCGCTCGGTCGGATCCATTTTTGGCGTTTGATCTCCCCCCAATTTACGTTAGCGGATCGGCGCGTTTTGGGCGAAAATGGCCCTTTAAATGCGCGAAATTCACGTGTAATCGAATATCGTTGAGTTACTTTATTCGATTGTAGACGACTAGGAAACTATGGGAGTTGTAATGGACGTTGGAATGATTGCAAGTGTGTAAAAATTGATATAATAATGTGGTAAATAACTTTGGTCCGTCTACATTGAGCGTTTAAGCCACTGTGCTATCCGCTTTCTCCGCACGTTGGAGGCGATTTTAATGGAAATTCATTTTGTGAATAATAGAACAGCAGAAAAATATGAATTTTGAAAAGGAAGACAGGTAATTTCGTCTTTTAAGAGCGGATTTATGGTATATATACATTCCGGAACGGCAAGAAAGTAATTTTAATTAAATTTTTCGATCGCCGATCGAGAATTTCGAATATTTATTAATCGAAAAATAACTCAAAATGCCCGAAACATCGCGGTCTTCTTTATATAAAAAAATATTCATTGTACGCCTAATGTTCGCAATTTAATTAAAAAAAAAATTATTTACCGAGTAAATATTTTACTTCTAAAAATGGAAAATTCCGTTTAAGCAGCATCAAAATAAAAGTATGGTGAATACAGGATGTCCCAATGAAAAGTAGCCCCCTTAATTGAGGCTACTTTACTTTAGCACACCCTGTATTGTTCTGTTGATAATTAAATTTGCTTCCAAAGTAAGTTTATATGAGCATTTGGAGGATCTCAAAAATATACAGGGTGGCCCAGAACTCACTCCCCACCGGGAAATGTCTTATGGAAACGACAATGGAGATGCAAAAACTGCAGTCGAAAACATGAACAAGTTTTTCTTTTGGTAAATAAAGAGGTTCAAAATCGACCAATCCCTGTAGGAATTCAAATCGACGAAAATGATATGAATTAACTATACACCAAGTTGACATTATTGAAAGATTCTATGTTCTTTTCACTTTCAAGGTTAACAAAAGTTGCCAAAATCAGCTGTAACTATTGATCAAATATTTGCTTTAAAATCGATCAAAAAATGGATCATTCGATTCGAACCACTTTTGAAGCAATAACAAATTCTGTAGGTTTGATATCAGCACGACGAAGCTTCTGAATGATCGATTTGGAAGCAAATCTTTGATCAATAGTCACAACTGATTTTGACAGCTTTTGTTAACCTTGAAAGTGAAAAGGAAATAGAATCTTTCATTAATGTCAAATTGGTGTATAGCTAATTCAAGTCATTTTCGTGGATTTGAAATCCTACTGGGATTGGTCGATTTTGAACCTCTTTATTTACCAACTTTTTCACGTTTTCCTTCACTGCAGTTTCGGCACCTCCATCGCCGTTTCCATAAGGCATCTCACCGGCGGAGCGTGAGCGAGTTCTGGGCCATCACCCTCTACAAAAAAAAAAATCTACCTGCTTCAAATCGATCGTAACGGTGACGAACTCGTACTGGGGCCCGTAGTAGACTGCGGGGCTCTGCCACCACCGATGGGTGCCGTCGATGGCGAAATCGACGGAGTGCCGCTTGCCCGGGTCCGGGCTGAAGTCGTCGCAAATGCCGCACCGGCCCTTTCCGGCCTCCGCCATCCGGCAGAATTCCTCTCTGCCCCTTTCGCCGCAGGTGGCGTTCGCCGAGATCGCCGCCTTCGTGGCCAAATTGAAAACGGACGGCCACAGGCCCGCCGCGGGCGGCGTCGATCGGCGAGGGTGCTGATGATTGCCCATGCCCCCGCGGTGGTTTTTCAGGAATTTCAAACCTGCAAAAGAATTTCGGTTTGCATTAGAAACCGCCGCCGACTCTTCGAATCTACCATCAAAAAACTTCGAATCAGCACGGCAAGAAAAAACAAATAATTAATACAAATCTGGGTTTGTTACAGCATTTCACAACAAAACTACTAAAAGACATTGGTTTAATACAACGTACGTAAAGGATATCCATTTTCGTTAGACTATTTGGTAATTTTTAGTAATTTCCGCGCAGTTCAAAATGTCCCTAGTGCCAATGTTAATACTCCCATTTGACTTGGGGAATTTTACGACGCGCAGTTGAACTTCCGAAGCGATGTTGTCTTGCGTTAGTCTTAAAATTCTCGCTCTTTTATGTTGACAGGTTATGTTTACAATTTGTTGTTGTTGCTACTTTTGCAATGCGATTTTTGCATTTTTACTTGCAAGTTTACGAGTAGGTTTTGTGTTTTCCGTTCGTTTTAGAGAGTTTTTCGTGCGGTTTTCGGTCTTCTTTTCGACCTATTTCGATAGAGAACGGGACGGCGGAGGGGAAGAAGACTATTGGAATAATTGACCTAATCGTAAAAAATCACATAATGTTCTGTTAAATCAATGCTCGCAAGCTCACATCTCCTCCTGATCTACTTTCTCATGTTTAAATTCTACTATTTAAGACTTTTTTAATTTGTAAACAATGAAAGAACATAACCATAAATTGAATATATCTGTCACATCAAGGATATCAATTACAACCCGGCAACGTTGCAGCAGGCTGGCCCGAGATCCACTAACGAAAATGGACAGCCTTTACAAACAATTATTATTATGAAATACAATTCGATTTGAAATATCCAATGTAGCATCAAAAATTATTATTGTGAAATACAATTAATAATTAATGGAATCTATTCTTTCGCGTTTCACGTTTTAACCTAATTGACAGCGAGTATTAGGTATAATTACCGGAACTAACTTTAATAAAGCTATTTAAAGTTTTTCACGTATTACAAACGATAAATTTATGGCATTCGTATAGCCGTATTTCAACTTTACGATTCTATTATCGTAAATTATGATAATGTAAGATCTAATCGCAGAGGCTAACAACTGAAATTAAAAAAAAATGTAAGAAGGTATACTTGCCGCGTTTAGAAGACGGAGTAATAAATATATAAATCACCTGAAGTCCACCCGGGGTGTAAATGAACCGCCGGTATCCCTCACTCCCCATTGGCGGGCCTAAAAGTTGGTACTCTGTGAATGGTTTTGAGTAATTGTAGGCGATGTGCGAAATTTCTATCGATCGAATCGATCATTGTACAGGATTTTGCCGTATTGGGGTAGGGATATTTTGTAACCGCCTGGCATTTTTATTACTCCGTCTTCCAAACGCGGCAAGTATAGGTTTATATTATTCGAAGGCGATGTACCGACAAAGTGTTCATCTAAATACAGTTAGGCATCATTAACAGGGTTGTACTGGAGTTTATTGGAATTTCTATATTTAAATATTCTCATTAGGTGGTGCGGATAATTTATGTTAATAGTGCATCGGCCTCGAATCTCGAATTAAAAACTCAATTAGTTGGGTTTTAGAGGAGTTTTAATAACGACGATTGTAAATTCGTTGGGCCGCACTTATTAGTTTTATCGCATCTCAATTCGGATCAGTCACGTTGTTTTACTGACACTTCTATTTCTTGTTCTCAAAATAAATTGGTATTTTTAAAGCTCAGTTTCATTTACGGCCGGACGACGGCCTTATCGTCCGTAATATCTACAAATTCAATTTATTTCACCGGGATCCCGAGTTCCTAAAATTGGATTGAGGCTATACCGATGCCTTTTTCGGATTAGACTGGATTATTTCGATGCTTTTAGACGACGATTAATTACTAATATAACAAGTTTCTCGTATATAGCAAACAATCGGGCTATATGTAGGTATCTAATTTTTTTATCGATTCTAATTTTAACGGCGCTCGAGAATTGTTACAAGCTCCCGAATCGAACGAATGAAGCAAAAGAAATCGGGTCTTAAATTCGGAATTCCCACTTTTTATCCAATTTGGCCCGAGTTCCACACCGCAATACATCTTTTCTAAAGTCTTGCGATAATTTACGGTCCGTCGAAAAATAGGTCTTTCCATTTTTAATTGGACATCGAAACTCGTGTCCGAGTCTCGGCAGGAACCAGTAGCGCCTCTACCAAGTTTATTCACACAAATTTTCCAACAAATGTTAGCTTATTATTCGTAGATATTGTTAAGTATCAGTGTGGTATATAAAAAGAAAGTTTAGGTAATCTCTTTAAAACTGTCGATGATACTATAAATAAATAAACGGTTGGGTTTTATGAAGACGTTAAATATTCATCATAGTGTCTTAGCACCGCTGCATCTTCCGCGGATTATAAAAGTTTCCGTATATCTCCCGGAAAGTGGATAATTCGAGCGAAGTGCAATTCGCTCTTAACTAAAATTGGAACGAAAATAATCGTTGGAACGGTTTATGGGCGAAATTCCCGCCGCGGCGTAATTCAGAAGGGATATCAGTGTCGAATGGGCATTAAAAATAGCGCCGTTCATGCTTTCGCGAATAAACACATCTGCCGTCTGGGATATTTATAATCCGATGCAAATACACTTTACACCTACCTCTAGCTGAGGCAAGGTGACTACCTCTTTTCCGCGCTACCAAAGACCCAAAGGCACCGTAGTCGGGGCGCCGCCGATTTAAATCTCAGTTTTCATAGATGCTAATCGGCGTTCGAGCGAATTTACTGCTCACATATTTGTCAGATGCAGGAGAGCTTTATTTCTAAATTATAGCCCGTGTTCAGGTCGAGTTTGTTTAACTCTATTGATGGATTGAAGAATGTGGGATTGGTACTAATGAATAAAAAAATGAGGCTTGGTGACCGGACTAAACGATCGTTTACAAGATGTTCGGTAAATCAACTTGTTACAAGTTCAAAAGCAAGGTTACGTTAGGGTAGGTTATGGATTTATTTCGGCAATTCGGAGGATGGAAGTCGGAAAGTTAATCCATAAATTTGAAGACAACTTTCGATAAATTATCGTCAGTTTGGCTCTTCTCGCCGAGAATCGCGATTCCTGCTGGTGGTGTTTGCTTCCTTTCGATACTATTTATAGTTGGTTACTTTATTACATCGGTTTAATCATTGTAATCGATTATTAATAATGTTTCTTTTGTGATTATGAATATCCAATTCAATTTAAAGCCGGTAACTGAAACTCATGACAAACATAACAGCGGATTTCGAAGATTTACGGGCGCGAAAAAAGAAGATTCCGAGAAGCGATAATTGCGGCATTTTTCACTCCGGTTGATTTTTTTCTTCGTTTTAAGTGGGTTTCGCGTGACGACCGTCGGCGAGGCTCAAAAGGAAGCCTTTTGGCCGGTCCGCATTGTAAAAGGCGTCGAGCGCAATTAGTAAAAAAATATTCCGTCAAAAATACACTTCCTGGTAGCATTTCTATAACTGTAGCGGCGAGAATAAGAATAAACTCCTCTCCGATTACGCGTAACGGATCCGTTTGGGATTTTCGAACGAAAAAAAAACTTCACCAAACGACTGGTAAATATAGCTGGAGAACGGGAAATTTTCGGTGTTTGTATTTTCTCTTCCAATGAATGGGGACTTTGGTTTTACGCCCTCCAATAAATGGCCGATTAACGAACGGTTCAATAGAATACTTCACCATCAGGGAATAATCCTTTTCTAATGTTATTGCAGGAAGCTTTTAAGCTTTCAAGTGCTTCGGCTATTTTTTCGATGGATTTTCATACCTCATTCAACGGGCGATTTCGACCTATAAAACTATAATCAATAGATTTCGTTTCTTATAGGATGCTCCTAGAAGTTCTGGAATGGACTAAACGCCGGGGAAAATATTTTCTTGCGACACAGAACTCGGTAAATAATTGCGTTTTTTTTAAGCAGCACAAATTGGAATGGTAACTCGATAAAGCCGACTGTTTTAGTGTTTCCACGGCTCGATGTTCCCGTTGGAAAGTTGGAGAGGAACGCCCTCCGACTCGTCTGCGCCCGACGTAATTGAATGATTGTAAGTGACGCTTGCAAAACCGAAATTTTCTCCTCTTCAACCTAACTTCATTACTCGGTTTTTTTTTCTCGAGCGAAATTATTAACTTTTTACGAGACCGTAATTGAGTGGCGATTAAACTTCTATTCAATAAGCGTCCGATCGATAATTTTATCAACATCTCTTGGGAAATCGCTCGTGTAAAGGCGCATAAATCACGCCTAAAGATTTGTAAACAAAACCCCATTATTAGAACAAGGCGGTTCCATGTTTGCGACTCGTAAATCGGAATCGATACAATTACCATACGTAATTGGACGATAAAAATGATTTTTTCGTGTATAATTGAAGTTCATTACCGGTTTCATGACTCGCGCCATTAAATCAGCCAAGCGGCCGCGGAATTTCGAGCCGGAATCGCTTTTTGTGCGATTCAAATTAATTTACGGCCCAACGTAAATAATTCGCATATATAGGAAAACCCAGCGCGTGACAATTTTCCCGCTTAGTACTTGCGAACTTTCAATCCCCTTTAATTGGCGAAAACCCTTCGGAAAACGCAATGCATTTTCCTAATTGCCTGCACACGGCTTTCCGTAAAGTTGCTCGATAAAAATCCGACGCCATTTCCGCGGTTCCTCCGCACTTATAGCTGAATTTTCTTCAACTAATTAAATCGTAAATCTACTAACCAAAGTACCCATTACAACTAAACTCATCCAATTGCTGTTAAAACTCTTAATAATTTAAATAGAGGTGATTTGAAGTCTTTTTTGTTACGTCCATGCATCGAACGCAAACTCGACCTGTTGAATGTCTTTACGCATAAATAACGTTCTGCATATGCGTTAAACGAAATCTCGACCGATAGCATGTCGAACCGATATTATTCAAAATTAAATTAAAACGAATTAAAAGGCGAAAATCGCATATTTACGAGCAGCGCATAAACAATCGCGGCCCGAAAAATATTGCACCGGGAAATTTTATGCAAATAACGTAGGTATAAGCTCGATTGTGTTTATGACTTTCGGAATTATGAATATTTCGCAACGTTTATTTATTTCGCGAATAATTCGCGTCGATTTATTTATTAGATTGTACTGAAAGCTTCATCTCTATTTCGATCATAATTCAGGCTCTATTTGTTATGCAGTTTTAGATATTTAGAGCTACCGCACCGCGGGTGGTTTATGCGTATAAAAAATGATTAGTTCAATAAATTTCATTTCAAATTAATACACTAAATTAAAATCTATGTAGCAAGTACAATCTCTGGTATGGATCTATCACAACATAAACGAGGCCCTTTTACCTGACCCCCCGCTATACCAAGCAACATCGCCTTTACCGAGGCATAAATTACTCGCCTAGGGGCCCACAGTTTTACTTCGAACCCCCCCGTTTCTATACAACAGACATCGTCTTGACACCACTCGAAGCAACGTTGCGCCCAAACGTAAAGGGCTCGACATCGAAGGACTTCTTCCACCGATCGTATGTACCTCGTTTCGGGGTTTTTTACGCCGGGAAATATTAATATTTATCAGCGAGAAGTGTTTGTTTTCGTTTTGGACGGAATTCCGTGGGAGATTTATGACGTCTGCTATTGTTTCGGAGCCGTTTGGACTAATCAAACCCCACCAGGACCGGATTTAACGGTTTTTCGTACCGAATACGCCGAAATATCGATCGATAACTCCATTTTCTACGTTGTATACAAGAAGAATCGAGCATCGGATTGAAATAAATAATCCACAAAAGAATATACGAGTATGGACGTGGAATCAAATAGTTATTTATCATAAAGATGCGCTGATACGATTTACGGATCGTTCGAATGCATTTTTAGATCAACAGTCGATAAGTTGGTATGGAGTTACAATGGAAAAAGGAATCCTATATCATGGAAATTGGCTCGATGTTCAAATAGGATATATTTGAATTTCATCTGCAAGGATTGTAGAATAAAACGTATCTAAACTAAATCCTTCGCGAGTTGAGATCAAACTAAAATTAATAAAAAAATAAGCGATAAAATTAATGATGTTAGTTAAAATTTGCACTCTATAACAATCTAACAAACTCCACAGGCATCCCCTTGAACTTTTCGCTCTGCCGATACTGGTTCTGGGTCGATGACTTTGTTCTCGTTGCGTTTAATGTCGTCCCGTTGGTACCAAAAGGGGAATCATACCGTACGAGGAGATCATGTTTATGATATCATGGGAATTGTTGTTGCCTTCAACAGCATCTCGAGAATTCGCACGACTGATTCGCTTTCTTTTAGATTCAGAAGAGACGAGACGTCTCGAGCGCTCTTCGACATCGACATTTCTGGCATTCTTCGAAACCTATCGCGGTACCTCCTGCTTGTTGACGGAAATTATAGACTCATTTCTCCACTTTTCAAAGCATTAAGTTATAATAATCACATATATATATAGATAGAACCGAGTTAGGATGCGAGATTTTTAAATCATGAATTACTTGGGCGTACAGAGGTACATAGGGGCACGTAAAAAAATTCGCTGGTTACGAAAATCGACCTCTTTTCGCTGGCTAAATTCGTTTTTTGCCGTAAATCGAACATAAAAATGTAAAATTTTTGACAGATTTCCAAAGAAATTATTTGATGGCCGTTGCCTGTTCGTTTGGTTTAAACGGAACTAACACCGAAATGACAGATTTTTCGATATTTTGACAATTTCGTCGATTTTAATGGACGAGAATAAAAGAAATTGCATTAATTCGCAAAAATATACGTTTCTTGGTCATTTGTACTTACCAAAAACCGAGAAACGATCAAATTATTTTTAAAAAAACTACACTAATGACAGCGGCGATGAACAAACTTCAAACTGTCTAAGTTGTCATTTCCGTTACTACGGGATACGTTGACATTTAATTTGATGTACAGGGTGTTTTTTCATTAAGGAAATCGGAAAAATTGATATACGGGGTGGTTTTTTTTCTAAAGCGAACAATTATTTAAATTTAAATTATAATATAGTACAGGGTGACTTGTATTTAAGAAAATGGTAATTACATAAACCGAGCGAGCGAAGCGAGCGAGGATCCGGCTATATAACTGTCTTTGCGTAGAACGCCGATAGGCGTTCGAGCTGCGGGTCTATGCGGCAGAGCCCATTGATATTTACAGCGATATAGTCGAGCTCGCGCAGCGAGCGAGACCTTAGATTTTTAACAGCCTTTGCGTAGGAGGCCGTCAGGCCTCCGAGCTGCGGGTTAGTGCGGCAGAGCCCATTGATATTTACAGCGATATAGTCGAGCTCGCGCAGCGAGCGAGACCTTAGTTATTTAACAGCCTTTGCGTAGGAGGCCGTCAGGCCTCCGAGCTGCGGGTTAGTGCGGCAGAGCCCATTGATATTTACAGCGATATAGTCGAGCTCGCGCAGCGAGCGAGACCTTAGTTTTTTAACAGCCTTTGCGTAGGAGGCCGTCAGGCCTCCGAGCTGCGGGTCTATGCGGCAGAGCCCATCGTTATTCACAGCAATTTAGTCGAGATCAATCGCACCGAGCTCGCGAAGCGAACGAGGATCCGGCTAGCAAACTGTCTTGCGGCGAAGCCGCCACCATAAAGAAGGGGGGTTGAAAGGGGGCACAGCCCCCTTTCCGAGCGTTTAGCGAGTCGAAGGTATAAGTTTGCAACAAAATATACCACGCAACTTACACAAAATTATCCCCGAGGAATATATAATTTTAGACCGGTATATTTCAGATACCACATATACTCAATTTTCCTTCCACTATTCCATTCACAAAGAAAAACCGAAGTATAATAACTAAAGCACGCAACATATACAAGGTGCTTCGATAAAACGAACGCATTAATAAAACTCTAGAGGTGTAAAATCTGGCGATACCGCGAGCCATATAGTATCGAATTCCCTTTCATCCACACACCCATATCAATTACTAATTACACGCGAGCAGACATAAACGATTTTTTAATATAATTCGAAGTCCAATATAAACAGCTCTGTAGGTGTAAGTGCAGGCGGACGAAATTTTAGTAGGCTCCAGGCTCTTCTACTATGTTAGACGCTCCGCTGGAAGGTATCAAATTATTATGCAAATCATGATTGGTGACTGTTAACGCTTACTTATCTTGCTGGTACTCACCTGGAGATCTTGTCTGCGTAATGATAATAGTCATAGATTTATTGTTGTATTCGCGAGGAAAATACACAATAATTGTCTTAAAAATAAGGAAAAAAAGATTTGGTTGTGTAAATTCTGTGCTGGGTTTTGTGGACATCTGCTAGATTAGATAAATGTTTTGTTCGTTTGACTTAATGTCTCAATAGGCTCTTTATTATAACAAACCGTTCCCGTTATAGGTTCGATCAGTTTGTATGCAAAAGGATGTTTAAAATCCGCCTCCATGTCCCATTATATTCTCCCAACCTACGCATAATTTAGATAATTATCTCATTCGAAAAAGAAGCGAATCTAATTTGTATAGAGCGTCACGAGAAATGGCTTTCCATCTATCTCGCGATGAAATTATTTTTAAGCCGCCATTCCCTTCTTGTCCGACGGTTTGCACGTCAAAACAGAAAATTACCGTATATATCCAACCACCCTCGAGTTCGCTCGACCATTTGGAAACACCTATTATCGCAGTTGCAATCTAGCTGCACGACATTAACGGTCGAAAACACTAATTGGAACATGACTGCTCTATTAATCAATAAACGGAATTAATTAGCGTTTGCAGTCATCAACAGAATTCTGGTAATAGGCGAGTAGTTGAGGAAAAATGTGGTTCTTCTTACGCGGAGAAAACGGAGTGTTTGCTATATAAATCTAAAGCGACCTATGATGCATTTATTCATCGAAGTTGCATGATGGTATTCGACGCTCGGGAAATAATAACAGTCGATTATATTTCGCTACGCGTGAGAATTTAAATTACTTTAAATATTAACATGCCCCTTGGATGCATTGCTTATAGGCGAACGAACCGGACTCGGAGTTATTTTAGGAGATTTTCCGAGAAAATAAGAAAAGTCAACCCTGCAAACAGGATGTACACAATTTCATTTACAATTCATGAGTGTTGCCAAGTATAAAATTTTATTTTATGGACAACAACGCCGAAGTATTTAGTAACTGAAGTTTTACTGCCGCATAAGCCGACATTGTTCGTATTAATAGATGCTGGTGATCTTTGTTGCAATACGAAAGCGTCGGCGAATTTCTGAATATCTCGCAGTAATCGGTGCAATCCGAAAGACATCCGTTTTTTTTTTTGCTCCGAGTAATAACACTAATTTTCTATAATGATCGCTGCATCGCGTGAACGTCGAGGAGATAATTTCCGTCAAGTCGAAAGAAAAAGACGACGAAAAGCCATTTATTGTTTCCATCTTATCTGCCATAAGGTGCCGTGTCAATTTGCCGCGGGATAATAATTATATTCCCGAGCAGGTTTTTGCCACTACATGCTCGTTAACGATCTCATTTCGTGAAATATGGAACGGTGTTGTCTGATCGTCAACGAAAGTGACATTGTTGGATCTCGTTCGAAGAAAATTTCCTTCGAAACATCGAAAAACCCACCGCTATAAATCGTTGTTCTTTACACGAAAAAACTCATTCTCTCTACATTTAATTGAATGCCTGACAGATCGCACAACTTCGTCTATTTTCTAATAAATAAATCATTTACCGTCGCTCCGATGTGGAAATACCGGTCCGACTTTCCCATCGGACAGCGAGAAATTATCGCAGATGGATCGAATAAATAGGATATTAGCGGTATTTTTCGTTTCTTTATTTACCGATGCGAAAAATGCAAATGGCCGGGCGTTCGTCGATAAAAATGCGAGTTTATATAAAATCAGTTTTTCTCCACTCGGGAAGAGTAATAAATCTGTTGTCTGGTTCTTGATATCCCACCCACATATGGTAAAAGTCTTCAAACTCTTCTTTTTTCTTCTTCATGAGACGTTTGCTGACTCATACTTTTAGTTTCGAAGCGTTTGTTTGTCTCCCTTTTCGTGTAGGTAAAACAATTAAGACCAGTTTCACGGAATATTAATATTAATAAATATTTTATAAACAACGTCTACGCCTACCTTCTTGTCTGGATTAATTTAAGGCCTAATTTATACGGGGCGAAGTCGCGCGCTCTGTTTAATCGCTCCCAACAATGATGTAAATATTTAAATCCTCTGGTTAAAACCCGTCGATTCGATTAAATAAAAGGGTAATTAAACGAGTGTGAAGTGAAACTATCGGCGTCGGAAGGAATGTTGGTTTTACACAACTGTTTATGGTTAAACTGATTACAGGCTAGAAGTAGGTGAATAAAGCGTTCTTCGTTTTAAAATTTTAATGGCGTTCGAGCCGTTTCGAGGTTTACTACTTCCCGTAAAAATAAATCACATTTTCCTAGTCGTATATAAAGTACCTACGGGTCGTATTAATTAGAACGTAACCAGGTTTAATGTTGCGTTGAATTGATAGCAAAAATGCTACATCTGATATCTAAAAATATTTAAGTACATCCTGTAGAATCTTCGAATGTATCTTGCACTTGGAAAGCTCGGAAAAGTAAAGAAATTACGACGATTACAACTTAATTTATTCCAAGCCACAAAATCTAATGTGATAACAATGTACGTTTGTTAAACAGGAATTTGAATAGCAAACAGTACTAAGTTTGTGCACGAGAAGTTAGTGCACTGACGAAATGAAATTTATATGTATAGAAGTTCGATTTCGTTTTTCCATAAAGTTCGGCCCTGTATGGGTGAAAAGGGCTCCTCCGAGTGGCGCCACACGCCCGTTTATCATTCGGCAACAGATACCTCGAAAAAAAGCATTATACAATAAGAAACAAATTTATGTCGCATTCCGAAGTGCGACAGGTCTACAATGTAACACTTGTTGGGGTGCTCGACAAAAGGAATAGTCAAAATGCGGGCTGTCGATTCGGATTCGAGGAGCGTTAAAAATATCCCTTTTTACGATACATCGCTGTTCCATCGAGAGAGGAACTCGAAAAGTTTGCTAGGTTGGAAGTTAAAAATTTTTTGGAGCCTGCACGGACGGCAAATTTGCCCAATAACAATAAAAAACCACGGTTATTTAAAAGGTGTAAAATCACAAAATATCAATTGACTTTCGTTTTCGAAGCAATAAAATCAATTGCCTTATCCGAGCCGGCCACAATTTCGGTTTCTTTAATGCCTAATAAACTTTTATGTTCGGACTTTCAGCGATCGCTTCGTCATAAAATTCTACCTAAAACTAATTTATTCCTTTAAACTAACGGTTCATTATTTTTTCCGTACGGTGAATCGTACTCGGGATAATTATCGATTTGCTGTAGAACAATGTGTACTTTACGACGAGAAGATTCCATTACTTTTGTTGGAACAAAACCTCCCAGTTTTCGTGCAAACAAATTCAAAACTCCGTTTCCTGGGGATTGTTGATGTTTCGTCAAAACCCACACGTAAAGTTTTATTTTAATTTCAGTGGGTGTTTGGTTTATTATCTCAATAAATGGTAGAAGTATCCTCCAGTTGAAAACGTAATTATTGGAACAAAAGGTGTTAGTTAAGCGTTTAAAAAGAAAAACTCCCCGACTGATAAATTCGAATTAAATCGATGAAAAGAAAATGAATCCACCGAGGAATTGATTCGATTAGAAAATCGCGACGATAAGATCCAACGAAGAAAATTAAAACTTCATTTTACAATTTTTCAAACATTCCTCGACGTTTATGAATTAGTCCTGAAACCGTTTTAAAGCGGTACGGCGACTTCACCTACGATTTGCATGCGATTATATCGGAAGAACGTAGGAGGGCTCGGATTCGAGGCCTACAATATCCGACATTTACCGCGGTTAGCCCACGCTTTATCGCATTATCGGATTAACATGACGAACGCATAATCACCCAGGTAGGCATCATAAATTACAGTTGTCTGTTATTTCGGGTAATCTGATCGCGATTTCTGGTGCACCTTTTCGGTGCCATTCCGAAGATCTTATTGTCGACCGCTCGTCAGCCGACCTAATAATTTACGCTAACCATTGGTGCGCTGTAAGAATTTTATTTTGATTTAAAACAGCAGTTCTAAGCGTAAATTCTTCGTACCTACAGTACAAACAGTGGAAGTTCTGCTTTTCGGTCGACACTAAAGAGCGCAGGTAGTCGCCGAACAAAGTAGTATCTAAAACAATTACACGAAAATAAAATGGTCTAAACCTGTTCGAGTATTCAGCATCCCCATTTATGACGTGTCATTTAGATAAGAGGCCAGGCGAACTGAGACCCGCCGAGATTTTAAGGGAGGTGCGATAATGGACCGGACTTGTGAGATTCCTACAAAATAATCGAATTGTATTAATCTATTAACGCCACTGGTGTTTTATGGTAACGAAAACCGAGCAACAATAGCCGAACGATCTTGTAATTTATAATTATTTGATGTCTACATTGTCGAACGGTGCACGAAATAATAGGCGATTGCGCACAGGCTATAATTATCGAACAGTGCAACGAAAAGAGTTGCACTCGACTTATAATTAACAATAAAGCGGAGAACAATGGGAGGATTTTTCATTAGCAGATCTGCTTTCGTAATTTAAGTTCGGCGAAATCGAAGGGCTTTACAAGAATGCATTATTTATTGTGTGCAGTCTTTTGTTGCTGGGTAAAAAAAAAAATAATTTTAAACTGCTACAAGAGGAGGTATAATGCGATGGATTGTTATATAAACGAACAAAAAACCGATGTTTTAATACACATCTCTATCTGTATTTACATTAATTTTGTTTATTTTCAACCTGCGAGAGGTTTTGTGTACTCTATTTCAACCGGCGGAAACTGAAAATTCGTCTTTCTCAACTTTATCTATTTCCACTGCTTCCTGCGTCGACTGCAGGTATTCTGTAGACTAAATAAAATGAAATGTTCGAATCTCGTCGGTGTCCTTCCTGTATCTGACAGCCAATTTATGTAATATTTCAAAAGCAATACCTTTCTGAAATTGATAATAATGAATATTGTATTTTTGGTGTAATTCAGAATGACGCAAGGAAGTAAAGGAATTTCCTATATTTGTACTCCATTTGCCTAACAAATCCAGAAGATTTTTGCTCAAAAAAAATAGTCGAGCGCACACTGTATACACGCGTGCAAGGCATAAAAGACCACCTGAGAATAAATATGATTTTTATGGAGGAATATTATTTCCTGTCGGAATAAAACCGCAAACAACCTCCGCGATAACAACGCAATAAGACGGGATGTGCTCTTAGCGCACAGCCGGAGTTCGTGGCTTCTCAAATAAAAAAATATCACGTGGAGAAAAGCCGAGAAGAAAACGTTTCCTATATGCATCGAGCGAAAAATGTCAGCGCAAAGAAGTGCATCTTGGAGTAATTCTTGAACTAACGATTCACGATACAAAGTTGTTTAGCAGCATAAAAGATTAATAATTACTCCATGCAATTTTTCGAGTTAATAATTACAAAAAAGTGCCCACTTCACTAACTGTAAGTGAAGTGTAAGGAGTTTTAATGAGCTTCGAGTCCGGCCGAAACGCCGATGATTTATGCCCTCTGAAACGGTGTGACTGAACTGTACATCAATTGCCCGATAAACTGTATTTTTTTTGTATTTTTTCAGTGCCCCATTAATCCGATCACACTACGATTCGGTAATTTGAAGTTTAAACAGTCTCTTCGTGTACTGGGTGGTCGAATAAAACGTCGGTAACGGTACTTTTTAAATGTCCAATTTTCGACTTTCACGGTAAATCGAAGCGAGATTTATAGAGGGAAAGGTTTTCGCTAGGAAATTGTTTCGAGTCGAAAATGAATTACCGTTCCCATTAATTATACGATTACTTTTTGTCGTTTATTATACGATGTTTCTTGGGTGAGTTTATTATAAAATAGGTGGAAATGAAATTGTGTCAATGCACGTTTTACCTCGAAAACGCATTTATAATTGACCAGACGGAACAATATTTCGAAATATCTAATTATATGTATCAGACGACTTAATCGTTTTTGAGAAGCAGCCAAATCTTTGTTGTGTCTGTTATTTGCATTATGGAGGAAAGGAGCAATGACTCTAACGTTCCCACCCCCACGCAAATACTCGTGAACCGCACCTGTGTTTTCAGAAGCAGCTTTACATTTATTATGTAAATAAACGCCGTTTTCCCAGATTTTCCTCGGCGTTAATAGCCCGCTAACCGTGTTCGGTTGACTTTAGCGCTAATAATACAAAATTAATGTATCGTACACACCGTAGTTTTTGATCAATTCTTACCGCGGAATTAATATTTAATTCATACGCCGGTTAGTCGCGAACGTGATCCGGCATATTCCAAGCAAACTAGGGTGAATTCCGGAGATTCTCACCAGCGGAAAATTCAATTATCTACTTCTGTCTTGGAACAGAACGTGTGTACGTATGTGTATGTAAATTTCGCGCCTCTTAATAATCAAACAAGCAAACTCCGAATTAACCAAAACTCCGCTTCCCTTTCGCACAGCCTCATCCGGTTTTCCCTTTCCGCGTAATTAATTCCACAATTAACACATTACAACTATACAATAGCTTGTATAAAACTCACCTTGCTTCCTGGACCTTTGTCTAACTCTAGCGCAATCGATCAGGGCGATCAGAACGATGGCGCAAAAAATCGTCCTCTTCAACATTTCGCACTGAAAAAAATCACATTGCACGAATCGGACCGGCCGGTGGGAATCGGACGAAGGACCATCGATGTTGAAAAGCCGCACGTGGTCGGAGCTAAAGTCGCGTCGAAGTAACAGAACCCCACGACAAGAGGATTATGACTGACATAAGATGCCTCTATGGAGAAGTTACTCAGCGCTCGGTCTCGAAACGTTGCCGGTTCGCTTCGAGATCGTCTCCGGGGCGAACAAAGAATTTCCGAGAACGGAGGCCCCGAAGGCGTCGAAAGTAAACAATTTACGGCGCTTTGAGAGGTTTCCTATGAAATTGATTTGGTTGTAGGTGCTTTACCGAGTTGTAGTAGGCTTTTCTGGTGTACTGGTTGTGTTCAGTTGGTGGTTGATGGCTATTAGAAATGTCCTATCCCGTTACGGGAGAATAAAAATTGATATTTTACACCAGTTTCGAGGAATCGTTAAAAAACGGTTTTAGTAACTTGCAGGTATCTTTTAATCACAATAAAAGCACGGATGGTGAGATAAAACGCAAGATTTAAAACGGTCGGCTTGTCTTTTGAATCGGAAAAAGTGGCGTTTCTCTTGGGTTTATTTTAGTGCGCTGGCAGGCGATGTTGCGAGTTCTCCCAGAAGACCTAATCCTGAATACATTTTAATTGCAGAGCGAACATTAAAGAGAAAAGAGATTTTGCGAATGTAAACCTTCCAAGTCCAAACCGAGCCGTAATAAATCATTCCAACAAAAATATTGCGATAATAAGGGATGTACAGGATAGGTTGTTAAAATGAAACAACAAAATTCAATTCATCTTTTTATTAAATAAACATTTCTGTACTCCATTTAGAACACACACGGACATTTTAATAAATAATTTTGCTAAGAGGGGACCGTAAATTTTTTCCTATAACGTTTTGGTCAACAGTTTGTTCGAGCTCTCCCGCTTATCCCATCATTTCCATACCGAATACGAATTTTTTCTTTTGTTCGTTTTCTTTTTCATTAAAAAAGTTTACAAATATAAGGAATATTATGCAACTAATTTCTCGTTTCAAATTTGTCGAGTATAAAAATGATTTGTTATGTGTATTCGTACGATTTCCCTAGCAATATTAATTATGAATGTTGAACGAAAACTGATGAGATGACTGTGTAATGTAAAAAATATTTAGCTTTTGGACAATCTGTAACACCAAGCTATGTATGCGATTACTGATTAATCTCTGAAGTAAACGTTAATTGTTGTTTTAAATTAGCGATTAAACCGAAATTAATCAATGTCGCACTATTTACTTTACATGATATGTGATAAATACAAGTGATAAGCCCATAAAATAATTTTCTATTTTCACTAAAATATTTCCAGTTTATACGATTTTACACAAAAATTTTCCTATATAGCAACGCGTGAGCAAATCGCTGAAAACATTGATTATGTTGGTTGTAAGATTTTTGAATGTTTTTTTTAGATATAATGGCACTGTTTACTTAAATTTGAATTTTTTTAATAAATTTATAAACTTTTGTTATTCAATACAAAAATAATGATATGTATATTATTGCTTCGAAAATACCTGATATGGGCATTTAAAGGATTTGCTCACTGGTTGTTGTTGTTAATAAAGCAACGATTTATTTTCTCAAAATAAGCATTGTCTCCTAAATTGTTACCTTAGTAAGCATTCTATATCCGTCTAAAACTCCTATAGATATTAAGTATTATAAACATATTCGAGATAACTACAGTAAAAAATCGTAAAAATTATTTAGAGTATTCTTCAATTAATTTAGCTTCGAACAAATCTCAGTGAATGAAAATGCTGACTTACCTTAACTTATTTGGCAAATTTAGTATTGTATACGAGATTCGAGTGACTTTTCATTGCGTTTTCTTTCATTATAAGTAATTATTAATCTAAGTATTATTCAATCCACTTATTACAGTGATAAATTACCTACAAGTACTTGAGAATTACTTTAAGATACTCAACTATTAAACGTTGTTGAGCTTCACTGAAACTTGTTGCAAAACACTTGGGAATAACAAAATTTATACTTTTTTTTCTATATATTTACTTCATTTACAATACAGTGTGAATGCAGTAGAATTATTTTTTGTTCATTGGATGATAGATCGGTAGATGATAATTAGTTTTATTGTACCAACTAATAATGATATGCAGTTATTAATCAACCCTAAAAACGCGTTTTATTTTTAAAATTGTCCTACAATTTTTTACCCTGTAGATGCATCTAATTGTACTGCTTTCACATTAGTATATTAATTGATTAATCTACATACATTAGAGTCCCTTAAGACTTTTGTATAGTGCTATACAAATCAAACTGTTCCTCGCCTATGAGTTATACATACCAGTGTAAATTGTTTTAAAAATGGGCTATGTGCGTATTATACTTTACTTCCCCAAGCACTTCATCGAATAGCGATACGCAAATTCACCGTAGTTTGTTGTATTAAGAGCATTCGTTCCGTTAGAAACAGCAATTAAAAACTATGTGCAAAGTTTTTATTAAAAAAAAACGTCCATTGACTGGGCCCTAATCGAATTGAAACATTTCACATATGCTTTAATACAACACCTAAGCTATATTAATATTCACATCGGCAGTACAGAGCTGAGTGACTATTCAACCGCGATCCGGATTAAAAACGAAACTGAACAAATTTTTACAAAATTTACTCCCGCCGACCTCGCCGAAAAAACCAAAAAAATTCGACTAGTTTCATTTATTAGCTAAGTTTTAGGCTACACGTTGACATTGATAAGGATAATTTCAAATATTACTAGATAGTAGTGATAAAAGTACATATTGTCTCTCACAAAATGTCTCAATTTATCCTAAGACCTAAAAATCGGTTGAGTCTTTAAAATATATTTATGTTTAATTAAAGGTAGACCATTTATAAGAATTAGTTTCGAAGGAAGGAAATAAAAGCGCCCAGCGATGTTGGGTTGTTAATTTTATTCGAATTTATACAGTGAGAATCCACCTATACATCAAGCAATCAACCCAACAACACCATTTCAAACGCAAAGAATAGACAACGAATGAGTTTCTCATCGTTCGTTATTTGTAAGGAAGATACTCAAAATTGCGCTGTTCGAACTAAAGAGGTAAATAAGAATATTGTCCTTACACTTAAGCGGCCAATCACACGTCGAAAAGGAGGGTGCAATTGTCGATGGTAGAAGGAAACTGGATGATGAAGAAACTGATGTTACTGGTCGAACGATGGGTTCCGCGTTCGACTCACCCTGCAGGCTACGACCCGGTCGCCTCTGGAACAAACAAACGCCCCGATAACAACCCTTTCTCTAACAACCCGCGTCTCTAACATCCCCCGATCGATTTCCGGCGGCTCCGAATCGAGCGAGGGATTATAGAACGTTACAAAGTACGACGAAATTATTAATTAGAATCACTGTAATTTCCCCCCGAGTTTGAACGAAAACGAATTGAGCGATTGATGTACATTTTGACGGTCTTTATTAATTTTTTTTCCACCCGCCAGTGTTTTCCGAGAGGATATTAAATTGTATCCCTCTCGCGAAGAATTCCGCACACGCTGGAATCGAAACTCCCGGCAAACTTTCGGAATTGTACCTAACAAACGAATAATAAATATTCATTACTTCCTATCGTAACTTTGTTTTAATACCAACGCTCATATTTTCGTTTCGTCCATCGCAGGGAATTTATACGCCCCGTAAAAAATTTAAATTACAACTAAACGTGCGCCGGAATAATACCCCAGAGTTTGGAATCAATCTCGAAATCAATTTCTGTACTATCGATTACCTACTGTATAGGATATAATTAGATTCGGGATTAACAGGCCCTGAATATACCTGCTTCAAATCAGTACAATATAGAATATAGGTTAAATTGATTAGGGATGCGTGGGATTGACAGTAGGTGTAAATACGTATAGAAACGATGATAAAATTGCTATCGGAATGAAGAATAAATTGATTATAGTCGTGAATATACTGAGGATTAATATACCTACTGGGGATAAATATACTGAAGATGAAAATATTGAAGAAGAAAATACTGATATTGAATATATTGAGGATTAATATACTGATGAAGAAAATACTGATGGTGAACATATTGAGGATGAATATACTGAGCATGCTGAGGATGAATAATTAGATATGACTATACCAATGAAAAATGTAGTTACTGGAATTGAATATACTAGAGAATCTGTTGATGAATATTTATGGGGTGGAGGATGAATAGAATAATGAATGAAAATACTGACGAAGAAAATCAGTACTGATGATGAATATACTAAGAATGAAAATACTGTTAATAAATATATTGAGGATGAATATACCGAGGAAGAATATACTGAGCATGAATATAATGAGGATGAATAATCAGGATCAACATACGAGTATTAATGAAGATGACTATACCGACGAAAAATGTAGGTGCTGATGAAGAAGTTAGGAATGAAGTTAGGAAGGTAGGATGAAGAATAAACGTGTGAAACTTACCGACTGCTAGACGAACCACTCGTCCTTTTGGCTTTGAGAGACGTGATCCGTTTCGGCGCCGCCGCCATTGGCGGGGGCCAGTCTCACTTTGCCTGGCAGTAGAGGCGGGCCCGGGCCGGCGTGCTGTGGAGGAACCCGAGTGGGCCCGCAGGGTGGCGCCAGTTTCCCGGCTGCTGGTGGATGCTGCCGGGACCGGTCGCAGTCACGGTCAGCTGCGTCATGCTGCCCGAGCTGGGCTTCATGGCGCCGTTCGAACCGTACATTTGTTGGACTGAAACCAAAGACAGAAAAATATTATGGTTAGTGTAGAAGCATACCTAACATTTTGCTTCAAAAAAATGAAGGAATTGCTTCAATGTAAATGCCTAAAAAGAAGAGAATGAAGAGAGGTTAGTGTAGAAGCATACCTAACCTTTTGCTTCAAAAAAATGAAGGAATCGCTTCAAGGTAAATGCGTAAAAAGAAGAGAATGAAGAGAGGTTAGTGTAGAAGCATACCTAACCTTTTGTTTAAAAAAAATGAAGGAATTGCTTCAAAGTAAATGCGTAAAAAGAAGAGAATGAAGAGAGGTTTTGCTTCGAGGATCCTGCTGTTGCTTTTAAAGCAACAAAGGTTTCAAAACCTTTTTCTCTTATCTTTTGCATCTACCTTTTACTTCAAAGTAAATGCTTCATTTTTATGAATATGGACTATTGTGTAATGGAGTTGGAAGCTCGACGAGATTTTGCTGTATAGTAAATAATTTAATTGAATTAATTAGCTGCGTATGTTCGGAGAAAACGCGAAATGGGGGTTTGTCACTCAGTCCGCAGTTTCTATTTGCAATTCAAACTAATTTTTCCGGTTTTCCGAACGCTTTTTCAGCGCCGGATCGCGCGCGAGTGAGAGGAAAATCGCGCTCCCCGCATGGAAAATTCTTCTCCTTGTTTCGCTTGATATTTCGCTCCCGGTTGTTAATGGCGCTCCTCGGCTGGAACGGAACACACCGTTGATATTCGATTTTCAATTGGAAAGATTTATAGGCTGTTTTCGATTCAAATCCAGGCACAGCGCCGACAACTGATTGAGTTTCCTCTGGATGTTTATTAACTACCGATTGTGAAAAATGGCAAGCTAGTAAAACAACTTACGAGAGTACGAGGCGTTCTGCTGCTGGACCGTCCCGTTACCGGTGGAGGTGTACAACCAGCCCATCCTGCAAATGCAGAAGGACACGCCGACGACGAGGACCAGCAGGACCAGCAGGGCGCTGACGACGACCACCACGAACCACGTCACTTCGATTCCCAGAATGGTGCCCGTCTCGCTGTCTGCAAGAAACGGAAAACGTTTGAATATTTCATCGAATCGCCCAGGAAGTCCGAAAACTCCACTCCCCGGTTCAAAGTTTCCTTGTAATGAATAATTGAGACGACGAAAAACGTTCGTTGTAATCCAAGTTTGTTTGTGATGTTACAGTTGCAACTTATTTAACGTTAATAGTAGGAAAAGTAATGCTTACTTTTACATAAGTTAGTGGACGTTTCGTCTGATCCATCAGCACAATGGTTGATTCCGTCGCATACCAATTCAGTGGCGATGCAAAACTCGCGCAAGTTGCATCGAAATTCAGTGCAAGCGTGTTCTGAAACAGAATAACCCACCAATCTTGCAGCTGTATAACAAATTGTCTAGTTTCTACACGATTTGGTGGAGACTCTTTACTCGGATTCCTCCACCAAAAAATCGTAATCCAAAGCTCCCGAAAATTAATTTCATCCCGTAAAAGTTTTTACCGTTTTTTTTGTTATTTTATTAAAAGCGCCGCAATTTAAATTGTAAAATCGCTGGGGGAACGGCGGCGAAAAGAAACAGAAAAATCTTATCCGCTTCAATACAACGCATCGCGAAAACGGGAACCAAACGAGAGGCAGAACAATTTCATTATGAGAGTAAAGTGGAAATGACTCGAAACGCCGAAATGAAAAGATCCTGCAACAAAACGGAACGAATGTCTTTTGTATACTGTAAACAACGAGAGCCCTATAACAGTTACATTTTTTCGCAGTTAAACATTTCAGCGAGGTGCATAAATTATAATTAACCGTTATATTTCATTCGAAATTGGGAATTAAATTGTTTTATTCCATTTTGCCGAGATTCAAATCGACCTTACAATTTAAGCAAACAGTAAAATATTATCTCTCTCCGATCTACTGGGAAAAGGAACAGGATTATTAAAGACAAAACTCGCTTTTACTCCTGCAAAAATATCTCCAACAAATTAGTATTTGCAGACTCGGATCTGTTGTCTTAGATTACTTTTCTTCGGATTCTCCATTTTAATTCGAAATAAAACGGATGAATTTTTCGTTAGAAATTCGTTACTTACTGGGGTCCTTTACGGCCGTAATCACCAGCTTGAAACCATTGGAATCGGTGCCCCAAGCATCAGTCACGTACTTGAGCGTAACATAGTTAGTTCGAGTAAACATGGCCCCAAGATTTTGTTTTGTGTTCTTGCAGGACAAATCGAACTGGAACAAACGGAAACCACCCGGTTAAAATCATGCAATCAAAAAAGGTAATAACTCGTTAAATTCATCATCGATTTTTAAAGCCCCCGTGCGAAGAATTTGCGATGCAATCGCGGTAAAAATAGTTCGGAAATTAGTAAATTGCGTGAGGGTATAAATTTTTATTTACGTTATTTGCTGTATTAAACTACTCACTTTGTAGGTTCCAACGGCGTGGGCGCCATCGTAAATGTACAAATGATCGTTGCAGTCCAATTGGAGGAAATCGAAGCGAAGCATGAACCTCTGGAGGATCGAGTGCGTTTGAAATGTAATGATGCAGTCCAAATTTCTCTCGTTTTGCGACCAAAGCAGCGCGCCGTCTATTTTCCTGTACAGGTTCTGCAGGAAGTGGCTTTTGCACAACGACTGCATGGAGTCTGGAATAAAAATTTAGACGATACAAGTGATGGTAAACAATTCTTTCTGTATTTTATTTATATCCGTACGCTCGCAAGATAAAGGAAATTTTCTGTATAGAAGCGTCAAGTTGCATTTCGCCACATTTGCTATTCGATCCGTTCCTCTGGAGTTTTCCTTTCGGAGATTTGGAAAGTCAAGGAAGGAATATATTTGTGCATTTTATATTAGAAAATATATACCCCGTCGAGGGAACTCTTGTCACATTGCTTTTACTGGAATTTTCCGACTCTAGCTTCCTCCGAACGACCGGTTTAGTGCTCTATTGATTTATTTTATTCCTCTTTTTTACTATACACATATGAATTTTAAAACAAGTCATATCAAAACCTTCTTAAGTAATGAAAGAATAATCATCCATTTGCTACACAAAATTGGTAATGGTGAATTTATATATCAACTGGGCAATAAATACAGCCGCAATAATTACGAAATAATTGCATTAATTCGGCTAGAATAAATTGACCCGGATATCAAAATATCCGGCGGGGCGGAAACAAAAATTGTACAATTAAAACGGCGATATCAAATCCTGTTGTTTAGCGAACCACCAAAAATCATATTTTATTAAAATTTTTAAGTTAAATTTACGTTGATTTATTGACTGTGGGAGAGTTTCAATTCAAAGTAAACAGTTTTTGTTGATTTTTGATCGAAAATTGTATTGCAGTTCTCGAAGAAACTTCAATTTTCTACATTCGCGCTGAAAGTATTCAAGTAAAAGTTTTCCAGACGCGAATGCAATAATATTCAAATTCGCATCTACAAATGAACGTGTACGAATTGATCGGGACGCTTGTTTCCAGCGACGTTAGTTTATCTATTCTTGAATTGCGTTATTCATGCACAAAAGATTAAATTCCATGGGATATTTCCCGATGAAAGAGAGCAAAAGGATCGGCGTTTCCTGTCCGCAAAAAGAGCGCTTTTCTATTACATGGCCGTCGGTACTGGAACAATTTTTACTTCGCATTTTCCATTGTGCTCGATAATTGGAATGATTTATGGGAGAACGGGCGCGTCTATTTTTTCCAATTTCCAATGAAATTCCATCGGATTTGGAAAAACTTTCGGAGCCATTCGCTATAGGATAATATCCTCATTAATAGATTCCTTTCAACAACCCCATCGGTTTAATTATTAAAGTAGTTATCCAAAGAGAATCGGTAAAAACTCCACCGCTCCACCAAAGCGCCTCCCGAACTCCATTTATAGTTATTCGCAGATCGCTTTGCTATTATACTCCGAAGTTTCGTCAAGTTCACCGAGGGAATTCGATTAATATTGCAAAACATAATTCCGCGCTACCTTGGGGGCCCCGACGAAAGTGATATCGGAATTTTCCCCGTCGAACGACTTCCTCTAATAGATACAACAACCCGGGAAATTACTGAAAGGATTAGCGATGAAATCGAATAGCATTGTACACGAACACGTTTTGTATTTTGCCACGTTGTTACAACTTCGACCTGGGGTTTATTTTGATATATAATTAAATTAGACGTCGGTATGGAAGTGGCTTTGATTAAAATTGTTGCGTAATTGGATTTAATTGTTTTCTGCAACCCCGCGGAGTTCAATTTACAATTCAAAAAATATAGTTGTGTAAATTGTAAAAATCTTCGTGCTAATTGGAAATTATCTTGCATTAGAGTAAGGCTGTACAATAAAGCGATTTGAAGTAGAATTTAAAAACCTAAATAAAGAAATATAATTTCCAAAGGAAGGCGGTTGAATTTTCCTCTCCGAGAAGCGAGGCTTACAAGCGGAATTACACCTTCGTTAATTCGAAACGTTGCGATTGCGAAACGCAAACAAAATGTTTTTTTTTTCCATCGAGAGAAAGCGTCGCGACGGCCTCTCCTTCCTTTGAAATCGAACGAAGCAGGAGAACCTTCATATTTGCCAACAATTCGTTAGTTCTTTGCGAGGAATCGCGGAAACTCCGCGGATGGAAATATGAAGAGGGAAATTGAATTTTGCGTATACACTCACTCCCTATGTAAGAAACAAGTCGGAGTAGATGTATCGTTTCGGGGAGTTACTTTAAATTAATTCAGGAAAGACATTCAAGTTGCAAACAATGTAGAATGTACCCAACTCCCCGGTCGAATTGACCTCGGAAATCCTCGAGAGCCCTCCGGAGGGCGGCGGCGGCTTTCGCTATACAAACAGATAAATTGACCCCGGTTTATCAGCGACTCGAAATCGAATTTTCCTCCAATCTTTTCCATTTAGGAAGCCATAAGGAAAATAACGGTGGAATATCGACTACACTGTGTAATTGATTGTTTTCTTAGGACGTCCACATTCGTGAAATTTGCCGGGTGATTTATGTACCGGAAACGCGACGTTTTCGGGACTAAATTTCGATTGATAGTGTCTGAATTCTTTCTGGAACTTACTCAGCAACACTACAATATTTCTTCAACTAACGAAAATCGTTCGATTACGCCTTAGTCGAAAGATCATCAACACACCACGAGCGATCTTTCAAAATTTACTGGGGAAATGACGAGCAAATTGAGTCGGGAAATTCTGAACTTTCCGTGAGATTCCGGGCTTCTTGGGCTCGTTATAACGTGTTAACAAGTCGGAACGCATCCGCCACATCCAGATTGATGATACGGACGTGGAAATATTACGACCGTTTTTCATCTTTTCCGAATAACCCGTTTACATGACGGGGATTTTCGGCGGATCCGCGAGCTTCGCCCGATCGTTGACCCACCAACAATGCGAGGAATAATAATAAAAGTTTAAATGGGCCGTAACGGCGGTTTATTAACCGGTTAATGGCGACGGAAATCGTTAAATTTTCCCTCCCTATTTCGCGCTTATAACATTAAAGAGATACCTAATTTGTTAGTAATTTAAAAAGCGCTAGTAACTTTAAATCGACGCTACTTTTTTTGTTATGAATAACGCGGAAAACGAAATCGAATTACGAAGAATCGTATATAAAACACTCCCGATATCTGTTCAATATTTATCGGTCGCATAAAACCGCTCGAATATACAGGAACAGTGCGAAAATGTAGCAACATTCGGGTTTATCTGGCCGGAAGCGAAGGTAGGAGAACGCCCGGGCGTTCGGACCGGGGGCGAAAATGGAGTCTTCCGAATTTGATTTATGTCTCGCCGAACTATCAGCGCAACATTATTCGATGCAAGTTCGAAACTCGCAAATTAATTCGCCGGAGTTCGACCGTAAATGTATACATTTCAATTCCACTATAATGCAAATAGATCGCGGCGTAACGAATGGGGCTCCGTTCGTTGCTTTGAGCTACTCGGAATCGTCCAGGTACAGGCGATAAATCGCGCAAATTTCCCACCGAAACAATTTTTTTTCGTGATAAAACAAAATATCGCTCGACGCTCGCCCTCCCGTTTTTATTTTATAATCACCGTCGCCGCGCAAAAATCCAATTAAATCCGAAAACAACCCTTCGAGCGGACCCTTATTCGACGTTAAAACACCATCCATTAACCGCGATACAAGTGAATCGACATAAATACAATATGCGACCGCGGTCCTTTACAAAATTGCTGTTAATTTATCTGGCCGGCGATCGAGAGCTGATTTCTGCTCTCTCACGCACGCTTTATTTGATCCGGGGGAGCCGGAGGGCGGCCGAAAGCCGCCCCCCGACCGCCGAAAGCGATCAATTTCCGAACGACCATTTTGAAGGTAGTTAAGAGGAGGAAGCGAAGAAGTATTATTCGGACGAAAATTGATGAGGTGCGCCTTGTATGTTATGAGCACAAAGGGCACCGGCGATTTCACTAGATCAAAAAAGTTTGCTCAGATTTGCGATATTAATATTAAAGCTGTAGAAAATTCCAATATCGTGTTTCCAAGTAGTTAAAATACTAGTAAAACTGTAATATTTCTAGTAAGACAAGTATTAGAGTAATATAGACAAAAATTCATTTTCCCTTTTCATTATAGATCCTTTTATTTAATTCCGAATTCACCGCATAATAATCAACGGTAATTTGGCGAAAAATGATTAAATTTCATCTACATTCGGTTCGAAAGAGCCGCTCGGCTTTTCCGGCGAGAAAATGCGCCCCATTAGGATGAAAAGGCCCGCGAGAGCGGTTCCGTCATCCGATATCGAGAGTTTTATTTTTCAATGAATATGAAATTTAGCTGAATGAAGTTCGTTCGCGCCCTATCTCGATCAATAGCCGGCCAATCGGAGGAAGAGTCTCGACCGTCTCTGGAAAACGAGGGAACCGCCGCGGTTGGAAACCGTTGAATGGGGCTCCTTTCGGAGCTCCGAGTGTTATTGAGATGGAGGAATTTCGCGAGGTGCGGTTTTCACGGCGTTTTGCATGCCCTTTTGAGAGGTGCTCGGGAATCTCCGACCGTGCATTTTCAATGGCGAAAGGACTGCATTGAATTTTTTTTAAAGACTTTCTCTCGGGGCTGCACTAGTAACGAATGTGCTACTGCATTTTTGTAATAATAGAAATATGCTTTCTTCTTATAATTTAAATGATAGAATAATAATAGGGTGTTAAAGTTTCTTCACTACTGGATAACGAGTATTGAGGAAATGAAAAATACACTTCAACGTGTTTTATTTTTTTACTCGAAAACAGCGGCCTGTACGAAAAAAATACAAGAGAGTTTTTTTGTTACAAATTGAACGAGGAATTTTTTCATAATTGAATTTTGTTCTATAAAAATGTTAATATTACTCGTATGCGCGTTAATAATGAACATAAAATTTTTAATTTTACATCAAAAAATGCATCTCAAAACACACCAAATTTCATTTGAATATCTCGCCTGGTTTCAGAGAAATAAATAAATCTTCGGTTATTAAGAAAAAACTTTAACACCCTATATCTCGATAACGAAGCATTTGCGAACATATATTTTATATAGCAAAATATCATTATTTTTTCATGCATAATCACCCCCAAAAGTTTGTCGTACTTATTAATTAACCCCCTGTATACATATTGAGCCAATTAACGAAAGAGCCACACCCTGTTGCAATCATATCATTCACCCTGTATATTTCTAAGTACACATTTTAGCTTTAACATAGTACGAACCACAATATCGTTAACTATGCGCATAGTATAGAGCGGAAACTAAAAATTCCTGCAACTAATCCTCGAGCAATGCAGGGGGTGAATTTCCGAATTTCGTATTTCGGCGCTCGCATGTCGGGATTATGGTAAATTTGCGCAAAAATGCGAAACATCCCCCATAAACAATTCAGCCTTCCCGGCCGCCGGAAGCGCGGCTTCGCTGCGATAACGACGCCCCGGCAGCCTCACGTCGCGACGCCACAAGGAGCCGCGAAAGAGTATACACAGTATATTATATCGATTGGGGTGGCTCGCCCCAAGACTGCCTACTGTGTCAACTGGCTACGATCAGGGGCGGGGAAATTGGATTTTTTCATCCTACGAATCTTGTCCTATATCCTTAATAAAATATGGCAACGAATAGCAAATTTTTACAGCAACAAAAAGTAGGTAAAATTCTTAGATCATATATACTAACGTGGATAAGTCAACAGCGGTAAACTCTGTTGCCAACATATTCACGACGTACTTTTATGACCCGTCCTTGTTTGACACTCGCTGGTTTCTAACGGTGTGTCTTTGTCTTGGAGCCTTTGACAATTTTGACGTATATAGTTAGCGCCAAATTTAAATATTCACGTTTCAAAACTATTTTAAGATGCTTGTTGTTTACCTCAGTGTTATGTATAAACCGCAAACACTAAACACAAACCAATTCAATAATCAAAAATCCAAATATAATAATAATACGACGCCATGACAGTTATGAAGCAGATGTCAAATGTCATAGTGTCAATGCCAGTGCGAGAAAAGGACGCATCAACATTGCCAAATGTCTAATAGCTATTTCTTATTTCTACTTTTCTTTTACTACAAATAAGTAATCGAGCAGCTGTTTTGTACAATAATTAGTTAATTAAAATGTATACGCATTTAAATAGTATTCCTGCATTTCAAAACAATTATTTTAGATAGTAAATAAAAATATATTTATCGTACATCGTACATATTAAAAGAGTGAAAAATTACAACAAATGTGTGAACCTGGCAACAAGGGCGAATTTTCTAATGTATCTGTTGTATACTAATAAATACGTTCAGATTTTTAAGGTGCATGATCAATTGGCAGACCAAAACAAAGATAAATCTATGCTGAATTCCATAGAGCAAAAAAAGAGAGTACAATTTAGGCATGTTGTAGATGTTGGCAACAGGAACGTAAATGTAATTATTATGGCATTGATGCATCCACGTTAGTATATATGATCTAAAGTAAAATTAAATGTATAAGATACTGGTTTTTATAAATTCGATGCAAAATTAACACCTGTGCAGGGATTTTTAAATCGCCCCTAAACACTCTTTTAACGCCCTGATAAAATTCGAAAAACATTCTCGAATTATCTGCTAAAAAATCGTTTATTAAACGTGATGTAAGCGCAGCTTCGAGGCGACATCTGTTAACATATTGCAGTCGGGCATAATTAAATCTGTTTTCATTCAAAACATAAATTACAGCGCTTATTAACGCAACATTACCATATTAAACTCGAACAAAATCTAGATTGTATCTCGCAAAATTACAAATTTCTACCTACAACATCATGAAACTATTTTAAGAAGATATTATCGAGATGTTCTCGAGAATTTTCCAGTCGACAGCGTGTGTATTTTCGAAATTTCGCAGCGTTCCTGCGAGGAAAAAGCTGTCGGCTTCCGCGATATATGAAATATCTACAAGACTATGAAAATTGCGAAGCCGAGATCCCCCGTTCCGTAATGTTATTCTTCTATACGGCCATTCTTGGAGGGAATTTTTCGCGCTCGACGGAAAATCAATGGGAAACGTTGTTGGGAAACTTTTCACTTCTTCCGAGAGATATAACCCCCGCATTTAGACAGGTCAGTGACTGATTAGTCGCCTTGTATCAGCTCCATTTAGAGCGAAAGACTCTGCGTTTATTACTTGCGGGATATTTATGGTGGCCCGCCGTAAATAAACCGATGATATTCAACGAAATAAAACGGCGTCCATTTAGTTCTAATTAAAGCGTCTCGAAATAAAAAAAAGGAGGAAGCTCCATTACCCTTCGAAAGAACGCAATAAGGAAAAAAGCGGGCATAATGGTATGCGAAAGTGTTCTGAATTAATTAAATTTCTAAGGACTAATCTTTGACAATGAGCGAATATTTCGAAGGTAATGGAAGCCGAGGACAAAAAGGGATCCGCGCTGAAATGCATGAAATTCCGAAATGAGCAAAAAGAAAACTTTCCGCCGGTTTCGGGCGCTTTGGTGTGGAAGTTTCCCAACTGCGAAAAACCCCAGAAAAATCCATATATCTTCAGAATTTTAGCTTCACTCGCAAAATACTAAAAATACCTTAAATTATCTTCACAAACATTTAAATGCTCGCTATATAATTTTCAGTGTATTCATATAAAGTCAACTGAAGCGCTTTATATAATCAAAGAAACTGAGCGTTAGGTATATAAGCATCTTGAGAATGTCGCCAGTTGCGTTTCGTTTCGCGAATTCGCCGAAAGGCACGCTCTCTCTAAGCTCTTTAAGCCCAAGGAATGCGAAAATCTGCTTAGAGGAAATGCCTCCGCGAAATTACGAGACCCGGACATATTCGAAGACAGGAGAAAAATTCCGGGCGCGTCCGAGCAACCGGCGAAAATCGGCGATTTCGTCCGGCGAGAACAATTAAAAAACGCCGAACAAAACGCGGAGATTGCGAAACTTCGGGAAATTGCATTAAAAGTTGCGCGAACGAAACTTCGCGGATCGTTCGACCGTTTTTACAACCCTTATAAAGGCGGGAGAGGCGAAGGGAAAAAGTTAGGTAGAGGGGCCGTTGGATTATTTGGCGATTCTTTCCGCGTAAACAAGATTACAATTTTTCGAAATTAATCTTTTGTCTCTAGACTACTATTATAACTTCTCGAAAAGGTGTTTAAGGAGATCCGTAATTAAACCGAAAGTTCGGGGAAAGTTTTGTAGCGAAAAAATATATAAAACGAGATTTCAGTAACTGAATTTGCTCGGGAGATTTATTTCGATTTTAAGAGGTTTATTTCAATTTTCAGAAACTTTTTTCACGAAAATTACTCTTGGACAACTTTCGTAATATTCTATCTTGCGCTGGACTTATTCAATAGATAATATTTCTGCTTCTGTATCTGCTCATCCCTCAAGTTAATGAATTGAAGAGAGCTCACTTGTCAAATTAATAACATTAATTCAAAAGGAGGAAACTCGCGAATAGAAGAAGTTTGTGTTGTCGAGCTGTTTGCCCATAATTATAATGGATCAGAGTTGAACAACTTACAAACTCCCTAAGTTTACAATGACAAGTTTAAGTGAATCTGTTTAATCCGAAGTTGTAATTTAGTAGAATATTCAGACGGTTGCTTTGTAGTCGAAGTTAAGAAGTTTTTTTCCGCAGCTCTTTCAACAAACGCTTACTTTTTCCCTAACTCCATTTACGAATTCGGAATTTGGAGTATTTTGCCGCAGATAAACCAGTGTTGAAAGTATCCACTTTCGAGCGAATACCGGTTAAATTAGTAAATCCATTTATTCAGTCGTTTCGAATGCATTTATGACTGGTGCAATAGTAGTTAATGGAGCAGATAATTGAATAATTGATTCGAAATTTAGTCGATTATTTATTGATAGCGAGAGAATTGTGGCTTGGAGGAAACATTAACTTTGATGTATAGATGGGCAAAGGGAAGTTTTAATTACCTAGGTATCAAAAATGAATTATTTTTCCTGGGCGGATGAATGTAATGGCCTCAACGACAGCCAGACTTAATACTATTAGAATTATTATTCTAGCAGTATAATATAAAAATGCACTAATATTAAAAATATTTATATAAAATTATTTAACTAGTTAGTAATTGTTAATTTGATTTTTATCTGTAAAAAAATTGTCCTTATTTTTTGAAGCTATAACCGAGTTAATGTGTTTTTTGTGATTCTCCATTTATCATGCCATTTATAATGGACATTGACGTAATATAAAAGGTTGTAAGGGTTATCAACCCCTATAAAAAAGTCGGTAAATACCACGATCAAAATATAGGTACAATTTTGTTAGGTATACATTAAAATTCATATACAAGTGGACGAATACTTACATTTTTTAGTTTTTTCAGCATGGATTTGTAGTGGCACAATAGCGAATAAAGCACAAACAAAAAGAAACAACGTCCACGGAGGCCCAGGTCCTCTATTCCCCAACATTTTAGTCAAGTTTTTCCACCGGAATCACAAAACATACCGCTAAGTCACCGGAAAACCGAAACATCGAAACATACCCGCGGACGTTCCGTGTCAATTCCGCTCGATTATTTCCACATTTCCGCTGGTCCTCCTTCCATGGATTCCCTTTGGTCGGCTCGAATTTGATATGTATAAGAAGCAAGTCGGCGGATATGTGTTGGTTGTTGGTAACGACGAGAATCTGTAGTTTGTGATTTTACGCGCGCTGCTCGCGCAATATCCCACAAAATCGATGCCGACGCCGGCATCGATGCCGGCCATTTTGGCTTTCGAACGGTATCTGTACGAGGGAACTCGAACTAACGAACTCCTGTTTAGGGGGAGACTCCTGCGGGATTTTCAAACGAAGGAAATTGCGAGTTTCCTGTTTAATTGCATGGGATTTACACACCTCAACTACGGATACAATCTAAACACTTCGCAAGTATGGACTTGGGAATGTAAGAGCTAGAGGAATAGTATACAGTTTACTAAACAAAATTGTTTTTTTCCAATACATATCAATTTTGAATCAATGCGTGAATCATCTTAAATAATAAGATGATAATATCAACGAAAACATCATTAAAACTGATAAATAATGCATTTGCGTGGTTCTATTGTGAACGAGCATCAACCGTTCGACGGGCAAATTTCGGTTAGCGCCTGGAAAAAAATTTTCAACGCAGTTTTGATAAGGTCAAAAAAATTAGTAACCAGTTGAGGTCTCGAATTCCTGACGAAACCATCAAAGTTTTCAAATACTGATACTTGGATTTCGAGACCATAAACCAGTAATCATTAATCTGTCTAAATTCTCTTAAAAATCGATCTTTTCTTATCAATTTCGGTGTATCGAAGGTGATCTGGCCTACTTTCGGTAGAGCGAAACGCGATTTTCATTGTCTAAGTACCGTAGATTAGATATCGATGCGATTTAAGTACCTTGTTCAGTAAGATACACAAAAGCATCTTCAAACATCGCCAGTACATTTTTGTAGATATAATTTTTACCACTTTTTGAGAAATTTTAAAACTCCTACAAACTTTTTTTTTCATTCTAAACCCAATCGTCCATTCAAAAAAAATCTATTTATTTCTTTCTATCGAGTCTGAAAGTTTTGTAAAGATGAAAATATATCTAATCATTGTATAAACACAAATCCAACAAATACACTTATCTAAGTATTTCGCTAATAGGATTTATATCATACAGTTAAATACAAGGAAACCTCGTAAAATCCCCCAACATACACAAGCCCCAGTCAGTCCCTTCTCGTTCGACTAATCCCGTCTAAATTAATTATATCGTCCAGATATTCGAAACTTATTGCATTAGAGAAACGGTCGGTTGAAATGAGAGTGTATAAAAGCGATGGAAGTTTCGTCGAAGATATCAATGATATCGAATTCGGGTGGTTTCTCGGTGATATTGTTATCGATGAAAGCGTGGAAAAATTCGAAGAAATCAACAGAGAAACCAGGTGAGTGGAATCGATGTATAATAAAGAAAAAGTTTGGTGGTCGATGTTGTTTGGTACATAAATTGATTTTTAAAAATATGTGATAGCACAAAATTAATCGCAGATCGAAAAAGATAATTAGATAAATTTTTCCTTGCAGATACATATCAAAAATGCACAAGTCCCGACCAAAATTTTGCGAATCAATAGACATTAGCAACGTCGAGGAACCGCGATATATAAAAATAAAAACCGTAGAACCTAACGTAGAAGTAGTAAATATCATTGACACTTGCAGAAACGACGATCTGCCGTCCAGCGAGGAACTCGCCCGTTCCGTCGACGTCGATTTCCCGCCGAAGCAAAAACTGATCGAAATGATCAACCCATACAACGCTGAAACCAGAATGTTGCTTTCCGTCATAAGCTTCGCGAAATACAAAAGCCTGATGGCCGACAAAACGGACCTCATGAACAAAGTCAACGTGCGAACGACCAACTACAAAAACCTCCTCTTCGAAAGATCCACCAGCGTAACCGAAGACATGATCGACGAAATCGTCAACTACCACGCCAACAAAGAAGACAACATGATGTCCCTGATGATGGAGTTAATTTTAACAGACGTTGATTGCGACGATAGGGACGTTTTGCAACAAAAACCCGTTCCGCAAATCCTCCCCCAATTCATTATTACATCCCAAACAAGCGATTTAGGTGAGTGTTATCCAACAATCGCGCGTTAACTTACGAATAAATAATCTACTCAGGAAACAGCCTGCCGAACGGCAGCTCGAGCGAGGGCGAAACGCGCAATAATTACCTGCAGGTATCGAACAGATCCGACATCCTAAATAGCTTAGGCCTCAGCGACGAAGATAAAAGCATTCAGAGTTTCTGCGATGAAACTTTCGAAATGCACCAGGAACTGGCGGATATTAAGAAAAGCTTTCAGGTGAGTGTTGTCGATGCGGAACGTACAAATTCCAGTTTAATCCTGCGGCAGACGAGCCGGCGAGATAAGTCGGAGAGCTTTTAAGTTTTCGTTTCTCCGGCTACCACCTTAAACGAAATAAAAAAATCTCTATCACACAACCTATTACACTTAAATTACTTGTTTTAATTGAACGGAAGCCCGTTTGGTTTCGACGGAGTTCCGCAGATGTTCCCGATGGATTTTATATGGGTATTAATTTTTTTTAGGAGGACGAAAACAAAGTGAACGACCTGCTAAAGCAAGCCTGTGCCTTAAAAAATGATTTAAGGGAAACCCTGTACCTCAACGACATCATCAATCTCTTGGAGGGCCACGTCGAAAAAGTCAAACTGAAGAAGCTCCCCTTTCGCATATTTAACGAACGAATGGTCGAGAATTCCGAGCTGAATCTCATCATATAAAATTCCCATCGGATAAAATTTTCCTCGAATATTAATTGATTATTCAGCCAAAGAGAAAATTGTATTGGAAGCTGTGTTAGATCGAACGAAAATATTTTTGTACTTTTATAAATGCAAATGTAATAAAAAATTATATTATTTCTCATCTTTCTCAATTTCATCTTCAGCTTTTACTTTAAATCATCTGCAACTCTTTTATCTTCTTCATCACTAACTTTTGCACTTTTGAAACTATGGTTTGTCATAGTCTCATAATGCTTCCCTAATATGTTCGACCAGTAATTAAAAATTCCTGGAGCTTTTGGGATGACCATAACCCAACCAATTCCTACCAGAGACATTTGATTAAATCGCTTTATCTATGGCAACCAAACCAACTGAGGCAACTGACAACGAAAAGGCGAAATGGCACTAAAAGGCCTGCAACTTCACGTCCAAAGTGATGAAGAATGGGACGCCCTTCTGCTCAACGACGGCGTCATCGGTAAAACGATTTCCTCGATTCGCTCTTCACGAATTTACTGTTTTTTGTTACAGTCGTGGACATTTACTCGGAATGGTGCGGCCCGTGCGTAGGAATGGCGCCCACGTTGAGAAAATTAAAATCCGAATTCGGCGGGGATCTTCTAGTACTAGCCGTGGTACGTTCTTAAAACCCTTTTAAATCTCCATTCCTCGTAACTCTTTTCCATTCCAGGCCAAAAGCGATAACATCAAAGCCCTCAAACGGTTCAGGAACAAGAGCGAACCAACCTGGTTGTTCATCTCAGTAAGCACCCAATTTAATCCATTTCTCTCCAATCTGTAATTCCTCGCGGCGCTTCCAGAAAGGCCAGATGATGAACCTCATGTTCGGCGCCAACGCCCTAGAAATTACCGGCGCTGTGTTCGAGGAGGTGAATCGAGAGCGACAAGCCAGGGAGAATTTCACCGCGCGCACGGAGGGCATGCCGATATCCAAACTGCATCCGATAGAAATGCACCGATACGACGAAGTCCAGAAGCAGATGAAACTGGCGAAGGAGAAGGAGGAAGCTAAAAAAATGAAGTGCTTCAGAGACAGGAAGGTGAACGAATGCAAGAACGTACTGAAGAACGTATCCATGGGCGTGATGCTGGTATTCCCCTGCGCTAAGGAGAAATACAAGAGTCTGATTAAGGAAGCTTTGAAGGAAAATGATTGTGTTATTGCAGACGAGGAATGCGTAAGTGTTGGAAATGTTACTACGAAATGCTGTTTAGTTTAATTGTAGGTCCGAATGGACGTTGATTTACTGGAAGAAATGTTCTATTTCTACGAAGAAGAGGAACCGCCGTTCGACGAAGCATCCTTGAACAGTTTACTGAACGCCAAATGCATTCTGCTCGCCATCAGGAGCCTTCAAGTGGTGGATTCGTCGGTTTGGGAGGAATTGATGGCGAGAATTGTAAGTAATCAACGAAATTTTCGAATCTGCTAATGTTTATTTGTACGCAGATCTACGGAAAATCGTCCAGAAGTCCTCCAGGCGATCGATCCTGCTTCTATCAAAAAATGCAAACCGATATGGAAGACAGGCAAACTGGCGAAGTTCAAATACTGACCGGAGTTTGGATACCCAAGAAACCCTACATCAGGGCGACGATGTTGAGGTGTTTGCGATCGATGATAATAATAATTTTTCTACTAAATCGTGTAATTTTTAAGGATGTTTTTCCCTAAATACTCCGATAATTTGGAAGTACCCGATCCTGGACCGCTTCCGCCTCATTACGCTATGGTTTTCGACACACCCAAGATAAAATCAGCCCTGAAGATTATGGGCAAGTGGCCCAAAGAATTCATTTATTACGGATTTTTCACCAGCGAAGATCCGGAGAATACCGAGCTGGTGGCCAAAAGCGTGCAGAGATTGGAGAGGCCCGATTACAAATCCAAACGCACTTAGTAACCAATTACAAAACATACTAAACTAAATAATGTTTTTTTAATTTTTGCAGCGAAGAAAAATTGGTTATTTCGGTTTGCAAGAAGAAAAGCGAACTGATCTTAGAACTGGTGCAATTAGGACCATTGTACATGTCTACAACCACCGAAGAAGGAGCCAAAGAAACCGACATGTTCTTCTCCGACGATTACGCGGATTCCCTCTCAGACGAAGAGAAAGTCTTCGTTGGGTCAATAGAAGAAGAAGGCGTAGGCAAAAGAGTGCCGGCCTGAAACCGCCGATTTTCGTTTTACTTTTATTTAAATGAAATAAAGTTTATACCTCAGTTATTTTATTATTTACTGTAATTATTTATGAAGACCTTAATCGTTCGGTTAACACTAACGAAGCGATTTCTCGCTACAACACCAACGTCACGAATCGATCCGTTGTCCTCGATACAGCGACGTTTTGTCAATAATCCTTAACGTCAAAATGGCGAAGAGAGGCGGACAGCTCCACGTGGACGTTTCCAACGACGATGAATGGGACGCCGTACTACTGAGAGATGGCCTTTTAGGTAAAACGAATCACAAGGAAACTGAAACTAGCGAATTTACTTCACTAACATCGCCTTATTCATTCAGTGGTGGACATCTACTCGGACTGGTGCGGCCCCTGCTCCGGCATGTCGGCCAACTTGAAGAAAATAAAACTCGAAGTCGCCGGAGATTCGATGGTGATGGTATTGGTGAGTTAGATTCCATTTACAACTCCTCCATAACGCCTCTACTAAACTAATTCTCAGGCCAAATGCGACAAGATAACCGCCCTGGAGCGCTTCAGGTTGAAAAGCGAACCCACTTGGATGTTCATATCGGTACCCCAACCATTTAACAATCCTCTTTCATAAACGCTGCAAGTGTTTTGATTTCCAGAAAGGCAAAATGACGAATCTCATATTCGGCACGAACGCCCCGGAGATCACTCGCATCGTTCTGAGCGAGGTGGCCAAGGAGCAGCACGCCGCTGATACGGGCCTGGATCAGCGGGAGAAGCTGGAAATCAGCCAGCTGCATCCGATCGAGGTGGGCCGCTTCGAGGAGGCGATGCTGGCGAAGAAGCTAGCCATAGAGAAGGAGGAGGCGCGGCGGTTGAAGAACATCTACGACAGGAAGCGGAAGGAGTGCATGAACATCCTGAACAACCTCGCGCTCGGCGTGATTTTGGTGTTCCCGTGCGCTACCAACAAGTACACCGATTGCGTGAACGACTTCGTGAAAGAAGCGAGTTGTTCGATTTTCGCTACTGAAAGGGTACGTTGTAGTGGAGATTTTTAGTAGACAACTGCACCTTTACCACAACTCCACTTAGGCTGAGATAACAATGGAGTTGTTAGACGAGATGTTTTACTTTTACGATAAAGAAGAGCCGGCTTTCGACGAGATAACTTTGGAGGAAATTCTGACCAAAAAATCGGTGTTAGTCGCTATAAAAGGTTCCCATTCGGCGGATACATCCAACTTTGAAGCTTTAATGTGCCATATAGTAAGACAACTACAACTCAACACACGCCTTATTAACCCCAACTACGTATAGGTGTATGGTAAAAATAGCCAAGGACCTCCAGGAGACCGGTATTGTTTCTACGAAAAAACAACGTGCGAAGTCGAAGACGAGGAGACCGGCGAAGTTCAATTGCTTCCCGGTGTTTGGATACCCCATTCGGCGTTCATTAGAGCCACAATGCTAAGGTTGTCAACTCCATCTGCCACACCTGCCACTTTGTAACCCGAAATTGCAGGTTGTTCTTCCACAAATTCACCGAAAACTTCGAAATACCCGACCCCGGTCCGACTCCACCTCACTACGCGATGGTTTTCGACACGAACAAGATCAAAGACGCCCTGCATTGCATGAGCAAATGGCCGAAGCAGATTTTGCATTACGGTTTCTTCACCAACGAAAATCCAGCCGAGGCCGAATTGGTAGCGAAGAGCGTGCAACGATTGGAATTGCCCGATTACAGAGCCAAACGAACTTAGTGAGTTATTTTCCGCTTCTTACAAGGGCTCATCTTCACGACAACAATTTCTCGTCTTCACCGATTGGGTCTAATTTTGCAGCGAAGAGAAACTAGTAATGGCTGTGTCTAAGAAGAAGAGCGAATTGTTGCTGGATCTGATTGAATTGGAACCGGTTTATATGTCGATGACCACGGAGGATGGGGAAAAAGATAGGGAAATGTTCTTCCCTGATGATTACGCTGATTCGCTGCCAGACGAGGAGCTAGTATACATTGAACCGCCGGAGGAAGAGATGCCGGAGGAAGAAGAGGAAGAGGGCATGGAAGGCGATTAATTGCAGATGGTTTTTTTTATTTTATCTACGTTTTACATTTATTTTAAGTTCGGTAAATTTTATGTAGCGTACGCAATATAAGCTTTCTTACCAACCAAAGAATTCTGTTTGGTTGATCTCCAGTTTGATTGAAAACCTATATAATCATTTCTATTTAGGTGAAATTCAATTTGGAGACTATCGAAGACATGCAGTTCTTCACCGAAGAAAAATTGTCCGAAAGGACCATCGAGGACATCCTGCACGGCAAATTTTGCTTGGCCCTTCTACTGAAGCGCAACGGAGACTTACCGGGCGATATTGATGACATAGTATTGCAAATAGTTTACGGAAATATGAGGAAACCGCCGGGAAGCGAGTTTTCCCCATGCGATCAGCTAACAGTCAAAATCAGAGACGATGAAGACGATGAAACTAACGATGGAGAGAAGAAAATTGAAAACAATTTAGTAGGTACGAATTTGGTATACTAAAAAGTGTTTTATCCATTAAGTTAAGTGTTTATTGCAGGTATTTGGGCGCCCACTGATAAATTAACGAAAGCTTTGGTGCTAAAGCACGCGTTCCCCAACGTGTCCGGTCCATTTAAATTGCCCGACGAGGAGCCAATTCCCTTGTGCGTCGCGATGGCGTTCGACGCTTTCAAAACGAGAGAAGTGATGGAATTATCGCAATTGTATCCGGGCCAAGTGATGACTGTGGGTTTCTTCACCAGCGACAAGCCCCAAGAAGCGACCCTAATTTCGAAAACCGTCGAGGAATTCGACTCGAGATCGACTCCTACCACATAGTGAGAATTCGCGACGAAACGCTTACCCAATTTTACTCATTCGCTAGTTTCAGCGAAGAAAAAATCGTCATCCAATTGGCGAAGACGATGGAGGATTGCGTGCGGGCCTTCGCGGATTTGGGGCCCACTTACGTGAGTCCGGACGTGGATCAAGGCGAAATCGATTGCAAATTCTTCTTCCCCGACGGCTACAACGCCCCCAAGGAGGTGATTCAACAGGTGAAGAAGAAGTTCAAGAGGAAAGGTAAGGGCAAAGCCGCCAACGTTAACCAAGACGAGGCCACTTCGACGGCCACCGTGGATTTGGTGAAGGAGCAAGAGGAGCTGGATCACGAGGAATTGGAGGAGCAAAACAGCGAAGATGAGAAGAACGATGGTGAAGTATTGTTGGAGGAAAATGTGGATGATGAGGAGGCGGAATCGCCAAAATCATCGGCTAGGGAAGCGGATAAGGCGACGTCTCCATTTAGTGATGGTAAAATTGAGGAATGAATTCGATTTTATTTCAAATTTTATCGATAAAAGTCGAGAACTACGATTTACCTACTCAACTTTAAATGATGCAATTGGATAATGTAAATATAACGACAAACTTTATGGAAATATTTATAATGATAACATAAATAACAAATATTTACAAAAAAAACTTATTTAGATTTTACAAGTATTATTGACGAATGCATATTATCACTTTATAGCTAAGGTACTCAGCTCTTTGACGTTACAAGTTTAACTCTAATCACAGCCATTTTAAATAATTGTAATTACAATTAACGTAAATGCGTAAAAAATAATTGTGTACAATTAAAATTTAGGACGTTAAAATAAAGTTTACAACGGTCTTCGTATAAAAATACTAATTTAATGGATTTTTAATTACGCTTAATGGTATTAGTAAATGTATTGTTAGTCGTAGATAAACACTATTTTCGTCGATTTTAGACACTTTTCTGCATTGTATTTTAATTTCTTAAAAGAATTCACGTCTTTTATTCATCAGTCGTTATACAACTTAGCATTACATTTAAAATTTTATCACGAATATATCTTCTACAGGAGTTGTGCCGAGTGGTAAATTTTATTCTGATATCATGTGTAAAATTACCTGCGCAATAATAGTTTTACATCACAGTCACTTCTACATAGGCAGTAAATAATTTTATTGATGATTTCAGAAAAAAATTATCGAATATGTAAATATATTGCAGAAAAACGAGTAGATGAACCGATGAAGGAAATCGCTGTTAAGAAGAAGAAATAAAGGACTAGACGAAACACAAAAATAGCATCCACACTCATGAATCGTTTACAAGCGTACAAATTCGGCGATCGGCGTTCAAAATTGAGCAATTCCGCGTCGTTCCGATCTCCAAGATTCCAGTAATTTTTACTCGAAGCGACAGTCCCACCCAAGTTTCTGCTCGTGTGGCTCCGACCTTGCGTCGAAGATTAAAAAAAAAACAGATACAAAAAAAAATCACCAAACGATTCCAACCGTTTTTGGCCTCCAACGACAAATCGTTCCGGACACATTTACTCGTTACAATTCATCGCACACACCGTTTTCTTCACAAAAACATATCGAATCGGCCTCTTCAATTATCAATTTCGCTGTCTAAGCGATCGGCCAGGATCAAGTGTCTTTGGCCAGGTCGGAGCTGTCGCTGGCCCCGCAGCCTTGGAAGAACTTGACGACGTTGATGGAGACGGCGGCGGGCGTGGGCGGCGTGTGGGGTATCCACTCGGACGTCTCCAGCGGCTTGGCGGGAAACGGCGGGTCCTTCACCTGCAGCTGCTGCAAGGCCTCCTCGTAGGTGGGCAGGCCGGAGGCTATCGTGTAGCTGGGCAGTTCCGATTCCGCTACGCCCGATTCCAAATTGCCGCCGTTCCTGGCTTGGATAACTGCAAAAAGATGAACGTTGTTTGTAATTCGCAACGGTATTGTAATGGGGTGAGTCACGGGCGCTTTGTTTTCGAGTAATTGGGCTGTGTGGATAGCGAATTGGTTCCTCGAAATGCATTCGTTAAATAAATATTTACTAATTTATTAACTTCTATAATTGGCTCATTAATAGTACTATTAATTAATCTTCTTTCTATAAGAAAGAATAATTTAAAACTGTTAGTTTTATGGTCTTCCGTGAAATTGTTTGTTTTCTGCAGCCGTTATTTATCTGTTAATTATTTCGATGTAGGTAACCTTTAGGTTAATAACGATTGGGTGACGTCAATCGAAGCTGATAGAAGTACTAAAAGTGTACAAGCTTGGTTCGATTTTTTTTTGTTATCACACGTCTGACTCATGGTCTTAAGCGTTACTTAATTGGTGCAAGCGACTGAACAAAGGAAAATTTTGCAATTATCTAAGAAAACGATTAGAGGCTTTATCACTTCCTACGTTTGTCCTATCAATTAATTTTATGTTTTACCTGTTTGTCTCGAACTAGCGCGGAATATAAGTTATGCATAAAAGTAGGTGAATTGAAGATAAAAAGTGTAGGTTGGAAATTAGTTGAAGCAACCTTGGAAAATAAAAATTAATATTGTATTTACTAAAAAAAAGTATATTATAAAGCAATGATTAAAATTACATATATACCACATGCATAATTCAACATGTTTAATAGTTTAGTAATACTCTTTTAATAGGCTTGATAATTTACTGAAACCATTAAATTAAACTACTTTTCTTTAGTAGATTTTAGTGGAGTTTTGAACAAATTTGAACAGGTCTCAACCTTGATATTCAACACCTTTCATCTTACCAAACTAATTTTATAACAAAAAAATTATAACACCAATCAAGCGATAAAAATAACACAATTGTTATATAATAGTATTTTCTTTATTGCGAATTTATAAATTGTGATATTACTGAACTTCTGACCTATTTGGTTGTAACATCTAAGTACTTTATAGCATATTTTCCTCGCTGTTAAATAGTTTTAGAATGCAGATTAGTTGCACTACCAATTAAAACTTGGTAAGTGGCTATCAAGCAAAAAAAGGTAAACAACTTTTATTAAATTAACACTTCTTTAGGATTAATTAGCAAACGAATGAAACTTGACCCGGAGGACTGTGCACCAACGTTAACACTTACCAGGTCGCATTCTTGTGAAACCCTACGATTTTACATTACCTTGAACTAAATCTATTGTGCTTTGTACTTACCAACTATTTTAATGACTTTATTAGTAACAATCAAATTGAATAAACTTATTAATTTTTTTCTTTCTGTGTTTGTTAAGTACGCACAATAAAAATTTGTAACGCAAAATGTGAGTAGGTACAATATATTATTCATTATAATTATGATTGATATTTCTTTATGCTGAATATTTCTAAGTTACGCTGAATGTATAAACAACATGCGAAAAAATATAAATATCATTAAAGAAGTTAATTATATTTAGACTGTTACTACTGATGATAGTCGTATTGGCAGAAACTGATGCACAATGAGCTTATACAATTATTAGTAGAATTCCAATTTTAGCTTAACGATTATTTACAAGGATAATTTACTTAAAACGGCCATGATTTTAATAAACAAATACATAAACATTGCGATTTGTTTTGCATCCATTTTCAATCACTTTTTTTCAACTTCAATCCATTTCCACTATAAGAAGCACAAAACGCTACTTCCTTGTTGTTATATTATTGAAAAGATACCAAGTTTTTTATTAAATTGAGTAACACACACACATCTATTATTTAAAATAACGAACATGCATCCTGTCACGTTTCCTTTGTATCTTATCATTGTTAACAAACAAAAAATATTTCAAAGAAATTTTGTAGCACAACCATTATGTTTTGTGTCTTTTAAGAAGATAGTTTATCAGATATATTCATTTCACATGCGGATAAACCTTGAACTATCCTATCGAAATTCTTCGATTATAATTGCAAAGATTAAAATTATTTTTAAAATTCAAGCAGCGCTCGAAAAACTCCCCATTTTGTACGATCGAGTTTGATAAGCTGATGACCGATTGACATACATACGAAATTTACTGTAATAAAGAATAAATAGGAATTTCACTTAAATTGAACTAGTGATATTCGTTTTATGGCACGTACTTCAAATTAAACGGTATTAAACGCAAAATAGTTCGTAAATAATCGTAAATCGTTTAAATATTACGTTTACGGTAGTGGTATTTACAAATGTATCGATAAATATTCGAAAAATTGCAATTATTATTACAAAAACATGGTAAATTCGATACAAAGTGTTTTCAGTCTACTACAGAGAGAAAATTTGCGGATACCCAGTTTTAAAAATATCTATGCAGTTCATTAAAAATCGATTCGTCTGGAGCCACAGACGCAATCGACTGTTTACCTATAATAGTTTAATTTATTCTAATTCTAACAACAATCGACTTTCAAGGTGGAACGATTTATCGAGTTCATAATGTAAATAAAAAGATTTTAAATTACGTAAACTTTGACATATTATGATTATTAGCAATAATCACTTCGTTAGTTGGTTTTTACTGCAAAAATTCGATTAAACCCGAAAACGATCCTCGTGCAATTGATAAGACAAGGTTTATTGCAAAAATTGTCTATAAATCTTGAATAATTATTTTATCTTTGCCGGTTCTCGACCCCACTTTACCTATAACAAAGTTATCGCTAGAAATATTAATATCTGTCATATGCCGGATTCGAACGTTGTCTTTGTTTTATTATTTTTTAGTGAACATTATCTAATCATTTTTGGATTTAAATTAAGCGCTTTAATCCGTAAGTTAGAAATCGTCGCTAAAGTTTAACTTTCTAGTATTTGCAAATTAAATCTCTTCGACTCGCTAAAGCGTTGTAAAACGATGAAATAAAAGATATAATAACCGAGTGCAGTTTTGTACAAAAACCTTGACTAAACCCATTATTCGGTTTTAATTTTGGAAACAGCTGTGGGCTGCTAATTCCAACCTGTTAGATTTGCCACAAGCGTAATATTTTAATATTTAAAGCGAGATATTTGGAAATATTCTAAACGAGGAAACTTTACCTGGTGAATAAAATGCGATTATTCATTCAGTTGCGTGTTAATTTTTAGCAAATAAACTACCGCTGTATAAATGTTATTTGATATTCAAATTAAAAATATTTTGTCGTTTCATTTGGATTAATCGGCGAGATAACGTAACGCAAAAAAACAATAAACAATAAATCGAGACGAATCGATTGCGAAAACAAATTGTTACAAGACGATAGAAATTCTCGATCTTACCCCTAGTTTTCCATTGCTGAAATTTGTGGTAAATCAAACACGAGCACATAAAACAAACACAGCTAAGTACCATCAAAGTCAGTACTATCCCGACCCAAACGTCGGCCAGGAATTGCTCGTATTCCTGATCGGAAACGTTCAATTTGGGCCCGTCGAATTCCGAGGGCTCGATGAATATCTTGGTCAGATTGAATTCCACGCTGTTGAGTTCCTCGCTGAGTTTCGGGGGCAGCTTCAGCTCGAAATCCTCGTCTAGTGTCAGCATTTTTCGACCACCAAATAACCTGCGGACCGGTTTCCAGTTATCGCTAGTAGCTCGCAACGCGTTTATTCAAACACTGATAAAGAAGTCGGGTCGCGTTGATGAATCGAAGTACTCCCACTTTCGACTTCAGCAGTACAAATATAACAACAATGACGCGATATGTCGGCGAGCAATCTTGCTCTTGGAGTTTCGAGATATGTTTTAATATATTTCAAGACATTGTTGCGATGCGTTTTAATTTAGTTAGAGTCTACAAGTCAATTCATTCGCTATTTGTGTAGCTTTATTACTTAAGCTTGTGGTAAATTGAGCAAATAATGGTGAACTCAAAAAAACAATCTGGAGGAGGGTTGAATTGGTTAAATTCGAGAATTTTATGATAAAAATGGTTCCGAAAAACGGTGAATTGCGCGCCGTGATTCACCGTTTTCAAACCGATGACGGCTTACGAGGAATTCGTCCAAAGATTCTTAATTAAATATGAATTTTATCTAATGTTGCCAGTTGCTCATTGTTCTTGAGTCATGCTAATTAAATGCATTAGGAATTTTTAGCCAAAATTGCAAATATTTGCCATGTTTATCACGAAAGAGATCTAATAATCATAAAGATGATGTAATTACGTTAAAACGTCCTGAATAATCTATACAAATTTGAAATTAAAAATCTAACTTCCTCATACAATGATGAATTCATACAAACATATAAATTAGGACAGAAAACGTAGATACTTAAACGTGATTTAGTTTTATAAGTGATACAAAGGCCACCGAATTGACATCAATTTAATGTCCATATTTAATTATTGGTGGAAATTGGGCTCTGCTCCGTCTGGCTCAATTAATTATATCTGATTAATTATGAAAGGGAAACAACACCAAAGCCGGTCAGAGTATAGACAAAGGATTAATAATGCAAGAACAATAAATAATAAATTTCGTAAAGGTGGAACAAATTTGAAGCAAACTTTATACAGTGTGTATGGTATTTAATTGACAAGTGTAGCCATAGGAGGTCGAATTTCTATAGAGATATGGGAAGAAAGTCAAAACAATATTTTGCTATATTTTAGTCTCCTGTAGTGTTTTTTGATGAATTTTATCAACTCTTCATACACAAGCAAATTTGCGATAACCTTTAAAAAAATAAACAATTAAACTATATTAGCTGCGATTCGCTGCTGGAAAATTTGCACAATTGGAAACTTTTTTGAAAAGTTCACCAAAACTTAAATCCTTACAATGGAAATTAAAAATCGTACCTCACGTTAGGATTAAAACGAATTGCAACAAATTAGCCTATTATTATAAAACTATGTAGAAAAAAAATCCTCAGAGTTTCCCACAATTATTTAAATTAAGTTAATTTCAAAACAATATGCACTTTCATTAAAATCGTTACGAAGAAAACTACCTGTTGCTAAAATTCCCTGCAATATTCTGCGTATTGACACAGCGAGACCCAATCGGAGATCGAACATCGAATCAGGAAAATCGTTTTGTGAAAAAATCTTGCGTAATTTTGCCCCATCACGTACTTTCCGTTTCATTGGATGTCGTGAATCATGTCTGAAGCCCAGGGCGTTTCGAGAATAGTAGAATCTACGTGTATACTATAAAATTTTACGTTTCATTCGATCTAGAGGTGTGTCGGAGAAACAGGTTTTTTTATAAATAATTCCAGATTCAATGAATTTGTTCTTTGATCTCTGTAAACAGGTTCAATTAATGGCTGGAGCGCGATCGCGTCACCGGCGATATTAACAGAAGGATTGAAGTGCAAGGTGAAGATTGAACAATACCATTAGGTTATTATTATTATGGCAATTTTAAGTGGTGAAATATCGTAATTGTTTAATTGCGCTATATTGATTTATATTTGCTGCAAAAACGAATTTTACAATAACAAGAAAACAGGAATAGTCCTTTAGAATAATAAACTAAATAATTCAAACGCTAACACCCGGTGAATTAATTGGATTTACGCAAAAAATATTTGATATAACCGAACGGTAAATAACCTCTGTGACAAAAATATCAGCCATTTAATCGATTTGTTTATCGAGATCTAATTTGAATATTAATAAGTAGCACCAAGGACGATGGGAATGTAAGTTCTAATAAAAGAATTTAGAGGAAGATAACATTTTCAAACGCTTACATAATTCAATTACTATAGATTCAATCGAGTAGTAATAGAAATATTTAACTAAATTTTTTTATGAATTTTAAATAACCTTGTACTGTATTGACACTGGGGTTGCCCAAATCTTGTTATGTAAATTAACCGTAAAGCCCTTATTGTTTGCTCGGAGCAAACACTTCTTTTATTTCCCCAAAAAGTCAATACAGATAACACTTGACTCGAGTGTATGAAATTGTAATGAAAACAACAAATAATAAAAAAATAAAACAATTCTATTTTTACCGAAAATATCTCGATTTGTGTCTGCGAAGTGTTTCCTACTCAGTTCATCGGTTTGCTGAAAAAATTCGAAATTCCAAAACAACAACCAGGAATTAATAAATAATCGACTGGAAAGTAAATAATTACACTTCCGTTAGTAGATTAAAGTTACCATCTTCTGTAATTACTTCATCGAATTTTATTCATATTTTTTGTAGGAACAATATTTTTCTCTAAAAAATAACTCGTCAACGTATTTTCAACATGTTTATGTATTTCCAATAAACTGATAAAAAACGCATGATTGAAATGTTTTCTGTTTCGCTGTGTTTGCACCAAAGTCTCATTGGTTTACTAATTGTTTTCATTATTCTAATACATTTTTTTTATTCGGTTGCACCTCGAGTTACTCTAGCCGGAACATTAGCACTTATTCAAATATTATTGTCTCGTTCGAAATTAATTCAAACAATATTCCCGCATTTTATTTTTTTAATAAGCTACGGGCCGAACAGATAAACTGTTTACCAGTCTAGTCTAGCATAATGGAAAAAAAAAATAAAATTGAAAAAAATATCCAAAATTCTACAGTAATTTAATTATCGTGTCGGCGCAACGAGGAATTGAAAAGATCAGACAAAAGGTCAAATTTTGATTCAATTTTCTCGCAAATATCCGATAACGAATTTTTTTGAGAGAACGCCGGTTAATTTTTTCAATAAAATAAATACAACGCATCGTTATTTATCGATTTGGGAATGTCCTAGGCACGTGCCATATGCTGAGTGATTAGTTAATATTATGCTAATTAATCCGACGAATTCTTTGTTCTAACCTGATGATATTCTTCTCGATTCATTCGGTTATCATACGTGCCGATTCGAGAGACGCAATTTGCAGGTAATTGCGATTTAAAAACAATTTCAATTCGAGTAACAAGCAATCTTTTACAAAACATTTACATACTCGCGACGTTAGTAACACCTTTCCGTTGTAGAGGCTTAATGACACAATTTTATAAAATAGTAAATAAAAGTTGCTAGAAAGGAAGTTAAAAAAATCAAAATTATAGTGCAATAATTCTAACATTAAATTCGTAAACGTGAGAGTAATATTTGCAGATAAGGAACAAAAACGTAACTGCATCTCAATAAATTTTACTTACGTCGTTTCCGCGGTAAGAGGAAAAAATGGTTTTCATAAATAATGGAAGTATCGGCGATTTTATTTTTCTTCGGTGCAACCAAGGTTGTTAACTACGCAAGCAACTTCCTCGGTTTGGCGAGCGACTTTTTTGGTTCGTTTGGATCTCTCCGATGGCGCGAGTTAATAATATTTTGTGCGATAAAATGCAATTCTCGGCAATGAGGAACAACATTCCCGAGATTACATGCAAACTGCCATTGATTCGTTTGATATTAATGGGTTTATTAAACGTAAACGAGTGCACATGATCCGTAAGAAAAGTTGTTGCAAATTTTAGATGAATATGATGTTTATGTTTCGAGGTATTTGCTGAAAAAGTGTTACTGGCGTTTGCATTTTTTTTAATTCGTAGAGGTAAATGATCTAAAAAGCGATGAGTACCTGTACAGTAAATCAAAATCAACACCGTGATGTACTTAAATGGAAATGTCAATGAACTTGTTGCCGTTGTCTCTGTGTGAAATATAGCGGGATATTTACATTTTTTTATATCAACGAAATAATAAAAAAATCAACCGTTGAAAGAATCATATTTCGACGGAGGCTAAAATATCCTTCGCCAGGTTCTCAATTCGGTCGAGGTTAAAAAACTATAATTACTAAAATTACGGTCAAAAAACGCGTTTTTACTTTGGGAATGGCAATAAAATGCATTCATTATCCTCTTCCCATATACCTACATAAATTTTACATAAAAGCGTGCAATTTTCTCCGTTTTCCATAAATTTCTCAATAAACCATTTTCCGGTAAAATTCCAAAAATTCGCGAGCACACTCGAAAAATTCAATACAAACACACTATCAGTTGAACAAATATTTGACCGATAAACTCTGTAAATACGAAATCAATAGGCTGCAATTCGAAATAAATTTAAAAAATAAGGTCCACTAAAAATAGTACGTAATTGTTCGATTAATCGAATTTCGAGCGATAAGAAAGGAGAAAACAAAATGTCATGTATGTATTTATTTATTTAAGTATGTAGAATTATATTGTTTACGATCTGTTGGGGATTTTAATGCGAAATCAATAAATATCGCGTTGAAGTTTCAATTATTTTAAAAAACCTTCAAAGTTGAGCTTTACATTATCGTTTTTAAAAAGCACATCGGTTGTACCTACTAACATAAATTTGTTTCAATATGTTATAACGGCACCGTGAAATTTAATTCTTCTTTAATAGGCCATTTGAACTAATTTACCTTTGAACTTTCAAATCTAGTTGATTATTCAAGGTAACGCTTTACTAATAGAACGACTCGAATGTAAATGTTTTTTACACTGATTTCGTTAATAAGGTCATTATTCGGTTTAAAAAACTCAGAAATAACGTAAATCGCACATATTCATTAGGTAAACGCGTAGCAGAAAATAAGATGAAACATAAATGAAAATAAATTTCCTAGAATCTATTAATTCATTATTAATATTCATCAATAACGTATAAATAGGAAATTACTATCAACTTTGTAGAAAATATTCTCTATAATCACTCTGTGTACATGTGATGTATTGTTTACTAACATAATTTCCACATAATTAAATTCACGAAATTAACGATATTTTCGAAGTAATAAAAAAAGGAAACTTACATCGGCGCCTCCACTGTTTAAATCTGTAGCACATGACACTGGAAGAGCACAAGAAACATATACAGCTCAAAGGAATCAACGCCATGAAGATCCCCAACCAGACATTGGTGAGGAACTTGTGGTACTCCCGATAGTTATCGCTCAAAAACTCCTCGTTTTCGCTCTGTTGCATAAAAATCCCGCTGAAATTGAGCCGAACATCCAAAGACGACTCGAATCGTATGTCGCCCGACATTTTCAACACCTTTTGTAGCGCGATTGTGAATAATTTGACTAGCCGTAAAAGTCTAATCGGCGGCAAACATTGCGCTAATTTACACACTGATAAGTGTCAAGGAATCGTTTAGCTGCGAAACGAAATTTTCGAAAAATACAAATTAGCTGTTTGTGCATTTATGTTCATAATCCGTTTGCTAGATGATTCAAATATTTGCCAGTAATTAATTCTAATCCGCGAACGAGAAATGCTTCAATCCGAAAAACAATGCTGCTATCACGATACCGATACGTGAAAACGGGTATGCCAATTTGAAATCTATCACAATCATTATTGATGAGCAAACGTTCATCATTTATAATTGATCATCAAATTCCTTTATCAACTGAAATATATTTAACAATGCGAGTAAAAATTTTCGTGTACAATTGTCATTTGCCATTTCTAACAAGTGAAAAAGGTAACTAGATAAAAGTAAACTAGAAAAAAGAAGATTTATATATATTTTTGGATGATTTAATTCTGCTTTTTCAACATTTTCTATCATCCCTTGTTAATATTAAATTAAGTTTTGCAGGTACTAATCTATTTAGTGAATTTATTTTTAAAAGTTGGCCACAATGGTTGTCAAGTATGACGACAGTAGTGACGTGCATTGACATTTGTTTTGCACCGACTGTGATAGTTTATATTCTTCTATCGAAAAAACGTGTAATCCGGACGAAAAATTTATTTATTTCGATAATACTTGGGTCTTAATATAAGATAGTTCTAATTATTGCTACGACACATGAATAATAAATACACTATTCAACAATACATTTACTAGTTGCTATAATTAATCACTTTAATTTTGGTAATGATTACAAAATAAGTGTCTATACAGTACTATAAATATGTATCCAGAAATAAAAAAAGGAAGCATGTTTCGTGTATAAATAAAAAGAAACGATAATTACAATGCTTTATACAAAATCTCGAGCTATTTATTGACTAGTAGAGTCTTCATAAATGATTGATTCCCACGTGACCAAATTCGAAATTAACGTAGTAAATTTGTTATGTTTATGTTGGTACCCAAAAAATAAGTTACGATAACTGTCATTAATGTCAAGTCAACGTCAACTCGATGAAATCTCGCTTGAAATAACGTGTTTTGATTTGTATTCAAAATAGGGACATTTCTTGAAAATAATAACAACAGTGCACTTTGGGTTGCATAAATTTTTAGGTAACGTGGGAATCTATCATTTATGAAGTCTCGTATTTACGGAAATATTAAAAATATGCCTTTATAGTGTAAAATTAATAATAAACATTATAGAAACAAAAAACTGTTCGTTAACGAAAATACAATTACTTTTTAAACGATTTAATGATATATCAATAGAACAGTTTTAAATGCTTCGAAATGGCTTAAAAATAACGAAGTATATATTTACTGGATATGTTCGCTTAACCGCCGGTTACAGGATTTAAAACTACAATAGAGATAAACAGGACAATGTTAAGTAATACAAAATTTTCAATAGTAATTAAACAAATCAATTATAAATATTTATAAATGCGACTCAATTAGCTACTTGTTTTTAACAGTGTTCGAAGTAAATAAGCGTAATTCAACAACAATTGTTCCAAAATGAAAAATATCACAGACAATTAAAAGGAATAAAACGACTAAATTAGATTTAAATCGAATTTATCAGTAATCTCCGGCGTATTTCTTTGGTGTAATGAATAATAATATTGTTATTTAATCCATTTAACCACTGCATACAATTTAGATTTATAATTAAAATTACCATTGCCCTGCTTGATCTCCACCACACCAACATATAATAACCAAAATCACTATATTATACAGGATGTCCTACGCATTTTTAATTTTAAATTTAACAAATCAACGCTCGAAACAGTCTCTACTGGAATGCTGGTAATTTTGGAATTGAATGATACAAACGTTTCATTGAGCAAAAAAAATAAGTCTACTCAATGGCAATTAAAATACGCATGCACAGTCTTCGATACAATATTTAACTACTCTAAAATAACGGTTTTGTAAATTAACCAATTTGGCGCCATTACACGAGGCGAGAATAACCAATCCATAAATAAATTATATCACAATACAAATATAATAAAGAAAATGTTAAGGAAACATTGTAAATCCCCGATAAGGTTTTATCATTAAGAATCTGATATACATTACTAGCACCCAAATAATGGTACGGTAATAATTTTTAATATAAAACATTATCAGGTCACCAATGATATGATAATGAATATGGTCGAATATTTATATTAACATTATTAGAAGTCAAATAATAAAAAAAAAAACGTTGTTGGAAGCTTAATGTGCGTTACATAATTCGCATGTACAATCAGCAAACCCGCCTAAATTACAACACACATAACTCTCTTGTAAATGGAAAATTCAATACTAAACTATATAAAACAATCAACGTTTACAACAGATCGTTCCTGATAATTAAACGACAATATATTTAAAATATTTCACGTTTAATCCACCTACGTTATACACCTGATATTTGACTTCTAAACGCGTTTTGCTTACAGTGATCCCGACAAGTTATCGAAACGAATGAAAGTATCTTACAACGATTAGGGACAAAGGGAGAGAGATGAGGATTTATCAAACGTTACTATCGAAAACGGGGGCGCCGCTAAAACTGATCGGCTGAGCGTGAGCGACAAGATTCGAACGCATACCACCGGCCTGTACCGGATTATTCTCAGCGTTCGCCGCCTGACGCATCTCCTCGGCACTCGCCCTAAAATGAACACAATTTTTCTTAGTACCAGTGTATATTTTTCGGTGTAAAAACTACTAATCAAGCGTTTAAACAATACTTACTCGTACACCAACCTATTTATGTAATACTCAAGCGAAACATGTAAATAGTTCATTCGATAAAAGCTACACAACTACACAGTACTTATACACTGTGTTATTTATAAGATGCGACATAGGGATTCCTGTACAAATGTGTCAAAAGCAAGCTAACTTTTTTACCAAATAACGTTCGTAAAAAATAATGACAGTTTTGAAAAGATCGTCAATCTTTTTTCTTTGGCATTTTTTGTTTTTTTAATGTTTTTTTTGTCAAGAATAAAAATATGGCATCATTTTAAAGGCTCTCCCAACTAACGAGAATTTGCGTTATTAAAATTGACACTTACTTGTCGGAGCTTTTTTTTAAATAAAAATAAAATTATATCTCAAATAAGCTCGTTTTATTTTAAATATTTCTATTTAACATTTTTTAGACAAAAATATTAGAAAAACCCAAAAAAAAAAGAAAAAAATGTCTTTACTGCGCGGGGATTGAACCACATTACTTCCCGCTAAAATTTTTAAATTTCAGAGCGTAAACCCCGTAAAGCCCATTTTACAATTATTAGATAGTGACATAAAAATGACACATTTATGACGTTTGACTTTTTTCAACTTAATTACACATTTTCTAATTAAACCAGAACGAATTTAATAAAATTTAATATGCATTTCGACTTATTTTTTGACGATCTTTTCAAATCTGTCAATATATTTTACGAACGTTATTTAGTAAAAAAGTTATCTTGCTTTTGACACATTTGTACAGGAATCCCTATGTCGCATCTTATAAATAACACAGTGTACAGTCGGTGTTCTAATATCTCGTCATTTTTCATCATCGATATTCGTTTTGCACCGACTATATAAATCAATGAAGCTCTCTAATCTGTTTAGAGAGTAACAAACTCGCTAAAAAACGTAAAAGAAGCAAGTTAAAATTGAATAGCAAGCGCATAGCACCGAACCGCAACCACTCGACATGCTTATACATGCAAAATAAAAGGTAAATGAAATAAATTAATTACATGGTTAGATATTTATGTGGGACGCCATACGTCCGGATCCTCCATGAGGGTGGTATGGTGGTCGGAATGACCGATACCGGTCGGTGAAGTTACCATGTTAGGCGACGCCACGGCAGCCATGTCTTCTCTAGACCCTCTGAGAGACACCATGTTAAATTGATAGGGTGAAAAATAAACGTGAAAATGAGTTATTTCTAAAACGCACCTTCGACACACCAAAGCGAAATGTACACAAATATTCCAACACCTCGATTGCTCTGTTAGTACTTGTATATGTACATTTTTTTTAATTATTCAATAACAGATGGATTGTACAAATATTTTTACCCGCTATAAGCAATATGTACTTACTTTTTTCCAAGCGCCATCATTCCGTATAGAGCTCCAGTTAGAAAGATGAAACCGGAACCGAAAAACGAAGAAATCCCAAACGCAAATATCAGTGGAGGTAGCGACATCCTAAAAAAACCACAAATTACCCTAAAATATCTATCGATAAACTAGTACTTACAGAACGTAAACAGCTGCCCTGTTCCAGTAGGGTCTCGAGTCAATGAAATCCGCTAATCTCTGTACGTGATCGATGAACAAACAACAACAAGGGGCTTCGCAGCAAATTAGGACAAATCCGGCTAAAATTTGCCATATTCCACCGATTATGTTAACCGCAGAGAAACTTATGCAGACCGAAACTCCCAGGGCCATTGCAACTACGTAAAGATAAAATCCCCTGTTAATTTAATCGTGTTTTTGTGTTTATTGAAGATCATATTACATCATAATCAGCTTACTGATGTGAAAATTACACGACTACAATTCAATTTAGTTTTAATCGAATTATCCCAATGTAGATGTAAAAAGGAGTAGGTAGATTAACTTACGGAAGCCTCCCACTGTGCCAGCGGCTCGGCCTGAGAATTTCAACCACCATGGTACGTCGTCTTTAGCAACAGGATCCTGCCCGGGACGGGCCATAAGGGCCGAGATTTTATCTTGAATTGACTAGAAACACAAACGAAATCAATATAGTTCATTGCGCTTTTTAGTAATTGTTGTAATATTACCATTTCGTGTGATAAACGGGAATAATAACGTTATAAATTGTTAAACGACGATCACTAATCTTACCCCCTGACTGGAAAACAAATTGTCAATACTATTTTGTCAATGTCAGTTATGTCAGTGTCAAGTGTCGAAGTCATATGGATGGTCCAGGTACGTTTTGTTGTATCAATTTTATAATAAATTCATGTTTCTAAAAAGCCAGAAGTAGATAATCCATCTTAAAAACTTAATTTATCAAAATTGATAAGTATTAAATAATATCAAACGCCTTTTTGGTTCAATTTAAAAAAAATGGTACCAATTATCGTATAGGTAAGAGGCAGCCGTTTAAACAATTGACGTTTATTCGACAATTACTGACATGTGACAGAACATTATATAAACATTCGTTTGAAAGAAAATTGGTAGATTTGTTTGAATTTGTTGTGTTTCACAATATTTTTATTAATTGCGTATTTTAAATCTTTATACTTCATCAATGGATATTTTCAGAAAAATATTTGGGTTGAATAGGGATGACGAGAGAAGTGAACGACAGTAAGTACATTTTAATTTCCAGAACATTCTATTCTAGAATATGCGAATTTTTTAGATATCGAAGAAATTCCGAAAGAAACGACTTTCTACGCGATGAAGAACATCCGAACGACCACTTTTCTAGAAAGGGCTTCGATATTTTCACAGATCCCCTACAAATGCATCAATATTTCGAACAAGAAATGAACAACATTTTGAAGAGCTTCGGCTTTCAAGAATTCGGAAACTTCTCTCAGCAATGTGAGCATTTTTTTATTACTACATTAAATAAATAACTTATTATATTTTTCAGTTGACTCTACAAATATACCCGCTTTAGAAGCAAGCCCAGATGATTTACGAGATCAATTTTTAAAACCTGGTTATGTAAAACCCGAAAGTCCTTCTGATATGGTCGATAAGGACTTGGATGAGAAGTAAGATGAAACCTATAAATCCTTTGTTATCTATCTTATTAATTAATTATTTTAGAGTCAAATCTGGCAACTTTGATTCACTACTAAACGATAAAAGTACCAATATAGTACCTTACAAGCCTCCATTTTCTGGAAATCGATTTTTCTCTCACGGAACTTCCGAAAGTTATAAATCGATTGCAAAACCCGACGGGGTAAGATTAAAATTCACTCTATTATGAATGAATTTTTCTTCTAAATTGTTATTTCAGTCAGTTGAAACTCATCGAACGAAGCGAGACTCCCATGGTAATGAAGAAACGACTGTTTGTCACAAAATCGGGGACAAAGAATATTGCGTAATAAAGCAAAAAGATGCCCAAGGAAACGAATCGACTACTGAAAAATATGTAAACATGTCTGCGAATGAAAAGGATATATTTTTTAAACCTAACAGTACTCCTATGCTTCCAAGTAATAATCCAGATTCTGGAATTCCATGGGATAAATTCTTTAAATAAACCTAATTCAGCTGTATGTGAGTTGTACAGTCATGTAAAAGTTACCAAAGATTTTAATTTACCTAATTAATAAATATATTTTACTAGTTAATTGTTGTTAATAAATATAGAAATGAAACTACACCATTTCTTTCATTATTTATTGTAGTTGTAGGTAATTATTGCAATTGTTACGCACAATGATAACATTTTACAAAATATATTAGATACAAATAAGTTAGATAATAAGTAACATTGATGTCTACTTATAAATTCTCCATTAAAAATGCTAAAGCTTTTTTTTACCTAATATTTTTGGGCAACTCCATTGATGGTATTACATCAAAATAATATTTTTGTAGTGCTTATATAATATATTTTAGTGCTACATTCACGAAGCGAATTTTGTGCGAGACAGAGGTAGGTATCTAATTAAATTCCTTTAATTTATTGGTATAGTGGAAACTGAGTGGCCTAAAAATATTGGATGAAACAATATGCATTTCTTTAAAAAAAACTATTAAAAGTAACAAAATATATTTCATCGTTCAAAACGACTGTTAAAAAGTGGACTTTTTCATTAGTCTTCAGTGGTGTTTTATTTTAGGCTTCAGTGTTGATCTAGGTTTACATAGTCTAAAAAATTAATAATTTAAAATTAACAATCAGAGTATAATAATACAATAATTTCGAATATAAACATTTTAGCATGCGTTGAATTTTTGTGCGATCTATTCTACTTACTTACATTAGAAAATATTGTGTGCAAGTGTGAGTTTAAATGTGAAGAGAACTATCTGTCACCTTTATAACGACTCCTTCGTCATCTTCCTCTTGGCACGTGGAAAGTCTCTTTTCCAACAACAAATCTTCCTTGACTTTCTCTTCCTTCCTGCATTGCTTTTTCTTCTTGAATCGACTGCAAGTACATTTTATACATATTTTTAAGCGTGGAGATTCGACCACACCTCACCTTTTTCCTTTGGGGCTCTTCTTCTTGGGCTTCTCGCGCGCCTGGTTGTCGTTCACCTGCTTCCATATACCCGTTTTGTTAACTTCTTCGGATATGTTGATGGCGGAAAGGGGGATGTTCATCACGTTGCCGTTGGCTAGCGGGATTTTCAAGTTTCCCGCTCGCTTTTCGATTTCCAAGGAAGCTTCTCCTGTTTGAGCCTGGCAAAAATACAAATGTTATTAGTTTTTAGTACCTACTGTGAGGGAATTAGGTTGGTGCTCGTTGCGGATAAAATGTGCCATTTTTATTTTATAAATACAATATTATTGTGTGGATATTGGTGTTAGAACTTAGTTGTAAAGGTAAATTAGAGCGGAAATAAAATAAAGTACAGAAGAGGCAGGTTCAAAGCAATTTGGTTTTTGTTGTTATATTAAAACTTGGTTACTTCGGGGTTACTACAATTAGATACATCAAGAATTTTTATAAACATGTTGAGGCTTACTTGCGTTTAAATGATCGCAAACCCAGCAGGATAAGCTGGTGTGTCTGCTTCAAAGCACCAATAATAGACTTTAAAATAATCTATAATACTTACTGTAAATAAAAATTGTGAAATATTGAATTTACCATTCTTGTGATGGTACAGTAAGTTAACATGCTCCCAAATAAACCTACCCTTCGACTCCTCAAACAGATACAACCTAAGCGAAATAAATAATAAATAAATAAAAAAATAAACGAATAAGAATTTATTGAAATAAACATAATAATAAAATATAAATAAATTTATAACTAAGAACAAAGGTGGGTAACAAGAAACGTAGCCGATGGAATGTGTTCGTAATTATTTTTATTTTGAAATTCCAATAACTGCCTAAATACTGATAGGTAATTTGCTAATTATTTTTTACTGCTCACTTAATTTTTCTACATTTTTCTTTAAAAACATCCCATAAAAAAGTTAAAGGAATTTCAGAAGCAAATATACGCTATATTTAGTTTGAAAATCGAATTGAATCACATTTATTGATATGCTTTCGGTGAGTACATTTAACAGGAAGTTTAATAAAACAGAAAATATAAGAAAATTAAAATAATCCTTTCGCAGCTGTTCGCAACAATTTTTTTTTCATGTCCCCTAAAATTGCAATAGTTAAAGTACAATTTCCGGAATCGTTGAATAATATTTTAATAGGCATGCTAATAGTTCAGTAGTAGATAAGTTTTTATCACTAATAGGAAGGAAACATCGAATGATTGTCTGCACTATATGGTCCCTATAAGAAGTCAGTTTATCTCAATTTTTGGCACACTTAATAGAAATTAATATCCGTATCTTGACCCGTATTAAACATTTCCCAGTACAACTTTAAGTAGTCATGGAAGATTACTCTTATTTTAGAGACTTATTACTGGTACATATTGAACATTTCAATCTCCTTTCCTGAGTAGTTTCTGCGTCTGCTATAAAATATTGTCAAAAATACTCTTAACGACTAAAATAGCCAAACACATACCATTAGTCTTAAAGGCACTATATAAAATCAAAATACAAGCTAATATGGCCTATCACGTTTATAGGTATTTAAGAATTTTTTTGAATGATAATTCACGCTACGATCGGACACATTAAGCTTCTACGGCATTCTGATTGCATTTAACGTACTCCCGATGAGTTATCAATTTCGGCCCTAGAATTAATTTCGATACATAACGACAGCACCCCACCTCCTCGTCTTCCAGCTGCTGTCTCTTATTCTCCGGCATAACGTCGTCCAATATCTTCAGTTCTCTCCTGGTGAAAACCCAATCCAGCGATTTTCTGATGCCGATCATCACCACTAACATCAACGGAAACAAGATGGACGTTTGACTGAACGATTTTATCATCCACAGGCATATAAGGCAAGCCAGTTGTATGAGCGTAAAGATATGCACCTTTTTTATCGGAACCTGCAACGCGCAAATTCAATCCAACATTTACAGAATTGTTTAGTACGTACCTGTCTCAAAAACATATAGTCCGGTTGATATTTGTTCGGCATAAACATGATGAGTATCCTATCGAAGAACTGCAAGCCTTTCAAGGAGGATATCCCCATGTAGAGGAACACCCCGTACAACACCGGCATCGGGATGTACCCCAACATAGGAGTGATAAAGACTGACAGTCCGATGGACAGGAATATCAAAATGTGCGTGACCCTCTGCTCTCTGACCCCCAGAAATTGGGGCTTGTCCCCGGGGGCGGCGCACTCCGACTCCATCTTCAGCGAGTGCACGTGGTTCAGCGACAGCACCGTCGCCGCCACGAACCAAGGGAGCCCCATCGCCGAGCAGATCAGTATCAGAATCGACAGCACGAACAGGTCCAAATGGTAGCCGCAACCTATCCAAACAATCCACGTTTAAACCTTATAAACAAATCATTTGTGTAAACACTCGCCTTTCTTCAATTTGAATTCCTTCCGATTGACGATAACGGCGGTGATTTGCTGGTCCATGAAGATGAGGATGGTGCCCAGAAGGGCCGGCGGCAGCGCCACGAACGCGGTGTAGATGGGATTGTGGTTGAAGGGGTGTATGACCCACCCTCTGTCGGGTAATGTAGGCTTGAACTCGTGAGGGACTTCTAATTTCGGCGTGTCGATGCCCACCATTATGTCCAGCAGTGTGGTTGAGCATATCGCTATGATCACGGCGAAATCGCTGATGAATTGACGGACCTGCACAAGTATATATCTTGGTGATTAGTGGATTGTATTACAAGAACTGTTACTTACTTTAGAGGGGAAGAACAGGGCGTTTTTGAAATCTTTCAAGTGGATAGATATTATGAAGGTCGCGAGGACGAGCAGAATTGACATCAGGTAAACGTCTGGAGCGTAGGCGGGCTTGAAACAACCCTCCGAGAGAGTTCCGTTCAGTTGCAAGCACACCGTTTGGTTAACGGCGGAATTGTTAGTAATTTCTGGCAAAAGAGGACCGGTTCCGTTCCAAACGCACTGGCAATCAGTTAAATTTTCTTGACCTTTCACGTATATCGGATATTTCTTTCCAATCGCCAAAACATTATCCACAGCCTACGAACCAATAAAACTTAAATCAAATAACAAACCAGCGTACAATAATCTAATACCTTATAGATGAATATGAAAGCGATGAGAGTGGCGAAATTCTCCTCGGTGAATCTGGTGATGTAACAGACGAAAGCACTGGCGTCGATAGCCACTAATACCATCAAGATGAAGGCGATCCAAGCGCCTATCCAAAATCGAAACGACATGTAATCCCATTGCATGGTCGAACAAAAATCGTACACAATCGTTTCGAATACCAATACCGGTCCGGTGGATCCCAGAAGAGTCAACGGTTGCCCGGAGAAGAACCCGTAGCCGATGCCGCACACGAAACCGGACACCAGCGATTCCATCGCCGCCATATTCTTGCCGGTCGCCTCCGACAGCAACCCCCCGAACGTTATAATCGGCGACAGACAGGCGAAGTACAAAAATATCCAAGAAGCCACGCATTGCATGGCCAGCGCCTCTTTGAAGTCCGACCAGTAGAAAGGCAGTTTTCTCCTAATGTCGTTCCGCAACCCGCCGAAGAGCACTCCAGTCCGGGCCAAGCCGGACTCCTCGCGCAGCTTCTGCTCTTCCTCCTCCTCGTCGATCTCCTCCACGAACTTCTCGGGCGGCCGTTTGCGCGCGTCCTGCGAGGGAATGGCGGCTGGAGGTTCTATTCGAATCGCAGGATCCCACTCGCCCGGAGGTAGCACCGTCACGGCGTCCAGGAATTCGTCCACTCCTGCTAGTAGATGGCTGCGATTGCTCGCTCTGTAGGCGACCTCGTGGAATACTTCGTCGGACATTAGCGTCGCCATAGCGCGGCCGATTTCGTGGTAACCTACACCGAACAAATCGTTATAAATTCCTGTTGGGTTATGGGAAGTTGGAAGTGTGGACCTGCAGTGGCTGTGGGCGGACCGAGCAGGATGAATAGGAACCGGTTTGGCACTGGTACTTCAGTCAAGTCGCCCAAGATGGTGGCGGTTTCGAGCCGGATGAAGGCGGAGAGGGTCTTCTCCAGAAAGGGGACTTCGCCGACCAGGATGTTGCTGGCCTCCGAGCCGGGTGGGATTTTTTTCATGAAAGCCAAGTTGTGTTGGACTTCTGATAGGTCGCCGGAGCTGTGGTTCCTGCTGATCGATACGTAGCTGGCGCTCTTCTTCATCGACGGGGATTTCTCGATGCCTGGTGAGTCGGAATTTTGGATCGATTAGAACGCAAATGAAACAGAGTGTAAATAAATTACGAAACCAACGTTGTGTGAATAATGAATAATAAGTAAAGCAATGAAAAGGGTAATTCGCAAATCAAATTATAAATGTAAATAGAATAACGAAAAATATCTACAGGTGAGTAAATTTTGTTTACCGTAGCCGGGTACACCGAGAAACTTTCCAGTTTCGGTTTTCCCTGACGACTGTTCCGAAAAGAAATGCTCGTCGACTGTAAAGAACAGAAATAATTCGTTTAAAACATTCCGATTATTCGATTTGGGAATTAGCGCCGTTTTTTTGTTAGGGATTCCACCACCGTTCGTTAAAATGTTTGCTGATTATATTTAGAACGTTACAGTAAACAATTACTGTAACATTCCAAGAAACAAATCGCTTTTTTACTGGTTAATTTTTTTTAAATCTACCTGGTATCGAAACGTAAGAACCATTTTTTTTATGTTCTACGGAATCCATTTGCAAAATTTCTTTTTCCTTCGGTGGGGCGCTTACGCATAACAAACAACTATTTTCTGAAATTAAAAAATCCTTAACTCACGTTCGATAAATTCGAGCCAAACGAGAATCGCGCTTACTTTTAGACGAAGAGTGGTTCTTCATTTCGTTGAACGATCTAATGAAGGGCAACCCGTGATGTTTCTTCTGGTGCTGGTGCTGATGCCTGTGCCGCTTCATCAAAGTCTCCTTAACTTTACCCTTCTTATCGAAGGGCAAACTGTTGTTGTTTATCATATTATCCAACACCAAATCGGCGATTTGCTCTATACTCGAGGCCTCCATGTCCAAGATCACGGTCCCGTTCAGCAGCAAACTCCTCAATTCGAAGAGCGAATGCAACGACAGAGTGGCCACGTGCGGTTTCGACCATCTGTTGCCGCCCTCCTCCACGTCCTCCTCGAATTTTATCCATCGGGCGGTTTCCTTCCATTCCATTTCGTTGCCGTCGGTGACCAGCTCCTCCATTTCGGAGAAGAGCGGATGGACCTCGTGCCTGTCATTGTTGGCTTCCTCGCCGAGGATGAACTGCACTCGTTGGGACGGCGGTGTGCCTAAACATTCGTTTAATTAATCCTTTGGGAGGGTCTGGGAGGTGTGGAACAGTGCATAAAAATTGATGATATTTGTTGTATAAAGTACAAAAGGTAGCGTGCAATGCATGATGAAGATGTTGATGGTGCTGTAAAAGATTATTAAGAGTGGATTTTTGTTTGTCCTAAATTGTGAGTACCTGCACGCTTTATGAGTTTTATTGTTCGATAAAAAAACATTTATATGGAAATCCCGTTGATACAAGTGACACACATACATGCATTTAAATAAATACGCGTATAATCGCTATTGATTTGTACAAAATTGCTCTTGCATTTAAAAATTTATTGCCAACAAGTCATTGACCGATAATCAGTAAAATAAACAACGTTTTATTGATGTCTATAATTTCACTCCTAAATAAATTTCTTTTGGGAAAGTTTTACATATTTCGGATAATCTGGTTATAACTGGTTAACGAATGTAAACCAACAATATAATGAACTAATCGAACAACGAATAATATCACAACAAACTACAAAATTGCAACTAACGAAAAACATAATGCATAGCAATCTTATTTATTCCATGTTAGAGCAACCGCTCCTAGAATAAATGAATCATAAGTACAGGATTTGAAATGAGGGAAGTTGTTTGCAGATGTCAGTTCCAATAAAATTGATGTAAAGAATACGGGCCTCGTGTTTGCACTAACGCGAAGGTCGGGAAAAATAAATCTCTCTTCAGCGGAAAAAAACTTTGATATATTCCAAGTACGCGGCGAGCAATTCGAGTTTGCGGGAGTTTTTATTAGAGTATCAATTAATACTTTCCCGCAATTGGAAAAAGTTCGCTGTATCCTCACCGGGATGATTTATGAAAAGCTTTCGTTTATTACAGAAGTTGCGATACGTGAAGATATAAAAATCATCAAGCCATGCACATAAAGATAATAACTAATAAGATAATAAATTTTACATTATGAATAATTACGAAAACTGTTACAATAGTTGATTGTGCAGTTTCCGCAATTGAAGACGTGAACTATTGATTGTAATGTTAGAAAACTCTACGATTATGCAAATCGAAAGATAAATGAACAGTGCTGCTGTCTAAATGAGCGTCTAAATGCGATGATAAACTCTTTTGAAAGTATACATAATTCATTCGATGTAGAGCTATAAAAACATCGATAAAGATTTTATGTGGGTGCGAGAGAACAGAATTATTTTCACTTCAAACAATGATGTACATACGAGAGTCTATAATAATGATGGTTTTGTCATTGCGATTGAATCATTTTTATAAACACTAGTAAGTACACTATCCAATGCTCTTACACGTTAATGTATCATCTTCTGAGATACTCAATCCTCTTCTTCTGGACATAATCGTACCTAAAACGACAGAGGAAGGTTTCGAATCTCACATTTTTATCAAAGATCCTTAAGTTTAACCATGCAGGATGCCTGAATTCGAGAGCTCCTTCGGTATATTAATCTTTACATAAACGAACGAGCTTTATGTAAATCAACAACACATTTTCTCGAAAAAACCATGCGAAATATTTTCCTAAATTATCTATTTTTAATCATATTAGGTTTTAAAAATAAATATGCAACGTAAAAACATCCAGATTAATGCCAATTGATTACAGCAACAATACGTGTAGGCAGTCCAGACAAAAAAATAAACTTGACTCTAATAAGAATGTCGGAAAGTTCAAGATCAAAGGAAAGTTTCCCTCCAAGTTTTTGCTCCTCTCGAAACTTTTTCTCGTTTAAAGAATTTTAGATTTTAGCAAGCAGAAATGTAATGAAACAAAAAATTCTACCCCTACATAAAGAATCGTTTAACAAAAAATTGTACAGCTCTTTAAATTTCGTTTCCCAACTGACGCGAAGTAGGATCCATCCAGATAATAACAAGAACTTCGTCGATACCGATACATCCACAAAACGAGCTAATAAAAAACTTTCTCCATGCATTAAACAAGAAACGAAAACACAATATACAGTGCTAGTAAAAAATCTTGTACAATCATGCTACGAGCTGCAGAGGATTTTTTTTTCGACTAGCAACTTACTGGGCCTGCTCTCTTCTTTGTTCCCGGATTCGGGGGCGAGTTCACCAGGGCTGCGGTGTCGATGGTGATGGCGACGGTGCGAATGCCGCCTCTCGACTGGTATATGCACGCCTATAAAGACACTGTGAGCCCGGTGACCTGGCACACAAATCCAAATTTTTACTATTTATACTTTGTCCAATTGTCGCCAATACAGACGCGACTATTAATGCTATTAATAGTATTCATTGAGTATTTGTTAGGAAAATATTATTCGTTTGTACTTATAAAAAATTGCAGTGAATTGCTTGATATCTTCTAAATTCAAGTTACAAGAAAATTTCTCCGTTTCCTTCATCTCTTTTATGCAATTTTTCTGGTCTCTTGATTCTATTTTTTTATTGCTGCCTCGGTTGACATGCGGCTTATTCGTGCAGCTAATTCCAATCTCCCATGAAGTTTCTGGATTAGCAGGAATTTTTTGAAATCTTTTATCTCGATTTGTGCACGTGTAGGAATAATTTTCTAATTTTCCTGAATGGGTGTAATCTCTGGATAATTTTCGACACAATGCCTATCTACTTATTTATCTAATTGCGCATTGCATAACATATTTGGGTATTTTTATATAACCTTAAATAATGATTTGATTCAATCGTTATCATCGCTTTGATTTTTTTACATAGAAGAATTATCGTTGAATCCATACTATTAAATTAGGTAGGTGTAGTAGCCTTGTGGAAAAATCTCTAGGTCGCAAAATCCAAGTTCAACATGCAAACGCCACTTTTCTAATTAAAACCGAAATGTTTTTGTATAAACAATCCTCACGCATACTTCGCTTATTATCAAATTCGTGAATAAAATGTTACTAAAAAAATTAATGAATGCGTATAAGTGGAATTTTATTTTCGACAGTAAACTTGTTAATTAAGATGCAATTAGAAGAAATGCTATTGGGAATGCTGTATTTTGAAGAGTAAACCAGTTCGACGTGTTTCAAATAGGATTTTCGTTTATTATCGTGAATAATTTAGAGAAAGGCGCGTTGAATGCCGGAAAAAACTCTTCGAAGTGGATTTGATAATCGATATAAAAATAATTCCTTACCTTCGAAGTCCTTTTCGTCGAAAGGGAGCTTAATTTTGTGGTCTGCAGCCGGGTCCTTGGATGCCTCATCGTCGATTTGATGATGATCCATACCACTAGTTCTGCAATGTGCAAATTAAAATTGTTAGTCGAAATTATAAGTAGATAAAAAGTTCGAATTGATCATTATCTAATTCGCCAAATTGTAATGATGTTCGCTAATTAGTACCTGCCTACGTCATGGGATAGCGACTTTCAAAATTGTGAAAATCGAATTATCTTTGAAAGTGCACTAAGGTCAATATAATTAAAACCAAAGAGGATATTTCCACTTAATTCTAATGGTAAGTTAAATCATTTATTGTGATGAAAAATATCTTGAGACCAACAAGAATATAATGCTGTAATTTCCACTCAATAATTTCCTGTTTTTCAATTTTTACCTCTGTCCCTTTAATATCCAGCTATTACACTAATAATATGTATCTAATATTAAGTTGAGTACTTTAATATGTCTCTATTCGACGAACTGTACACATTATTAATTACCATTTTCAAATATTGAATATTGAAATGCAATATCTCCGGTTTTAATGAATTTTCAAATTAGATTCGAATTTGTCGATACTAATTCGATTTGTGTTATGAGAAAATAATTCTATCGATTAGCATTAATTTACTTGTTCGTGCAATTGGAGTGTTTTTTAAATGTTGGATTATAGAAAATTCATTTATTGTATTTTCTAAAATAAATTTGTATTCAAGGTTTAACTTAATATCGTGTAGTAGGCGGAGAAATTTTCGATTTGGGAATTAATATTTTTATCCTAAGTTATTGTACGTATTTTTAGAACAAAATCATTTCTATGGTTTAATTTCGGAGGGATTACAGGATCTAATTAAGTTAAGAAAGTACATAAAAGGCAACATAAATCTCCTTTGTTCTTTGGCCATAAAGGTTTATTGGTTTGGTTATATCCCCAGATATTTTGTAGGATAATTTGCTCACATACATTTAATTATCACAGCTTTTTTACAATATTGAAATTGTAATATTGCACTTAATTTATATGATTGTTTTTCTGTCTGGTTTTTTATTGTTTTTAGAATGCAGTATTTTATATTTAACCATATATAATTGTGTGACAATGAAATTATGAAAAAATAATTATTGTACGAATTGATTTTCAACTCTAATAATTAGTAAAACATGAGCATAATAATTAAATACTTTTATTTGACATGCACGTATTTGTATTTGGTTTTAAAATAAATTTGCATTGTAAACTTCTTGTTAAAAGAAACTTTTTAAGTGATTAAATTTTATTGATTTTATTGAAAAATGTAAAACGCGCTAAAATCATTTTTCCTTTGAAAAAAAATTTAACTGATTTGCAAGCATTTATCACCTATTTCACTTAACATTACGTAAATTATATTCTTTTTAAAGGATTTGTAATTTTCTAAATGCATAATGGGTGCATATTGTAATTTAATAAGCGTTAAACTAATGATACCTAGTTTCAATACCTATCCATTAAAGGTAATCATTTTTTATAACTCATAAAAGCTAGACATAAAGTAAATAATTAAAAAATACCAGCACCCACAATAAACTGATTTGTACGATTTATTAATGGTTTATTTAATCATTATTGAATAACCAATTGTCAAGGACGGTATACAACATAATAAGTACAATACTTATAATACTTATAGGCTTGGTTCAAGTGTTTACCATTCTGTATAAATCAACCCATAACGTTTTGAAGTAAGCCATAATTACCGCTCATTTATGACATTTGTAATTGACTTTCAATCAGCTTTTACCTTTTTTTTTCCAGATATTTTCCCTTTACCCAAGCGAAACGTTAAATATCGATAACCGCAATCCACATACCTGCGGAAAACCGAAGCGATTTTCTTTGATTCGACTGAATTCGATACAACCAATCCCGGAAAATTCGAAATTGCTGTTGCACGCACTTTAATTTAATACTCTACATAACCGACCTGAAGCAATCGAGACTGATTTGATTGTTCTCGTCAATCTAAATTATCTAAATTATACTCTATAACAATTAAGCAATTGCAAAATGTCTATATTATAGAAAAAACGAAGTAAGATCTAAGAATCTAAGAAAATCTAAGTAAAATCTAAGAATATATGTTACAAATAAAATTTATGAGTAGTTTAATTACGGTTTAATTTGATAGGCTGATACTTAGGTATTATTTCAAACGTGTAAAACTTCTATGTATTAAATTACCTAATTATAGTGGACAAAACTGTTAAAAATCCTTTTGCACAGTACTGTGTTACTTTAACAAAAGAATACTTACATTCCTAGTAAAAAACATTATTTGAAGCGCTTAAATAATCCAAAATAATTCAAATATTCAATAACTTGGACAAATACAAAGTGTTTAAATTTAACCTACCTTGAATAATTAAGTAACAAGTTTTATAGAATAAACCGATTTATGTTACATGTATAAAACTCAGACGATTTACAACGATTGAATAAAAACCGCGGAATTTAATGCAGCCGATAAAAATGCAGGAGCAGAATTTGCGAAATGGGTATATATCAATCTGTTTCGAAAATTCGCGGGTAGGAGAGAAGAAAATGGTGTCGCAACCGCAGGTGAATGCTGATTTTGGTGGCGGCGATTCATCATTGTATTATCAGTAGATTTCAGGGTAAAACAATACCCGTGGGTGCCAAAATAACGTGATTTTAATGCCGAATACATTCCTCACCAATATGTAAAAATGAGTGCAATAAGTTTAAAGAATTCTACCTCTTTAAATACTTTAAGTACGAGTATAAAGAGCACCAACACTGACTAGTTGATTACAGAAAAATATCAAACATAAAACGCATATAATTATACATTTCCTGAATTTTATTTATTGCATTTATTACACGATTAAAACGATCATTAAACTAATTGAAGCGTTTTCCTTAATCCCGAAAACTAAAGTTTATAAACAATAACATTCATACCTCAGAGAAAAATATTTTTGATAGTTTATTCGTCGGATTTTCGATCCAAACAAACAACAAACCGCACCAACGGTTTTGTAAACAAATAATTTATAACAACAAAAGATAAATAAATTTCGTTCGAATCAAACTGATAGCGGTCCAGTACTACATCCGATCTCGCGAAAGCAATGCAACAGACTGACGATAATAGAAGTGGAAATCCTATTTTTTAGATAACAAGTTTACTACAGTTTACTACTTACTGGATTCCATTTTAAGAGATCATTTTAAGCTATTAACTGGTCGTAGAGTTGTAAATGACTCCAGCAAACTTCAATACATGCTCACCTACATCCTTCAGCGTGAAAACCAAGGTCTTTGTTGTTTTGATGAACTCATTATATGCTCAATCATTAGCTGATGAATTAATCAAATAACCGCAGACTAAATATTGCAATATGTTGTATTTATAATCCAGACTTGCAGACACGATTTGTGCATTTACCAAATTTGCTGCATATAGTTTGATTCATTTGTAAATTTAGCACGTTTATCAAAATCTAGGGCATGCATCCTGGTATCATTTGCAATTATTAAAATGTTCATATGCAATACTTAAATGCACTTTAAAGGCAATGCAAGTAGATTTTAAAAAATTTCGCAAACCATTAACATAATAAGATGCAGTTTTTCCAATAATTACAGGCTTGATTGACCAGCAATGAATACTAATGCTCATAAGGATCTTGTATAAAGATATTTATAATAAAAGTTCAAATATTTAACATTATCAATTCTTGTACGGTGTGTTTATTCCCTTATCAAATGTCTGCTATCGTTATACTTCTCTTATTACAAATCCTGTGTTATTGTAAGTTTGTTGAATTGTATTATTTCTGCATTTAATGATATTTAATTTGATTATGACGTTCTTTGATTCAAGCGAAATTTTTATCAGCCGTCAATAAAGGGATTAAAAAGGGTATTAAGATGTACTGATTAGTTTATGTTGGTAATATAATTCTATAGAATATCAGATAAATCAAAAATTGCAATTGAAATATAATACCTACAACCGATTTGAATTCAATCTATTGATCACGATATAGGTGATTGATTTGTCATGTAAAATCGATTGATTTCAACAATCGGTTTTTAGTGAAATACTCAAAATGTAATTATCCTAGTCGTTTATCTGGAAAAGGATCTATTCGATAATACTATTGCTGAAAATGTCAATAGAGTAAAATTTTAAAACCATTTATCGATAATAATTATTTACCTACAACACTTTAATTTGAATAAAAATACGTACCTCAATTAAATTAACATCAATCCAAACAAACAGCAATCATATTCATCGATTTTGTCACTAAAATTCACTAAAATCCCTCCAAATTCATTCACTTAAAGTTCCCCGTTACAAGACAATAAACTTTTCTAAATTTTTATGTATCTAACGTGTTCACATTTACTCTTCCTCAGTCGGTATAAATACTTGAAAACGGACTTGACGATTTTCCTAGCAGACATGTTAGAAAGATGCCGAGTGGGAGTGGAGGAGAGATCGAGGCGATTAGCAAAACTACCTATGAGAAAAGTGGAAAAAGAATGAAATGAAAGCCTACGCAGCCTAACAGACAGAAGTTGCACTACCCTTAAAGGCCGCCTCGCACCGACTGAAACCCCGAAACGGAGGCATGCGCCGCATATTGATCTTTTCCACGCCGCGTGCGGCATTCCAAACGCCAGAGTTTTCCTCCCGAACACTCCACATGCCAATGCCCTAACCGGTTTTCCGAAAAAAACCAACCTTCGACGGCCACAACTACAACAAAACCAAACGCCAATCGTGTGTGTGGTACTCAGTTTATTTTCTTCTACATTTTTTTCGTTTGCTACCATCTTACACGTTCGCTGCGGATTTGCTCCTGTGGCGCGGATTCGGGCCGCAGGCTTTGTGAGTTTTATTATTCTCCGTCAATTCGAAATACTTCGTTTCGCTGCGCTTCAACGACCGACCTCTCATCTTGCCCCGCGACTTGCACCTGTCCCAGTCCTTGTATTGCTTCGACAGTTCCTTGAGGACCTTCTTGATGGCCGACTCCGAGTGGATCAGCATGTTCCTCAAGTGCTGGTCGCCTTAAAAAGAAATTATAAACGTAGCAATAAACATCACCGGCGGAATGGTTTTACCTTCGAATGGACCCAGGTGCATTTTGATGTTCATTAGTTTGTCGTTTTCCAAGCGTAAATCATCCAGCTCGTTTCTGATTATTTCAAGTATTTTCTTCTCCTCTTCGTGCTTGGTTATCTTAGTTTTGTTCAACTTTTCTTCTAAGGATTCTATGGTTTTATTAGCTTTGTGTAATTCAGCTTGTACTTTCTCCAAGCGCGTTTGATAGCACATCCTTTCGCAGCAAACGCCCTGTATGGAGCTTTCCAATTCTTCCTCGACCTTCGCGAGTCTCTCTTCGAATATGGCGATCAAGTGGTTTTTCTGCTCCAATTCGATTCTCATGTTGTTTAGGGCGTCTCGCAAACGCGTCTATGGGGAAGAAAATTGTTAAAACAGTCATAATAACGAAATTAGGAATTAAAAATCTAATACAGCATCGATTCGGTGCGGTGAGATCTGGCACAAACCGGTTCGGATCAAAGAAACGTACCGATTAATTCGCCTACCTATCACGTAACTAATAATTATTATACATTGTTGCATTTTGATTTAAAAATAACGTAGATGAAGTCGATAATTACCCATCGATGAAACCACTGTCGCTATGGGAGCGAATATTAAAAAAAATAGATCTACTTATCTGCGGATAGTACTGGTTCTAACTAGTAAGGAACAACGTCAAAACGTGTTAGGTAAACTGATAACAATAAAAATCAATATAATTAAAATCGTATTTATGAAGTACTCCCGGTACTAAATTTAATAATGTAGGAATTTTTTTATACAACTCGAAGGCGATGAAGATTTACAAAAAAAAAACTATTTAAATATATGGATAATTAAAATCGCGGTTTGAATTTGCCGCAGTACGGGCAATTTGAATGATTCATGTGTAATAAACATAAACGAGGTTTACCATTTCGTTGCATATTATTAATTTTATTTAGTACCTTGTGTTTTTAATTATTTGCATGAAAGTAAAATTAAACTGTCATTGGCCAATTACCGAAACGTACCTGGGATTTACCTTTGTGGATGATAATTTGCTCAAAATGACACAATTGCTTTTTAATTTCGTTTTCTTGATCCACAATAACGTTCTCCAAATCGTCCACCTGCGTTTTCAGGCATTCGCATTCCTTCTTCACCATTTCGCTCTCCTCCAGCTTGGACTTCCACATTTGGCACTCCCTTTGCATGACTAGAAAACAAATTTTGAAACCCATCAAACGGAAATCGAACGGAACCCACCGAGCATTTCCTCGTATTTGTGTTTGTACTCCTTGTATTCCTTCAAATCGCCTTGCAGTTTCTCGCACTTCAACCGCAGGTTTTCGTTGTGGGTTTTCAAGTGGGGCAATTCGCTGAGAGATATTTGCAATTTGTCCCGCTCCGTTTTCAGTATTTCCGCCTCCTTCGTTTTGGAGGCCAGGAAGTTCTTGTCGTTGTTGAGGCAATCTGTACGTTAAAAAGTACCATCATTTCCGCAAGGGTATTGTTTTAAGCGATCGTACCGACTCGTTTTTCCAGCGCGTCCCTTTCCGATTTCAAATTCGCCACCTCCTTCTTCAGGCAGTTGCATTCGGTTCTGAGTCGTTGGACGTCGAACTGGGTGGTTCTGTCGTTCTTTAGGGCTTTCAATTCGCTCTCCAGCTCGCCGATGCGATTGGAGTTCAACCGCAGCCGGTCCACTTCCTTTTGCAGCTCGTCCGTGCGCTGCAGGCTCTTCAGCAATTCGTCCCGTTCGGCGAGGACTCTGCTGAACATCGCCGAGCGTTGCTTGTAGATTTCAACGTCTCCCATTAGGATTTTTTGCTGCTTCAATTGCCCTTCCAGCTGCTTTACTCGATGCTTCAAATTATCGCGCTCTTCCACCTGCAATGGGGAAGTGTAAGAAGAACGATTTGTATCTATTTACACCTTACTTACGACGGTGCTGAAATTGGCGCCTTCGGAATCGTTGGTTATTTTTAGGAATTTTTGCTTCATAAGTTGCAGTTCTTTTTTGAGCTTGTGGTTTTCTTCTTCGATTTTTATTAGGTCCGTGCAATATCCGGAGAGGGTTTCCAGTTCTTTTTTGATGGTTTCGAACTCGGAACCGTCGAATTCGCCGGTGTCTTTAATTAGCTTAAGTAAGGAATTAAGCGTTGAATCAAACAATTATTAATAAGGATTTGTTTTGTTTGCTTACTTTCAGTTTATCGACGTTTTGCAAAAACAGCAGCTTTTCTAATATCGTCTGTTCGTTGTTGATGTCTCGAATAGCAATTTGTTGGTTTGATAAATTGTTGCTCTGTAATAAATTAATTAGTTGCATATTGGTATTGATCAGTTATAGTTTTACCTGTAATATATCTATTGGTACTTTCTCGTTTTTCTCTGAATCACTTAAGGCTAGTTTCTTGCGCATGATATTCGCTTTATTGGGAATTATGCTATCGTACAATGTGCAAATATCTACTTTAGGAGGTCCTGATGATTTAGATTGACCTGCTTGACCGGATTTACCTGCTTGACCGGATTTACCTTTCCCTTTTCCACCTTTACCTTCAGCGCAAAGTTTGTCGTCAGTTTTATCTTTAACGCATTCGCAAACTTTGGTGCTGTCTGAAAATAATCGTCAAAGTGCATATAAAGCTTCTAATCTATACTAGAATGAACCTCCTCCTTTGGCTGCACCTCCTCCTTTGGCTGCACCTCCTGATGTTCCAGCTTGGCCTGATTTAGCACCTCCCTTGGCGGCACCTTTGCCTCCAGCAGCATCTAGCTTTGGAGGTTCCTTTTCTTTACCACATTCACAAGTCGCTTTGCCACAACTGCATTTAACAGGTTCGCTACATGTAGGACAAGGACACAACAAACCATTATCTCCACAAGCACAACCACTAACCTAAATGCAGAAAATAATAAATACTGATAAGAGATTTCGAAGAAGATACTTGCAGTCTGTCGAAACGTAGCTCCTAATTGATGTTCCTGTAAAGTTACTTGTTAATAATTAGCAAGAAATGTTTGAGCTAAAGTTTACCAAACATTTGATTTTGGATAAATCGTCTTCGCTGAGATTGAGTTGTTGCACACACATCCACATCATTCTACAACACCTTCTGACTTCTTGCATGTGCTTGTTTCGCATGCACCCTAGAATGTCTTTCGCCAAATTACCCTCACACTGGAAAAGAGAAGTTAATCGAGGTGAAGAACGGTGAGCTGTAGACGAAGATGGATGGGAACTTACTTGAGTTACTTCACGGTTGACGGTATCGAGGATCTGCTTCCTTCTGTCCTCCACCCTTAGGTTCCAGGTTCTGATGTCTTCGGTGGATAGATAGGTCTTCAGTCTGCCCTCGGAGCGCCGCCTCAGCGGCGTCATGGCGGACTCGTCGAGGAAGGCCCGGAAGCTGACGTTGACGAAGGTCATATCGAGTAAATTTTGAATTTATTCAACGCGAAATTTTACACGACAGAATCGAACAAAAACATTATAATTTCACATTTCGTTTGGATTGGAAGCTATTTGAACATTTAACAGGTTAACGCGTATATTTGGACTGTTTGGCGACAGATGTGTGTCAGTTTTTGAAATAATTGAAGTTTTTTGATTTATGCTAACTTCGTTTAGCTTGATAATATCGCTTAAGACTGATCCTATGGTATAGGTAATGAAATTTTAGGCTATAGTTAAGTAAGAATGAAGAAGGACCATTTCTAGAAGAACATCAGAAAAACCTGATGCATTCGTACAATTTGAGATTTAAATTTCTTTAGTAAAACACATTTATTTATAAACGTTTATTTTTCATAATTATAAATTGAAAATACATCTGTTATACAGCATATCGGCAATACTACATTGATGCGATATCCCAAATAAGGAAAAAAGAATTTAAAATATAAAAATTAAGGATTTTTGGGCATTCAGGGAGAATAGAAATAATTGCAATGATTTTTGCGAAGGATCCTATAAGGAAAAGTTTTCACAATGAATTACTAAACAGTTTAACGATTATCACAGAGGAACAAGATAATCGTAATCGAAATTACAGAATTATCAATAAAAGGAACAATTAATTCTGCAATTGAATTATATTTAATTGAAATACGATATGTAGATATGTACTTCTTAGAAGACAATAGTGAATATCCAAAAACAAAAAAAAAGTTAACTAAGTTTTGTAAACAAGCGTCCTTCGAATGCCCAAAAAATAAATACTTTACAACATGAAAAATGCCCGACAAGATCCCTAATTAAATTCTAAAAGCGCCCCTCTTCATAATTAACGGCAATTCGGCATGTGCCGTATTTTATGCCTGATTTTATACTGCCTTGATATTTCTGCCATCAATGATTTGATTGCCAGTTCCGATTGTTTTAACAACTTATGAATGTGCTCGTTACCTGAAACAATAAATCAATCAGACGTAATTGAAACCGAATAAAGGGGGCGATAAAATCGGATAGGACGTGTTTTTATTTTTTATTTTTTTACCGTTGAATGAACCCATGGATTTTATGACTTGTTGCAACTGCTCGTTTTTCTCTCTGGCCACGTCCAATTGCGCTTTGACTTCTTCGAAAACGGTGCGATCCACGTTGAACGAGATTTTTTCGTTGATTGCGCTCTCTAATTCGTGTATTTCCTTCTTGGCTTTGTTCAGCTCGTCCTCTAATTGAGTGAGGATGGATTTGTAGCAATTCCTTTCGCAGGCGACGCCTTGCATGGTGGATTTTAGCTCGCTTTCTGCCTGCTGGATCTTCTCTTCGGATTTCGCGATTATCGAATCTTTCAGTTCCAGTTCCTGCCTGAGGCTGGATAGAATTTCGCGCATTCGAACCTACAGGTGATGTTTTTAGCGGGAATAATGCAGTTGTGGAGAAACTTACCTGCGACTCCTCTTTCAATTGGATTGTTTTGTCGAATTGATCCATAAATCTGGTCATTTCGGTTTCTTGGCTTTTGATTAGCTTCTGTAAGCAGTTGACTTGAGCTCTGAGAGTGGAGCATTCTTTTTTTAATAATTCGTTTTCGACGGCAGTTGGATTTTGAGCAACTGTTAAAAATGCTTGTGGCAATTTATTTAAATTTGGATGGGAAAATACGTACCTAATAGTTCCTCGTACATGGTTTTGTATTTATTTTCTTGGTTTAATTTATTCTCCAGCTGTTTGCATTTCAAGCCCAAATTTATCGATCGATTTTCTTTATCGATTTGAACGTGTTCCATGTCTCTAATATCGATTAGTAGTTTGTCCCTTTCCAATTTAACTAGCTCCATGTCTTTTAATCTGCCACACAGGAAGCTTCTTTCTTTCTCCGATAAATCTAAAAATTAATAATGTACCACGCCCTGAGAGGATTTTTAATGCTTAGTTATACTTAATTTGGTTATTAATATTTGTCGTTCAGTTAACAAATCTTGTATTTCGTTTTGCAAGCGTTTACATCTTCCTTCAATTTTTTGTACTTCCAGGTATTTATTCTCAGCGGTTAAGAAATTTACTTTATTCTCCAGTGCGAGGACTTGTTTGGATTTGTCTTCCAGCTGCCCTTTCAAAGAATTGGTGTGTGTATTAGGCATTGGTAAATCGCGTAAATTGTTTAAATTGATAAAATTTGGCTGTGGCATGCGATCACTAATATCATCATCAGAGTTCTGAGTTTTTAGTTGCTTTTCCAGAATTTGTATTTTTTCTTTCAAAAAGTCGCGTTCTTTCGTTACCTGCAAAAATCGAATTTACAAATTATAGTTATTTACTTCCTTGTAAATATTTACTTTGTCCAATTCTTCATTTTTATCATTTTTCAACATATCGGATAGATTCTTTTTTAGTATTTTTTGGTTGATTTTTAATTGTTGGTTTTGTTCATCAACTTCGCCCAATTTCACGCAATAGTGTTTAAGAGATTTTAGTTCCAATTTGATTTTTTGCTCTATCTCCTTCTGCGCCACAGGTGTTATGTCATGATTGCTAGCCTATGAAAAATCCCAGTTAAAGATTTCACCTAACAACAGATTCATGTACTTACTCTCAGCAATTCTAAATCGCTAATGCAATCCTGAATTTTATCAGTGAGAATGTTCCTCGAGTGTTGCAGCGAAGATATTTTACGTTGGTGTCTCCTACACATTTCTCTGCATTTCTGAGAGATTTCCAAATTAATTTCGATTGCGTTTGTTAATTTAATACGTACTTCTAAGGCATCCATCAATGTTTTAATTGATTGTTCCTGCTTCTTGTTGAAATCTAACCCCATGGTGGAAAATAAGCTGGCTTTCGTTGGAATCGTTCGCGTAAAAATCGACATTACTGTACAATCTTTACTATCATCAGAAATCCTGCATTGGCAATCATTATTATCGTCGTTAACCACTGCTGAAGAATCTGCATTATCGTTTTTAACGCCTTCGACGTCTTCAACGTCTTCATTGTCTTCAACGTCTTCATTGTCTTCAACGTCTTCAACGTCTTCATTGTCTTTAACGTCTTCAACGTCCTCAACGACATCTTTGCCGCTCATGCAAAGCTTATCTTCTGGTTGATTTGTAGAACAAGTACATATACCTGCAACATTAATGAGTTATAATTTGAAAATTCAAGTTAATTATTACAATTTCTTTACCTGTGGGAAATACAGGGATTTTTTCGATCAAATAAGCTTTCGGTTGTTTTTGTATAGAGACGATTGATGTACAGCCGAAAAAGTTTTCTTCGGTGTCACTATCGTCTCCGTTTTGATCGATTTCCGTGAAAGAAGCAGCCTTTTCATTAGCTTGATCAGCGGAATTGACTTTTGCGATTATCTCACCGGAACTCGCGTTTTCACTCGCAGTTTTGGAGTGTACTGAAGCTTCTGATATACGCAACGATGATCGTGCTGGTTCTTCGAACCGTTTTTCACAATCACAATCGATCAATAATCCACAAGGGCATCTAACATTACTGATTTCTTCGGAATTCACTTTTGCGATTATCTCACCGGAACTCGCGTTTTCACTCGCAGTTTTGGAGTGTACTGAAGCTTCTGATATACGCAACGATGATCGTGCTGGTTCTTCGAACCGTTTTTCACAATCACAATCGATCAATAATCCACAAGGGCATCTAACATTACTGATTTCTTCGGAATTCACTTTTGCGATTATCTCACCGGAACTCGCGTTTTCACTCGCAGTTTTGGAGTGTACTGAAGCTTCTGATATACGCAACGATGATCGTGCTGGTTCTTCTAATCGTTTTTCACAATCACAATCGATCAATAATCCACAAGGGCATCTAACATTACTGATTTCTTCATTCACACTGACTCGGCTAGTTTTACTGTTGTTTCTGGAATTACTGACTCGGCTAGTTACACTGTTGTTTTTGGAATTACTGACTCGGCTGCTTAAACTATTGTTTCTCGAATTTTTTTCCTCGTCTATCGACGGCAATTTTTTCGAGTTACTTTCGGAAAGTCGCGTCGTTGATTCGCCTTGCACATCAGGAGGTTCCTCGTACACGGTGCATTTGAATCCTTTTTCGCAAGGGCAGACATATCCTCTCGTCTCTGCATTAGATTTACCATCAGTTATCGATTCTCGTTTAGATGCAGATTTAGCAGACATTTGACTCATCGATTTCACCGCGTCGCTCATCATTTGCGACAACGATTTTTTTGTAGCATTGGACACATCCGGTGCAGATTTCTCCGGGTCAATATCGTTGGATATTTGCGAAGAAGATTTCAACTTTTCTTGTGATAATTGCGTTGGTTTACTTCGATCTCTTAAGCATCGGGATATTTTTTGAGTCGGCGATTTTAATGTACTTGAGGTACTTGGCGATTTCACTGTACTTGAGGAACTTGGCGATTCGCCGGAACTTGAGAACGAGGCCGATTTTTGTTGGGATATCTGCGATCCGATGCGTTGGGATATCTGCGTCGATGATCTTTCTTTATCTGTACTTTCCGTAATTCCGCAGACACATTCGAAGCCCATGTCGCAACAACACTTCTCAGCATCTTGGAAGCTCAGAATGCTGCTACCCTTGCGACCGCTTAGCTTGCTGGTCTCTGGATGAATATCCAATTTGCTACTTTCTTGGAGATCGCTTATTTTACTGGTCCCTTCAAGGTTGGTTGTTTTACTACCTTGTTCTTGGATTCTTAAAGATGATCTAAGTTTTTCTTGGGATGCTTGGCTTGATGATTTCATTGCACTTCTGTTGCTTCCTGATGGTGATGCCATTTTTTCTTGGGACGCTTGACTCGCTGATTTCATTGCACTTCCTGATGGTGATAACTGCGTTGATGATCGTTCTTTATCGGTTTTCCTATCGTTGCCGCAAGTGCATCCGAACCCGAAGCCGCATCGACATGCTTCCGCATCGTGGAAGCTCAAATTGCTGTTACCTCGGCGACTGCTCGTCCTGCTGCTCTCTGGACGAACGCTCACCTTGCTCCTTTCTGAGGCACTGCTCGTTTTGCTGCCCCGTTGCCGATTGCTCAATTTGCTGCCTTCGCCTTGGTCGCTCAAATTGCTGCTGCCCGAAAACCGATTGCTGGAAGATACCTTCACGGCGTCGTCAGCTTCTTTTTTAATGCAAGAATAGGGGGAGGGTGCTTTCTTGCAAATGCACGGGCTTTCTTCGTAACACTTGCATTCTGGTTCTCTTGAGAGTCGGTTGGAATGCACGGAAGAATGCACGGAAGAATGCACGGAAGGATCTTCCTGTTTGACGGAAGGATCTTCCTGTTTGACGGAAGGATCTTCCTGATTATATGTTTGAACACATATAAGTTTATTTGGTTATAATGAATGAGTGAATATTACCATTGCATCGGCCATTTCTTCTTCCGTTTCTGCTTCTTCTTCTTCGCCGCCGCCTTCTTCGTCATCTTCTTCTTCTTCTTGTTCCTCTTCTCCATCTTTTAGACCACACACGCACTCGTCTTGAATGCAATCACATTGAATTTCATTGCATTCTGAGCACACACATCGCAGGCCTATATCAGAACATTGACAACCACAGAGCTACGAAATAGAAAGAAGTAGTAAAAATAAATTGGCCTTTTACGCGGTACTAATGTAACTTACTATTTGCTTGAAAATCGAGCCCAATTGAAATTTCTGCAAATGTACGAATGTATAAAACGTGGATTATTTTGTATGTAATAAGTTTACATACCAAGCATTCCAGTCTGGATTTATCGTCCTCAGAAAGATCGAGTTCTGTTAGAAACAACCACAAGAGTCTGCAACACTTTTTCACTTCGTTCAAATACTTAATTTGCATGAATGGAAGGACAACTTTGAGCAAATCGCTGTCGCCCTGAAATAATTAGTAAAGCGCCGATTTCTGGTGAATGTGGTGGATGAACTTACGAAGCAATAATCCCGCGTTACCAGGTCGAGTATTTGCATTCTCTGATCCTGGGTCCTCAGGCACCACGTTCGAACATCTTCTGTAGATAAGTAGTCTTTGAGCCTACCCTCCGAGCGGCGCTTGAGCGGAGTGATGCAGGACGCGTCCAGAAACGAGCGCAAGTTGTGATTTATGAAGGTCATCGATGAAAAAAATATTGCACGGCTCTAAACCTAAATGGAAGTCTCGCATGAAAACTTACTATTCTCCTCCAATTATGATATGATTACTGAATACTTCGAATTTTAAACGCTGATGATTTTGCTCCGTGATTACCCGTCAAATAAATTTTTTGATATCAACTTTGACAAGAACTTTGCGAATGCGTGAAAGTGTTTTGGGAAATTTTTCGTTCGTATGGAATAAAAATGACGTATTTAAGCAACAAGGTCCGCGCGTTTTTGGAGAGCGCTGACGATCAGCCGGCTGTAACCAGTACCCGATCGGAGGGTAGAATGAAGAGTTATACTTCTACTAACGATTTGCGAGCTTGGAGTCAGGCGTCGGAAGATAGAAGGCAGCACATTCTCGAATACGAAGCCAAATGTAAAGTATGTATGTTCGTTTGCAATTCCTATCGAAGCGTAAGTGTCTGTGTTTTTAGCCGGATCGTAAGAACCCGTCAGTTTTCCAAACAGAAGCGTTATTGAAATTACTGGAAGACAACAAAAAGAATGAGCTCGATAAAATCAATAAAAAACTGCAATATCTTGAAGGTATAATACAAGCATTCGAAACCTGCCTGACTGATGAACAAAAGGAGAAAATTAAGCAACAAGTAAAATTAACATTTGTACCAACATTTGTATCAATTTTAAATTCATGTTGTTTCAGAAAAATGCGCTTGCCCTTAATTACGGTATAATTTCGGAAAATATCCTTCATAACAAAGTCTTGAAAGATGTTGGTATTGGCAAACAAAGCATAACTGATATTGAACATCAACAAAATGATAAAATACCTTTTTCATTTGCCGAAAAGTTGCTAGAATTGAACTCCATCATTAAAGAAAGATTTGCAACACAATCCATCCAGAAGAACAACGAATTAACGGAAAATTTAAGTCGTACAGACCAATCGACTACCGAGAAAAATGTAATTTCCCATCAAAACACCGCGCGGAAATCTCTCGATGAACTGTTTGACAAATCCTCAAAGTTACAAGAATCAGAAAGCGAAATACTGGAGTCTAAGTTACCTCAATTAACAATAACCACCGAACAGTCCCGTTCTGCCCAAGATGTACACCAGATCTACCAAAAATCTAACGTTGAAGTGACCTTCAAGAAAACACCAACAACAAACTCCGCCGAGAAGAAAACCCAGCCTCATCGTTTCTTGCTCGAACAAGAAACATCCCCTCGAGATGACTCCGTTAGAAACGACCTCATACACAGTACAAAAAATAACATTACCATATCGCTCATCAGGAACGTTAAGTACTCGTCAGACGTGTCACTGCGCAGGAATGAGGATTTTATCGAAACGAGCCACGACAATTCCATTATTCCCTGTTTCTGCCACGTGACGACCTGCTTCAGGTGCAGCAGAGCAGTCCAATCCACCTCAGAAAAGTCCATCTCGATTATGTGCCAGTACATGGACAACAGGGGATATGGTGCATACTTCAACTGAAGTCCTTGCTAGTGTAATGCTTAAATATCCACATTAAAATTTAACATAAACCGAAATGGTTGTTTTTATAATATCTTTAATGGATTGTTTGCTTTCAAAGGACCTGCTACATTGATCAATCCTCGTTGATTGTATTCAAAAATTATTTATGTAGTAACCAGACCTGGTTATCGTTGTTCTGTTATTGTCAAAATGTCCAGGTTTTCTGACAATTATGCGAACGTCTTTCATAAAATTTTGTCAAATTAAACTCGACGTAATCCCAAGAAAAATTGCATTTTCGTAGGCAAAATCATTTCGAGCAAATCCCAAAAATGTCTTTCGTTGGTAGGAGAGTGAGGGCGAACAATGAGAAGCAACCTAGCAGGAATAGATCGGAGGGTCGGATGAAAAACTACGAATCCTCCACCGATTCGAGGGCTTGGTCGAGCATCGGGCAAGAGAGGGCGCAGCATTTAGTGGAATACCTGGGAGGCGATAATGTAAGAGTTTTAAAATTTATATATTAACATAATAATGTTAAATTTTTCACAGGACCAACAATCCGTTCACAACCTTCCGAAATATTGCCTGACGAACGCCCTCGTGCCATCCAAGAACGATCCATACAACTATTTGAAGAAGAAAACCGAGTATATGGAGAAACTAATTCAAATTTATTCCCAATTAGATCTGACATCGGAGCAAGCACAACAAATTGCTAAATTAGTGAGACATCCCAAAAAAAAACCTTTCAATTTTAATTTCAATAAACTTTTAGATGGACAGTCTTCAAGAAAGCCATACAGCACTCATCAAAGACTTAAAAGACTACGCATCTCAAACAGGTAATTACACCACAAACATATTCCCCGCAATTCTACCTAAAAATGTTACAGAGGAGGATCAGAAGGAAATGCTCAAAATTTTCGAAGCTGAATGGCTGCACGCCAAAGCACAATTAGACAATTCATTATCAACCAGTTCGTCTCTAGTTAGCGCAGAAATCCCCCTTTCCCTTGATCTCTTCAAAGAACTCGTCGAAAATATCATCAAGAAACCAACCATAAGCGGGGTCGTAACCTTACCGAAAACCACAACCCAACACAGCATTCCGGCCGGTTATTTCGCCGGCGGTGAGCATTCTCTAAGCATGCTTAGAGCTTCCCAAGAATTGGGCATGCAAAACAGACCTGTAGCAATACAAAGCGACACTTGCCTCACCGTTTCCGAGCAAAATTTAATACTTAACATGCCTTTTAAATACGTAGTTAGGAAACATTTAGTTAGTAAACCGAACAAACCGACGGTTGTTAAACAACCACCAGTTACTAAGTCGGTGAAAGATTCTGCTGTACAACCATCACGAACTTCCATTCCTGCGGATCGTAGCTCGAAAAAACACATCGCAATGCAGATTGAACCGTTCGAACTAACCAGCACTTGCGATAGTACACAGCAAACTGTCGAAGAAAATGAAGAATCGAACCCACCTTTGACTGAAGTTTTTATTAGAAGTGAATCGAAACCGTTCGACACCAAAACAGCAGATTTCGAGGTGCAAGTATCTCCTGTTGAATCCGCAATCAATCAAAATTACGATAAAGGAGTTAACACTAGCAACTTCTTCATTGTGGAAAAAAAACCGTGTGTTACCGATTTAACGAATATGGATCATCAATTATCAGTCGCAAAAACTGTAGATACCACAACAAGCTATGATATTAAAGAAGAAAGTAACAACGACAAAGGAGATAATACAGATAATATTGAAAGCGTACAAAACACTGCAATTTTCAAACCAGTAGAAACAGAAATTGTTCAACCTGCGTTGGAAGAACTAGAGGTCAATCAGCAGAAAACATTAACTCATTCCGAAGTGCAATCATCGAACGTTTTAGACGCAACATCCGCGAGCCAAACGGAGCGCCAGACCTTCCAATTGACTCAAACCGACGATCGCGAAACCAGGCACGAGTGCTCGCAAACCGAAGAATCCGAATCGGCCCGAGGCAACGAAGAGTCCGCTTACAAAATCCCGGCGGCGTCGCGATCTCTCAGCTGCCACTGCTTCGGCACCAACAGATCGTTGATTCTGCTCACGCCCAGCGCCAATTACATCAGGTACATCCCGAACAAGAACCAAGAGGACCAGTTGTTCCTGTTCAGCCACAAGGCGAACTCGAACAACGAGTTTTTCGAGAGGAAGCTCCTGCAAGGCATCAAGGTCAACAGGATTTGTAGAAAAACCGAGGAGAGTCCGGACTCGTCGAACGTCGAGGGAGATATCGAGTCTATTGTGTTTGAGAACGATGATGATTCTGATACGTTGGTGACCCATAAGAATGTAGAATTGATCGCTTTTAAGAATGCTTTAGTGGTAAGTATATCATTTTGTAGCCTACTGTTTCAATTTTGTAAACTATCCACTTCGGAATATTTCTTGCTAACATCCGGTATAAAAATCAACAACGCGCAAAATTGATTCAAACTGTAAATTTCGATAACTGTCAAATAAGCAAAACTTTTATAATATGTCTACAAATTTGGTGGCCGTTATTGTAATTATTACCGCATTTCCAATTCACTTTCAACGTTTTTGGCTTTTCAGGCGACGGAATCGTACAGCAAAGAGCAGAAGAAGCACGCTACTATAGCGCTGGAGAAACTGGAGAACATCAAAATCGTTGCGACCGAATGCGACGACTTGAGGAGAAAACTAGAACAATCCCAAAAGGAGCTGAAGGACCTCAAGGTACTTGAAAGAATACTAAACATATATTTACTAAAATACTCCTCCGATAGGAACAATCCAAATCATCTGCGAAGAAGACCAGCGAAGCGATCGAACCGGATTTGGAGGCCCTCAGTCCCGGCGGTTTAACTCAAAAAGCGATGGCGAATATTGTCACCAGAGAAATGTACGTCAAGAAAAAAATATCTGATCAACTGGCCGCCGCGCACAAGGAAAACTGGCAGCTTAAAGAGCGGCTATCGAATTTGGAAGATGCCTTTAGCAAATTAGGAATTTCCGACTGCAGTCAGGCCGGCATCGACGAATTGAATAAACAAATGCAAACCCTGAAGGAAACCACCAAAGAACGGGACAATCTGAAGAGCAAATTAGACACGCTGGAGGTCGAATTGAAGTCCTACGCTTACATACTCGAAGACGTGGACGTCTTGAAGCAAAGGTCACTTCTCTTGGACGACGTCCTGCGAGACCGCGACCGTTTGAGCAAACGCGTAGAAGAACTCAGAGACCTGAACCAAGAGATAATCACCCTGAGAAAAAAAGCCTTGCGAATAGATCAACTGGAAGACGACCTGCGCAAAGTGGTCAGAGACAAACGCATAGCCGAAGAAGAAATCGAACGATTACGCGGCAAATGCTCCCTAGCCGAAATCGAATCGTTCACTCACAAAGCCGAAGGCGAGGAGTTGCGCTCGAAGGTCAATTGCATGGAGCACGAAATCGAAACGCTCAAATGCGTGTCGATGGAGAGGCAAAGGCTGCTCGAGGAGCGGAACCACTTGAAGAAGAGCCTCGACGACTTGGCCCGCATGCAGGACGAGTACGAGCACATGAAGAAGCAGATGAAGTGCTTGGAAATGCTGAAGGCCGAACGGGACATGTTCAAATCGAAGTACGAGAACCTGATCGGGCTCGAGTGCGAGTGCGACATTCTTCGCACGCAAATCGAAAAGGCGAAGCTGATCGAAAAGGAACGGGAAACGTTGGAGGCGCAAGTGGACGACTTGCATGCCTGCATCACCGAGCAGGAGGCGGAGATTCGACGATTGGTTTGCCACGTGGATAATTTAGCTAGAGGTCGCGATGAACAACAAGTAAACGCGTATTAATCTATCTTTAATTTTTTTTTAATTGTGCTATTTACGATTGCAGGAGAAACTGCAAGAGGTGATAATGAGCATGCGGCTTCAGCTGGAACAAAAGGACGTTTTGATAGCGAGCGCTGAAGAAAAATTGGCGATGGCTCAAAAGGAATTGGGCAATTCGATCAACGGATTGAGTTCGGAGACGATTAATTTGAAACTATACAACGAGAATTTAACGAAGCTCGCAGATAAGAACGAAGCGGAAATAAACGAATTGAAACGTATCGTTTATTTGCTGAGGAGCGACAACGAAAACCTCAACCAGCAACTAACCGAAGTAATGAGAGACAACGACTTCCTAACAACGAACTTGAACGAAAAAGAAAACTCGCTGAACACGTTGAAGGACGTTCTTCACGATCACGAATACATACTAGACGAATTCCAGAAGCTACAAGTGCAATGCAAAGAAAACCTCAGAGATATAGAAACCGAAACCGACGAATTCAATCTCGTGGCGCTAAGACAACCGAGCATAAGCATCCAAGAAAGACTGATCAGAGTGAGCAAAATAGCCGGAGACACTCATTTCCAGGAGTTGCTGCTGCAATCCAAGCAGGCCATCCAGAAGATAGCCAACGAACTGGACAAGCAGTACAACGAATGGGACGCCTTCAAAACGAAACAGACCGCCGGCGGGAAACCTCTCGCCAAGAAACCGTCCCCGTCCAACAAAGACATGTACGTCGGCTTCTGTTTCACGGAAGGCGGCGCCGCCAACAAGACCGTGAAGAGGCGATGCATTCGCGCCATAAGAAAACGAAAAATCCTGAAGAAATCATCCAACGCGGAACTTCGAGAAACCAAAAAGCACCAATCGCAAACCCAGTCGAAAGAAACGTTAATCGGCGACTTGGACATTTGCACTCAGACCGACTTCGAGATCCCCTGTCTCGTTTCGCAGATGATCCAAACCAGCGACGACGCCAGCACTTTCACCGAACAGGACGTGTTCGAGCTCTGCTTGTCCGGCTCGCCGGCGACGAGTCCCAGGGACGAGGACGTGTACGAGTCCGCCAGGTCCACCGACTGCGCTCGGTGCAAATACCTGAACGAGCAGGTGGTGATCATCGAGACGGAGCTGCTCAAAACCAACGACGTTGTGCTGGAATTGCAGCGGAAACTGAGCGATGCGAAGGAAGAAAACGCGTCGTTGAACAACCAGCTATCCGATGCTGAGAATAATAATAACCAACGCGTTACTGAGCTGCTCGAGTACATCAAAAAATCCGATGGAAAGTGCACGGAACTGCAGGAGCAGATCATCGAACTCAAGCAGAACAATTGCAACTTACTCATTAAGGGCGAGTTGCTTGCCAACGAAATTAACGATTTGCGACATCAGAATGATAAATTGAAGAAGGTTTTATCGAACAATATAATCAAACAAACGCAGAGATGCACCGAGTTGGAAGGTAAATTGGATTCGTTAATGAAAATGAATGGAGAACTAAAGGAAGAAAACGACAGGCTGAAGTCGCTTGAAATCGTTAACGATAAATTAGCGGCGAGAATTGACGAAAACAGAAAATTGCAGGAAGAATTGCGCCGACTCAAAAAAGATGGTGTCGATCCGATTTTATTAACCACTCTCCAAGAAAAGAACGCAATTTTGACTCAAACAATCGAATCTCAAGCGGACGAAATCGCTAAATTAATGGATGTATTAAACGTAAGATCCTCACCGAAGGAAGAACCACTAGAATACCAAGAGGAACAAAACTCTCTGAGATTCCTCAGCGAAGACATTGAAAACCAACTCAAACAACTAGACAGTTTAACTAGCATCAATACAAGTAACGAAAACGTGCAGAACACAATCAACATTTTAGCCAGACGGTTGGAGAAAGAGGAAATTAGAGCAGACACTTCCGAAAATTCTCTAAGGCACTTGAAAGCAACGGACCCTTCGGCCATGTTAAACGCGGAAATAGCCAAGCTCAATCTAAAAATCCACTTGATTGAAGACGAAAATTCGAAGCTCAACGAAATAAACCAACACAAAACCATCGAGATAGAAAAAATGTCCGACGACATCATGAAGCTGCAATCGGAAAACGAAGCTTTCAAAAACGATAACAAAGATATGGAGAACAAAGTTAACGAGCTAAGGAAAATAAAAGACGATACTTCGATATTATTGGAAGAGTTTGATTCCGTTAAAAACGAAAACCAACAATTAAGCCGCGATTTAACCAAATTAAAGGAAACCTTTGATTCGTCGGCGAATTACTCAGAACTGGAAAGCGAGCTTAGCAAATATAAAGCAAAATGCGTCGAATTGGAGGCTACAAACATCAAATTGAAGAAAGAATTAGAAAATGCTATCGCATCTATTCAAGACACTGAAGATAGATTGATTCAAAACGATGGAGTTGTTAATAACGATCAGTACACCACCAACACAGGTGAAGGTGATAATAACCTACAAAATCTTCTAGAAAAACTGAAAATTAAAAACTATGAACTATCCAAAGAATTAATTGCTTCCCAAGAAAAAATACACGAATTCAACATCGTCATTGTCGAACACAAAAATCAAATAACATCGTTGGAATCGAAAATCTACATCTTAGAAACCGAAAACGGCAAATTGGGCAAAGATCTCAAAGTAATATTCGACAAAGCCTCCGAATTCGAATCGTTCAACGCCAGCTTGAATCAACAGTTGCGCCTTCTGCAAGAAACCAACGAGAGCCTGAAGAGCGCCGTATCCCCGTTGGAACTGGAACGCGACAAATCCGCAGTCACCATCAACGAATTGCTGAAAAAAACCGAAATATTAGAGGAGAAAAACGACGAATACAAAAGGAACGTTGAAGCTGTAAATCAACTCAAACAAGAACTTTCCGCGCTTCAAAAAACCCTCAATCAATTGGAAGCAGAGAACGTCAAATTGAAGTCTAAATGCGACGCCAAAATGGAGTATTCATCAGATTACAAAATGGTATCAACAACGGGACACCAATGCAAAAAGTTAACGAACGATTTGGAAACCGCGCAAGCCAAAGACTTAAGCAACCAAGACCTCGATTTCAAAGAGCAAATCGAAATGCTCGAAAACGAAAAAGACGAGCTGCGCAAAGACTTCGAAAAGACCCTGCAATACGCCGAAAAACGAAACAACAGAGTCGAAAAGTTGAAGGAAGAGAACGGGAAAATGAAGCAGACGATCAAGCAGCTGGAATGCGAGATCAACCGCTTGAAGAGCGAGCATCGCGTTTCGCTGGAAGACGCCATTTCCACGTTGCAATCGGCGCCGGACGCGAAACCGCAGGAAATATCCGATCTCGAGGGCATCGTTCGCAAGTTGAAGCAGGATTGCGAGGCGGCTTACGGCGAATTGAAAAGCAGCGAGGAGATTACGACGAAGCTTCGCGTGGATAACGCCAATCAGAAGAAGCAAATATCCGAGCTCGAATACGAAATTTCCAAGCTGACGAACGTAGCTAGGGAAATGAAAAAGGTGCAAAACAACCAAGAGGGACACTTTAAGATCATAATAGAACTCCAGAAAGACAACTCCGCTCTAACGAACACTCTGAACGACGAAAAAAACGAAAACAAACTGTTAAAAGATAAAATTCATCTATTGCAAAACGAAATAGATAGGTTAAACAACGATATTACAGCGCTAATCGAAGACAAAATTTCCCTAGAGGACGATCTACAGAGATTTAAAGATAGCGATTGCAATTTAAAAATCCTAATGCAGGAAATGGAATCGTTGAAACAACGAACCCGTCAAACGCACGAATCTGAATTAATACTAGAAAATAATTCCAAGCTAAACAAGAAACTCGAAGATATGGAAAACGAAAACAACAACCTCAAGGTAACCCTCCAACAATACATCGAAGACATCAACAACACTACAACCGAAAATAAAAAACTCAAACAAGAGATTGCGACGTTGAAGGCGAGGATAGAGGATTTGGAGAAAATCGACATCCAGAAATCTGCAGATGGGAATAAAATCGCTGAATCGTCTGAGAAACTCCAAGCGGAATTGCAGGAAGTCCTCAAGGATCGCGAACGGCTGAAGAACGTGCTAATGGAGCAGAAACGAAGGAGCAAAGATATCAAGCTCAAAGTGGACCAAGTGGAGTCGCTGATTAAAAACGAACGGATGAAATGCAAGGAGGAGCAAATGCGAAACAAAGAACTGGAAAATACTATTAACGAATTAAACGAGAAACAAAAATTACTCATCGAGCAATTGGAAAGTAACAATAAGGTGAGTCGAGAGGAGTGTAGGTAAATTTTGATTCATTTATTCTTTATTAGGAGAAAACTGAAGATGAAATTTCGATTGCGACGATCTCAGAGAAGGAAATGCAATTCTTCGGTAAGCCTTTAAGTGGTGCAAAACCTGCCTTTAATCTCATATCCAAGAAACTTGCTAGAGAAGGTTTAAATGTAAGTAGTTAAAACTAAATTGCAAATATATGCTAATTTTTTTATTTGCAGAAATTGAACATAGACGAGCTACAAGTATTGAATAATACGCTAGCCGAAGTCACTGCAGACCGTTTGGTAAGCATAGCACAAGAATTTGGAGTTTTAAAACCAGACGAAAACAACAAACTTTCCCTTCTGAAGAAAGTTGCCAATTTAGAAGGTGAATTGGCCGAAAAACAGGAAGAATCCCAGCAATCTAGTATGTATACCATACCATTTTGTTAACCATTTTAAATTGCATTATTTTTTGTAAGTTGTCGCTATGCAACACGCCATAAAACTGGAGAAACACCGCATCTTAGAGCTACAAAACAAACTGGAGGAAGAGCGCAAAGAAAACAAGAAGCTTTTGAGCAAAGTGTGTCCACAATCCCAACTCGTTCGCAATAATTCCTCCGATCAATCTAACGTGTCGATGAGAAGTCTCAACGAAAGAGACTTTAAAAGGTGTAAAAAAAACCATTAAAATATTGTTCAGTAAGATAATAATCGTAACACTTTTAGGGTTCAAAATGAACAAAAATTGAAGCTTTCCAGTAACGATAGCAGAAGCAAAGTAAAATCTACCAAACCGCTAATGGTTAGATTGATTTGTTTACAAATTCTGTGCACTGTAAAAAATATTTTTACAGACCGTCAAAGCGAGAACTAAGAATAGCGATGTGGAATTTCAAAAATACAGATGCCACTCGCCGAGTAGTACCCCCGTAAAAGACACCAGCGGTCCCTCGTTGTCTACAAAAGGGTCTAATTATTATTGTAAGCTCCATTATTTGATCAATCAATTTGTTTCGATTAATTTGTTACAGGATGATTCTGCGTTGTATTGATCTACATCCGCATTGTCTCTTACCAAATAGTTTACTAGATGGATGACTGCGGCGATTTTAAGACATTGTGTTTGTTATAATATTACTTGTGTTCGGTAGACACTAATAAAAAAATGCATTCAGAATATAATCAACTGGTTTTAATTCGAGATAAACTGGTTGTCTATACGTAAGGATGGAGTGAAAAATTTCCAGCATTGCGAGCGAATGCATTGTATTCACACAGATTTTATTTAATCCGTGGAAAAATATTTTCTCACGACGAAAGATAAGTTTTCCCAGCGTAGGTAATTACAAAATAGGCCAGCCAATCTTTGGGAACGTACCCCATTGTGGATCGCTAACAGTACCTTAATTTGGCTACAAAAGGGTCATCATGAGAAAATAGAGTTGAATGAGTACCGCATACAATGTTTGGTAAGATCATCGAAGGGTTTCGGTTCTCATGGGATATTCCCAGAGCCGATCGAAATCTGAAAACAGGTAGGTACTTTTTTTATAATAAAGGTTTGCCGGTCGATGGGAAAATTTCAACCGCATTTCGGAATTTGCAGAGGAAACTTCTAATTACCCCGCGAAATTGGGATATTGTCTAACAAAAAGCTCCCACTTGTAAGTGGAAAAGAATAATTATTGCAAGATGCGACAAACAATGCATTTATAAACAATACTCCTACATGAGTGTGATGGCGGCAAAACTATTAGTAACATCTGCAGGCCCATTTGGTTGTGTAAAAAGAACAATGATTTCCGGAGCGGCAGATGGCCGAGCACGTGCCATTCGGAGGGTAAGAAATAATCGACAAATGTTGTAGATGCACTTGTACATCCTGCGGATTATCCGCCGAAATATTATGTTCCACGCAATGTCATTCAATCAGCCATCCGAGGAATTGACACCGATAGAAAACGAAATTGTAACAGCAGTAGATATATTAATAAAAAATGAATTTACTGGCTCTTTCAACCTATCAATTCTTCGACGTTAATTAGCTACCGAGTAATTAATTTACGAGTGATTAATCAAACAGAAGCTCGCCTTCGTGTAAGGAATTATATAAATTATTCCGAAGCGAGAATGTCTAAGAAGTTTGACAGCAAACGCACGAGAATGTTCGAGCTTTCTACCTTTGAAGGCGAAAGAACTATTACCGATTCGGTAAATAAAAAATGCACATTTACCTGCGCCTTTTGTGCGCCGCAGTTTGCACAATGCAATGAGATTTCAAAGCCGAGGAGAATGCCAAAAATTTTATTGTGCGAATTTCTCAGAAACGAAAAACAACCAGGATGTGACGACTTATGCGCTTGTCTTATTCCGAGATCGAGAAAAGTCGGTCGTCTTTAAACTCAAAGTTGGAATTCTACCTCTAGTTTTCTTTTGTAATCACCGTACAATAAATAATTTATTAACTTTACAAGCCTCAAGTATTTAATTGCATCAACGAAAATTTGCCTATAATCTCGTTGGAATCGATTGTGGACTCGAAGAGTAACTAGATATTATACCCGAAGATAATCTCCGAACTTATGAATGAGTATTATATCGTAGCAGAACCGTTTTGAACCTTGAGATGGTTCACACAACTGATGAAAAGAGGGGAGCTGGATGAGAATCGGAGCGCCAATTGCACCATAACACCTATCGCTAAAAATCATAACGTTAACAACGCTAATCATCACCAAAAATATTTAATGGTTTATTATTAATTTAATGAAAGATAAGTAGTTGAAGAAATTATACAGGGTGTCCCAATGAAAAGTAGCCCCTTTAGTGAGCTAATAATTTTAAACAATCATAATCATAAAAACATGCAGTTTTCGCAGATATATTTTATTTTGCTAAAACTTCTTGTTACAGTTACACAAAAATTTTGTATCGCCTCTACAGGGTGTATCATAAAAATCCCCTCTTTTAAATTCACATTAACCAAATTTTATGAAGTAGAACATCTTTTGTAGAATAACATGTACGAATAACACATTTTTGAAAAGTAGAAGTGCATATCTTTCAAAATACCTCTATATATACGGGGTGTTCCATTTAAAAAAATTTGACTAATGTGAATTTAAAAGAGAAGATTTTAATAAAACACCTTGTAACAAAACTTATAATAAAATAAAGCATATTTGAGAAAACCGCATGTTTTTATGACTAGGCGTTTAAAAATTACAAGCTCATTAAATGTGCTACTTTTCATTGGGACACCCTGTACTTATAATCGCTTAGTAGTCTACAAAAATTGCTTGTCACAAATTTTACGAGTTGGATATGAGTCGAGGTAGTAGAAATTATGGTGCAAACGGCAATAAAAGACCACAACAACCGATCTAATAGGTAGCTGACTGCCGTTTGGAAGGAAGAGGGCTTCGCCTGCGGCACCGGCCTCCTCCCAGGTATACACGCAGCCAGACTACACGCTAAAGGCCGGCAGTCGTCGAGTTGAGTTCTTCGTCGGTTGTATATCGCATTCAGTGGTCCTCCGAGTCGCGTTTTTACGTTTTTTTTCCACCATCGAAAATCGAATTTCTCGTGCTCCGGTAGATTTATTTTGAATTGCTGTGCGCCCGTTTCCGTTGCATTCAAGGATTACATTTTTGCTCGTTTTATAATCGAAGGTAAGTAACTAGTTTTATTGATAAAACTATTTTCTTCCTATGGAGACATCTACAAACTCTAACTAAATTCATGAAACCGTTAAAGCTATCCATTTTTTTTATATTAGCATAATAAAATAATCCCCTGGGGCTCGAGGATTCGGTAGCAGCCGAAATCGCGAATTAACAGCCCCAAATTCGATTAATATTAGAGAAACTCGCCTCTGACTGGAAGCGTTCAAGTTAATTACGATCGAATAGAGAAATTTAAATATAAGACAACACGCGAAATCGCTAAAAACCGAATAGGTATAATGCTTGGCAATTATTCCCGCAAAAACGAGTTCTGTTTAGCGATTTAAGATTTTAGGATAATTACATATTTTTCAGAGCAACATTCAGGATATGCAAATTTCTCCGTGTGCGTGCTTTTAACAGCAATTGCAGATATCTTTTCATATTCAAGCGTATCATCACAAAGCTAAATCACACTGTATACCGCGGTAAAACTAGCTCGATTGTTGGCTAATTCACCCTGAAGGTTATTTATAAAACATCTAAAAGCATCCACTATATACCTACCAGACGAACGGAGTTTGTAACAATTATCTGAAAATCAGTTTTGTGACGGAGGAGCAGAAACAAGGCAGGAATTCTCAGATGCTATGCCCTCGTCTTCAATTAATTATCGTCGTTCGCCGTAAATGCACAAGAAAGGTATTTAACAAACCAGTTTCGTTCCAGTAAAGATCTTGAGAATCTGATTTTATTAGAACCGAAGACACGGGCGTGCATTTTGACTAAATCCACCTACAGGTCCATCTATGCAAAAGAAATTGCTAATTTTTACGAAACTATAAAGTACTCCAAAAGTCAATGAAGAAACAATAAAGGATCCAGATTCTCGAGAATTGTTCCTCTCCAGTAGAGCACTAAACTCTTAGAGTAGTTAAAATTGAGTAGAATAAAGAGAGTGTAGAGGATGTAGAAACTTTCGTTACCTTCGTTTAAGAAGGCTCATCTCCGCTTGTGCGTTGGAAATCCGATTTTATTAGCGTTATAACTCCTCGATGCTAAATGGGAATTCTCGAACTAAAGAGACGATCGGCGCGAGGATACCATTCGAAGCGAAGAAATTTCTTCCAATCGTCGTTATTTTCGTCGGTGTACGTCTTCGAATCTCCCAATTAATATTTAATTTAGTATGATTGCATCGTTTAGTATCGACTGCTGCATTTTATCTAATTATTCGGTATCGGAAAGCTCCGACGGCTCGTCGGGTTGGAATCGAAGAAGGCATTTATCATGCAAACGAAGCGCTGGAGGAACGTTGAAGGAAATTCAATTTCGTCATTAATATGCATGGATTCCCGAAAGTTGGAATCAAACGAATTGAAATGTGTTTCACGTTTCTTTGGCAACTCAAATTATCAACCAACACACGAATTGGAGTTCTCGAAACTTGTTTTTTCCCGAAGTCATTTGCTCTAATTGTATAACAATTTGTAGCCACCACATTCGTATTTAGTCGGAGCGTTTAGTCGGAAATTTTCACACCTCGAATTGCAATAATACAACATTTAAAGACATAATACATAACAGGCGCAACAAAGGAGCAATAAAAACCGAACAATCCGCCATTGTATTCCTTTCGCATGCAGACTGAACTTGCGCTATAGCATTATTTCCGGTGTACACATGCACTGCCGGAAGCGCCGGCGAAATTCTCTTATTTTTCACACAGGAAAGTGCATTCGGAACTTCAACTACCTCGACAGGGAGATCGAATAACAGCGCGCTTGTTAAATGGACCACACTCGGTTTACTGCGGCATAATTTTACTAGTACTATTTTTGAAAACCAAATGGAATTGATCGGTTAAGAAAAAACCTCTAGTAAGATGCAATTAGGATTTGTTCGAGCCGCAACAACTTCCTCTATCGGAAAACCTGATATTTGCCAGCATCCGTTCGGTTATTTTTTCGATTTCGTTCTCAGCCACAGCGCCCGAGGTTGTACAGGAAAACGGCCTTTAGAATGGTTCCTCGATACACGGGAATTTAATTGATGACTTGCGTTTCGTTCATAAAGAACCGGCGATAAAGCACGCTGGCGCATTCGAAAAGAAATTGACCGTGTAATCGCCTATGGAGATTAAAACGTCGTCCGTTGGTTAAATCGTATGCTTGCGATATTTCGAACCGGAAAATGCTACGTCGAAAATTACAGCCATAACGTCGGGTTTCGAAAGAGAATCATTCTTGCATGCGAAATGTGTACGTAATACCGTTTCGGTCCGACTCGAGAACATATTCGAAATTTAAATTCAATTCACAATTATTCCGGTACCCGACCTAACGGTTTTACGGCCACATTAATCATGACAATTTTTCCTAATGCGCTCAATCCCACTTCTGTTTCTTTCCAGATATGCGCACATAAGCTGGTAACGATGCTGCAAAACTGGGCGATTCTTCTAATAGCGATCTACTTCTTCGAAGGGTCTTCGTCAGCCACCGAAGATCTGCTGGATCAGTACGTTAAGCACGTGGAAAGCGTCAACAGCATCGCTTATGTAGAGAAGAAACCGAGCAAGTACCACCATCCGAAAACCCGGCGAATAACCAGAAAATTGCACCAAGAAAATAACATACAAGACAACGATGGCATCGACAACGAAGACAGTGTTTTCACGGATTTACTAGACAGTTTTCCCAGTGACAGTGACAAACCTTCGGCTAACGATAGTGCTGGTAAGGAGAGGCATCTATCGAGGAAGCTCAGTTTCTACGATGAAAGCGATCGAGAACGCCAGTCCAGGGACGTTTCCAACGATATACTCTGGACGCATTCTGAAGTTCTGGATAAGCAGAACCGGATAATTTTGAGGTGGCAGCCCAGGCATCAAGAGATACTCTTCAGAGTGGAAGCCAAAACCAGGGGATACATCGGCATCGGTTTCAGTCCCGATGGTAAAATGGAGAAAGCTGATATCATTCTCGGATGGGTGAACGATCACACTGGATCTGCAGTACTCATGGTGCGTATATTTATTATCTCAACGGGTAATTTACCTGCTTATAAGTCGAATAATTCGTGTAGCATGACGAAATTCGTTTAAGTCGAATTCTTCGAAATTTAACAGCTGCCACCGGCAGGATTCTTCGAGACTATTACCGAGACGCTCGCTTTATTAACGCAATTAATTAAAAGACTACTCTTTAATATTTAATAACCGCCGGTTAAACTCCACTGAACGTAGGAGTTAACTCAACAACTACAATACTAAAGTCGCTCCAATAAAACCTTCTACTTCGAAATTTTCAACAATGACAATACTAAAGTCGCTCCAATAAAACCTTCTACTTCAAAATTTTCAACAATGACAAAACTAAAGTCGCTCCAATAAGACCTTCCACTTCGGAATTTTCGTTCGGAACTTTCTCGTTCTAAAAAGTTGTCGACGAAAAAAGAAACGCGCCGTAGAAATCGGTTGGAAAGGAAGAGGCACGTGGTGCCAGGTGCAAAAACATCTGCGCAAAGGAACCGGCCCGGTCCCAGCCCGAGGAAGAAGGGCATATGGCCGGGCGGCGAGAGAGCAGAGGTCTCGGGAACCGTCCAGCTGCTTTTGCGTAATAAAAAATCTCTCGGATTTTTTTTAATGGGTCGAGTTCGACGCATCGCCGCGTGAGAAACGCCCGGATGGAATGGTCGTCTGTTGTAGGATCCTCTGGGGCTCGTTTATCTCGCAATTCCGCCGTATCCGTTTGGAGCGATCGATGAAAAAGCGAATTAGAATAAATTCGATTAGGAAACGGTAAACGGCGACAATTATCGGTAATTGGCCGCTTCCAGATGCAATTAAACGATTTCGAGCGCGTCTAGGAAAAAAATCGGAAAAACGATTTTTTTTTATCTCGCATCCTGTACTTAAAAACGTAAGCCGGTCGAATCCACCACGGTATGGTGCACAAGGTGTACAAGTTAACCAGCGAACCGGCTTGAAAAACAGAGCCGGTTCTGCGTTAAATCTCGAACTAAATAATACCGCGTTGTAGCCTCCAAATTTAATAACACCCTGTATTTTACTTGTCTTTAGAATTAACTTTTGCCATAGTAAAGTCTACTTCAAGTTTGCAAACATTCTGATTGCTGCATGAATCGATAAAACTTATAATGAATTTAATAATTAAGTTAACGAAGTTAACGAATTCCCCGAAAGCTTTTTCGAAAGAAATCCGTTAGGGGTGCGAGGCCGTTCCTGGGACTCGGTTTCACGTTTTCGACTTCCTGCGGCTGGCGCATCCGCTCCAGGTTCGGCGTTTTTTATGTTTCCTTCGGTTTATTATGTTCTCGCCATTCAGATCCGAGATTGTTTGTATATTTTACGTTAATTAAAACACGCCGCTAAACCCGTTTCGCTCGCCGGCCAGCCAGCTCGTTACGACGAGTTTTGTAATACGAAATTATCGAACGACGAGGGTAATTTATCAAACGCCAGCGTTACTCGCTGATAACTCCTTATTTGTGCGTTATATCGTCGAGTTCCTCGAACGTTTTTTTGGTAGTTTCGTAGCAGTTTCCACGGTTTACGACGAACGTACGGTTGCGGTGTAACGCGAAATTGCTTCGAATTATTTTAAAAACTCCAAACGCAATATGGGCGCCGTAATGGTTCGAATTTACTCGAGTAAAAAAAACTCCGACCGCGAAAAACGAGCAAGAATTGCGGTCTGGTTCTCTTCCTATGCGCCTGCAGACATCTACACCTATACCCTCATCGCCTGCAGCGAGTTTGCAGCCGTGTGAATGCACTCAGGAATAACAATGCACTTGCACGGGGATGATTTACAGTCTCATCTATAAATTCTTCTAGTCGCCGATGACGATAATGTGATTTACAGTCTCGTTATAGGAGTATCTATAAGTTTTTCTAGTCGCTGATGACGATAATGTTGTCTCATCTACAAATCCGACTGGTCGCTGATGACGATAATGTGATTTACAGTCTCATCTACAAATCCGACTGGTCGCTGATGACGATAATGTGATTTACAGTCTCATCTACAAATTCTTCTAGTCGCTGATGACGATAATGTGATTTACAGTCTCGTTATAAGAGTATCTATAAGTTTTTCTAGTCGCTGATGACGATAATATTATTTGCAGGACTGTCACGGCGTGCCGGCGAGCCAGGGCAGCGCACCTGTCAGAGATCAAATCGATAATTACACGTTAATGAGGGGCCTGCAGAACGATACCCACACGGTCATCGAGTTTCGTCGGGCTTTCGACACCTGCGATCCGGACGACTACGTTCTATCGGTAGGTTTTCAATCAACCATCGTCGGAGTTGAAGCAAACTACCTTTGGATTTTATTGTTTTTAGAGCGATACAGTGAAAATCATCTGGGCGTTGCACGATAGAGATCCGCACCGAAGTAGCGATTTGGTCTACCACGGACACGATCGCGGTTCTCAAAGCGTCCACCTGTTAGGCCCGCCCGCGCCCAAGATGCATTTAACCCATTCCAGTCATTGGGACGTTGTGCTGGAAAACGTACGTAATCATTTAGTCAACCAACAATTCCTTCTAGCTTCTAACGATCGTTGGTTACAGTTCAACGTTCCCCGCGACATGACCACCACCTATTGGTGCAAGGTGTTCAAAGCGCCGACGTTGAACTCCAAGCACCACATCACCGGATTCGAGCCGGTGATCGGCGAGCGGCATTCCTCCATGGTGCACCACATGGTGATGCACGAGTGCCAATTGGACGACGGCGATGATTTATCGCTGTGGGAGGCGTTCGCTAAAGAGGATGGAAAATTGTGCTACTCGAACGTTCCTAACGTATGGGACAAGTGTCTGACACCTCTAGTCGCTTGGGCGATTGGTTCTAAAGGAGAAAACTTTCCGACGCACGTGGGGCTCCCTTTAGCTGAGAAAAAGCACTCCTTCTACATGCTAGAAGTGCATTTCGACAATCCAGCGAAGAAACCAGTCGCTGATACTTCGGGTCTACGATTGCATTACACCAGCGAACTGAGAGAAAACGAAGCAGGAATTTTGATAACAGGAATAGCTCCATCCACATTGCACTTCATACCTCCGTATCAAAACGAATACAAAACAGCAGGATATTGCAGCGTCGATTGCACCAAAGAAGTCATCCCGAAAGACGGTATAAACGTGGTGTCTGTTATGCTGCATTCGCATTTAGCTGCGAAGAAAATGAAACTGAGGCACATTCGCGCTTTAAAAGAGCTCACTCCTTTAGCAGAGGTAAATAATTCATTTCTGGTTTGAGCTCGGTTACTAATCGAATTTTCGCAGGATAATCGATACGACTACAATTACCAGCAATCCCGGTCGCTGTCGCAGGATATTCCCATCCTCCCCGGCGACGGTCTGATTACGGAATGCACTTACTCGACGTTGAATAGGAGCAAACCCACTCTCGGGGGATACTCGATGCAGGATGAGATGTGCCTGGCTTTTATCCTGCACTATCCCAGAACGCAACTAGCAGGATGCTATTCGATGCCTCCGGTGAAGACTTTCTTCGAGAATTTGGGCATCAAGGAGTTCTATGAGAAAGACATGAATCAAATCGAGAGGGTGCTTTTGGAGGGAAAGTAAGGCGATGGTTTGGAGACTTTTGTGGTTTGATTGTAATGAGTTTGTGTGTTTTAGAGTCGAATCAGAAGTGTCCACTACTACGACTTCTACACCTGTTACTAGTAATTCTAGTAGTAAATTGTTATCACCAGAAACGAATAGAAGAGCGGTTATCGCGCGAAAAAATGCCAGGGAATATTTCGTAGAAAGTGAAAAGGACGAGTGGCATAATGTCTTCGATAAGCTCGTTATCAAAGAACCTCAGGAATTTAGAAACCTTACGTTTACCGAGCATTTACATAACATGCCTTACAATGAGACTATTTTTACAAAAACCATGGAGAAGTTTTTCTATAAGGGATTACACTTTACTTTCTGCAGGAAACGAGATGATAGTTTGGTGAGTTTTATTACTTCTTATAGTTCGACCAGAAACTAATCTATTTAATTTTGTAGAATAACGATCACATCACGAAGCTTCCTGAATTTCAGGAGTATGAAAAGAAAGAAAATATACAGTGTAGTTACAGATCGAAAAACCATCCATCTCCTGTATCTACGCCGAAGGGAATGAGTTCATCTTCCGATAGATATTCGAGTTTGCAGATACTTTCTTTTGCTTGCTTCATAATCCGATCGATCTTGTTTTGAGAGAACGAGGAGTTTATAAATTATCTATTTACAGAAATTTTATTACGTCGACTGAATCAAATTCATGAGTGAGATTGTTTGACTTTAAAAAATGTTGCTTCGTCTTTAACAGTCAATCTGCTTACTATTACTTCTGTTTCTTTTAATTTACACGTTAAGTTATTATTTTGGACATACTTCATACTTTAATTATTTGTATATGGAAATGCTACAAAGCAAATGCTGCTTCTTCCTCATCTGTATATTTGTGTGCTTCTAGAAACGTGGCAGTTTCAGCATATTTAATTGTATATATAAATTGTACATATCAATGTTTACCAAATACCTACAGTCCTTAGTATTATCGCAAAATGTAAATGATTAATTAGTAAAGATCTAGAATATTTTACGTTTTGTAATAATATAAAACCGAACTGTAATAACCACTAGTATTTTAGTTTAGAAGCCCCATTGCGCTGTGAATTGACTTAGAGATAAGTACTAATTAAGCTTAATTTATACTAAATTTAGTGCCCAATATTTTGTACTACTCTTTATATTTGTACCTTAAATATTTGATTATAATATGAGTTTTTTTACTTATTGTTTTAATCGCATTTTGCTACATTAAATAACATGTTGGATAAGAAAGTATAAAAATATATTTATCAATTATTTCTTATAATAGCAACAAGAGTTGTCTCATACAAGATACATCACAGTTTTACAATAATGGTAATATAGTATGTACAAATGAAAATTACTGATCTATCTACAAATATGATTAACGTTTAGAAAATATCTTACACTAGGACTAGCTTAAGAGTTAGTTAGTTACCCATGGATTTCCTCTACTTCTTCAAAAAATGCGAAAAATCGGCGAATCCGAAATCGTGAAAATTGTCAGAATTTCCATTAGGGAACAAGGAAAGTCTGTTTTTCAACTGACTCGAGCCGTGATGAGTGATCCTCTGAAACGACGTAGCCGTGGAGTCCTTCAGCAGGAATCCGCACTGAGCAGTGCACACCTCGTCCTTCACGATAGTTTCTCTCGGCCAGAAACGCAGCAATTCCTGGCAATCCGTTATCTTCAACGAAGCGCAGTTGCCCTAAACGAAACCCAATAATAGCACAAACGCTGCATTTCAGCTTCAATTATTCCACTACTTACACCTTGAGGCGTGCAAACGCAGCTCGTACAAGGCGTGGGGAAATTCCCTTCGCCAACCCTCACGTATTTATCTCCAATGATGCATCCAGTATTTCCACCGAACTCCTTCCAGGCGTTCATGTTAATGGCAGGCAACGAATGGCAGGGTACTCTGGGATTGAGGAAATTCGTGGGCAAATCGAAAGCATCCTTCTGTATGTAGCCTTCAACGTCCATGTTGGAGCACAAGATTTTCGACAGAGTAATTTTCTTTATTTCAGACAGTTGTTGTTCGGTAAATCTCACTGCAGGATCGTGACTTTCGTACCTGTTATTAACGAGTTGTAAATTTATGTTATGGTTTGATGTGTTTAATAGGCGTACCAAAATCTATCGCATTGTCTCATTTTTTTGAATTGCAATCCGATGATGCATCCGAAAGTGGGTCCAACTAATCCTCCTTTGAGCGATCGTTCGCTCATTCCCCCGGGAAATAGATCGATATCGTCCACGTGGGCATAAACATTCTTCAGTCTGAAACGTTATTTCGTTATATCTGCTTGGAATTTTAGTTTGGTATTTACCTTGCTATGCTTTCTGGAGACATTTCCCTGTACAAATCCTCGAACGTATTAGCTCTTTTGAGGTTGCACAAGACTCTGTAATTATTGTAGGATGGAATTCCGTGGTCTCTGGCACGTTGGAGATTCCTTGATATTAAATCGATTCCGGAAAATGGGATGTTCCTGTCCTCAAACAAATGATTCGTAACTTCACCTAGAAAGTAATAATGTAATCGTTTGTATTCAAACAATCATAATTTTTTACCTGTAATAAACTGATCCAAAGTCTCCACAGGAGTCGATATCAACCCCCTGGTTATTTCATCAACCATATTCTCCCTCATCATCATATCCATTTTGAAGAAACCATCGCGCAGCAGAATAGGCGGATGTAGTATTTCATAATTCACATTTACCCTATAAAACCAATAAAATATAACAAACAAAAAAAGCAAAATGATGCATTGTACCTTGGAATGTGAGGTCTCAACAAAGAATGCCCTATTCTGAAAGCTGCTGCTGCAAATTCGTTAATAACAGCCGGGTTGCAATCGGGATCGTATCCTCTGTAATAACCGCTCGGGGACAATTTCAACTCGTACAAATTCATGGCGCTCCAGCCTAAGATCCTCGGCAGGAATTCGTTGTAGACGATGTGCTGGAACTCCGCGATGACTATCCTCCGGACGTGCTCGAAGATTTGCTCTTCGTTCCAATGCGAATTGATCTTGCTCAGAATGTCCGACAATCTGTTGTGCTCCCGCATGAAGATGGTGTGGATGGAGGTGAGGGCCGGTTGTTCCGAAGCCCTGGGATCGCCTGCGATGAAAAAATTTGAGTTGAATGGGAAATTCGAGTAGCGATGTTTTACCTGCGTCGAAGCACAACCCGCTCGCGGATTTGCATTCTGGATGTTTGTGCGTCTGAGGCAGCAAATCTTTCCCTCGCACCGGATGGGTGGTGTAGTTCATTAGGCCGTTGGTTCCTTTGAGGTTCTTGGCCTTGCAGGGGTTTTCGCCGTAAATCATGGAAGCGTCGAGGAAGGCGCTGTTCATGTTTATTTGCTCCCTTGGACCGAAATGCTGCTGGCCTGGTAAAGACCTCATGGAATGCAGGCACATCCTCTCACCTACAGATAAACATTTAACATCTTTGATACTCAATTTACTTAAGAAATTCACCTGTAGTGATATTAAATTCTGGATAATAGTCGTCTCCTGGAGGAATTGGTAAAGGATCGCATTCTGGATGAACAGTAAATTTACTATCACACGATCTGCAATCTGGAATCGATTCTTCGAATCCTTTGTGGACTGGTGTTAGCGAGATATCGTGGTCGAGAAGTTGAGCAAATTGCATCGTCATTAAAGTGTATCTGGAATGTAAATGACTGATATCCGGGTGAATTGTTCTCGATATTATCCGAGGATTTGGTAGAGGCAATCCGGTGACGCTGGTTCTTCTAGGTTTCGATATACCATCTTCGTAAACGCTTGGTAGCAATCTGGAGAAAGTGGATAAACTTTTACCGTAATCTGGATTTTTTAGGTTATTACAATGGCCTGTGTAACTTCTAAACGCTGATCTCGAATTGCACGGTCCGGTTTCATCGCAATGAGCGCTACTTTCAAAGTGGTTCTTGTGATGGAAGTTCGAAACGAAGCCAAAATCGAAATTTTGTAGCGAATTAATTATTTCGTTTCGAAAAATTGGGAAATCGTCGTCTATCAGCAAGTGTCTCTTTTTTCTGTTGTTCAACACTGTACTGAGGATTTCGTTCGAAGCGAGTTCATACAGTAAGGACGAGTTTGCTAATTTCAAAGCGCCTTTATTCGCTTTACTAAAAGCTACCGCGGTGCCTTGAGGTGATTTTGGACTAACTCCACCAACTGGAAAAAGAATAAAGTAATTCCTAAAGTCGCAAGCAGTGCTAGAAAAAATTACCTTTCAACCAGGCGTTGTACTCAAACTGCCTTCTTTCGAGAAAATCCTGTTCCGCTTTGCTCAAAGCATCTTTAAATAAATTCGACGACAATTCCACGGCGTGATCGGTCCACTCGGAAATTCCGAGTTGCTGGAAATGCTGGCAAGAAATCGCGGAATTCAAGTAAGGATCTTCCTGGAGGAAAGCTTGAGGTTGCATTTTCGGTAAATCGGTGTTCGCGCAAATCAATCCAGCTAAAGTAACTTTCTTAATTTGCTCCAGCTGATTGACAGTGAAGGAACTGGGCGGTATGTCGTTTTCGTACCAAAACCTGTCGGATTCTCTCAGGATTTTGAATTGGTGTTTCAAGAGACAGTTAAAAGTAGGACCCAGGATAGCACCTGAAGCATAATAAGAGTTAGTATTAAATAAGAAGCAATTGAATGATATTTTCACCTGGAATATTCTCTTCCAAAATCCCTCCAACAATCAAATCAACATCTGAAGCAACGCCGAACAAGCTCTTCAGAATCTTATAATCCGATTTTCCTATACCGTAGGCTTCTAGTTCTTCGAAATTAATGTAAGTTTTAAACGTTTCGTTGTTACACGCCTCTCGGAGCCTTAGATAAGAAGGCACCCCGTGGTCTCTTCCCATGTGAACGAACAGCGCAAAACTATCCCAGTCAGACCTGACTTGAACATTGATACGAGAACTCAACACCTTCGCTGGAGAACTGGCCAAATTGCTGAACATCTCCGTTGTGGTTTCGAGAGTTTTGTTCAACTAAAGATGCGAGTGGTGAGATTAAATTGTAGACTTGATATTAGTACTTACTTTTTTGGATGGTATGAGAGATAACAGTGCAGGTAGAACTCCTATGGCTACTTCATTGAAGACACCAGCTCTGATGTTGCTCGAGTACTTCGAGTATCTCCCGTGGTTTTTCAATTCCAATTGAGATTGCTTGATGGTTTCCTGTCAAAAAGCTGTTAGCATTAATTAGTAGAGAATGAGTTGTTAACTTGCCTCTCCTAATAACAGCGGAAGGAATTCGTTGTAAGTAACATGTTGTATTTGGGCTATGACAATTTTTCTACTTTCGTGAAACAACATTTCGTCCGTCCATTTGTGGTTCAATTTTCTGAGCTCATTGGCGATTCTGTTGTGTTCCTTGATGAAAAGGGTGTATAGGGGATTGAAGAAGCAAGCCTGGCAATTGGTTTCTTCGATTTGGCCGTTCGTGAACAACCGAATTTTTTTCATTTCCTCGTCGGTATTCCCGTAAATCGTCGACCCGTCCAGGAACGAAGTCGCCAGGTTCATTTGGTTGCGGTATTCTAAACGAAACTCGGATTAATCCAACCTCCACGAGCGATTGGCGATAATTCATCGCCGTTATATAACGATCGTTGCAACACTATTTACTTTGTACCTATTCTACTATTCGAATAATTGCAAAACAAATATCTGCATGCTTCGAGATAAAAACTCGCGCAGGTTATTCTATCGCTAATCGTACCGAAAACGCAGGTAGTATCATCGACAGCGGGCAACGTCCTCATGTATTCCAAGCACTTCTCGCCGTCGAATTTCACGTAACATTCCCTGTGCGCCCCGCGTTTCTCGCCGCAGCAGTTCCGGCTCTTCATGTTGCCGGTGCTGACCAGATCGTTCAGCAGGAACTCGCCCCAGGAACCCAGCAGGGCCGTCACGGACTCGTGGTTACCGGCCGGATGTTCCTGGAAAGCCGAAGCTACCTCTGAAGGGTTGGGTAGCTTGTGGGCTGTAGGGGATTCCCGGGGTAAGGAGCTTCCTGGAAAGATTAGAAGGGTTGTTTCTGGTGGTTTTGGGGGGTTGTGTGGAGATTTTTTACCTCTGTTGTAATCTGGTTTTTTGAATCTCAGGTACTTCTGGCCTCTGCAGCCCCAGTTGGGGTGTCTTACGTTGTTGCAGTGGCCGGAAATTTGGCTGAATTTCATCGGAGGACAAATCGTTTCTTCTTCGCTAACACAATCGTCATTTTCGCCGGTTTGTTCCAAACGTAGCGCTTTTTGTACCAGTGGTTTTATATCATCCGGTAGAGGGTTAGTATAGTCGGTTATGTTGTAATCAATTTGCAGTACAACGAGTTGAGGCGCTAGTACCAGTATCGAGAACAGTTCTAATCTGAAACAACGCGAGAATAATGCTAGCAATTTCGCCATCATTAGAATACTCCGTTTCTAAATAATTTTATTAATCTATCCTTCGATTAATATCTATTCCGATTTTTTAATTGCACGCTTCAGTGCGATGAATAGTACATCGGTATGTAGCGTTGCGCCACAAATTGTGCCGTCTTTAAATTAAAATGGAAAGTAGTTTTCATCGCGAATACACCTAAACGAGCCACCTCGTGTCACGGACGAATTCGGATTTATTGAAAATTAAAAAACCGTTTATCGATCATTAAAAGCGCGTCTCGAAAAAATTTCACTTCCTAGTTACTCCACGCACAATTTCTCTTCGGGATTTTACGAAGATGAAACGGGATTGAGGGATGAACTGCATATCTAATTTGGATAACTTTCTTAATTGACTGAAATTAGGTATATTAGGCAACTTTCTTTAGGTGGAACCGAAAAATGTGTCGCTTAAGCAACGCTATAATTTGATACGATTTCGGTTGCGTGACAGCCATCCGAGCTAATCTCGAATTTGAATTTTTTCCTGTAAATTACTTCACAAAGCCTTCGGCGGGTAATCAAATTTACTAGCAGGTACTCCCATTGTTCGATGATAATGAACCGATAGAATGACAGCGCTTTCGAAACGATTATGATAACGATTATTCTTGTGCACCTTCAAGAAATTTGGAATTCGTTAGTGAAAAAATGCTTCGAGGAAATTCCGCGCCCGCAACGTGAAGGTATTAAATAATCGCGTTTGTAGCAACAATTAATAACTGTTATACAATTCGAGTAATCGTGTTTTGTACGCTTATAAAAACTCTTACACGGTCCGTTTGTTTGCCGAATGGAAATGCCGGTGTGTAATCTATTGTCGATGAGAAGAGGAGCCTCCATTTTGAAAGCGAGCGATCTTCGAGATGCTAATGAAGATGAGCGAAAATTTCGATGGTGCTGCTTTTTGAACATGTAACTTCCGGTTTGCCAATTAAAATGTTGCGTGTTCGGTAGATTGAATATGCATGTGGAGTGTGTCTAATTTATGCCGAAATTCTTCAGGTGTTTATTAATCTAATCTTCAATAATGGTGTATTTACTGAGAGGTTTTTTTTTTCAAGTTTTATTGTCCGGCTATTAGTTTTTTATTGCAAAATTTCGATACCTTTCACTTTGGTTTCTTTTTAATAGTTTCGATGTAACTTCTGTCAAAAATGTTAATTTCAACAAATGTCTGTTATTAAAATAATCTTAATCTTAACGACACGAGATACATTTCACAAACAAAAAAGAAATAATACCTACCTACAGATATATTCTTGATAATATTCTTAATAAACAGGAACTAAGTATTGCAATTGTCTAAAGAAAAAGTGTTCATTCGCACATACTTTCATTGTAAATATAATTCATTGTAACTCGTCATTTCGAGAGTGAACTCTTTTATTAATATCAGCAAGATCTCAAAGGATTTTATGTAAATAATTTCATGTATATTTTAGAGTCAGGACCACGAACGAGAAATCTACTTCACACGAAATTCTTAATCATTTCTGTACGAATTTCCACTACTTAGCAGATGTTACAAAAGAATTTAAATACCCAAATTGCGATATTCATTAAGTAAATCGTTGTAGTAACAGGATCTTTTTAATTTACAGCATAAATACAAGTTATTGTCTGTAATTCTGTCGAATTCATAAATAAGTAAGTATGTAAAAATATTCAAATGTAAAAATTATACTTTTAAAAGGATACTATAAATATCTTAAAGGGGAGAATCGAAGTAAAAATTGTTCTCAATGCAATTAAAGTAACAAAAGACTATTGCGATAACTTTTCACGATGAGTCTACAAATTATTTTACAAGCAAATAATTCATCGGTAATTGTTTTTAACGAGCCATGAATTTTAGATGAGACTTTGACGTAACGTTTGAGAAAAAACTATGTGAAAATTTTTCTCGATTTTTATGTAACGAAATTTGCCGAGAATAGTGAAAATTTTAATAATTTTTCATTCATGTGTAGTTACTAATTTTTCTATTCTAGAATGGGTAACATACAAATATAGTTTCTTTAATTAGCAAAAAGCGTTCTTACTAGGTATTTGTTAATTTGTAACACAACAATACGTTATGTACGAAAAGAGAATGTAGCAAACAAAAACATATAAACAGTAATTGAGGAAATGGTTAAAACATAAAATTCAATCCGCGTAGTTGCGTCCAAAACAAATTTCACAAATTACTACCAATTTAAAATAGTAACGAGTTAATTTTCAGAAGCATTTACATCAGCAGATTTTTCACTTCTTCGCAATTTCCATTTATCGGAATTTAACGCATTCCGCGTGATTTCTTTCGCAAATAGGCAATTTCTATTAGCCAAAGTCGAAATCGAATTGCAGAAACGATCTTCTCGTGGAATACAAATAGCATCGTCCCCAGATTGAATCGTTACATCATCTAACTGCTATTGTTTCTCAAACGTTGGGCAATTTTATTAATGAACGTCGCTGAAAAATTGTTGTAAAACAAATTACTCCGATTTTGGAATTGGCAAAACGATCGTTTGCGGTCAGGGTCAGAATTTTAGAATTTAAAAATGCACTTGTGACATTTTTGTAGGCGTATCAACGTCGACGATCTCCACAAGAATTCAGTAATCTCGCATTGTACTGGGAAAAAATCTCAATCTCAATAACAGTAAAATATAATGGCGAAATTTACGATTGTAAATAATTGTCTGGTATCAAAACAAGTGGATTTACCAAGTAACACGTGCTTGTTTTCCATGCGGTTATCTTAAGGGAATATTTTCACGAAATTTTATAAGATAAAAATTAAATTTTTCCTATGGTAGCTAATAAACAATATTATGCTCTGGTAGTTTTATCACCAAAAGAATAATTCAAATAATAGTTTATTATACTAAAAGAATAATTATTTTCGGTAGGTGACCAATTATATTTTCTTTGTATACTTTCATTACTTTCTAGTCAATTACTGTAATAAATTTGAGTTAACATCAAATTATTTTTCGATTGTAATTTATGGCTTTCGATCACCCGCATGTTTAGGGTACCTACAATTTCCTATATCAATCAATATCAAATCTAATTATGTGTAATCAACACTAATTAAATACCTACCTTATTAATCAAAAAATTTTAATCATGCACTCGAATCAATCGCCTAATTAAATATTATAGCTTCAAAAAATTTAATTTACACTTCGATTAAATCGCTGGAAAATATTAAAAAAACAAACTACAAAACGTACCTAAAAAACCATTCCATTTCAGTGGGAAAAAGTCAAATTCAATTTTCCTCACAACACGACCATCGGACACGAAACCGACCCGGATTGAAACGCGAGCAGAACCTCTCGAAGACGATCTTCACCAGGTGAATCTCTCGAATTTACATTTAGAAGAAGCATGGTCCTCCAAATACATCAGCGGGAGAAAGGAAAAATGGTGTAGGAGGAGCACACTATCATTGTGTCACGACTAACCTAGTCAATTGACTCGTGTGTGCGGTAAATTCGTTCTGCACACGACGAAGACTTGGAATGGTGCCAATAAATTCTAATTACCGATAATTATAGATTTTTTTAATACACCAATATGGGTAATTATGAGCCTAAATAGTGGTGAAATTACTCGAATTATGTAGTAATTATGCGATTTAATTCGACTATATAGTACAAGAAAATTTATATAGTAGGGAATAAATTAATAAACACATTGTATATTTAGGCGAATCAACTGAGAAATTTACTCACACTACTACTACAGACTATTTGCATATTCAAATTAATGTTCCTAATGTTTACTTCTTTAGCACCAAATTAGGATAATGGAATAATTTGTAAGATATTGTCAGGTGGACTATTAACGAGATTTATGTATGGGTTTTAAACAATTATGCAATTTTGAACATACGAAAAATAATGTGTGAATATGTATAATTTATTTATGCGGGATACTGGAATTTCATTTTGTAATTTTTCTTAAATTATGCACGTTTATTTATGTCAATGTGTTAGAATTTGTTCACAAATAAGTACCTAATAAATCGATCAGATTATTATTGAAAAATTAAAAAAATAAATCCCCTCTTTTGTACCCCTTCTTTAGTATTGAAAACTTTCTAAAATACACAAATAAATTTACTCTAAATATTGATTAAAGTATGAATATTCTAGTTCATTTGTTTAAAGTGGAATATGAGTATCCATCAAGAATATTTCACAACTAACATACTTGAGATTTATGAAAGAAATACAGAAACTCCTCAGAAGCAAACCAGTTTAAATGTTTGACTACCAAAATAGGAAGCATAAACAACAAACTCTTGTCAATAAATATCTTTGCATAATGCAGGTAATGTTCATCCTTTTAAGCATTTGTTCAAGGATATTTAATAAAGGATCCCTTCAAAACGGCTTAACTCCCTTAAAATTAATCCCTTTATAATGAGATATAATAGAGGATAATTTTCAATAGTTTTAATCTTCCAATTCTTTAAAATTAGCAATAACAAAACAAAACATAAAACCTATTAGGAAAATAACTTTTCGGAATAATAGGCGATTACTATTACTAGAACCAAATCAATTACCGAGAACAAATAATTATTTAACCATGCGACTAATTCGAAATTTAATTTGGATTCTTTATATTCCGTATCTTATAGTTTATTCACATAACATTCGCGCGTGAACCAGTGGCACAATATCTGTAGAAACTCAGTGGCAATCAAACAAATTTCTAAATTTCGTAATAGGCACATCAAACGAAGTGAAAGCGTTCTTTGAGTAGCACAACTGCGCATTTTTCGTATTTATCTGAATTTTTTTATATCTCGCAGAAGGACTTTAGGAGATTAAAAATGGGAGAATGATGAAATTTTTCTAATCACAAGCAGATCGAAATTCGTTGCCAAAATTCCACCAACGACGCAATTAATTACCGTACTAATTTTTATTAGGTATCGAATAAATTTTGAGTTATTGTATGGAAGTAATTGCAATTTTTTTAAAATAGAATGACGCGCGCTCATTAATTACGAATTATCAGCGTAAACGGCAAGAGTTGTTAATTGTAACAGATGTGGATTCGAACAATATTTCACAATTCCCAACGGGACAATGCATTCGATTAATATGACACAAAAAAACCGTAATTGTAAGTGTATACCTTCTTTCCAGCGCTGCAAATGTTTTCCACATATCAAGCTGAGTTCCCGGCACATTTCTTTGTTCAACCCAGTCCAAATAATTTAAATACAACTCTGTTTATTCCACCAGATTGCTAACCCTATTAATTACAGGCATACGTTGTGATAGATAAACCGACTAGTCTAGTGATCACAAAACCGATTTTAAGTATGTATTCGTAATTCCCAAAACTCTCCTCCTTCCCGAAACCCCCATTAAAGCCCCATTAGTTCGAATCGAAGGAATAAATGCACTCCTTCCCGGAACGATCATAGGGATTTGCCGTCGGGCTCGAACATGATACTCGTATATTTATTATTCCACTATTTTCCGTTGTCATTCTATCCGAATTCGTGAAGCTGAAAAGTCGAAGATGCTTTCGGTGACTTTGGTGACTCTCGTGCTCCTAGCGAATGATCAATTAGTGCGCGGTTCAGTGATCAGGCAAACGAAAATCAACCGAACTCGCTTCGAATATACGATAGATGATCTGCGAAGTGCCAAGTATCCGATGAAAACTTCCGACGATTTTTACATGGATCCCTGCAAAGCTCGTAAGTTATACTATTTTTAAAATTCGTACGCCCACTAATGTATTTTTTAATAGGTAATTTCTTGGAAGATATTGCTCTAACTCCTGAAGATAGCGTCGAAAAATGGAAGAAATCCTACCCTACAATCGAAAAGGAATACAAACAAGATGAGAATCAAATCAAAGGAAACAAAGAATCATTAGGAAACAAAGAAGCGTTACAAAACAGGTTACTTTCAATCTCTTCTTTCTCTCTACTTTCAATCTCTTCTGTAGCTCATTTTCAATCAAATCCTCGCAATTACAGGTTGAACGAAGAGGTGTTGTCGAAAAGGATTCCAACGGAGGAAATTAAATTATCTCACGTGCGCTTGGAGAGAGCGGTGGCAACGAAAATAGAAAGAATTTGGGATTACGGCGTGATTCCCTACGAAATCGACGATAGCTTCAGCGGCTGGCACAAAGCCCTGTTCAAGCAAGCCATGCGACACTGGGAGAATTTCACTTGCATCAAATTCGTCGAGAGGAATCCCGCGGACCATCAGAATTACATCGTGTTTATGGAAAAATCCTGCGGGTATGTTTTAATCATATAGAAATTAGGATTTTCTAACGTTGTTCTGTTCAGTTGTTGTTCCTTCGTGGGGAAAAAAGGAAACGGAGCTCAAGCCATCAGCATAGGAAGAAAGTGCGATAAATTCGGAATAGTTGTGCACGAACTAGGACATGTTATTGGATTCTGGCACGAGCATACAAGACCAGATAGGGACGATCACGTCACCATCCTCAAAGAGAATATACTCACAGGTAAATCTATTGTAATTATCTCGCTATCGCGCTATATAATCCAAACTTTCAGGACAAGATTACAACTTCAAGAAATTGAACAAAAACGACATCAGTTCTTTGGGTGTTTACGATTATAATTCCATCATGCACTACGCTAGAAACACGTTCTCGAAGGCTAGTTACTTGGATACAATCCAACCGATAAATGTTCCAGAAGGCGTCCATCCGAACATAGGACAAAGGATAAAACTGAGCGAAGGAGACATCGAACAAGCTAACATCCTTTACCAATGTCCTAGTAAGTACCAATAAATTGAACAATAGTGATAATAATAACGTGCAATATTTACAGAATGCGGTAATACATTTCAAAAACATTCTGCATCGTTTTCCTCTCCAGTGTACTGGAAAACGGTTCCTAAAGAGGGTGTAAATTGTGAATGGAGAATAACAGCAACACACGGAGAGAAAATAACCCTTAATATCAGCAACCTGGACATTCGTAAAGAACCAAATTGCAAAACCGACTTTTTGGAAATCAGAGACGGTTACTGGTTCAAATCGCCATTGTTGGGCGTATTCTGCGGCACAGGAAACTCGATATTAGTGAAATCTACAGGCAGCAGGATGCTGGTTACGTACGTTTCGAAAAACCCGTCGGGATATAGCGGATTTACGGCCAATTACGAAGCGGTGTGCGGTGGAGAATTAACCATAGACTCCGAAGATCACCTGGAATCCCCCAATTACCCCGACGAATACCGAGAAAACATCGAGTGCATTTGGAAACTAACAGTTCCGAAGACCTATCAAGTAGCCCTACGGTTCCAATCGTTCGATTTGGAGAATCACGACAACTGCGCGTATGATTACCTGGAAATTAGAGATGGAATAGATTCGAACAGTCCTGTTACGGGAGTGTACTGTGGCCATAAAATTCCCTCGGAAATTATATCTACTTCCAACGAAATGACTATCAGATTTCTATCCGATGGATCCGTTCAAAAAACCGGCTTCTCCGCCGTGATTTTCAAAGAATACGATGAATGTGCTAAAGTCGATCACGGATGTGCTCAACTTTGCGTTAATACTTTAGGAAGTTTCTATTGCTCGTGTCGAATAGGATTCGAACTCCATTCTGACGGTAAAAATTGCCAAGGTAATATAAATTTCACTAAACTAGGAATGTTTAAATTAATGCGTTATTTACAGATGCTTGTGGAGGAGTTTTCAATCAACCGAACGGTACAATAACATCACCGTTGTTCCCTAATTTGTACCCGGCGAATAAAAACTGCACCTGGGAAATCATCGCGAGTCCTCAGCATAAAATAACTGTGAATTTTACGCATTTCGACTTGGAAGGGAATTGGAATCCTCTGCCTCAGCAGCATTGCGAATACGACAAAATCGAGATATTCAGTAAATTAGAGAGCAACGAGTATAAATCCCATGGTGAATTCTGCGGTGAAAGGTTGCCTAACGTTATCACCTCTAAGAGTAACACTTTGAGGATAGTATTTTCGTCCGATTCCACCGTCCAAAAAAGCGGATTCGCTGCGATATTCTCCGCAGGTATAGTTACTTTAACCGAGTTGTTAACCGATTCATCAGCTAGTGTTAATTACAGAAAAAGACGAATGCGCTGTGGACAACGGAGGATGCGAACACGATTGCATCAAAACCCCAGGCACATTCCGATGCTCCTGCCACGTAGGCTATAATTTAGCAGCAAACGGGCGTTCCTGCAAAGAAGGCGACTGCACCTACGAGGTAACCGCCCCGCACGGGATCGTCAACAGCCCCAACTACCCCGGCAAATACCCGCCGAAGAAGAACTGCTTCTGGCATTTCGGCACCATCAACGGCCACCGGATCCGGCTGGCCTTCCTGCTGTTCGACCTGGAGCCCTCCCACCAGGCGTGCGAGTACGATCGCGTGGAGGTCTTCGACGGCGCGTCCCCGGCGTTCCCGACGCTCGGGAAGTTCTGCGGCTCCAGCCCGCCGCCGGTCATCCAGAGCTCCGGCAACCACATGTACATGACCTTCGTGTCGGACTCGTCGATGCAGAAGAACGGGTTCCACGTGACCCATTCGACGGTGTGCGGGGGCATCTTGGAGGCGACTTTCCGCCAGCGGCATATCTACTCCCACGTGGCGTTCGGAAAGGAGAACTACGGCAATCAGACGAACTGCGACTGGACGATCGAGGCGCGAGGGGGGTTCAACATCAGGCTCTCCTTCGCGGCGTTCGACGTGGAGGAAGAAAGAGGTTGTGGGTACGATTATGTGGAGGTGTTCGATGGGTTGGATTCCAGCGAACGGTCGTTTGGAAAACTGTGCGGATCTGAGGTACATAATAATAATCATTCAGTAACTATTAAGTAGTAATTATTCATTTATTGTTTCAGATACCTTCTGTTATAATTTCTTCGCAAGGGGGATTGTTGGTGCAGTTTTCTACGGACGAGTCAATTACCCGGAAAGGTTTCGATATTATATACGAGTCGTACGACGATTTTTTGGTAGAAGATAAGGTTTGAGTGCATCTTAGACTGAGTGAACAATTGAGTGAAGTGAAAGAATTTTCATAAGCGTTTAAACTCCGAAGCTCTGCAACCAGTAATACATGAATTATACACACCGATGAAGAAAGCTAATATAAAGATAAAGAAACTTTAATTGGAAACCTGAATTCGAAAGATAATTTTTGTACGGCTCGAATTGGATTAAATTATCCACATCGAGCGGTATTATTTGTATATTCCAGACCATTATTTAAATAAATATTAGATTATAAAACAACCCATCCGTATATTATTTACTAAAACAAAGAATTATGCACGTTATAATTAGTAGTGATAAAAATTAATTTCAATCATCCTTTCGCTCTTATTAGGCTCGATTTAATTTCGAGATGGAATTCAATGGAGTCACGAAGAGGAACGCTGCAAGAATCTTGAGGCTTCCGCGTGATAGTTATGCAATCGAAACTATCATAAACATGAAAGATTGCCTTTTTGGTATAAAAGAACCCGAAGAATGGAGAGTCGGTACTTTCACTGAACCGATGAGCTGATGGAAAAATATATGAGAGAATGTAAAAAAATAGTTTTCCACGAAAAATCGCAGGAAGTATTTCTTGATAAATAATTGTTTCCGTTGGTAATTGGGGATTTATAAGAATAATTTATTCCAAAAATCCCGCAATGAACTACTAGTGTTGACTCAATATTTTTGTGGTCAGTTTTGCATATGTAGGTATACTTTAGTTGATAAATAAAGGTTCTTGCATGCATCATCGTGTATTTTTATGCATATTTTTACAATATAAATTCGAATTTTCGAATCCATAATAAAAATGTAAATCATCGACGATATTTTCGTACTGATGCCATAAAAAAGTGAAACTAATTGTCAATGTGCGTATGTCGACTCCCTACCTGGTGATAATAGGAGAAAGTACTAATATTTGGAATAAACAAACTGTATGTGCCAGTATTCGATTGACTTTATGGATATTATAAATAATTTTCCATTTACTATTTTACCAGCAAATAAATTAGAAGTCGTTGATGAAACATATTTAACTGTATTAGCCAACAATAATAGGATTCTCCGAATAATATCTATAACATTGAAATAAATTAAAATATATTGAATTAGGTAAGTGCAAACAAAATTTTTATTGGATTTTTTCTTGCCAGGCAATTTACAATGGAGATGTTAATTTGTCACTTAAATATGCTTATCATCTTTATAAGATGTAGTTTAGAACCAGGATCCAACTAGTATTCTCAAGGTCTATCAGCTAATAATGTTCAGAGAATTGGAGAACTATTAACATTGACAAATTATTAGAAAACCACAATTTTTGTTAAACTACACTGATAATAAAGCAAAAAATCACACGCAACACTTTACAACCCTTAAATATTTGCTAAAAAATAAGGAATAACTAATTAAATGCAAAACATCACTATACTAAAATATACTGCTCCACAAAAGTTCACGAATATTGAGATTAATTTAAAAGTTGCAGGTTTTTTGATCGCCAAATTTAGTCTGATTTGTAAAGGAAGGAGCAAAAAATCCACTAAGATATAAGAGAAAACATTTCATTTCGCGTATTTGAAAATTTAGTAACCAAAAATTCTGTAACTTTTAAAATAATCGCAAAATTTGCGAACTCCCTTAACTTTTGTGGAGCAGTTTGTATTGCAAATCGAGCAAAAAAAGCATCCTTACTGATTTAAAACCAGTGGCTCTTATAACACCTCGAAAACAACCCAACACAAAGCAACCGAATCGAGTTGATACAAGAAAGAACGTTTCTCGGTATACGTGAGGCAATCAGTGGCACCAGCCAGCAGGACACAGCTCGAGAAGGAGCACTATAAAAACGCCGGTGCGGCGGTACGAGAATCCACTGGTTTAGAGCCACTGAACGCCGTCTCACCGAAGCATTCTCAACTTTCTCCGGTGATCTAACCCACCGTAATTCGCCAGGCCAGGTCCGACAGAACCGCAGAAGTCGGTGCGATCGGCAGGCAGCATCTCCGTGTAGCCGCGAAAATCGACCTGGTGGACTCGCGGAACTCCTGACGCGAAGCGGGAGCTCCGAGTTTTCCTGCGGGAAACGGCATGTGGTGGCTCTAGTGACAGTTTGTTTGATTTTTTTTTGTTCTGTTTTGAATCGTTGGCAGATTTGTGTCGGGAGACATGGATTTTAAAATTAGGTAAGATTGGATAATATCTCTTTCAGATTGTGTTATTTTAAGGGATGAAAATAATCATCTTCTTCTGATGAATTTAAGTAATTTTTGGGTATTATTTTTTGTTGCATTTGCTAATCACTTTCACAAATCAAGGAAGATGGATAATCCTGCAAAAAATACTTTTATTGTGTTTAATTTAAAAGTAAAATCGGTTGCAGGAATGCGCCAACTTTCTTGCATTTTAATTGTGTTTTGCGGACGAATTAAGTTGCAAAACGGTGTAATAAAATTTTGTAAAAACTGTGGGTATATAATTAGATAATTTTCGAATTTGCAGCGTTAATTAACCGAACAACGGATTCATAAATTTTCGCAAGATGTCGATTAACTTGTGTTATAGAATTATTGTTTTTGCTGTTTAATTGTATAATCGGTTCTCGTAGAGAATCAATTCTTTCCATGTAATTTTAACTCAGCGAAAGTTTTCTAGCACTAATTTAATTATATTTACAAAAATTCGATTTGTATACTAATATTATGCAAGTGCTTATACCAAACACTCCACTCTATAAATTTAATGACAAGAAAATATATGATATGCGATCAAAACGTAGAATTGAATTGACCAAATTAAATCGAATTCAGGTGAAAAAAATCATCCATTCGATTTTCGCAATATATTATTTATAGCGCTCTGTACTTTAAGTGTTTAAGCGATATTATTATTACTATTTAGCATAGTAATTGCGTTAGGCAATAAATAAGGCTGTTAAAAAATGCTGCAAATTTATGGAAAATTAAAATAAAAATTAATAAATCTGTTAATTACATCAATATATCAAGAATAAGTGTGTCTTATAAGTACATGCGTTTTATCTCGTTTTAATCAAGTATGTATAGGTAATTTATTTCTTACTCAAAGAAAAATAAATTGTGTCCTTCAAAATACAAATGATTACAATTAAGTCTTGTAAATACAATATATTCACGAATAAATAATGTTTTGTATAAAATTCGAACGATTAATTATGAATTTTTTAGCAATTTTCAAGAATTCAGGTTCATGAGTATTCAAGAAAAATATTTTTACCTGCAAGTTTATGAGCACATCCTAACTTTTCTAAATGCTTATAACCGTTTAAAAAACCCACATATTTTTTTAAATGCATTTATTACTCCATTTATGGAATAAAGGTTCGTTAAACTTAGTTCTGCGAATAATTTATTATTCGCAACCGGCATATTTAAACCCAAAAATCCATCTTCTTTGTCAAAAAAATTTGATTTCTCCGACACGAGCGGTAAACTGGTAAAACTCGACCTTCACCTTTTCTCTTTCAGTACGCGTAAAATTAAAATTCGTACCCGAATATTTTTTTTCGGCTAGCCGTGATCTTCACGGAGAGTTTCACTTTTCGTTAACGAGCTTTTATATTTTCTTACAATAATTATTCGTCATTAATTCCATCGCAAACATATTTAGTAGGCGTGCACTAATAAACTCCAAACGCGAGTAAGGTGGAAAAAATAATAAAAAAATATAAAAACACGGATGTAGCCTGAACATTGTAGATGAGCTTCGAAGGTTATTCGTTGGGAATCGACCAATAACACTACTGTTTACATTTTCATAGAAACGCTATTCAATTAATCATCCCATTGGCTACTAATAGATAACAAATTGATAACAAGCGTTTCTAATTCGACAGAACGTCGATCTATAGAAAGTACAACGATATACTGATAAGACCGGCTCAAAAAACACTTCTTTTGCAATTGTACCATCGAAACAAATTTCTCTTTCTTTACCTACAATGTTTATTGAACTTGGAGATGCGAGAATACGAATTGAAGGAAGCAAACGAACGTACAAAATGCCTAATTGTTAAAACGTGTTCACGCTCGTTTTTTATTCCGGTAATCGCTTTCGAATTTTTAGTCCCAAAATTAGAAATTCGCGTTGCAATTTTTTCCGCGGTTTCTCGCCAAAGAAAGAGCGTCAATAATGAAGTAATTTGATGGTGGGTTAATTGCTTATCTAATTAGATAATTAAATGTAAGTACAATTGTAAAATATTTCAACCTTCAGCGGGAAGGCGTGCAGAAGGAGTGCTCGAGTAGATTATATCCTATATACTCGATTTCCTCATAATTCTATAACTTAATCGCCTTGATATTTAATGTAAACTCATTTTTTTCGTTGACAAATGTTTGTTCTATAACTCCGCGGCGCCAAATGGAATTCCTCGATGCTATTTGGACGGTGCAGAAAATTGATTAATGCTATAGCGGCCCGCGAACAATCGTCATAAAAGTAGTCCATCCACTGAGTTTTACCTTGCTGCAGAGTAAAATTTCGCAAGATATTAAGTACGCATTTATTACAATGGTATATACAATAACCGACAAGTTATGTTGTGACCCACATAATGTTGCGTGGGTGAACGCCATCAGTATCCAAATGTGGCGCTAGTACACCCATGCAACTAATGAAAATTTTTGCATAATTACAATAATTAGCAATTTTCGAGCCGGGTCCGGTTTTAAGCGCATTTTTTTATCTGTACTGCGTTACGTAAGCTATAATGTTTAGACGAAAAATGAAAGTTAATAAAAAACCGCAATAATTAAACGCTGAAATGCATATTTAACAGCTATTAGCACGTGCTCTCTGCTCTACGCGCCGCTTAAGAAGAAAGCGATAGACGTGGATTTGAATAATTAATTTAAAAGAAGTAAATTTTGCCAACGGACGGGTTTTCTCGTTGCGAAATTCGCCGATATTTTAATTTCTAAAGCGGCACCAGCTACACAAATGACGTTATTATAATCCTCCTCATCTTATGTCTACTGTAATTTTGCAAAAAAATAAATTCGAACATCACTAAAAATCCCATCACTACCTCTACAAACTGTAATTCGTAGAAATAGTAATTTAAAATTTTACAAGCAGATAAATACCGGTTTTCTCTCGTTAACTAAAAACAAAAGATTTTATAAATCTCGACTGCAATTTGTTATTATGACATACGATTCACGCGGTGGGTCCGCCGACCTTCTTCTATTCTTTTCAGCCAGACATTTCAATTATTTCATTATTTTAATAGCACCATTTACAGCCGATTCGCGATGTGACATTATTCACTATTACGTCAAAGAGCGATGATTTCCTTGGATATCTATTCTAATAGGTAATGTGTAATTGCATCTCCGAAGATGCGCCTTGAAGGTACAGATTGAGACATTATAAAAAATACAGCCGATTTAATTAAACAATTTCAAAATGGTCAGAACAGCTGGGAACGGTAAAAGGACTGTTTTAATTTTTTTAATGAGTTTATTGAGTTGTTGGTGTAAATGGTCAAGGACTCGCCATTCGAATGGCATTCTTTCATGCAAACAATGGCATTTTATTTAAATGTAGATTAAAGTGATCTTTGTAGAGTGGCATACTTTTTTCTTATAGTTCAGTACGAACATCCTTATGGGCATTCTTGCAATGAAGTTACTTTAAACAGCAAACAATCAATTCCTATTGACCTTCGATTTGTTTTCTTTATTCTAAATTGCACTGTCGATTACAAATTTCAATAAATTCATCAGTCTAGACTTAGACACCAATTTAATTAGATTTTTATTTTTTGAATTACCAATCTCTAACAAATGATGATCTTGATCTTCTATTATAAATAAAGGATCTGCTTCATCACTGTTTGAGATTAAGCGATGCATTTATCCTTATTAACCTTTCTCTTTTACTTTTTAGTGATTATCAGATACGATAACGTTTTTTTTGATAAAACTCGTTTTACAATAAGAAATTAAATGCCGGAAGGAATCATCGTTTCCCTTTCGAATCGTTTTAATAACTTTTAATCGAAAGGTTTGTAACACTTCAACCACTGAGCGAGATTATTTTTATAGACTTGCCCGAGCAGAGATGTCCGGAAGATTTATGTTAGTTTTTACTTTCCTTTTTAAAGCTCCAGCCGTATAGGCTAGAATTACTAGCGTAAGTTTAATTTCTTTTCGTTTAATTAATTTTTTTTACCTACCTATGATTTCTATACGAAATATACCTAATATATCATGTAATAATAATTAGATTGCGCATTTTATGATGTGAACATGTTTTTGTTGTTGAGATAACGATTTTAATATGTTCTACGAGCTTAACAGGGCTTTGAACTTTCGAGGAAATATTTTTTTAGGTTTATCGCAGATGCTCATCAGCTCCAATTTTCTAAAAATATTCTGTTGAATAAATAGTTACATTAGAAACATACTTTTTCGGGTAATAATAAGATGTTATCGCGCACATCTAAAATATGTGCAGAATATTTTATTTAAAAAATAGTTACAAAAAAAATGACAAAACTATAGAAAGTTTTATTTACGACATTGCTGATTCTTCTACCAACCCACAAACCAACGAATTGTACACCAATATCAATTTCATCCTTTACCGGAAATATTACGATCGCCATTAAATTACCTTCAACAAATTATACCACTAATAATGGTCAATAGTAAATTTATATTGTCAAATAATCAGAAAGCAAACCCAGCCAATCTACTTTCATCTTTCACTGCACACACGCAATCATCCAGTCTCGCCGAGATCGAGATATAATCAACACATAATTCATTTAACTATCATGTGATTTGTTTTCCAGATCACGCCCGTTTCCACAACATATGGTCGTAGATGCATACAAGTGAACGAAGATTAATTTCATTTGATTGTATCGAAGACATAAAGCGATTTTAACAGACAGTTTGATCATGTTTCGTGTAGCATTTCGGTTCCCCAGTTTATTATTATTTTTCTCTGTGCTAGTTAATTTTATTATCTGTTTTACCTTCTGCATCGACTGCTTATAATCTCTATTTTCAATTATCGTATTATAAATTACATTGAACAGTGCAATTTTCGTAATCTTGATGATAGCAAATCTCATCGTTGTAGCCTTGCTAAAAACTAGTACATTCGTACCCAAAACCGCTAGAAATATATTATTATTGTTTTCGAATTAATTATATTATTTGCATTATTAAAAACTTGCATCACTTCGTGATAATTGATAAGGCAAATGCCGGCACCGCTATTTTTTTCCGGTTATTACGTTATGAAAATTTTACGGTATACAAAGAAAAATTGCATTATAGTTTTCAGCAGGACCCATCAGGACCTACCCATATAGAAGCACCAAATAAACATTTCTTCATCTTTTATGGGCCGTATTAAACCGCGGTAAAAGTGAATGTTTAAAATATACATAAACAGGATTATGGCAGACGTTGATGTGTAATTTACTTGGACCGTTCACGATTGAAATTTTTCGAATAACTTTCACTCAAGGTTACTTTCATCGAACGGCGTGCTTATATTAAATTAACACAAGGCGTTCTGGTTCCAACGTGCGTTTTTTTAGTACCTGGTCATTGCCGTTTACGAGCATGTATAAGAAACCCAAAGGGGATTGCACAATAGTTTTTCTTCGTTGTTTTTAAATCAACCTGCCTATTTGGTTGTGTGCAGCTGGAATGGAATTTCGATTTGTGAGTCATAAATCATTTTTTGGATAGCGACCTTTAAATTGTTTATGCAAATGGATTTATAAGTAACAAAAATCGTGTAAAAGGAAATATTATTTTTTATCTGATATTAATAAATGGGCATCAAACATTCTATGACACGCCCTAGCTACACGGTGTCTAATTAGAATGAATTTTTCATATTTATGACCAAGGAAATATCCGATGATTTCTTCGAAGGCAGTTCGATCGATTCGAAATAATCGATTTCTAAATGATTAATGTTGAAGCTCGTTAAAATGTTTGTAATTAGTGAGAATTATTTCCTCATAGGCACATTTATTTGTTTCATCCTTGCGTTATTAATCCTACTGAATAAATTAAGAGTTTTCTTAATTATCTTTATCGATAACTAGATTATAAATAACATTATTTACACGGATAATTAAAAATTTTCACCAACAATTCGTCCCTGAATACATCCAAACCGTGTAATTTTACACCATGTATTTTGTAATTAGATAATTATAGCAGCCATTAGTACCTCAAGAATCGCATTAAATCTTCCCGATCGTGATCCGCAAACGATAAAAAGGTGAAAAACTATTGCTCGAATTTCGCAACGATCGGCCACATTGCATTACGGACGCATTACCGCAAGTTCGTGCTTAATATCGATCTAATTACACAATAACTCCTTGTTAGGCATCGTGGAAGAAGAGCAACATGCACGATTCAAAACGACACAGATACAAAACCATCAAAATATTTTATACGATCGATTTAAAGGTTGCTCGAACTAGGAAAGAGCTGACGATGTTTTCAATGAATAAGTAAAAGTGATTGAATATGCGATAATGCTAAAAAGAAAATTTTATTTTAGCGGACGTTGATTGTGTAATAAGAGAAAACTCTTGTCGATAGACAAACAATGCAAAACTTTTTATTTCTCCACTCCCTTGTTGATGTGTATGTTCATTAAGCTCTATTTAGTTATTGAGGTAATTAAAAAAATTTCTATTTGTTATTTAAATTAATCGTTATAAAAAATGAGTAACTGTGTCCAGACTAGTGGCTGGTTAATAATAGTAGGTAACGGTCAGTAGATCACTGGTAAAAAAAAACTTTTGCTTTCGGTTTTATGGCGTTACGCTAGAAGTAACGTCACGCCTGGCGGTTTTAAACGATATTGTTCTGTTCCTCCTCCGTAATAAATATTTACCTCTTTTACATAACTTTTTAATGATAAGTATTGTTGTAGGAGATTAACCATTAACCACCGGTTAGAAGTAGGTCTGTATATACGGTTTGTTTAATTGTATAAAGGATTTAATCAAGGATTTTAGTCGATAATAAAATCGCAATGTTTGATGAACAAGAGATATTTACCTTCCTTATGTAGGTCTGTAGGTAGAATTGCTATTAACTGCAATGAACGCGCTATATTAGTATGCTATTAAAATAACTACCGTCTTCAATCGAGATGAGGGTCGCAAAATAACAGCCCATTGATTATTATCAATTTCTTTGTATCTTCAATAAAATTACCGATGGGATAAAATTGTCTCCTTCACGAATAATGATGTCATTACTATTCGAAATCGGACAATGCACTGACACATGCTATTATTTTCCTATTTGCAATTTCAATGCAGTAATCAATTTACTTGTAGGTAATAGCACGTGGATAGCATTAAATTAATACCACTCGATCTTCTAAAGCATGCATTATGGAAAAAAACTTTTCGTTTATCAACACATACTGATTAAATTCAATAATTCCACAAGACTACACACGATCGGCAATTTTCATAATTCAATCATCGCTAATACAATAGATGTAATTGCAACTTCTCACGGAAATCCCATGCAGATTTACACCTTCGAAGCCATCAATAAACGGATATCATTACTACATTTTCACGATAAATATTCACGATAGAATCTTTAATTGCAGGTTATCGATAGTCGCCCTGCTATCGCTGCTGCCCGTCCTGGCGCTGTCCCAAACCGGCCCGAAGCAGTTCGAGTACAACCTGACCCAGTACACCAGGACCCTGCCGGAGGACCTGCGGCCCATCGTCCGAAGGGCCTTGGCCGTCGAGAGGCAAGCGGCGGCGACGGGGAAGTGGTCGAGGGCGCTCTGCCAGCCGGAGGAGGCGGTCGATTGCCCGCCGATGAAGTTCCGGCGGGCGTCGGGCGAGTGCAACAACGTCCGGCATCCCAAATGGGGCAACAGGGGCCAGAAGTTCCTGCGGTATTTGGCGCCCAGCTACGCCGATAGTGAGTAGATTCCTGGTTTATATCGAGTAAACTTCTTCTGGTTGTTCTGCTCGAAGCCTTCGGTGGTACTTTCTCTGCGACGAGGCTCGAGTGCGAATGCGGTGAAATTACTGGCGGTATTCTTCTACTTTTTTTTTTTCGAAACCGCTTTTCTGTATATTTCCTCGTTTATTCGCCATGAAAGTGGTTTCTTCTCGGCCGGTGCGGATCCGACGCGACAGGTACGCAGAGGCGTATCCAGCCTAAAAGTAGTTTCCCTTTCATTACTTTCCCTTTGCATTGAGTATTTAAGTACGCACCTGCGCGATTCTCTTGTTGCCTCGAATTAAGTAACACTTGTGCTCGCCGCGTAATAAGTTAATTAAATTTCTTTTCTGTTGCGATTGGATTTTAATTTTAATATAAAATAACTCGCGTTGTATAGGTGCTTGACATTCGATTAAATTCAGAAAGTCAAGTTGACTTCGCTTGTAGTCGAATGTATTTATTATTACCGGTAAGCAAAGAAAGTGTCGATTGTAAATTATTTAAATGTAATTCTCGCAATTCATATTTCGAGTTTATCGAAACGGAGAAATCTAATGAAATGCGTATTGAATTGCAGGAAATGTGGATTCGAGTGTAATATCGAACTAAAAAGTTGATATACTAATTCATTAATTAATTTTAGTATTTTTGCCGTGATTGGATATATCTCAATTTACTACGCATTTCTAATACCTGTCATTAATATAATGGGCTGACCGATTATAAACATAAATGCTTTATTATATACGTTTACAAACACACTATAATTTAAAAATATTTCAAAGGCACTTAAATATTGGATTATTTTTAATAAACAAAACATTATGAGCTCATTCGTATATACAATACAATGCCATGTTAAAATTAGAAAAATTAATTTCGATATTGGTTAATTACTTCCTAGTGATTTAACAGAAACACAGCAGGATAAGATGGATAGATAATTAATCGTCCTATTAAATATTTTAGTAGAAGTAGATACATGAATTGGATAGTATATTGAGATGGGTTATTAAGGTTCCTTGGAACGTTCGTAATTACTAATTTAAGTACAATCGCAATTACAAGTGGTTGGTACACGAAACTTATCGAAATCGATGAATCCGTTTTCGTAAGTAAGTAGGTAGACTTCCTGATGGTTTTGTTTGCATTTCGCCCCAAATTCAGAGCAGTAATCGCTACAATAAAAATTTTTGAAATAGAATTAAAAATTTTTAATTAGTTCTAAATAACTCACTTAGATTTTCCAGCACGTGAACGGACGTTGTTTCTGTAATCAAAAAGCATAGTAATTTAGGTTAACAATGAAATACAAATATTTGTGAAGTTTAATTATATTTTAATTGCCTATTTGTTATGTTATAAATTAGGTTTTTATCACAAAAAAGCATTCGAACAAAGTTGTGTGAAGTAAATGAAAAAAAAACTTACCTGCACATTTCAGCTATAAATCTTTGATTAAATCCATCGACATTCACCACAAATTTCCACTCGTCATGGACGTTTCGAAGAACCCGGGGTGTGTGAGTTTGAGGCGACTCCGGATCGCAAAGATTCTGAACTCTCCCTCGGAAAAAGTTTGATCTACAAAATTGCAAAAACGCATTTGGTATAATAGTTCAATTATATCGATTACGCTATTTCAAATTGGATTTTCTATTGTAAATAAGAAGAAATAAAAATGACTTAATCGACAAAACTGAGAACTACTAGAAATTCATATACGAGTAGTGAATATTAACAAAAGTTGACGCAATTGAATTTTATATTACAAATAAAACACCGGCCATTTTTATCATTTAAACAATTTTAACGGAATGGTGTGAATTGTAAAATAAAGTGATAAAAAAACAACGGCCTCTAAAGATCGAGTCGTCTTCGTGAAAATAATCTGATGGTGATAAATCTGGGAATCGTGCCAGTCGTTCTATTCCACCTACTTTTATGAGGATTACAAAATCCGGTTTCGAATCAAACGTTATTAAAAGAAATTCGAATCCTTACCTGCTAGCAATATCCGTGGCGTCGTAGGTGGAATTCAAAACTATTCCGAAAAATCCTTGCATGTTTTTGGTGTTCTTCATTAGATGCAAAATTTGTTCTTCCGGGTAATCTTTACTGTCTGGGCATATTTGATGCGGACATTGCAGATACAACTCGTAGTAAATCGGAGTTAGAGACTTCTGGATAAGCCTAGGCGATGGCATCGAATACCGCGCTCTTGGTTGCTACAAATATTCATATATTCACAAATTTTAATATTCGAAATCTACTAATAGATGTTGCGAGCATCATACAAACAACAAAATGGTTAAAAATAAATATTATTGAACACGACATTTACTGTAATTAAATACACAATTATTTATCTAGTTATAAGTATTACATGCAATTAATATTACTTACCGCATTTGGTACAAACAATGTAATGCAAACAATCACAAAACCCGCCTGAGCAATGCTGCTTCTTGCCATTCTGTCGAAGATATGGTTCACATCATAACGAAAAGTATCCCAGCGAGTCTCGCCGGCGAGCATAAAAATGTAAACCGCTGCGGTTTTGGGAAAATACCATATCCGATTCGGGAGGGAAATGCCTTGCGATCTGCCGAGATAAAGATTCGTCTGGGAACTGAATTTGCGTCAAAATTCGTTGCCTGCCTACCTACTTGTTCGCATTGAAACAATGCCATGCGACTACTGTTAGTCCAGTTCAGACAGCTTTTAATTTCTCATTAGGATTAACCTTCGAACATGGTCGGATTTTTCTTCGTTATTATTGCACTTTCTATAAAAGAATGTTTACTTAATGTACCGCTTTTATTTCTTCTAACTAATTATGTAAAATCCCATTAATATTAGAAAACCTATTTTAAGATAAAAAAATTGTACAGATAAATTATAAAACTGATAAAACGAGCATCTTACTTACTACTAAGGAAGTACCTACATTATTTCCGCAACATTCAACGATATCATCACCACATCCTCTTACTACTGCAAACCTAATCCAAACAAATTCCTACACAATATTCACCTACAAATTATAACTTCCAGAAAAATCCCAACCGAAGCAATCGGTCAGCCAGCATTCGCTGCCCAGCCCGTTGGACATCGCCTCGACCCTGCAAAACAACCCCGCCACCCAGCACGATTCCATCACCGCCTTGGTGGGAGCTTGGACCGAGCTGCTCCTGCACGATCTGGCCAGCACGGGCAACATGAAGAGCCAGGATTGCTGCAGCGACAACGCCAAGAAGCACGGCGAGTGCTTCGGCAAACTGGGAAACGGCCAATGCAGGGAGTACATGAGGACCCTGCCCGCCGTCGATATGGATTCTTGTAAATTTGGTAGGTGAAAATGCACTGGTGAAGATTATGTAATGAAATTTATTTGTAATTGCGCGTTTTAGAAAATCCCTAACGTACATAATTAGTTGTTGTTTCCCACTAGAGCATTTAGGGAAAACTGATGATGATTTATTCATCTATTTCTACCAATTCTCGAGGCTAGGAATTTTCTAAGAAACCGACATTATTTATAAATGACGAATGCGTGTGTGTGTATTCGTTTTCTATGAATCCAATGCACTATTGATTCACACATGACAAATGCATCAGACCTCCTCGAAAGCATTGCAACACATCCTTTGTTCGTAGAATACAGAGACCAGATGAATTTGGCCACGTCCTTCCTGGATGCATCGGCCATTTACGGCAACACCGATGAACAAGTGGAGAACCTGCGCACCTACGACGCCGGTTTGGTGAACGTGTCGGCCTGTTCGGCGTGCAGATCGAACGCCCTCTACTCGGCCATACTGAAGGAGCACAACCGGGTGGCCATCGATCTGGCCCGATTGAACAAGCACTGGACCGACGAGGTGCTGTTCTACGAGAGCCGCAGGATCGTCATCGCCGAATTGCAGCACATCACCTACAACGAGTACCTGCCGATCGTTATCGGAGAGGAGGCTATCGTGCATTCGCAGTTGGAGCTCAAGACTCACGGGAGGTTCTCGAAATATTCCAGTACTCAGAAGGTCGGGGTTTATAACGAAATAGCTATTTCTGTACTGCCGGTGCTACTGTCTATGTTACCGAAATCTGTTGTAAGTTTACGCTTGCTTAAAGCGATTATAAATTAATAGAAATAATTTATAGATGAATGAAAGTATAAGCACTTTCGCTGAAATGGTGGACCTCTTAATTCGAACACCAGCTAATATACCGAGCGTTCATATAATGGTACCGATTAGAGCGGAATGGGATACAGCCTCGCTGTTTATCCACATGGGACGAGACCACGGAATACCATCGTACACGAATTACCTAAAATATTGCACGAACTCCGCCAGTAAAAAACCCCTCACCTACGAAAACCTCACAAACTATGGCATCAAAGACGAATACATCAAAGCTCTGAAGTACATGTACAGGAGCCCCGAGGATATCGATCTGCTAGTAGGCGGTTTGTTAGAGAAACCTATTCCAGGTAACCTCCATCAACTTACCCTACAACTATTTCATCTAACAATTTTTAAAATTATCTTCAAGGTGCCGTGGTAGGCGCAACTTTCAACTGCCTACTGAAACACCAGTTCCAACTTCTCAAAGAAACCGACAGGTTTTGGTACGAAAACGATCTACCGCCTAGTTCCCTAACCACCGAGCAGCTCAAAGAAATCAAAAAAATAACGCTAGCTGGACTACTTTGCGCCAATACAGACAATCTGGATAGGATCCAACCTAAAGCTTTCGTACAGGAAGATCCCTATTTGAATTCCAGGATATCCTGCGACCAACACCCGCTACCCCAGTTATCCGAATGGGTGGAAATGGATCCGATGTCGGACATTTCGTCCGATTTGCTAATGGAAGCATTAGAGAAAGCCGAACGAGATTTGATGGAGAGGAGGAAAACGGAGTACAAAGTGTGGAGCGAAGGTTAGTTACAAACATTTCTGTTAATACGAATTTATTTATTGGTATTTTCTAGTCGGAGGTATCAACCCGAAATCTCCCCAAGGAGTAGCAGCCGCTTTCAGTAAAGCCAACAAAAACGCCTTGAAACTAGCCAACACCTCGCTTCTCTTCGAATTCGCCTCCAACGAGATAGTAAACTCCCTGCTACACAGGAGAAGAAAGAGGCAACTCTTCGATAACCACGTCGTCGCTTCTCTATTTAGAGAAGAATTGAGCGACGCCTTGCAGCAAGTAGACTTCGGCGCTCTGTTACCCTCTCAAACCTTCGACGTCGATTTACAATGCGATGATACAGGTCCCTGTGATCCCAACACACCTTTCAGAACTTACACTGGTCATTGCAACAATCTAAGAAACCCCAGTTATGGTAAAAGTCTTACAACTTTTAATAGGCTGCTTCCTAGTGTCTACGATGATGGTAATAACTAAAGTTTTAACATACTTAAAACGCGTATTAACTTTGTGTTGATTGAAGGTATATCGAAACCAAGATCAATCGGAGTAACCGGAGTACCTCTTCCGAATCCACGAGTCATCTCCAGAATCATCCACCCGGACATCAGCAACCTCCACAGCCGGTACACGCTGATGACGATGCAGTTCGCGCAGTTCCTCGACCACGATCTGACGATGACGCCCATCCACAAGGGTTTCCACGAGTCGATACCCGATTGCAGGTCGTGCGACAGCAGGCGCACGGTGCACCCGGAATGCAACCCCTTCCCGATACCGCCCGGGGATAATTACTATCCGGAAATCAACATCACTTCGGGTGAGAGGATGTGCATTCCTTCGATGCGATCGTTGCCCGGTCAACAGAAGCTGGGCCCCAGGGAGCAGGTTAATCAGAACACGGCGTTTTTGGACGCGTCCCAGGTGTACGGGGAGAACCACTGCGTGTTGAGGGACCTTAAGGGGCAGTTTGGTAAGATGAACGCCACCACGCATCCTGTGAGAGGGAAGGAATTGCTGCCGCAGAGCGACAAACATCCCGAATGCAAGTCTCCTTCGGGGCAATGCTTTATAGCAGGTACTTGTATGAAGTAAATAGGTAATTTGCATCGTTTAAGCGTTGGTTTTTTTGGTGTTTAGGTGATGGTAGAGCTTCGGAACAACCGGCTTTAACTGCTATACATACGGTGTTTATGCGCGAACACAACAGATTGTCTGATATTCTGAGGCAAATTAATCCCCATTGGGAGGAAGATAAAGTTTTTGAACACGCTAGAAGGATTGTTGTGGCCGAAAACCAGCAAATTACTTACAACGAGTTTCTACCAAGGATATTAGGATGGAACGCTATGAATCTCTACGGTTTGAAATTGCTAAATCATGGATACTACAAAGAGTACAATCCTTCTTGTAACCCATCGATATTTACCGAGTTTGCTTCGGCTGCTTTTAGAATCGGTCATTCGTTGTTAAGACCTCACATACCAAGGTAAATTACAATTACAATCAAATTTGTTATACATAAATTACAAGTAATATGGTTTAGAATGACTCCAAACTACCAAATCATCAACCCCCCGATTCTCCTGCGCGACGGGTTCTTCAAAGTGGACATCATGATGCGCGAGGGAATGGTCGACGAGATCACCAGAGGGCTCGTCTCCACGCCGATGGAAACGCTCGACCAATTCATAACGGGCGAGGTGACCAATCACCTGTTCGAAGACAGGAAGATCCCCTTCTCGGGCGTCGATCTCATCAGTCTGAACCTCCAGAGGGCCAGAGACCACGGCATACCGTCGTACAACAACTACCGGGCGCTGTGCAACCTCAAGCGAGCCTCGAGCTTCGAGGACTTGGCCAGGGAGATACCCCCCGAAGTGATAGCGAGGTTGAAGAAGATCTACGCCACCGTCGACGATATCGATTTGTTCCCGGGAGGGATGAGCGAGAGGCCGTTGCAAGGCGGATTGATCGGTCCCACTTTCGGTTGCATCATCGCCCTGCAATTCAGGCAATTGCGAAAATGCGATAGATTCTGGTAAGGATTGTTGCGACGATTCTGCAACCGGTTGGTTTAAATTGTAATTAATTGCAGGTACGAGAACGAAGATCCGGTTGTGAGGTTCACCGAAGCTCAGTTAGCTGAGGTACGGAAGATGACTTTGGCTAAAATTTTGTGCGAAAATATGGATATTGAAGGTGAGATGCAACGAGCTGCTTTCGATCTACCGTCTAACTTCTTGAATCCGAGAGTACCTTGCAACTCTTTGCCTACCATCAACATGAACGCCTGGAAAGAAACCACAAGAGGTCAGGGTTGCATAATAGGTGATAAGCAAGTAGGTGTGGGGCAATCGGCGTTCCCCAGCCCTTGCACCAGCTGTATATGCACCACTGAAGGGGTATAAACATTGCACAAATAATCCAATCAGGTTTAGTTTATTTTGTAAATTTCTAGGGTAATTGCGCTTCATTGAAAATCACCGATTGCAGACAGTTGATGAGAGAGTGGTCCAAAGAGGCTATATTGAGGGACGAAGTTTGCACTGCTCAATGCGGTTTCCTGCTGAGAGAGTCCGGATCGAATACTCTGCCTCAAAATCTCAATCCGCCGCCTCTGCAGAGCGGGAGAGGCCTGAGGCCCCAATTTCGAAGCCAAGGATTCGACAGTACTGGAGACTTTAAATTCCCCGATCTCACCCCTTTCATAGTCAAATAAGTTTTCGTTGGAATTGTTTCGTTTGTGCGGAGAACAGGGTACTTTATTTCCTCCTGTAACTGGGGTTGATTTACACGACTCGGTTACTTCGAACGCCCTGTATAATTGGACACTTTTAAATAATCATTCTGTATGTGTAAAGGAGAATATTTATATTTCCGTGCCAGCGATTCTTTAGTTATTGCGGATGTGGTTTTTTCTATATGTGTAATTTGTGTAAAAATATTGTATATATTCTAAGTTGTAAATGTGATTAATGTTAATAAAAAACGTACTAAATATTTATTATATGAGATGTTTAAATAATTGTAACGAAATGGAGGGCTCATAATAAAGTAACATAAGTAGATTTAGATAATTTAGAGGATTATTTTTATGTGTATTTCGCACGAATTTATGGAGTTTACTTAGCTGATCGTGAAATGAGAAGTGTAGTTTTAATTATCTCACAATCAGTGGTATAAAGTACAATAAAACTAATTAGGTGTAATCAATTCTTCTAGTAATTAATATGTAATAAATAATATTAGTCTTGTGTTTCAACTCATTGCAAAGACCTTCCTATATTTCTTCTAATTGTTAAAAAAATAATTTATTATTTCTCTAAAAATTTAGGGGTACTGAAACACTAATAGTTTAGTTAAATACATAATTTTATTTCTCTCGTAAAACACATAAGTTATAACATATACTTCACGTAAATATTCACAAACCCTCTTATTTTCTCTTTAAATATTCGACAGATTCGCCCTAATTTTGTAAATCGATTGGAATCTGAAAAATATTTTCCCTAAAATTATCAGTTGTTTTAAAGCAATTTATTGTCAGTTATTCGAGCTCGTATTTTTGGTAGAATTAAAAAGATTGATGATCAAAGGTAAAAACTACGAATTTTAATCTAAAATAATACTTTAGTAGGTAGGTAATACAGGTAGGAATGTTGAGAATTTTTACTTGGTAAAAATCAGCAAATCAACAATAAACGATAAGAGGAAGACGATTTGCATCTAATATTCCTACAGCAGAATTGAAAAAGTCAAACGAAGTACTAAAGTAGCGAAGTACATTCGCAATGGAGAGGAGTACGAGTTTTTTTAATAATTTTTTTATAAAACTATACTTATGAAGTCATTGATGAAAGTTTTAATTTTCTCTGTTCTCCTGAAAACTGCTTCGAGTTGTAATTACTTATTTCTATTCACATATGTGATGGTTAAAAACTGTATATCTCACATCGTACTCCTTTTCATTGTTGGATTTTAAATTTTAAATAAGATTTTTCTAGCTCGAAACGACAATTTTGCTCCCTTAAAATTACAATAGACAATAGCTTTGTTGAGGAAGACATTTTTGGCCGTTTTAGCCGCACACTGTTCTATTAACAGCAGATAAAGCTATCTCATTAAACTAACTAATATAAGAATTTCCTAACTGAACATGTTTTAGTTGGTCACTATTTAAAATAATCAACGTAAACTTACTCGTAATAGGAATATTAGAATATTTTGCAAATGGAGTGACTAACTTTTTCTAATATCTTATAAGTTTGTAAAGTAATAACGAGGCAGAAATTAACGAGTCTATTGCAAAATATTCTAATATAATGCAAAAATAAGTGTATGTGTGATTAATTGAATTAATAAAAATTGAGTAATAATATCAATTTGTAGAAACTTGTTGCCAAAGTTATGAATTGATTTAAATTAAAGACTTTATTAATTATCCTTTATCATTTGATCCATGTGTGCTTTAAAAACATTTGGGTAAGTATACATTTCAAAGAATTTTCGTTTTTTTACACTCCCATCATCTAGTTTTTCACCATTCGTTGTTAAACTATATTCATCGTTAAGTAGAGTGTATTTTAAAAATTCGATGTCAAAAATAAACTTTTAAAAATTGGCAAAAATTTTTACAAATCGAATTAAATTCCCCCGTTTTTCAATGATCAGGTATTGAATGAAATATTTTACCTTAACAATAAATCATAGTAAATTATATTTACAATAGTCTTTTTTGTTAGAATGTTCATACAATACCCATAGTAACTAACAATTACATTAACAAAATTATGCTAAAATTCACCCATATTTTTCCTTCTCTAAAATGTTCCTTACTTTCCTAAAGATATGTTAAATCGTCGAAAATTAAAAAAAAATACCCAGTTCACAGATCTTTCTTTTGACTTTAATTGACTACACATAGTTTAAAATTTTCAGTATAGCAGAATAAAGGCATTATTGCTCCTAATGATATGTTTAATTGTAATTTCATTATTGCACCGATCCACGTTCACGTTGATTTCGCCATTTCCGAAATTCGAATCCTTGTAAAATTTCGCGAATTAGTCATTAAAAGTGTATAAATTCATATTTATATCACTTCCAGCATTAAACTAGATCGAAAGAAACGATCTGTGTACCAAAAGTGTTTAGAGAAAATGATTGTTTTCGTACAATACGTGATTGCATTATTTAACCTGTCTAGTTTGGAAATATTGACCTCTTTTTTTCTTAACAAATCTATATAAAATAATACAATTTTTTTTGAAAAACACCAAAGGAAACACCAAATATCTTATGATGCTAACATATAGATATATACTCTTTATATATATTTCTGAATACATTTTAACAGCAACAATAAGATCATGAGTGTATTAAATTTATTGCAAAGTTAGCAAAGGAATAAACGCAACGAAATTGTTATTTTACGGTAAAAATTAAGTTTATATTCTATCTAAAAATTAGTTAATTAAAGTGAATCGAACAAAGGTGAAGTTTCCTTAAATTATATCTGCAAATACTCAAAATTGAACTTATAAGAAAATTCGTGTAACCAAATTTATAAAATTGTGCACCATCGAACATTTTCATAAGTTCACATTTATCATTATGTACAATACAGGTAGTTTAATAATTTTAAATCCATTCAGTAAAAAAAGTCCAATAACGTATCATGTATTTGCAATATCAGGAGAATACAAAAATACCAAAGAATATTAACGAAAAAATCGAAATGTATAATAAATTAATTCTTTAAGAAGTTGTCAATATGAAAATTATTAACATCAACATCAAATAAACATTCTTTAAAAGGAAATTAAGTGTAAACTCTAATGGAAATGAATTTTTGTTTCTCCTTATAGGTACATTTTATGCTACGTAGATTATTCTATAATATCTATTAAAAATGAATACAGGAAATTACCCTGCTACAAGCGTTTTTGTAACTTCTGCGTTACAAATATATCGATTTAAGTATCCTATAGCGAATTGCTTCGTGGGATTTTTGACATCTATGTATATTAATCGTTAAAAAATAATATCACATTAAACAAAATTGCCTAAAAGTATTGCAATAGCTGAAAAAAATATCAAAAATCTCATCGAATAGTTTTATTTCGAAAAGGCTGTAAAAGCTCTAAAATTCGAAATGAAATTTCTTAACTATCATATAGCAAAATATAGTTATTTCCATTTTTTATTTCATTCATTTGATTCAAATCTGCTGGTAACAAAAAAAATCGTTTATCTTGTTGAGCATTTCGTAAAATATAATTGGAAATATACAGAGGTGAACGAAACAAAATATTCAACTAATACCAGTAGATTTAAATATAACAGTGGCTAATATCCCGTTGGACGGAAACTTCAAATTCAACAATAAAAAATTAGCGAGTGTGAAAAATAGAAAACGTTTCCGAACAACAAGATTTAGTCGAATTGATGATAACACAGCAGCATAGTCTAAGTAAAAAATATCCATCTTTTATAGAAAATAGAAAAATTGTTATCGCACGAATTACTAATTCAACGTATTTTTACAATAAAACACGTCAAAGCGCTCGATAATTAAACCACATTTGACGCCACAGCGATTCAAGAGTACGAATTACGCACGTTTTAATTACCTACATAATTGCGACCGCAACTTGTCGCTACTAACGTTTCGAATTAATATCGACGGGCTGGCTCCCCATAAAGCGGCCCTTGACGTGAAAATTCTTACAAACAACTCCCCGTCGTCCAGCCGTTTCACATGAGACAAGTCGCCAGCAACGATATGGATACCAGGGAGAAGTTCAAGCATGTTCTCCACGATGTCGCGTTAGGGGTCACGTTGGATATGGCTTCTCCTACGGGACCTTCCGTCAATTGAATATCGACTAAAAAAAACGAGATTTTCTTATTAAATATCGTTTTATCTATAATATTCGCTTGTCAGCTAGGGAGGGGCTCCGCCCCTCCACCCTCGGCTTCGCCGACAGTTACATGTCCGATTCTCGCTCGCTGCGCGAGCTCGAGTTTATTGCTTAAATAAACATTTCCTTAAATGCGAGTCACCCTGTACTATATTTCAATTTAATTTAAAATAATTTTTCACTTAAGATAAAAAAAACGCGCCCCGTATATCAATTTTTCCGATTTCCTTAAGTTAAAATCACCCTGTACATCAAATTAAATGTCAACGTATCCATAGAAACAGAAATGTCATCCACTTCGTCTTTCATTCGGGAATGATCGTACGTCATCGCCGATTTGAAAGTTTTCATTTCCGGTTTGACGGCAGCCGTAAAATATGCACCGATTTCGAAAAATGCTAATAATTCGATAAATAATAATTTAAAAAATGGGAAAAAATTAGGTAGATAGAAAAATGTCGTATCTATAAATTTTCGTTTTTAAAATTTTCTAAAACATGATAATTTCTGAGCTTTGGCGTTACAAACTTAAAGACAATTTAAAAACGGTTTTTTCGAAAAAACATAAAAAGTACTAATCGGAAAAACACCCGGTACGTTTTATTAGATCGACAAAAGTATTTTCTATTTTTCTGCAAGTATAAAAAATGTTTGTAAATCTTACCGTTTATGAGTTATTTCGATTTTTAGAAAACCCTTGAAAACTACTTTTCTCAATATTTTCCGAAAACGAATTTTTCATGGGAAACGACTATATACAAATGTTGGAGAAGCGGGTAGAGAATACTTGGGGAGATTTTAAAGCATCACAATATTACTCGATTTGAGAAAAGTGCGAAAAACCGAAAAAAAACATTAATTTCGCTCATTTGACAATGAAGATGAAAATTTACGAGGTCGAAACGTCGATTTTCCGATCGGGAGTGTTCGTTTCCATGGGATTCGGTACTTTTCCCTGTCAAAATGGACGACTGGCGGCCGTAAAAAAAAATCTCCAATCAGTGAGTTTGACCATTACAGTTTTATATATATTGGGACATGTTTCTAGGAATTTTCTGGGTGTTTTGCAGAAGTTGTTAATGATGGAATCGTTAGAAAAATCGCTCGCGTTCAAGTAAAATTAGAGAAACTTCGCAATTACCTGAGAACGGCGAGAGCTATAAAAGAAACGAGATAATGAAACAGAGCGACTCCTCTAGATGAAATTTAAAAATAACTCATTACCGAGGCAATTAACCTCGTCGGGATTTCGAATTATAGAAATTCGACGAGGAGCCTCTTGCGGGATAAAGCGGAGATAAAACCCCGAACTTCGAAACTCCTAATAAGATAAAACCGAACGAATTCCAGGCGCTTCCGATCCGCGAGAATCCCCTCGAATTTCCCAAACTTTAAAGGCGCCGTTTTTCGGCAGATATTCCCAAAACTATGCGCGCCAACCGGATGAAACTTTCATTATATTCGCAACATTCGAAGCTCTAGAAGGGGATCTGCGGTGATGTAGGTAAACACTTACTTCGAGACGTCGCCGTTCTGAGGTCCGCGTAATTATCCAAGCTGCTGATGTACCCGGGAATGGTCGAGATACAAGTCAGCGTCAGCTGCCCGTCATCGCCGACGTGGAGCTCCGAAACTTCCACCGATAGCTGTTTGATGGCGAAAGTTTTCTGCTCGAAGTAACCGTGACCGTGGATCATTCCGTTCGAGAAGGATTTGGTCAGCTTGTCGGGCACCTGTAATCCCAACACTCCAATTAAACCGGCGAAAACGATTGGAAAAGGGCGAATCGAAGGTAGAGAAAGTTTTGTATCGCCGTAGAAATTCGCACAAGGAAAATGTAAATTTGATGGCGACGTTTCAACAGGCGAACGAACGTTGCAAGTGCTCGCGATTCCGTCATTATTAAAGGCGAAAACTAACTTTGCACTTAGTTGTTGGAGTTGAAGACAATCGCACAATAGCACCTCGATTCGCCTTAATTCATTCATTACCGAAAGCGATGTAAATGTGTCTATTCGTTAATGTAGCGAAATGGCGTTAGTTTAAATTGATACGAAGCCGACGGCTGTTTGGGATTTCCACTGTATTAATTCTATACAATTTTCTTATACCCACACGCGGCTGAATTGTTAGCTGGAAAAGTATATATGTACAAGCATAAAAACATGCGAGAGCGCTTTTAATTAGTTTCTCGCTGAGAGTGTCTTCAAGAAACTAATCCATCATTCCTTGTGTGCAAATCCTGGGTATTATTTCGCGATCACGCCCGTTTCTAAGAGAGGATTAGCTTTCCCTAACGTCGATCGGCGAAACTAGAAACGTCCGAACGAAATAGAAATCCGGACACAAATGGGGTCGTGTGTCGATTAGCAACGAGGCGATTAATTTCAATCGTTCAAAATCAACCAAATTCCAATACCGTTTCCTCTTAATACGCCAAAGAGAAAAATTAACCCGGACTGTTATTAATGGTCGGCGTTTTCGAAGGAAATAGATATACCTCAAAACACCTGTTCAAGGCTCTTTGTTGCGCCTAATTAATTGACTTAACCAACTTAAAAAGGAAATGACTCGAATTTGTCGCTGCTCCGAAAACGTGACGTCGAAAAGAAATGGCGATAACGAGGAAAGTTAGAATTAATAAAAGGCCGGACGGGCTTTCAGTCTTACGACGAGAATTTCGAATATAAAATCGTTAAAAGTTTACTACCGAGTCGATGAATAAGAGAACAGTCAGTATAAAGTGAAACACTTCTACAAGCATCCATTAACAGCGAGTTATACAGGATTGTGGAAACAGCACAGTGGAGTAAAGCGGGATTATTTACATCACCACCTCGTGGTGAAATGTAACTTTCCAAATCCGCGTATCATTAAATTATCGGTAAAGTTTATATAGCGAATAAATCAATGCGCTTAACCGCGGACGCGTTGCAACCGAATTGTTCTAACCCAATTAAAATCCAGTCGCGGTTTGCTATACTGGGACCAAAACCCGAATTCAAAGTGGCCTAATACCGATAGGAATTCAAAAACGCGGCTGTTTTGTATCGCAATTACCATCGCAAGAATCGGCGAATTAAATTCGTCGAAATTGGCATCGATTAGAATAATTCTCTTGCGCTGGAAAAGCGCCGTTTCCTCTTAACAGCCGACTGTTTCTAATAACCGAATTACCGGAAACGTTCGTTCGGCGTCGGAGGGCAACTTTTCCTTTTAACTTCGTTCCGCCGTTCCCGGGATTCAAATCGAATTAATCGCTGTTGCATGATTTCTCTTTCATAATCCGTTCATCAGCCGGCTATAGAAAAAGGTCGCTCTGTATGAACGATTCGCGATTTTTCCGCCTTTGCGCTTTGCTTTTCGATTGCTCTTTGTCGAGAGTCGCATGGATTTTTTCTTTCAATTGGTACTCATTGTTTCGCTCGTGCAATGGAACATCGCCGATTTATTTTAAAGACTCCCGGGTAGTGGATGTGAATATAACTCAAACGTGCTTCGGGTTTTTGATGTCTATACGTCGGAAATTCGCGCTCTACTAAGTCCGGCAGTTCATACTGAAGTACTAAAAGTTGGCGTATTATGCAAACAGTTCCACAATAGGAAATAATGTCTCCGGATGAAATTATAGTCACGTTCGCGAAACGAGAGTGTCTCATAGAAGCACGAACAAGAGGGAACCTTGCCTGGGGCTTATTAGCCTTCATCTATTCAGCAAACCCCCGGTATTTTCTTCGGTGTAATCCGCAACACGATTAACAATCGTCTCCTTTACAACACACAGTCGAATTGCAATTATTTCATTAAAAACTCGAGCGATTTCCATTCGATAGAGGCTCCGGCAATTCGCCGATTTCGATATCGAAACGACATCTTTCGGACAATTAATTGCATTAGTCGTTTCGGAACGGTCGGCGTATAATTCTCGAAACAATTAACATTTTTCATTCGCTTCTTTTTCGACCTTAATCTGTTTGATATGCCATGTTGATTCAAGTTATTTCCGAGCGACATGCGAGGGTATATTTAGAAATATAATTGCCTTCTTTCCTTTTTTGCTGTATATAATCAGGCTCTATCTGATTATATTAATAAAGCTAAATAGTATTACGAGTATATATAAATAAAATGTTACCAAAGTTTTTAGTAGATCCAGTTTGATCGTATTTTCTCTTTAATAATCTCGCTTGTTATAGTGTCTTCAATATTAAAACGAGTGGGTTTGATTTCTTAGAGAAGCAGACATCGATAATTGAAGCTCTCGATTTTCCAATAACAGATAGACGTCGCTTTAAATAGTTAAGGAGATTTTATTTCAGGTAAAATTCACGTCTATTATCCGAATGATTGCTTTTCAACAACATCGAGTTTTTCTAATAAAAAACTACAAACTTCTAAGACTTCAAATTTCCAAATAAACCCAGCAGGTTTTTTTCTGCGTTAGGTAGTTTTCCCAGAGCCTAATGTCCGTTTTAAAGGATTCGAATTGTAAAAGGAAGCTCGTATATCCGAAGGAGACTATTGTTCTTTTTCCGAAAACAGCACCTGCCTCCTTTACCCTCAACAAAAGAAGAAAACCCGGCAAATCCGCATTATTCATCCGTTCTCCCATAAGACCGGGAAAAGTGACTCTAATTGATCCCCTCGCCATGATTGCTGGCTCCCGACTGGCCCGAGAGAAAAAGTAAATTAATGTCCGTGAACGAAATAAAAATAAATGTTCTCCCGTCGCCTGATCCTGTCTCGCGACGTTGGTCAGAGGATCCCCGGCCCTTTCGCGCTAATTTGCGGAGGGGAAACGAAATTTAAGAGGGCATTATTAAAAGAAAATTCATTCGGTTTCGCCGTGACACGAAAACGCGAACAGCGCCGGCCTTTATTTATTATCCACTTACTTATTAACGCCGGGTACACCGCGTTAGGGCGACATGTCGCGGTGAGTTATCGCCTCTGTAATTTATCGCAAGGATTATATCATTGAAAAAAATATATAGGTACCTACTGGAAGAGATAATAAAACGGTTGTTGCTTCGTAGGTTATATCGATAATGCTGGTTTCCATTTACAAATTTGCCGGAAAATTTAACTCTAAGTCCGGGCCTGCGTCGGACAGTTAATTTAAATGTTTGAGCCGTTCGCAATTTTTCTTTGATATTTCTAATTTTCTCCGGTAATTTCTTTATTTCCAAATTCAGGGGGCTTTATATTCGTTTCGTTGCCAACGGCGTTTGTTATATCCGCTCGATTTTACCCTTAAACCGGGAATGAAACGATCGTTTCCAAATCGCTCCAATTCAAACTTCTGTAACTAATTAATTAAAACATGTGGAATACAGAATATTTAATTAATAAGTCGAAGTTTCATTAACGCGGAAAATTAATTCAATGTCATACGAAGGAAATTTCTACAATAGGAATTTCACTGGACACCACCTTGCGTTAGACTGAAAGTTAATTTCCAGAGATTATTCACTCGGCTCCGCGTAAAGGGAGACTTTGATGGCAGTTTCGCGTTTCTGCTGCGATTCTTACAGGCAAAGCCTCTTTGGCGCCGTTCGAATGCTCGAGACCTCGAGGAAAGAGAATCAAAGAGACGCTCGGAAATAATTATACTAACAATGTTTGCAGAGGAATTTAGCTGTTAGCTGGAGAAGAATTCTCTCGCGAGATTATGATCCAGATGTCTCCGGCAATCGTTACTTTAAATACAAGTGAATTGAATTATCTACGAGTAGTTCGGAATAGTAAGTTCTTATTATATGGAGTTTTTGATGCTCGAGGGGTTGTAGAAAACGTATAATGTAGGGAACTCGTTATTGAAATTTATATCTACATCACTTATGTACTTGTGCTTTGGGCGATTTTTGCGAGATAAGCAAAAGCTGTGTACATATTATTATTCGCTACAAAACTTATAAAATCTACTTCTAAAGTTTTCCGGCTCGTTACGAGCATCAACTCAGCTGAAACTTTCACCGAAAATAACAGAGCGAAAAAATAATAAAGCAATTTAAACTATTCAAAAACTTTTCCTGTTAAATATCAAAACGCCTTTGGAAACTCCACTAAACATTTCACCGACGATTTAAACGGTTTCCTTATGAATAAACCGACGGCTTCGCAAAACTGGATGGATAATATTTTATTAACATCAAAGAAAACGATTTCTGCGGCTCCCATCTCTACTCGGGCAAGCGAAAACCCGACGTAATAATAGCTTGTGTTTGCGAAAGGACTGCGAGAAACGAAACAACGCGCCCTGAAAAAAAGATATGCGTGAAAATGTGAAAATATATTTCCGAAAGGCATCGAACTGTGAACTTTAATACACCGAGACATGGAAAATTCATGAGAATCCGTAAGGGTCGTATTCCACCGGGTAGCGAGTCGCATGTTGCATCATGTCAGCGAATAAATAGAGAAATTTAAGGAAAAATGCGTCTGGAAAAACAATTTCCTCGCGAGGCTCTTGACGCTGTAATTGAGGATCTAATAAAGGTAGCTCTTCGATTCACTTTACGGCCTACGCCGGCCATCTTTAGAGCCTTTCGGAGCTGATAGACATTCACCGGTGTCGACAGGATGCCATTGTTGTCGATCTAGTCCGGGCCAACGAGATCCTTACAATAGAAAATAAGATGTTTACGTTGTAAACGTTATCACTAGCGGGTTTATTTTTAGAGTTTTTCCCCGAGGAATGGCTAATAATCCGCCAGAAGGGACCGTTAGAATTTAATTAAATTTCTAATACTGCAGTTTACGTTCGAAATTTATCGCACGCTTTTTCCTAATGCCTTTTGTTGTTTCCATTTAGTACACTATATTTCATTATTTGCTCGAGTGATTTCCATTTTCAAATGCCAGTAGGCTTCGCTAATGTTGTAAAATGGAATGGTTGTTAATTGCAATTTTGAATTATGTTTAAATGAGGAGTTTGGGAAATAACTCTAGTCGATAACTAGTCCATCTCTAGCTAGTTCGCGAGTTTCGTTTCTGAAACTTATCTGGAATTCTTATCTTTATGTTTTTCAGGAGCTGTTGACACGAATAACGAACATTATTTATGAAACGACATCTGTTGAACATGCAATGAATCAAGTAAAAAAAATTAAGAAAGGTATATTTAACGCAGAAAAAACAACGCTATTATTTTACCACTTTTTATAAAAAAAACAACAATTTCAGATGAAAGATATACCTCGTTATTGTCGTGTTTCTACTTCAACGCAACCACGTTAATTGTCCCGCAATCTTACGTAAAAGTTACGTTAAATTGACATCAATCAGTGACGAAATAAACGGTAAATTAAATAACCAAAAAAACTTACTTTTTCGTTGTTGATCAGCCAAGTGATGTGCGGCGGCGGGCGAGAGGGCGCTGTCGTGCAGTTGGCCTCGAGGACTTCCCCGATTTCGTAAATCGCCTTGTTGAAAGTGATCTCCGGATTGTACGTTTGAGGTTCTGCAAAAATGATAATAGAAAACGATCGTTTGTAAGGCGAAAGAGGCGACCGTCGCTGTTCATTTCGAATTTCGAATACCGCGGCCCCTTCATTAAATCGAAGACGATTCCCGGACGAAAATTCACGGTCGGCGTAACGGAAAATTCCCCAATAAAATCGCATCAAGCCCTCCACCTGTTCGAGACGTACTCGAAATTCTTTTGTGCGCCCGATCCTCCAGCATCGCAGCGGCGGGGTTGGTTATTCTTAATTTTTTCATCTTTTAAAATCATCCCAAACTCGATTTACAAACTCACCGAATCCAACTTAACTAGGTAACTTAACTAAGTAAAATATAATAAAACGCCTTAAAGAAAGCGTAAATGGTTCGTTTGTAGATTATTTTCGAGTACAATTCGTGTAGTTTTCGATCCATGTTGGCTAACTCCGGCTCTGCTCGAGTTTCCTTTGTACTGGAAACGCGTCTCTTTATTGCTCTCGTTCTATTTGCGAGCTGTAGCTTTTTCTTTGACTGGTTATTAAATTTTGGTTTTATTTAGCTCTTATTGTGCGGTTTTGGCGGCGCGTAAATCCTTATCGGTTTTACACGTTGACAGGTTTTGATGGATATTTCGGGCTCGAATTTCGACGGAAATTCCGGCGAAATGTTGCTCTAAATATTGAACAATTTAATTACCTATAATAGTGAGATCCTTGATGTCTGAGTCCTTAGAGAAAATCGGCGTCTCCATAGAGACTACGCACGAATATGATCCCGAGGCTGAAAAATCCAATTTGGTTAGCTGGATTTGTTTCTCGCTGCTGTTCATTTTCTGAAACAACGAGAAAATTGGTTCAAAATGCGTAAACCTACGTTCCTTTGTGCCATCCATCCTTCCATTTTTTGTTCAACAAATATTCCGCGGGCTATAAAGAATACATTACACTTTTATGTATGATTTAAATGCATGACATACCTACTGAATCATGAATCGGTTTTACAGTCGATATTTCCATCGGGTATCGGATTGGAATAATATCCGAACAGTCCAATTAGACGCGTAGAAGTTAGTTACGTAAAAATGAAAAGAACTTTCCAAAACTAAGTTACAGCGAAGTTTAATTAAATGTGCCTGGCGTAGGAAACCCGAACGAGCCGTAACGGTCTCCAGTCGGAATAAAAATCCTCTAGGTGGCGCGAAGAAATAGTGGAGGAGGTTTAAAGAGCGAGGGTTTGCGGAAAAATCGGGCCAATTTGCAAATAGAGAGGTTCCACTCGCTTATCTGCACACCTGGAAGTGCAAGAGGCTCGTCCATTTTAATAAAATCCCAGCCGATTTTTTGGAATTAATTACAAACTTTTTATCGAGATCCTTTTCGCTGCGAATCAAATTCGAATCGTAAGAGACGCCGAAACTTCGGTGGAAACTTTTTAATAAACGAAGCAGCCGGGGAACGCTTTAATTGCCAACCGAAGCCATTTAAATATTATGAATTTATATATAAACTCGACGTTTTTATCTATCAATACCGCTGTTACTACAATGGCGAAAGTGCTCGAGTATACGAGAAGGGTTAGCGATGAATCTACAAATAACATTCATCGCGAACAAATTAAATTCCGCAAGTTTGGCCGTAATTTCAGCACGGAGCCATTCTGCTGTCTGAAATAAATCGAAAGGTGGTTTTCGGAATGCTCTATGATATCTCTGATTAAAACGTCACCCCCGCTCTTTCTCGCTTATTAAATACACCTCTGCAAATTCAAATTTACTGAATGTAAAAAACCCCATTTTGTTTAAATTAAACGATGATAATTGTTATTTAAAGTAAAGCAATTAAGCGGGAAGTTGTGAAAGCGTAATAAGAGAAATTAATTTCGCTAATGTTACAAAAATAGCCCGACTGCGAACGCAAAATAAATGTTATGGAAAATTTGATTTGATTTTGATGAAAAATGCGACCGATTTTTATTGCTGAAAATGTGGAATTTAGTTCGTAAAGTTCGATAAATGAAATAATTTCGCGAAAATAAAATGGAAATAATGCGGAAAATGTATGTAAAATAATTCAATTTTTAGGGTGAATTAAACAGTATGGGAGAAGGAATAAAAAATAGTATCTGTATAACTGTCGGTGTATAAATATACGATAAAATGATTTGTGTATTGAAAAAAATAATTTCCTTGCTTTGGTGTATATTATTTACACACAGAAATCATCAGGAAAAATCAATCTATCTTCCCATAGATTTCCCGATGACCCCTCATAAAATATTAGCGACATTTGTTTAGCGATAAATCTTTTCCCTCCAACGATTCCTTCCAACAAACATGAACTATTCCGATTTCGCTGATGCAAAAAATATCGGGTTTTCCATTTAGCGAGTCCCATCTGCTCCTCTTCGCGATCCTCCAAGTAGATTTAAAACGACTCTTTTTGCGAGCCTCATCAAGCAGAATTTATTTTCGAATTAAGAACCCGCGGTCGCCCTTATTTGTCTTTTTAAACAACGGAAGTTTTGCATCCTCCAATTACTGTACACACTTTGGAATTTAATTAATTTTTAACAGTAGCTCTTTATAATATAAAATTCACTATACTAGCCATCGAGTTCTCGGGTCTGGTAATTTCCGGCGGTGTTTTATTATGATTATTTTAATAGCATCAGTTATTCAGCTCGCGAGGACTTACGAATGGAGCGTTGTAACTCCAAATGTCGCGCAAAAAACGACGAGGATTTTATCGCAGCTGCAGGTGGTAACAACTTTATTCAAAACAGCTTTGAAGTCGCGCTTCCGTTTCTATATTTCATGCAACGTTATTACGCCCCGGGCGTAACGGAATAAGCGTTCTCCCGTCGATTAATTAACACATTTACCGTTAAGGGAAGACCGACAGATCATAATTAGTCAGTTTTGCTTCCAACTGTTTAGCATTAACCGGTTGTAAATTACAATGTAAATTCGAATGCGATACACCTGCTTACCTCTCCATTTTCCTAACACAAATATCCAAACAAATTATCTCTTTAAAGCAGATAATTTAAGGGTGAATAAAATCCACTTCGACTACCCTCGAGCAGGTGTTGGGCATTACTCCGGTCTCTTCAATCGAACGACATTTTTTTTGCTAAATGCATCACGTTTTGCTACAGCTATTTCTACATTAGCTCGTCGTGGGCTCGGAATGAGTCGCTCAATATTCTCCGCACTTATTCCGCACTTCCCTGTTTTCCTGCTTTACAAAACATCCCATTTACTGGGCTGGAATCGCTGCATGCATTTTTAAGAGAGCCCTCGCAAAAAATCACTATAAATGCTCGTTCGAACGCTTTACGGATAAGAGAAATAATTAATGAATTTCGTAATCACTAATCTTTTGTGGCGGTAGAATGAGTATGGTAATTTCGCAATGTATAGTGCGTTATTTGAACTTATTAATGGCTTATTTGGTCAACGGTTAAGCCGAACAAAGGATGTCGAAATTCCTGTTGTGGAACTGACGTTTATCGACTGCACAATCGAACTTTAATGGAAACTGTTAAAAACTTTACACATATGTCGAGACCTAATAGTTGCTCGTTGGGAATCTATCGCGCCAATTTCACCCCGATCTTTTTAGCGACCTCTATGGTAGACGGTAAATTGTTGTGGAGTCGGACGAATGGGTTTAACAAACTTCTAGTCTATTAAATCCAACAAACGACTTCATAAATCGCACAAAAGTTCCTAACCAAGTGCAGGAATTGCGCTCAACACAATACATGTAATGATGATTGGAACTGCTGGAGAAATGATACCTAAATACCTGCAAATGGTGTGAATGGATTGATGGAATACCTACAGATGAAAGTTATAGTTACAGTAAAAGTTATGGTTGTGGATTAAAATAATTTAAGAGCTCCTACAGTTTTCTGGAAGGGAAAATATATAGTATAATCGAATGGTTGTTTGTTACCGGCATGAAAACAGTTTTTTATACAAGCTCCTTAACGACCGTCAGGTCATAATAATCGAGTTTTTCCCGATGATATATTCGGTTCTTTCGACGTTTCGGAATGTTGCTTGTCGTGATTTATTCGTCAGAGCCTAGAAGGGTAATCAATTACGCGATTATTTTCTTATTTTCCTCGTAATTTACGAGCGAATTTTATTATTACAAGGAGAGTCATGCGGAAAATGTTTCCGGCGGGTATGTTGGATGCTATTATTTTTCCACGTTTATTATAGTAGTAATAATATCCGGTTTCATCGCAATCGAAAACAGAAACGTTATACCTTTTTATACAAATAGCGTATACAATTACGTTTTCATTTTTCGGTCAGTTCGCTTATGTTACATGATTCTGTTGACCCTACATCTGTGGGTTTTGCTATTTTTAACCGGATAAAATAATATTTAATATTAATGGCGGTTGTCATTTGCAATTTGCAACGCAATCAGTCGAAATTACGCACGACGACTAATTAAATAATCCGAGCAAACATGCATTACTCAAATTAAACAACCAGCCTGCGGGGAAAAAATCCACAATAACAAACTCATAAATTGTAAATTCGCAGCGAAATGCGCAAATTTCGTCGACCACTTCAAATGGATGAAATGTTTCATCATTGCCTTTGATGATTATAACAAATTTCAGGTTTATTTGTTTTACGGTGTATTTGATTATAACGTTAGTAAACGTTCTGGGGCAAAATCACCGCAGGGGTCTTTTTGCAATAATGCCTCGAATAGAGACAACTGTCGATGAAAGTCGAGGCACAAAGCATAAATTTAATCGAACTGAATACCAATGTAACCAATATTGAGATATCCCTTTGTGTTCCTGTTTATAAGTGAATTATGGCGGCTTCTCTATTGTTTTTCAAAGCGTTCTGTTAGTGTCGGTTCTCGATAACTAATAAATTATCTTCGTGCTTCATTAAAAATTGCACCGTTTCGGTTTAACTGCTTCAAATATCGCTCGTTTTACTGCGCACAGCGAGTTAATGTATTGCGAAAATCTTGTTAAAAATTAATATAACCCTAAAAGCGAGGATGTAGCGAAATTGGGATTCTATATTACGCGATACCATCCATTCATATAATATTCTTTATTAAATTAGATTATATTATCTTTTCTTTTTGTTCCATCAATTTCCCCGAAGACGCAATATGCGAATCCGATTTTAGCGGAAGTTCCCAGTTCAATTCGCCCGGAAAAAAATTCCGAAAGAGAATTCCCGCGGTGTTTCGCGAAGCACCATCCGTTCCGTTTACCCCGGATTTTCATTTTCTCAAAAATATTTCTTCTAATCGCGACTAATCTCGGCGCGCCTCCATCGTTTTCGAATAAAACGAACAAAAATAGAGATTTATTGTTGAAAACGTCCTCTTCCGATTCTCCCTTTGCTCCGTCCTAACGAGCACTTGGCGAGCCTGGAAATAATTTGAAATATGAAGTTGCTTTCCTGCAAAAACAAAAGGCTCGAGTGTCATGTTACAAGTCACGTTCGTTCCTTAGACTTATCCCACCCCGGTCTGCGAAGTTTCCGGATTTAATGCAGAACCGGGAGAGTAGAAAAATGAACCGGCGGTGGTGGATTCATTCAAAACTTTAGGCACTCGATATTTTTAACATTGGCGTTAATTCAGAGTCGATGTGAGTGTATGAAAACTTGCATCGACAAAATAATTGTTCTGGTTTTATAAAAACATTTATAGGTCTTGTTTCCAGATAGATATTTAGTTATCGAACAGGGTAATTAAAAAAAAACTTCCACAATGGAAGTTACCTCAAAACTAATAAACCTCCGAGCATCTTCGGCGTTCTAAAGAACCCTTAGTACACCAGGAGTTTCCAATTAAGAACTTCCGAACTTCCCAATAGGAGAAAACTGACAAGTTTTCAGGTTCACTTTTAATTTATGCGAAATAATTATGTTTCGAATTAAGCCGAATGATTTTAATGAATAGTTTGAATATTCATAGGCTCCCGCGGGCCTCCTCCGACCGGATACGAGCTGTATCTCCGCAAATCGGTAACGCAAAGATGAAAGTTCACTGGCAGAAACTGATACTAATTTGTTCTGCGTTATTATTCCAGCAGTTGTACTGCGATACCGGCAAACTTTGCGCTCGGAAATTAATTGTTTGAATTCAAGTAGAAACAGTACGATTCATTAAGTTTCAGAAAATTATCTTTCACTTGTTATTGTGTACACAAAAACTTCGTAATTTAATAATGCACTTTAGTTTTCGAACGCACTGAAATTGGAATATCTCGGGATAATTAACAACAAAGATAAACTTTAGGGAAGTTTATAATTTTTGATAATCAATTTACACTACAAATCTTTATCGTCCCTTACTAATCACACTATTTCCCTATTATAATAACACTAACACTAAGTAAATATTAGCCAATTAAGATACCAATTTTACCCTGCACAATTTCCTTGAACAGTTTCCCCGAGTATTTAGCATTGAATATCTGGCAGTATCGCAAACCGGCCGCAGGCTGTTTGGTCTCTATGAATAATTCACCGATACTGGACTCACTATTTCCACAAACAACACCCCCGTAAGTATATACGAAGCTTGTTAGCGGGGGCCGATTCGTTCGTTTCAACAAGTTGCTTCTGATTAATGTTTGCGGTCGGCTGGCAGCTCGCCGAGCAAGTAATTACCAGAACATTATCATCGGCGTTGGTTTAATGTACATGTTTCTTAAATAATATCGGATTCGTCCCACCTGAATCCCGTTAGAAATGTGGTTAATTCTACGTTTTTGAAGCGCTTACAAATTCCTGGTGTTTCTGATTCAGTGACTACCTTTCATCTTTCTTATTTAAACGTTAAATTGCTTATTTCGCGCTTAATTAGACTCGGTGATAGCTGGCGAGGAGAAGGAATTAGAAAACTTTTCGATGATTGATCGGTCTCCGCTATATTTGTAAAGACTTTGTGTTTTGTGTTTCGGGATAACGGCGTCGATTTTACGATGGGGATTAATTGGATACCGCAGGCTCTATAATTTAATGCCGGAGTATAGGGTTACACGGATACACCCGCCTAATTGTAGATAACTCAATTTAATTTCGAACGAAGTTATATATTTAAATTAGTTGCGGGTTCTAAAGGTTTGGTTAACGGTAATAAATATGTCTAACAATGGTCGGGCATGTGGAAGAGTGTATTAAATTTTCGGTTCTAACAATTTATTCGTCGGATATGAAGAGAGCATGTCCCTTTTGCTGACAGGCCGGGAATGAAATTCCATAAAAATGTTAATTCGACCAGAAGTGTGTCTAAAAAAGGAACAGCTGGAAACTGACGTGACGACCGGCCTTGACGCTTCCATCGAATTTACATGTTTGCTCTCCGGTCATTACTTAATGCACGGGATTAAAGGGTTAGTTTCGAATCGGGCATTAATCGAGTTGATGGCAAGTATATGGCGGAATTTTAATGTCGAAAAGTTGATGGGATTAAAAGTGCAAAGGGAAATTCCCCCTTTTGAAATTCGAGCTTCAAACAAAAACGTGTTGCTGCTTTATTTTGATTTTGATTTGAATAATTGCGTACGTGTTTGGGGATTCTGTTAGAAAAAAAAAGAATATTTTCTGTTTGCGTATTAAATTTGAGAAACGTTTCACGTTATTTAAGTAGGTTATGGTTTCCTCTGAGTCGAGGACTGTTTACCTAACGTTTGTGTATTTTCCAAATATACCTAAATAAAAGTTTGCTTTTCGTTGTTTGAATATTTCAATTTCAGATTTGTTTGTTATTCTTTCGCTTTCCAAGCAAAAATAATAATCCATCCAAAATTTCGAGCTGAGAAGCTAGGAATTAATGTATCAGAGGAAATTCAAGTAGGGTAGGGCGGGGCTAGTTGAGCATACGGGTAAGTTGTGCAATCGAAATATCTCGCAAACTATTCACCGTACGCATAAACATCTTATGGCGGAAAGAAGGGGTCGGGGGAGACCTAATCACAGAGCTATTGCAAGTGGCGCCTCGACAAGCGAGTAAAGCCCCCGTGCGTTTTGTTTTTTTTGTGACCAAAAAGTAAAAACGTCGTCTATCGCAAGTTTTCGTCTGTATTAGTCAAATATTATCCGTTTTCAATGGGGTAAGGGTTAATATTCCAGAAAATTATTGTACTTTTGATATGTAGAGATGTTCTGGTTATAATTCTTATGATTTCTTTATGACCTCACTTTTATTTTAAAATTGCGGGTTGGGGTTAGTTGAGCAACTACTGCGAAATTTAGCAGGAGAAAGTTGGATTCACTGCCAAGCTTGCAGGGAATGGGCACAAATAAAATGTCTTCCAGGTGCTATGGTCTTACTTTCATTTGTATTAATTGCAACAGTAACAACGACCAAAACTTGCTAATATATTATTAATATTTTTTTAAGCTATTTAATTCTGATTTTAAACAGAAAGCTCGTAAATTACTTTAAGTTTTGTTGTTTTGTCACTAAATCACAATAAATAAAGAGATGATTATAAAAATAAACATATCCTATATGTAAACATACCGTTGCTCAACTTACCTCACCTATGGGGTACATTGAGCATACTTGACTTTCTGCATTTAAACAGCTGTAGCTCTTAAATTCAACTAGTTACAAAAAAGTTACTATGGACACTTTTGTTAAGGGATAAATTACTAATCCATCAAGCCACATAACAAGTCATTCACACATATCATTGATGAGCTATATCAGCTAAAGTGAAAAGTTGCTCAACTAGCCCCGCCCTACCCTAAACAAGTTTCCGTATGTTGCTTGTGTTTGGAACTTAATCCGAAGACAATTTGCATTCCCGATAAAGGAGGCAGATATAATATCAACGAATTTAACGCGGCATTCCAATTTCCCGTCGGAACACGAGCCGATGCTTCGCCGATTCCGATACGGTTATTATCAAATGTACCGCCTCTCGATATTAGATTGATACGCCGCTCCATCACAACGATCGCCGACTTAATTACCGCCGCCAGGCGATCGCGTTGTGTTCGAAATAAATTTCATCCGCCGTTCTTAATTTCCACGATTATGTCATCGACAATTCCGCCCGGAACATCCAACGTTTTCCCGCCAGAGATCGATTATTGTTTGTTAATGACGCAGTTTTCCAATTAACGAGTAAACTGACGAATGCGGACGGTCCATCTATTGTTCAACCGTCGTTGATAACGCTGTCGCATCGCGTTTCTGATTCCGAATCGTATTGTTCGCTTCCATTGTGCAAACTGAATGCAATATTTAAAATATATAAATTGGTTTGGTGTGCTGTATTGATAAATCGACTGAGAATTTTAATGCGATATGATGCCATTACTGAGTCGACTATTGAGCAATTTCGGTTGAAATATGAAGTTTATAATGTAATTTATTCATTACCAAGAGGGTACGGATAATCAAAATACAATAAAAGGTGAATTATTTTACCAAACAGATGGCCTGGAAATTACTATATGCTAATATAATTACATAATTAAAGCAGTTTCGATGCAATATTTATGTCTATTAAAAAGTTGGAATAATTCGTATAAATTCTATTTGATTCGCTAATTAATCTGGTTAGAATTTTTTGTGTGTATATACAAAAACGCAGAAAACGAAACTGTGATGGGGGAGAAATTATTACATTGTGGCGGAGCGGTTGGATGTTATTCGAAGGGCAAAAAACGACATTAAAAGATTTCGTCGCTTGCTCTCCGGCATATTACGAGCGACGATAGGTATTTATGAATGCGAAAATCATACGTAAAACCCGCGGGAGGCGGGCGAAAATAATCAGGCGGCTCTTTTTTTATTGCCGCAACTCGGACTGAATAATTGATGCGGTTAATATTTGGAAGGCGTCCGTTACGTCTGGTTTATTCCGAGTTGAAAAATTCAGTCGCGCCGCCGCTAATCCGGCCGGGTTTATGGCCCGGCTCTCCCGATTCCACCGCCTCACCAGCGGTGGAATTTTTAGAATTCTCAAACTACAAACTCATGCTACAAAAACGATGAATTTTGACAATTTTTTGGATGATTTAATTCTGCCTTTTAACTATCATCCCTTCTTAATATTGAATGAACATGCTTGGCAAGTATAAGTATTGATATTTGTTTTGCACCAACACTACTTATGATTATTATTATTGAACGCCCCCATTGGTATTTATCCTCTTCCATTAGATTAAATTCAACGTTTATGTAAACAGTAAAAGATAAGCAAATGCTAATAATGCGGATGCGCCTGATGATACAGGCGTTAAAGTATCGATTTTCTAATAGGTTATTTTAGGCGTCCTATGAACTTTAATATGCACCATTTTACGCCGCCAGTCGAAGGCGTATCAAAATACTTCAATGTAATAACATCAACGGGCGTCCTAATGGTTTTTAGATGAAAATGTTTCTCGAATTGTTCGGCGCATTTCACATATCGCTAAAATAAAGAAACTGCATTAAAACGAAATGAGCTAATCGTAGTTTTCGTTATCCTCTCGTGTAACGTGCTAATGTCGATATTTTTTATCGCCGAATTATCGGGCGATCGTAAAAATTCCTCCATCGCGAAAAATAAAAGTTTTTAATCACTTTTACTTGTTGGATTCGATGTAGCGAAAACATGAAGTTTTAATTAAAAGTTGAAGGAGAGTATATAAAGGTGGAGCAAGTTTAGGGATCGAATGGTCGATGAAATGCGGTATTGTTATTGAAAGCGCCTTTGTTTATACAGTATCCCGGCAATATTTTGATGGAAACCGTTTATTTTATGCAATTTCGTCACCTTGACACGCTTCTTACTTAGTAATAAGCGGGTATTTTCATAAATTTTAATAAAATCACCATCTACACCACTGGCTTATTCATTAGTCAACCCATTTTTCATTGTCCTAACAACATCATTGTCTTAAGATGAAGTTAAATGAACCGTATCAGTCAGTGTTAAATGTACAGTCGGGTAATCAACGCCGTCGTAATCGAGTTTTCCACGGAAAATTGAAACGTTCCCCGGGATCAACACCTCCGGCCGCACGACCTTATTTTCCTTAATGCCATATCGGGCTAATTAGCAATACCTCGTCGTTACGTTAAGCGAGGCTTTCTCCTCGGACGCATTTCTCATTGTTCGGGGGCCCTCCAACTGGAGGGTCGTCGGCTTGTTTTCCATCCAATATATGAACAGATACGAGTATAATTTACTAGACGTTTAGCGCTAATTGCGCGTACAAAGGTGGGTGTATTATATGCGTCTCTCGCATATATAGGTGGGTGTAATAGAATTCGGTAATTTTGAAATTTACGAGCGCTACCTCCATTATGTTAATGGTATTTACGATTTAATTTCGACTGAAAGCCCGTTGAAGAGGAGTTTTTTGTTGCGGTTCATTACATGCGGGGATTAATTAGCAAATCCATTTCCGCCTACACACCAAGCAGCTAAAATTAAATTAACTGTAGAAGAAAAAATACTAAACCTACAGTCGGTGCAAAACAAATATCAGTGCACGTCACAATTAATGTAGAAAATTCTTAGATTGTGTGAACTCTATAAAAGTTCGGCAACACTGCCTACTTGTGACGTAGTAAATTATAGATGGCGTGCAATGATATTTGTTTTGCACCGACAATATGTTAATTAACAAGGATCCTTCTCGTTTGTGAGAGTTTATTAACATAATTTTTTTAATTGCGAGCTACATAAAAGCTCTGCAGAAACTTATACAATGATTTTGCCTGTACAATACGAATATACTGTGTTCACATATTCGTTTGTTAGACGAAACTTTTGTCGTTATTCGCCGTGTATCTGTAGCCGTTTAGGGTTTTTTGTTGTCGTTCGGCGAAATGAAGTCACAGGAGAACGCGTCGAGTTTTACTTTTATCAGCGAAATCCCCGAGCGAAGAGGCGTTCTCCACATGTGTATGGTAATTTCCAATTAAGTTTATGTAGCGGTTGAAAATCATGTTTTAATTAAACTCGCTTTACGTTCTGTTTACAACGGGGAATGTTTTAATTACGGCCCGTCCGTGTGTAAGAAAAGTTTCCTCTGCCCGTTGTAAAAAATAATTCGCGTTTCATCGTGTTCGGTTTATCGATGGGAAACATCTCGCGTATAGGACAGTACACGGTCGATTTGCACGATCAAACTTAGATTTGTTTCGATTCCGAATTCAAAACCGGCGCGTTTTGCGCTATTAACCTCACGCGAAATTCACGAAAAGCGTTCGATGTAATTAGGGGGAATTTAAAACTCCGTTTTCGGGCATCAAATCGGAATTTTGTAACAAACTAATGAAAACCTCCTAAAAATTCGCCGATGATTGTCGACTAAAAAAAATATTGCAAGCCGTTTTGCAAAAGAAGCGACTGGTAATAAAGTTTCCTCTCCTTGAATAAATACTAACATTAAATATTCATGGGAAATGTAAGGGATTCCTGTCAGTAGAAAACGATTTTTTTTATATATAGAGAACTGGGAGCTGCTTTCAATAATGTTTTCGATGAATATTTTAGTGCCTATCCCACATACATCACGCATCCGCCTCCGTTCCAGGCGAGCACAATTAACCGATGAGTTTCCCATGCAGCACAAAAACCTAAAAGAGTCGCCTACATTTAATACTCACCGATAGCACGGCCCCTTGAATGGGAAACAGCCTAAAAGGCGGCTTTCGCCCTTTGATGTATTGGAAGATTTTATTCTCCCCTTTGCGCCATTCCACCTTATAAAGCTGCTCCGGAGGAACGCTGTGATCGCATCTCAGTATCACGTCTCCCCCTCTGATCGCGTATCTCGGCATTAAGAGCTCCAGGTGCTCGATCGTACACCACAAACCTGCAAACAAACGAAATTTATACTTAAAAAAAATCTCCGGCGCGGGATAATAGAAAAATTCCGGGGAACAGAGCTCCGAGTTATCGGAACCGGGGGGGCGGCAAATCTAATTTTCCACTTGTCAAACGCCGGGATCTGGAAAGAGCTGACTAACAGTATATTTCTACGGTGTTGGTGCTGATGATGAACTTCCGGGATTCTTCTAACGCCAGGCGCGTCGGGAATGCGAAATGCTCGATGTTTTATTCAAAAATATCGCGAGTTCGTCGGGTTAGATTTGGGTATAATAAAGACTCTATCAAGTACAAGCTTTGTATGTATACACCTTGCTCCATTTCCGATTGCAACATGGTCATTTCTATGAGTGGAACAAAGAAAGGTTATTAAAATGACAGCTGTCAGAGTGAAAAGTTGCAATGACACAAATGTCACTCTTTCGTGTTCCTTTGTAAGTGTCTAATGGAAGTTGTCTTTATCGCACCCATGCCCAATAAAACCTATGTTGCAATCAAAAATGGAGCAAGCTGTATGTAAATTTGAAGTTTGAGTCGATTACACGAGTATTTATAGTATGTGTGAGTTGGACGTTCGCTCTCTTTAGCTTGTTGAATGAACAGCAATCGAGATTGGGATTTAAAAGTTCGCCGAAGTTCAGACGGGCATGAAGTAGGTGAAGTGTGTTACCGGAAAACTTCTGTGGATTTGAATATTTCCTTCGGTTTGTTATTCTCAATCGCGCGTTGCGAACAAAAAAAAATTAACTCGGATTTCCGGTCGGGTGATGTTGAATTATTTATGTAATGTTAGTACAATTTAATGTGTGCTTACCTAAAATAACGTAGAAATTATTGGGTAATTGGAGTGTTCGGGAACATTGTATGGCATAAAACGCGCTGGTATAAGCTAACGTGGAGCGCTCTAAATTCGCCTCTAATGACGAGTTTGATAAAATCAAATTGCGTCTCACTAGCTTAAACCGCGATTGCGGAATAATCTCCACGGAGGGTCGGACTTTCGCTTTAAGACGCTTCGGCATCCAGTTGGAATCGTTAAATTTACGCGAGTGGAAAATATGGAAGTTTCGCAGCGAATCGAGCGTTGTTAAATTAGATTTCGCGCATTCTTATTCGATTTTAAACTAATTAGAACACATCCGAAACGCCTCTAAATTCGGTTTGATTTTTTTCCGGCTGCGAGTAATTTATTTTAAGACCACGGCAAACACAAACTAGCCCACATAAATCTAAAACGCCATTCTCGCGACTCGAGAACTAAGGGTAATACAGTTTATCAGATAAATTTAATTAAACCGAAGCTTCTCTCTATTTCGAAAGCTTAAGTTTATACCAGAACTCGATTCCGAGCCGTTTCTTTCTCGCCGAGCTTTCTCGGACTCGAAGAGCTCCGACGCGATTGTTATTTACTGTTTAAAGGAAATTTCACTCTTCACCTTTTCCTTTATAATCTAATTGCATTCTGCCTATTAATTTTAATCCGTGTGATTGTCGGAGTTGCTATAAATAAATTATTCAGCGTTCGCCGGATTGGATCTTTTGTGCGCGGAAAATTACTTGTCCAGGTACAGCTCAATCCGAATTCCAGAACAATAGGAAACGCGAATCTAATGAAATTCGAATCGGCTAAATAAATGTTATTGTCGGCGCAAAAACGGGGCGTCTGCTGAATGGATTTTTCGCTCAATCGAGAGTATATACGGAAAGCTGTTGCTCTTCGACGTGGATATGGAAACGTACGAAATCCTCCTATCTCATTTTGACCCGAAAAGGTCACCTGTAGAATGTTCGTATACTGTCCAGATTACCAGTCACTCACGGCTCTGCGCCGAGCCGGCCGCAAAATGGATGATGTACTGATTAATGGTGGTTTTTGGCCATTTTTAGTACAGGAAATTTCCACAAAAAATCATCCACTCTACCCAATAATATAACACAATCACACGCACCCCAATACTGGATAACTAATAATAAAAACCCCATCATTTATGTGTTTTATACACGATAAGTGATTATTTTATTTGGGTTTTGTCGCTTCGTGGAGTGTATACAATTCTTTGAATTCATTCTGTATTATATGATCTCCATTTCCCGGACTATGGGACGCGTTGGGTAGCCGGATCAAATCTTGATTAATCGCAGTCAGGTCGAACAGAAAGCACTATCTGGCATAACGAAAATATATTTCGCGGACGCGCCATTTGTATCCGATGATATACAAGTTATTCGGTGGTAAATATTCGGTTTAGCAGAAGGTACAAGGATGCTTATCTGTCGTATTTATAGCCTGTACCGTAAAAGCGTGTGTCGGTAAATTATAGAGAAAATTAGAAATGAAGTTGTGTGTAATTAAAGATGGGACTTCTCTGGGATGATTCTTGATTAAAAATGAGCAAACGAAGATAGACGAGCAGTGTATAAGCACAAGAAGCTAAATGAAATTAGTTGCGACTGTGGTAAAGGAAGTTTTGAAGTTGCCGTCATGAATGATAGACGAGGGACGTTCAAAATATACTCCTAAATAATTCATAACCATTTTACAATTATAACCAATAGGTAACTGTTGCTATATCAAATATAGCAGTATTTGATTGACATATCTTCATTAATTCAAACATTTTACACTACGCGATTCCTTCGTGTTTGAAATAACGAGCTCGGTAAATGGATTTCCGATATTTATATTGGGTATACGTAAAAAATTGTGTGTATAAAAGTATAATAAAACAAATATTTGGAGTTTTGATTCGGTGTATGCGGAAGGCGATGGAATGAACGGCAATTACAGAAACTTTCAACTTCCATTATATCGATACTGTGTGTATCCTAGCGCGGCATATGTTGTATAGGAAGCGGAATAAATTGACATATCACATGCCAGATACAAATTTCCTGTCACTCGGAATCACACGCCTATTCAATATTTCATGTCTTCTGATCGATACTACAATATTATTTATGTACCTACAGGAATAGACACGCCTCGAATATGATCCGAATCGAATGTAAATTCTACATTTTTAACACACTTCTCGTTATTTATCATAAACCAAAAATAGAGAAGTAAAAAATCGATCCAGCGGGACAAACATTCATTAGGATGCTTCGGAAAGTTCCAATTGCGGAACTTTTTGCGCGTTGTAATTCCGAAGCAATCATACAGCGGTTATTTGCATGAGGACCGGCATTGTTCTGTACCGTGTGCACGGACCGGCTCTTTCCTACGATTTAGTTGCACCCGAAACGAGACCGGCAGTTCATGTGCAAATTTATAGCCAGCATGCATATGATAGTGGCGCCCCCCTTTGAAATTCCCGCGACGCTTTTGGACCTGACACGCGGACTTTGTACGCGGAATTTAAAATTAGCCACGCGAATGTGGAGCATCTGATACCGGAATTAACCGGCATTCAAACAAATTATTCCATTACTAAATGTAGTTATGTTTGTAGTAAGGAGAACACTCTATATATTTATTAATATCGTACTATATACAGGTGAAATTAATGTAGTAAGGTTTATTAGTTGTTGGGACAAGATTGCCGGGCAAGAAATACCGTACCGTAATTGCGATTTATACCAGTTATACCGTAAATAAATGAAAACTTTAATCGCACAATAAAAAACTCTAAAAATGACATCAAATACCTATAAACCCCGAAATTACGGTCGTATTTTAAAAAGTGCGCTCTTTTTATGTACCTACCCAATTCGCCGGGAGTTTCTCCGCAACGGAAAATCCGCAGCAAAATGATTTACTTGTAATAAGCGAGTGCGTTTCGTTTTAAAAAAAGATACGAATCACGAACGTAAAGTTCGAATCGCCCATTAAACTAATAACGGTCGCGCAAAGGGTGTAATCATCCAATAACCTACCCATGCATCGTTAGATGATGAAAATAAATCGAGGAAAACAAATTAATACGTGTAGTTAACTATAGATTATCTGAATGCTCGTGTAAAATTTGGTGTAGATATTTTGGTGGATGTTTCGCTTTATAATTCTTAAAAAATTGGTGGGAAATATAAAATGAGTATAAGTTTTGGTGGATACTCCAAGTGTAATTTGACTCCTCTTGAAATTTTGGTGGATGTTTCGCTTTATAATTATTAAAAAATTATTGGGAAATCTAAAATGAGTGTAAATTTTGGTGAATACTTCAAGTGTAATTTGACTCCTCTTGAAATTTTGGTGGATGTTTCGCTTTATAATTATTAAAAAATTATTGGGAAATCTAAAATGAGTGTAAATTTTGGTGAATACTCCAAGTGTAATTTGACTCCTCTTGAAATTTTGGTGGATGTTTCGCTTTATAATACTTAAAAAAATGGTGGGAAATCTAAAATGAATATAAATTTTGGTGGAAGCTTCACGTGTAATTTGACTCTTAAAATTTTGGCGGATGTTTCGCATTATTCTTAAGAAACTGGTGGGAAATCTAAAACGATTATAAAGTTTGGCGGATGCTCCGCGTGTATGTAACTCAACCGCACAAGAAAATTGGTGGAAACGCGTAAAATCCTTCACCAAAATTCGCGCACAGAAGACGGGAACTCGGCGAAAGTGTGTATAAGCAATAAGCAAAGAACCGTTTGTACATCGGCGTGCATACTCGGTCGTCCTCATTCGGATCGATACGGGGTGAGGCTCGAGAGCAGACCAACAGGTAGCGTGACAAGTCGTCCCCCGAACGCGGCCCTACGCCCACGCTCACCTGCCGCCCCCAGGCCGGTACGGCCCTGCCCCCGCGCACGTCGGGAGTTTGTTTTATATCGCCCGAGTGGGCGAGATGGTGGAGAATCAACTTGTGGCGGAAGAGTATTATTAATGTATTTATTCCGAGCTCAAAATGTCCGGATTTGGGCTCGATAAATGCTCAAGCATTATGTTACAACAGATGGAACACAGGGAAATTTTAATTGCGTTTTTTTACGATCTGTTGTGAGTTGATAATTTGTCGTGTTTTTGAAAATTTAAACGACGTCTGATTGGAAGGAAAATATCGCATTTTTACCCCGACGTTGTAAAACGAAATCGATGGAGAAACGAAACAACCGGACTGTTCGTTTCGGTAAACTTTAATAGGCTTTGTTATATTGAGCGGTATTTCCGAAATGGAAATAAAATAATCATAAAATCAATTCGAGTTGAGGGTTGGTTTTATCAAGATTTTTTCGTGTTTTCGCTAAAAATAACGATGCTTTCGTAACAAAGCTAATGAAATTACACCGATCCTTTTACGGTTTCATTCAATATTTAAACGAAAACTAATTACAAATAATAGGAGAATAAATGAGACAAAATTTGATGAAAAGGAGACCTATTTAAAAGTGTGAAAATATTCGAAACTCCCAACTTTCTGCATTAAGCAAACAAATTATATCCGTTTTTGAAATAACTCGTCAGCGTACATTATAATTCAGTTCGTTTTCAGCGAGGAATGAAACATTTTTCTCTTCAACAATGGCGCATTCTGAAAAAACGTAATTTAAAAAACGATTCGTCTTTTACCAAAGCTCGAACGAGACGGTATCATTTTATTTCTAACTTTTTTACAATTCGCTAACCGAGTTTTCATTATCCTGTTTTATACCGAACAAGCTCTGTTCAGTCTTCAAAAACTCATAAAAAAACCTTACCTATACAAGATAAAAGAAATATTTTTTCAGTGATGTATGTATATAAAAATAGTTCTTTTTTCATCAAAAATTTTTTGTTCATTAAAAACCTCCCCTACTCAAGTTAATACCTTCGCTAACGAATCAATACATTAAATTAACGAATTCGATATTCGGAGCATTAGATGCTCCCAAACCGTCACGTAATTCGCCCATAAACGAGAAATACTTCCGCAGAAAGTTCCGCTTTAATATTAAATTGAACGATGTGCTTCTTGAACGCTTTGAAGTTCACTGGAAACTTCTTCGCGTTGTTCGAAAACGAGCCGAAGAAACCGAAGGCGCAATTGTTTGTTTTTAAACGGCAAATATTAATTCTTCAAAGCGACATAAATAGATACAGAAGGAGTAGGTGTTTGCTTTGAAATTGCGCTTGTTTACCTTTCAAAAGCTCATGTAAAGACGATATAAAGATCAGAAACAGTACCGAGGTTCTTAAATGGTAGATATTCAACAGTGGTAATATTCTGTAGGTTCTACTTTATTGTGTATTCTATAATTTAAATGGTAGTTTAATTATTAAGCGATCGTTTATGAAAATTTCGTTTTTCCTTTTTCGAATTATTCTCCCTAGAATACAACTTCCGGCAACTCCAGCTCGAAATTTTCCTTTAAATTCGCGCTGTGCTTTCCTTACAACATAAGTAATATAAATCTGAACTGTACAGAAGAATTTAATTCGAACTGATGAATTGGAAATAATTGCAAGAGAAAATACGATTCCCTGGAAACTCAACATGCTATTCCTTATTGTGTGTAACTGCAATGAAAAGTAGATTATAGTTTCATGAATTTTATTATTGAATAGAATCGTTTGTAAGTAGAAATCATTCAAATAACTGTATAGGATAACTTTTAAAGAGACTTTCAGTGAGCTTACTCTAGCAAATGAAAAATAAATATCAATCCTCTTAGAGTTAGTTTTAGAGTCCAATGAAAGGTTTAAACTGAGAAAAAAAGCGAATAGTTCAATAACAGTTCGAAAACCGCCGGAAAAGCGGCCATCATTCATCTGCGATGGCATCTTGCAATTTTCCGACTGGTTTAATCGATTAATAAAAACATCCAAAAGGCCATTGGAAGTGTTGGTTCGGAACAATCGAAAAGTTTTCGGAGCCGGGGCCGCCGGCGTCATGGAAAATTGATTTTCCCCGCGTCTCCCGTTAACCGGGCGATATCGAACCAAGGTCGGATGTCTTTGATAGTGGATATTGCGAAAGTTGGAATTGCCCCGGAGATTTTTACCCCGGATACATATTAAAAACAAGTTTTCCAATTTCGTTGTACCTATCCACTTATCGGGCGAATATTTACGTTGCGATTATCTGGGAATCTCTGCTTGCGCGGCGAAATATCCCCGAAATAGCTCGGGCGTAAATCATTTCGTTGATCCTTCGGCTCGGCGCGTCGAAGGCGCCAGCTTGCGCCCGATTCTACGCGAATTTCGAAAATGGGCCCTAAGAGCCCAAGTGATGGAAAGCTGACATTACACATTTAGTCTATTGAATTGAGGGTCCATTCTCAAATTGGCATTCCGAAGAGGAAAATCCTCGTTTCGTGCAACCAACGACCCAAGCCCTCGTAAAATTTTTTACCCCTCCGATAAAACCTCTGTTTCCTTTTCCTCCCCCGAACTACATACTAATAATAATATTTCCAGTACCTACTTTACATATCCAAATCTAGTGAAATATTACAACAAACAGAACAGCAAGCTAACGTTTTAAAAGATTCTTGGGCATTTTTGGAGCTCCTGGGCGCTTTTCGGGGGGTACATAAAACCGAATGGAATCGGAAATAGCGGGAGCAGTTAAAATGTATTCGGAATGTTCGTCGAACTCGCCGCTATAACGAGGATCCTACGCGATTTGCCGGGGGATCGGGCCCAGCTCGTAAAATTTTGTGCAACCGTGAACCCTTTGTGCGGAAGACGAATAATTTACATAGAGGGTTTTCGAACAGACTCCGGGAAATACACCGAACAGTAAGATTTATTCGTTTTTTTAACAACGGCCATCGACCTAGTTTGTTTAGGCCGGCGGAATCCATTTTCCTCCCGGTTTGAAAAATTTTAGTTGTGCCTTCGCGTAAATCTCCCTCGTGTTATGCATATGTAATGCATTATTAATTCGATTATTTCGGTGAAAAATGAGTTGATTGTTTTATTTGAATGGTAAAACAAATCGCCGAGGGGTCTATACATTAAAAACCCCGAGCTTTATATGCATATTGATGAATTCATTAGCCCCGTTTTTATTAAAAATGTGTAAAATGCGAAGAACACCCACGGTAATAATTTTATTGAATGTCCAGACGAGCTCATCATTTATAAAAAAGCCACCGTGTCGTTTCATTTACTTCCATTTATCAATTATTCGGCGCCTGCCAAATACTAAATAGCAGGGTTACTTGGTGAAATTTTAATAGAAAACCTAACTACAGTACAATTCCGAAAATAACGCCTGTTTGAAATATTTAATACCGGCGAATTTCATGTGTTTCACTTATAGATCGTGTGTCAGAATGAAACCGAAAATGAAGGTTGATGTGGGTAAAAATAACCCACACTCCTACGGCCGTAAAAATAATATTAACCAATCCAGAAAAGTTTAGATGTTTTTCCATTTAATGGAAAGCTATACAACTTTTTTTCGAAGCATATAACATAGAAACAAGTTCGTTAAATTCGCATTTTCCAAACGGTCAGCGGAATTTTTCTAAAAATTATTCCCTTGTTGCACAATAGAGGAACGTAAATTACATTAACCCTAAAGAATTTTCAGGATTTTCTCCGCCGAGATTGACGTTACAGCTCATCGAATTTCGAAACTTTCCCGGCAAAAAGCAACATAAATACCCATTATTCACATCATGGTCGAGTTATTTTCCGAAGAACGTGTACATGTGTGCGACAAGGCGAAATAATAAACTTCTCGAGAAGTTGTGTCAATCGATTCGGGCGCCGGGGCGAGATCGTGTCCTTTTTTATCGACTCGGAGGTAAACTCGCGAAATTAAATGATTGCTGTGTTCTGTTGAAATCGTGAAGAATTCGCTAGATTGCCCGGTCGTGTAATGGAGTTTCGCGAAAGTTCGCCGATAAGAAATACGGCGATTTTTCTCTATTTCTCCCGCCGCGTTTTGGATTTAGCAGCGTGTGCAGTCCATTTTATGCATAACTCGCCTTCCTATTAAACGAGCGCTTATTTTTAATGCTCGCGCTCGATTCGTTTCAATGTAGAAACCTGCTTTAATTAACACAGTTTTTGCGCTCGCAATTTAGCAAGAACAGGGAAATAGAAATTTTATTTATGATGCACGAGCCAGTCGCATCGACCTGTGCTAGAACTGCTAGAACTGCAGGTAATTCAATTCGGAGTAAATTCAAGTGCATTATCATATCACTTGAAGCAACTTTAAATTAAGATGTAATAGGAGTGGGTTTTTTACTGTAATGTAAAATTTAAAACCACCGTTTTTTTTGGCTATCTACTCCGCGTGTGTGAAGTTGCTATAAAATGAGAGTTTGTGGGAAATTAGGAATTTCATTTACCGGTCAGGATACGATTAAATCCTTGGCGCGGAAATAAATTAGTTACTCAACTTTCGGTGGCTAGGTGTGTGTGTATGCGAATCCTTATCGAAGTTTATAGTTTAATAGTTTAAGTTTCTCTCTAATCTCGGATCTGAAACTTTAACAGTGGATCCTGTATTTCTACGAATTATGGCGCTTTCCGCGATTTATACAAAATAGAATATCGAGATAATTATAATGCTCTATTACCATAATTTTTGTATCTATTCGACACGTTCCGTGAATGCTCTATTGAACATATCAACGATGTTGTTTGCGAACACACATTAGACAGATCTACAAACGCTTCAAGGTGCATGAATTCCATTAAGGACTTTATTCGAGTGAATATAACGAACATACCCTCCTAAACCAACTGCGACATCGAATACACTAGAGAACTAAGAAACTAAGTACACTCACTTCGATGATTTCCTATTCAAACACGACAGGAACAACGATTATCATGCGGTATTACAAAGGGTTCGCTTACATCTTTGTTGTAACGAAAAATGTTTCTACAGGAGTATGAAATTGTTTGTGTATACTTTTTCAGCGAAATCTGAAATAGGATAAATGATATACGACCCTTTATCTTTTACTCAGAGCCGGCACGGATATTACATAAAATAAAAATCCCGTGAGAAGCCACGTAAATTTAGTAATCTGCCTTGTTCGGAATTTTATTAACGATAAAATAGAATACGGTCGCGTCTTTACGATATTTCCGCTTGTAAGCTGAAAATTGATAGAGCACAGTAAAATCCAGATTCGCGCTTAAGTAATGTGTCCTGCCTAAAATCGTCCGAGATTTATTTATTTATTTAGCGAAAACTGCACATAAACAAATCGATAACATTCGTCGGTCCTTTCATCGACATTTTATTTCAATAACGAATTTTTCAGTTTCCCAAAACAAACCCGGCCAACAAACGAACGAGCGCTTTCACTCAACGAATTCCGCTTTGTTGTTTTCTTTATCGCGATCGCTGTTGATGCCTCGCTTATCCATTTCGAGCAACGAATAGAAATTAATTTTGAAACGGAAATACATATGGATATCAATTTAACTAGCACTATTAAAGCACGAAAGCTGCATAACCCATTTACTCTATAAGAATTTATCACTTGGCGTAAAATTCCCGCTCGATTCATCGCGAATGGATATCATAAAGCGAGGAATTAGATTTAATTTGCTCTCCTCCGCCTCTACACAAGCATAAAAGTTAACGATCCCTTCGCTCGTGGGCCGGACTCCCGGCCGGTTTCTGGAAACATCAAGCCGATATTAGATTGTTTTATTCCCGTGAAAATTTAACGCGGAAACGTCGGCGCGATAATTTCGGCGAAAACAGCCTTTCCACCCTTCCGCTTTCCTTATTTATCGCGCGGATTAGGCCAGAGGTGCGTCCCGTTCCGCGAGATATAGAGGAATATAGAGGACTCATCAGCGAACTAATTTCGTCGTCCGCCATGCGCCCGACTTACTTAATAATTTGAAGTAATATCGGGTAGAAGAAGCTCCGGGTGGAGTTAGAATTATGAAGGTAATACAGCGGACGGGTAAGTAGAAAATAATTAGTCTTCTTTCGCTCCGGAAAGTCCTCTGCGGAAAAGCTACACGCGATTCCCGAACGATGGCGATTACCCTTTGAAAAATCGGGATTTCCCGGCAAACGCCCTAACGACCCTAATTCGGGCGACGCGTTGTTTAAACTCCGCGTTTAATGAGCCGAATAATTGGACGGATTGTTTACGTTTTAAACGCGAAAAACAGAGCGGACGAGTGATTTTAAGGTATCACGCCAACCGGTACGAATTTTCATTAATCTAATGGAGGTTTTTCATTATGCGATTTTAGAGGAACGCCGGCCGGCGATCAATCAAAACGAATATTTTATTGCACACCACGAACGTTCTGTAACTATATAGAAAATCAGTTGGTAAATTACCTAACGATTTTTACCCAGTGTGAGTAGATATTTCGCATCGGAATCATAGGGAATTTTCCGGCATCGCTTGAAGCTTTCCGGTTTTCGCATGTTCATTCAGAGCGCAGATATCGCCGTAAGTAAGTAGAAATGTAACCCTCTTGTATATTTTGTTTTCTTTATTCCGTTTATTCTTTACAATTTGGGGCTGGAAAGTCGGGTTTCCTCACAACGGGGATTCCCGTTGTACAAACTGCGATGATTGGAGGCGTTTTTTTTCGTAGGAGAATTGAGTTATGTACTCATGGCGTTCTAACGAGTTTTTATTCGTATTTTAAGCGAAATTATGACGGGAATTCGGCGGAGAAAAATTACGAATTCCGGGTGTAGGTGTCAGTCCGAAATTTAATTAAATCCGAATTCTTCCTGGCGGAACGCCGTTCTGACCCGAAGTCCGGGGCGAATTTAATATTTCATCGGTCGTGAGAGTGTGTTGGAAGTTTCGAGGGAAGTTATCGGGTTCCGGGCGAACTTTTAATCAGCGCGTCTTGACTCCGTTGTAGTCAAAGAGTACCACAATTTAATTACACGGCTAATTTCACCTTCGGTCCACTTTCGCTGCTTTTAGCCCCTAACAGTGGCCGGAGAGTCGCGCTAAATTGGGTTGTCCCGATTAACTTGGCGCGAAGTTGGTGCATTTTGGCTTTGCGTTCGACTTGTTTAACCAAGCCGGAATAAATTTTGCCGTAAAATTATTGCGGCGACAACAGAGCCTCGCGAAAAAAATTATATAGCGGATAATTCCGGCATAAAAACGATGATAAAAATTTGACCTCGTCGTAATGCCGACGAGTACAAGCTCGGGCTTAAAAATTAATAAATTTGAATTTCGCCGTCAGTTGTTCCCAAGGGCTTTTCATCCATTAGTTTTTCTTTTTTCCCCCGTTTTTCTCGTTTCTCCCTGCGATGATCGTTGGAGATAATAAGTAACAGCGAGATGACGAAGAATGATTGACGTGGAGTGCAAAAAACTATTAATGTTAACACGAATGCAAAATGTATCTCCTTTTATAGAAGAATTTATCATATGAAATTAATTTGAATTCTAGCATATAGAGGGTATACAGGGTTGGGCAAAAGTCCGGAATAAAATTATTATCTGTTGAACCAGTAATTTAAACAAAAAACGCTGAAACACGTGAATTGATTTTATATTGGACGGATTTGTTGCCAATAAAATGATTTTTTTTTCTTCAACCCCTTAGTTGCAACCCTACCCAACTTTATTTTTTTAAATGCAAAGGTATGTCGTGTGTAGGGTCATTGAAAAGCCCGTGAAAAATGGAATCTAAAACATATCTTTTTTTTCTTTTTCTCATGTGGTTGGTTAGAAATGAGCAAAAAATTCTTTTAAAAACAAATATGTTACAAATTCCTTTTTAGTGCTATCGACGTGTGAATTAAGGTAGCAGATGTTGGGAATGTCCTCAACCCTCTACTTAATAGGCTCCAAGGCGATGGTAAAACCTAATATCGGTAGCCTATCTTTAATTTTGAATGAATCTTTATTGATTTTCCGTTTAAAACTAATAAGGCAACTTAGCATCAACATTTGTTGAAATTTATGTTTTAAGAAAAAACTAAAACATAATATGGGTTTAGTTCTACGCCGTTGTTGATTAGTGAAATTCAAAAATGAAAAAAAGGTGCTGCATTTTTGTACAAGTTTTTTTTTTACCTAAGGTTCGTCTGTTTTTATTAAAAAGTCATTCAGAATTAAAGATATGCTATCGATATTACGTTTTACCAACGGCTGGGAGCCTGTCAAGTAGATGATGGAGGACATTTTCAACATTGCTACGTCGATAACACTAAAAAGGTATTTGTAACTTTATTGTTTTTAAAAGAAATTTTTGCCCATTTTCAAATAACAACATGAGAAAAAATAAAAAAAAAAGGTATGTTTTAGATTCCATTTTTCACGGGCTTTTCAATGACCCTACACACGACATACCTTTGTATTTAAAAAAATAAAGTTGAGTAGGGTTGCAACTAAGGGGTTGAAGAAAAAAAAAATCATTTTATTGGCAAAATATCCCTCCAATATAAAATTAATTTACGTGTTTCAGCGTTTTTTGTTTAAATTACTGGTTCAAAAGATAATAATTTTATTCCGGACTTTTGCCCAACTCTGTATAAAAAAGTATGCGAGTCTATATTTTGATAAAACGAAAAGGAGCCCAATGATTACAAGACATCGTTTCGTCTAAATTATGTTTCTTATCTCATACACGTTCTGAATAAGTTGCTTAATATTATGCAAACCCTTTCTCGAGGGAATTGTACGGGGGATAAGTTAGGACAATAATTCATCGGCACAAAAAAGTCTATAAAAAATTTTATGGATTAAGAAAAAGTTTTTTTAAAAAATATCGCGAAAAAATTGAATATTCTGGATGATTAGGGCCCAAAACGGCCTTTACGCTGCAGGAATTTCGAGAAAGAATCCGGCCGGTTGTAAAAGCTGATAAAAATGTATTCGGCACTTAGAACAGAGCCAGTTTACGGCATCCCCTAATGTCGATCGTAATCGTAAAACTGTCGTTACAAAGTTTACTGCCCATGCTGGTTTAAAAAAATTGTTACAGTTTAAATAAGTAATTATCCAAAGTATAGGTAAATTTCGATGAATCGTGAATGACAATTGATTTATTCCTTGAACCAACAACCTTAATCAAATAAAAATGTTTCTTTTTTATTCAAGAGCCCATTTTCCTAATCTATTTTAGATTGTTTATTCAAGCAGTGCAAAAAATGGACAGTACTATACAAAATTAATTTTCATAAAGCACAACATCAAATTGTACCTATTGAACACAATGTTTTTTTTAATTCGAATTATCATAAAATCTCACCATATAGATTTATATCAAAATTTCGATCCATCTATCATTTCACTAATAACACAACTACTTTAATACACAAACATTTTGCAACATTAAAACAAATAATGTTAAAGCGTAATGGAGTTTATGTAGCCGTGGCATGCAACAAATCCTACAAAGTTTATTTTAGGTCTCGCCCCGAAATTATCTACCCACATTCATCTAGTTTATTAGAAGGTTTCGGTATAATTCAGCGTTCGGAGACCATGACTGGCGCTTGCATTCTCTCTAGTTTATACCAAGCGTAAATTAACAACTTATAATTGTCACGTTCAGTAGTGTTTTATTAATTCATATACCTATAATTTACTACTTCGCAAGTAGGCAGTGTTGTCGAACTTTTGTAGAGTTTCAAAAATTTAGAATGCTTGTTTATAAGTAAAAGAAAACATAATAATATATACATTGTTGGGAGAGGTTTTAGTTGAACAAACGAAAAGTGGCTTTACCATTTTTATAGGAACTATACACACACGCTTTCAGGGGACTTGCTGTAAACGTGGAGGATTACCCAAGTGACTTTGATGTAATATGCCGAAAAGGATAGATACGCTTTTACTGCTTTCGCTTTCAAAATTAAATTTCCCTTTTAGAGGAAAATAGCATCATCTGCTTTTTACATAAAAACTACGACGGTTTTTATCTAGACTCGCCGGCTTGTTTACATAAATTCCTCCCATGCAAAGGCACTCAGGTAAATACAACATTTATGCCGGTATAATCGCATGCAAACGATTGTTGATTAATGCGCCGCTCAATTTTTTAAATTAAATTACAAATCTACACATACGCGGGCTATCTAAACGCGTTTATCGAGACCTAATTCTTCTATTTACCGGCTAAATTAGCGGCCCGTTTTTTCTTTCACCGCCGGCACACGCAATATATTACACGGGGGGTGCAGGTACATAAGTACAGCTATCTGACTTTTCGGCCCCCGCTTTTCGCTAAATAAATAAACAGTCTGGTTGGAGGGTAAATACACGTGCTTTCTTATCAGTCACGGCTTCCGCCATAAATACATTATGAGTATACAGCCCTTCTCGTCGCGCCAAAACCGCCCTTACAACATCCCTTAGAGCTCTTATCGTCGCCGTTCCGATTTCGCTGACGGAGTATCCGGGGAAAACATCTCCAAACATCAACTACCAATTTCTTTTCGCCGTCGTCGACAAAGTCCACCTGAATCTACACTAAAAAAACAAACAATTTCAGGCGACCGCTAACGCTACACTAAGAAAACAAACCCTGCTTCGACGCGGAGTAGTTTCCGAGATTTTCGTGATAAACGCTCGTTAAAAATTTGCATAAAAACTGCACAAAGCCCCGACAAACTAGCGTTAGAGCTGGCGGAGCTCCTAATTCGAAACAGAAGGGTGGAATCGTACGCCGGTTCTTTCTGTTTATTTACCTTTCCTCTCGAAATTCTTAATGCAATGTTGACACAGTTTGAAAGGAAAGAGGCGTTTTCGTTGTCGGAGAAACGGAATAAAAAAAAGGCAAGCTCAAACGGATAGAGGATCCCAGTTTTTTGCTCGCTTTTATCGAATAATTTCGAAGCAATGTTCTTTATGAGCGTTAATCCGGAGTATAAGCACAAATAAACAACTACTGAGTTATTCTTAAAGCCCTAGAAATTGATCTAATCTATCAGTATTGAGCAAAAACGCTCTCTTTTACTACCCAGTGTGTCGTTGTCAATTTGTTTTACACCTGAGCCTGTCTAATACGCTTCCATAAAAACCTGAAAGCCTTTCTTTCGGTGTTATGCCGGAATTGAAGTTCTCTATTTTCGCGTTTTCTTAGACCGCAAGCGTAACAAATTTAGCTCTAAGCTCTATCCCTCTATCGAGCACGCCTCTGGGTTCGTTTACAGTTGATTTGTAAATCTCACGCGTCATGTAATATATACGAAATTTCCTCTCGCAGAGCCCGCATATTCCGCAGAAGATCTTTTTGTTGTTCTTTTACACGAGATCATGGCGATGCTCAAATGAAAATCCTCTTATTGTCGAAGAAAGGGGCTTTTTGGTAAGGCTTAAGCGCGACGTCATCGGCGTGATTTGAATGGAATATAACTCAAGTAACGCGTTAATAATGCGGAGCCTCATTCGATTCTCTCGGCATTCTTTTACATCTAAATGGGAATTCTATTTTATTAAGCGACCCTCCCAACCGTAAACACTTTTATCTACCGCCCTTTTTTCCGTCTGCAACTTTGTACCCGTGAAAGCTCTTTTCTTAGGATAACCGAATCCTTATTACGTTTTCCTTAAAGTTTCGCAGTTAACGTCTTTTGTCTCTTTATTTCCTCATTTATTTTCAATACCCTCGCCTCGCTGGGTTCCATCACTCCCCAATTCCTCTCGCGGATTTTCGCACCTGCCATGTTTAAACATCCTCTAACTGAATATAAATTTATTCAACACATCTATTTTTAATGGCACAGAGAATAATTAATTTGAGTAATGAATAAAAACTTTTATGTGGGGGTTAATGATGTGGAGTGATCAAACGTGGGCTGTTTTCCATTTTACATTACGTTCAAGGTTTGTGAATGAATCCATTTTCACGAATAAAATTGGAATTAGTGTTTAAAGCTCATCCCTTAATTTTATTGTGCGTAAAATTTTATCGCGTTGCCATGATAAAAAAAGTTTATTAGTCCTTTTTGTGTAATTACTGGAGGGTTGCTATTTTCGAAACAGAGTCCTCTAATGGGATATTATACGCCGAAATGCTAAATGTTAATTCCGCTTTTCGCATTCAATTTATTATCGCAATATTTTATATTAAATTTAAACCTCTACCTGCAAATTTCTCGCGATCGCCTCGTTCGAATTGACGATCAATCTCTCTCGGACTTGAGGCTGGAACTTTCGAACAATATTCCAATTAAGGATAATCTAATATCCACCAAGACCTAATCAAGGACCCTTATACTAGCCGCAATTCGGTCGATTTTGTATCCCAGCACGTTACAGGATCGTGTGGATGATGTGAGCAAACAAAGAGCAAAAATTATTCAAACAACTTTAATTTTGATATCTAATAAACTAGTGTATACTTTATCAAGTCATAACCAGGCGGTATACCGCAGGAGAATGCTGTTTAATGCGGTTTATATATCAAAGGAGTAAAAAGTTTGTGTATGATTGAAAATTTGAAAGTAAGATAAATTTCCGTTTTACTTCGGAATATAATCATAATATGAGTAAAGGTAGGAAGATTTTCCACGTGATCGGCCCCGTTAGCTCACCAGCATCGAATGCAATCGATTTTTTTTTTCGTTTTTCCTTATTATAAACTGCTCCACAAAAGTTAAGGAAGTTCGCAAATTTTGCGATTATTTTAAAAGTTAGAGACTTTTTGATCACCAAATGTTCAAATATGCGAAATTAAATGTTACCTCTCATATCCGAGTGGATTTTTTGTCCCTTCCTCTACAACTCGTACTAATATTGGCGATCAAAAAACCTGCAACTTTTAAATTAACCTCAATATTTGTGAAGTTCCTTAACTTTTGTGGAGCAGTATATTTGTGCGAGTGGAGCCCATCGAGCTGAACCGTGGCCGGTCGGAATAAACCGTCCGGTTGAAATCAATATTTACCGATATTCGTGTTCCGTACGCGATCGACATTAATGCCAATTAAGGGATCGAACGCACATCGTTGACCTCAAACGCTCGGAGGAGAAAAATTGAAAAATACGCCCCGTGCGTGCCCGCCTGTCCGCGAAGCATCGGTTTATATCGATGGAAAAACCGCTCGAGATGCTCCAATGGGCCTGCTAATAGATCATTAAAGCATGAGCGGTTTTAATAAAGTCTGTTTGTATGTACAAAAAAGAGGCTGTGTGGTATGGAGTTCGAATCAAATCGAATTGAAATCGTTAATTTTATTATGCGATTACTTATTTACGGATTGTTGGGGATTATGGCGATAAATTAATTCCAAATTGGCATATTGAGAATTTCCGGTATTGTTGAAATTGCCATGCGAGAGTGTAGAGGAACATACGGTAGTCCAGGATACCTATATCAAAGATAATTTACCTACTATATACGCTCTATAAATTATTCTGCAAAGTACGGAATCGTTTTCCGATATAAACCTGTTGATGCGGGCCCCGATTACCGTACTTATTTTACGGTTATTAAATCTGTTTTATTATTTAATCGAAGATAACGTCGATTAATCTCGCAGACGATTTAAAAAATTAACGTGAAATTTCATTAATTTTACATGTCGTGGAATATTGCGGCTCGCAAGAAATAGCAAATACAGATAATTAATCACCGCTTCAATTTTCGGAAAATGGGGAAAATTTTCATTAGGAAGCTATTCACAATGTTGTATTTTTTTCTCTTAATAGATTACTTATGTTATATAAAGTAATTAGAAATAAATTGGTCACTGCATCGTTAATATTGATGCGTTTTATTCCATTTCAACTTCGAAACTTTATAAAAACCTGGTAATAATTCAAGAGTGTAATAAAATATTCATTTTTCTACATCCCATATTCCAAAATTTGTATTTGAAGTTGGGCATTCTGCAAGCCGTAGAAATGCGAGTGAAATATATTAAAGTAGTTCTAACGGAGTTACAAATAACTTTCCGAACTATTTTTGCGAAGCGAAATTCGCGTAAGTAAACATTGAATGAATTGTTCGAAAAATGTAAACGAATTTCCGATACCGTTGTAGATTATTTAACGCTTGTTGAACGTAAATACACCCGCTAATGAAAGCTCCACCGTGTATACGGCCATTAATCAAGTTATTTCAAGCTCCATGCAACGACTGGGTGGTGAAAACGTCAGTTATCCACTACCAATTCGGTGGGTGGATGTGGATAATGAACCAACAAGGTCGGATTAACATAAATAAATTGAAAATTGATATCCAACAGGTAGGTATGCCCTTTTGATGTATAAAGCTTTTAAAATTTAACGAGAAATTTAATTGGTTCGGGCGCTGATATAAAGCCCACGCCTAACGAATTTTAATTACAATAATCTAATGATTAAGCCATAAATTCGTATAAAATTACGAATTAAACAATTTGTCTAATTGCCCGCAATTATGAGGCGCTGTATAATCGCCCGAAATTCCAATAAATAGTCTAAATGGATCCGACTCTGGGCCATGTTAGTTAGACCGGGGCCAATGAAAGCGCGAAATACGACCGTGTTAAAATAAATGGTGCATAAATTTCGCCCTTTAAAAAAAGATAAACGCTTTCCGGCGGAAAATTTCGCACTGTTCTTAGATTAGGGAAAGTCCATTTGTCATCGCCCGGAACGGCTCGGGGCCTGTATCGAGATTAAAACCAACGCGGATACTTCGCTCCTAAACACATTGGATAAACAACAGATAATGGAGAGGAGTACAATGTGAGATATACTTTAATCAGATATATGAATAGAAATAAGTCTCTTTAATGAACAAAAGTGAAATGTAACATCAAATGACAGATGACATATCTAGGTGAGGTTATTGTAATGTCTTTCTTTGTTTTAGGTTTCTTGGGCCAAAAATAAACACTTTTCTAGAATATAATGAAGAATTTTCACAAAACGGCGTGAAATAGGTTTTAATTACCTTCGGATGCAATATTTTAAAACTGTATAAGTTGATTTCTGTATAAGTTGATATGAGTTACATTCGATGTTGCCACATTACCATTGTTACTAAACAATAATTTAGAATTTTACATATTTACAGTAATTCTAATTCGTAAATATAGGCATGTTATGTTATTTAACAATTATAAGTTCGCTCAATATTTTTCGAACAATCATAGCTGTATCAAGAAATACAAAAAATTAATTATAGCAAAGATATACAAAAAAACGCACTTTTTTTCAGAGTGAAGATAGTTAACAACGTCGCCAAAAAACGATCTTAACGAATTTAATTGGAATTTTCGAGGTGGCCCTGTAAGAAATTAAATTGCATGCTGGGAATTTTGATCCAAATGCACATGTGTTGACCAATTATTATCGTTTATGTGTCATGCTATTATTATCCTATATACAGAAGATCCTGCGGGAATGAGCTACATGACATGGCATTTGCATAACCAATATACAAACAATTAAAGCTTTATATATTTTTGGCAATTACTCCATTTATGATGGAGTAAAATGGCATTATTTCGTACCAAAAATTGCGCTTATCGTGTTAACATGGTTAATTTTCTCTAAAATACAATATGCTGTTCGCTTTTTCTCTCCTTTTGACTAATGCCTTTTTCCTCGCGAGTTCTTAAAACATCTAAATTTATGCGCTGTTGACGCTCGCCGCTTTGGCGTTCTCTATTTTTCATTTTTCATTTTCGTTTCGGTAATTTATGCGGCTTAAATTTCGTTGACGAGCTTCGTTTAGTTTTCTTATTAAAAAAAATCGTGATGGACGATCCTCGTGTAATGGTATATCAGCAAATATTTACATCGCTTTAATTGGCAAGTTATTTATGCTGCTCTTTTTCCCGAATTATAGGAAAAATAGAAGCGCTTTACGCAGAGAATTGGAATTTTCGGTCGTAAATGCGAATAAATTACCAACACGAGCGTAAATTTTAATATATTCTCTATTTTCCATTAACGTCCCTGCTTAATTTACCGACGGAAAAATCAATACGCACGGTAATCTAGCTGTTTGTAGATAAAAAAAAACTTTTACTACGGATATTAATTCACACTCCATAATTTATTCAACTGTGACGCATTTAAAGGTGTAGTTGACACGGCCATTAGGGCGAATTTCGCGCGTTAAAACGCATACACTCGGCGCTGGAAAAACTGTCACTAGCTAATTCATATTTCGCCGGGGATTTGATCAATTATTTCCCGTAACATGTATATTTCATCTCGGCACTTTCGTTTTCAAAGCCGAATTTCCTCCTGTGCGATTCAAATTGGGTTTCAACCGGGCGAACTTCCAGTTGGATACTGTGGAGCTTCTTTTTTTTCCGACTTCCGACATTCGCAAAAACCGAGGCATTTTCGCCGGGAATTTAAGGGAACGTGTTCGGAAAATTGAGAAGGATGATCGTTTTGTGTTAACGAGAGGTTCGCTTTTTTTATTTCGAGCTTTGTAAATACGCCGTCTCGGAATTGTACAGCTTGAAGTGATTACGTTGCAGCGACAGTTTGGGTTGTAATACATTTTTAGGAAGTGTGTGAAATTATTTGATTGTTTCGGACGCGAAATGACGAAGTGAAAAATTTTAGAGTTGCCTAATTTTATATAATTTATAAGTTTTTATTATAGAGTCGTTGCATTTTTTTGACTACGACTGTAATAATGAAAAATTCAGTACATTTTTTAATGATTCATATATCCACCATATCTTCTTATGTTCTTTAAATATACATTTATTGGAAAAGGCATAAGGAATAATTCAAAGATACTTTACCTTTAAAATACACAAAGAATACAACGATGCCGCAAATGGATGGTTTCATCTCTTTCTGAAAAATAAAAAGCATATAAAAGAATACAAAATGGAAACAGTAGATGAATTATTTTCGAAACGAGAGTGCGCTCTTATAAAAAACGCTAAAAGTATTGTTTCAAATCCTGTAATAACGTAAAGAAAAACGCAATTAAAATGAGTTAGTACTTTATATTCTTCTAGTCTCCCTGTCTTCTTAATATTTACGTTCTTGTTATTCGAGATGCTCGTCGCGAAAACTCCTTCAAGCCAGTCTATCTTTTTAATTTCCTTGTTTTCCGTTCCGCGAAAATTGAATTTTATTTCAATAACACCGAAATTAGGTTTAAAAACGTCCAAACCGCCTACTTTCTGCCTTTTCGAAATCTCTGCATTATCATAAGCGGAATATTTCATTTTCTTTTGTCGTCCCGAAGCAACATGTTTCCCGGAAATTTCGGGGACACTTTCTTAATCGAATCGGATTAGCGGTCCCTTTTGTTCCGAGAGGGTCTCGGGCTTCGAGGGACTCTTAAGAAAACGCAAACGAATCGGTACTTTCGAATGGACATTTCGGTATTCGGTATTAATAAAACATTGATGAATTTAAGCGTTTAACAGGAATATTTGTTCGTCGTGATTCGAAAGTAACGAATGAAAAAATTAATACGTTTTACTTATTTATTTCAAACGTTATATCGCGCGCGAGTATTTTCTAGAGATACACCGTTTTCGAATAACTTTAATGCATGAATTTTAATGCAGGCTAAATATTAGCATTTCTCTGTGAATTGGGAATGCTATTAACTTTGCGCATCCTCCCACCATTTAAAAAGTTCCGAGTTTGTACAGCTCGAATAAAAATAAAGCATGAATGGAGAGGAGTGCGATGTGAGATATACGGGTTTTAACCAAATATATGAATAAAAGTCATTAGAACTCAACACAGTTTTCAGTTACTGAAAATATTCGATATTTTAGGAAATATAGCACTTTTAAATTTAAAAATTTTTACAAGTGACGTGTAAAGTCACTAACCAATCACAAAACGAACGAATTACATTGTGTCATTAGTGACGTATTGTTCGGAACGAATTGTTCGGAAGAGTAGAAGAAACGAAGAAAAGTGAAATGTAACTTTTTTAATGACAGATGACATATTATTTTGGTTTCTTTATTTTAAGTTTTTTTGGCCAAAAATAAACACTTTTTTAGAATACAATGAAGAATTGTATAGGTAAGTTTATTTGGTTGGAGGTTAAGTTGTTGTTTTAATTAATTTGACAAGTTTAAATTACTGCCAAATAATGTGATAAATTGTTATTTTCGAAATAATTTAATCAATATACTCGATGACCGAATTTCATTTTCTACGAAGAGGAATATTCCGTTTCGTTTGGCGAATAATAGAGCCCGTACAATATTTCTTTTCCAACAGGTTTTCCTGTTCGCATTCATTTGTCAATATCACTCACAGCCCTCTTCATTCCGAATGGAAATCGCGAAATCCTGAATACGTCATCAATTTACATAATTTTACTTTCATGGCATCCACATTCCTGTGAGGAAATGTGAATATTTTGAATAATTCATTTTGTAGCATCTCATAAAAAATGTACCGTATTTACCTTAACTACCTTCTAGCCTGCATTATGTATAATTGTTGAGCATGTTCCGTAAGCCAACACGTTGGTAGTAATTAAAATATTAATATTTTAGAATTTTAATTGCCCCGCCGGTGTTTACTCAAGATTTTCATTCGGTAAGTTCGACTCCTAATGTTCATTCCAGTTTAACCAAATTAGGGATGTTTCGAAATTCAACAGTAAACATTTATTTTACCGACTTTCCAAAGTAATTTCAACAAAGTTCTCGCAATAACGCTTAAAAAATTCAATAAAACCACTGAAACAAGGATTTCCCTCTCACCAAATGCAAGTAGGTTGAGTTGATAAAATGACAAAAAAAAAATAATTTTAAGTGCACGAATACATCACATTGTCGACACCTTACAAAATTCACGGTTGTTCAATGACACGATACATTATTGTGATTGATTGTGCCTGATATTGATCGAAGTAAAACCTTTGATACTAGGTAATTACCATTCAAATACCACGGCGTGTAAGTACATACAGATGGCTCCATCGCTCATTTGATTCGTATGTATGTATATGCATTTTACTAGTCAATACTAATTGCCTTTTGCTGTAACATTCAATAACTACGACCCCTTTAAATAGGGCACAGCTATTTGTGTTTTACTATTCATTGCAATGATGTTATATTAAAAAAGTAAATAATAAAGGGATTTTAATTTTGATTAATTTACCCGTACTATTCCTTCACCTGACTAATTTAACTTCGATTGAATTCAGAGTTAAGTTGTTTTTAAGTAGTTTATAATAGACCAATTTCGAAATCGCTTAATAATGGAGTAACGCATGTCATCCCTTTATTAAATTGTTTTTACGGCGATAAAATCGATAAAAAAAAGTAAGGGGCAAAAATAAACGGGCGAGTATATTGATTTATCAAAAGGCGAGTTCATTAAATTTTAACCAGATTAATTATTAACAGCAAGAACGATAGTTCCCCTAACAAATCTTTTAATTAATAACTCGGCGAAGTTAGTAAATTAAGTCGAAAATCTTGATATTATAAGAAACATAATTGGTCACACCTCCGGGTAACTCCTTTTCTCTATTACCCGCCTCGCATGCACACTCGAGACAAATCTTCTCTCCACTTTTTGCTCCCTCAAATCCCTTCACGTAATAAAGTCGCCCGAAAAACGAGCGGAAAAGAAGTTTCGCGAACATCCGACCGTGAGCTTCGCAATCCTTATTAAAGTTCGAGCAGCGAGTACGAATAAGCAAAAATTGTCACGAAGAAATCGGTTCATCCGCGATCAAGTTCCTTACAGTTCCGGTTCAACCGTTCTGTTTTCTTTTTACCCGATAAATTCTCACGCCCCGAACGGTAAATAGGAAGCTCCTCGCCTATTCATAGCGCGCTAAATGTTTAAGCAAACCTGCGGATTACAGGGTGACTTGCTACACAATTCGCTTAAATGGGGCGGTTTTCGAAAAAGTTTCTAACGCTTCTTATTTGTATTTTCGGGAGTTACCCGGAACGTTATTTCCCGATATGCATTCCGCGTTTCTCTCGTGTTGCGTTATGCATATCGCGCCCTCAAAAATGATATACGCCGACATGATATAGGGGGATGGTTATGCAACTGCATCCCTGACGTTCCTGACAGACATTATTCCGGCGTGGCTGGAATGGAGACTGGAGACGGAGGAATTGGGTCGGGAATATAAGAAACTATCGGGTAATGATAACGCGATTCGGGTCGAGGGTCCAGGTGTTTCCATTTACGGAGGCGCGAGAGAAATCTCTTCTGCCGGACAAACGCGATTAGTCCTCGAAAGCCTATCGAGTTAAATTGCCCGGAGCGCTCGGGTACCTGAATTATGTAAATTGTCCTGCGAGTACCGGAATGGGAATTAGCGAAGGGCCGAAACGGAATGCGGAATCGGAGACACCGCAGGAAGATCAAAGGATATCTAGTATTGTGGTATGTTTACTATAGCAGGATTTAATCGTTTCATTAGAACCGGTTTTTACTGAATTGTACTCGTAAGTATCTCGTAAACGTTACTTACTCTTGTAATTTAATAGTTACCTACATACAATTTACGCCGGGGTTAAATTTAAAACGCCATAATTTACTATAAACGCGCGGCCAAATTAAAATCTTGGAAAACACGCCGAGAGCGAGCCGGTATTGAAACAAAACGGCGACTATCTTTTAGCGCTAGAAAATTTCGCAGGAAAACTTTTTACAGCCGAGGTTTTAATGCCTCTCGGAGCATCAACCCCTAGAAGGCAGTTTTAAACTCGGAAAACTCCGGAAAACACGACGTATTTTTGCGAACAATTTGCGGAAGCTGCGGACTCCAAACAAAGAAAAATTTCTAGTTGATTTAGTGCGGGATGTTTGCCTTCGTTAATGTTGCCTTGCGATAGTTTCGCTGCGCTATGAAAACGCGGCATTGATGGAGAAAATGAGTTCGTAATTAGAGCCTCGGGAGACGGTAAAAGAAGTTTAATGAAAAGCAATATAACCTAAATAAAAATTTAAACATCAGGAGACTTAAAAGCGACCTAGTAAATAATATCGAGGATACGCTGATGGGAGGAAAAAGTCGTTTGATAAGAAATTATATGCAGGAAACTTCCTGGTAAAATGTAAAATAGGAAACTGGCGAATGAATTTGCAGCTTCTTTCGCCGGAACAATTTCCACCAATTCGTGCAGCATTTAATTGAAATGCGGTAGTCGAGCAAAACTATAAAATGAAGATTTCACGTTCAGCAGTATGGAAGGCACGCCCTCGCTCGTGTCATGTCCTGAATGGTCACAGTTCCCTCAGGAACGTCGTCATTTTCACTCCTGCTACGGCAGTTACGGTTACAGCCTTTTCTTTAGTTTTCCTTTCGACCGATTCGCTGCCATTATTCGAATCGAATGCCTGAAATTATGGGCTGTATTTATCAATTTATCCGCCGGCATTTCATCATCATTAGCTATTTATTACGAGCCGTAATCGCCAAGCAAGTGCTCCAATCTATTAACCTACTTAAATTTATACCGACTGACCGCCTTTCCAGAAACTCGGAAAGTACATATTTAGAACAACATCCGAACCAATTCGATTTCCAGGCGAGCGTATCGATTAGGCTAGTCGCATTTATTTATTCATGGGGGTTGGGTCAGTCGGGGTTTTTTTATTCGTTGAAGTAACAGCTGATCGGCTGTTTTTAATAAACCATTCAGTCGATAATATTTCGTTTTGTTGTTGTAATACGGCTTACGTGGAAATTTTGATTAATTCGACTAAACCGATTTCTCGCCCGGGGGATTTGCTCGCGACTACTTGTAGAATTCCTGTTTGCTCCCGTGTAAAATCGCGAATATGATGCACGTTCTCGGCGGAGCGTTTCAATCGAGAGTAAGGTAATCTAGGTAAAAGCAATCCTAAACCTAAATCCTTTGAATTGAAGTCGCTTCGTAAATAATAAAATCCAGTCGGTCGACCTACTTTTTCAGCAACATATCGTAAAACAGTGTCTTCAATAATTTCGCGTCGTTTACTTTGCTAGAAGCGACCGCCGCGAAAAAACCGATTGAATTAAATAAACAGCTCTCTCAGAGGAAGCGCCCCTTCCTTTATCGCTCTCCCTACGCTTTTCCTCCGCTTGTTTGCCGGGCCTTTCCTCATCGACAGGCGGTTCGTTCGCAATTAAGTTACTACTAATTATCTCTCGAAGAAAAGTAACGAATGGCTACAACTTTTGTACAAGTGTTTTTCATTTGCAGTGTTTCTCGCCAAAGAGGTTTGCTCGTACTTCGCCAAATAATTAAACTAATTAGTTTTATTGTATTCGGTATTATTTCTTTCCGCTTGGTAGATTGAATTTCCGATAAACGATCGATTGCGGCGCCGTACGAAGCAATTATTTTCCTTACTTAACCGCCTTCCGAATTCCGGGCGCGCTGTAATCCTCAATCCTGGAATAGGCCATTCGTATGGGCGGCCCGCTCGGAATTCGAAACAAGGAAAAAACCCCCGTCAGTTTATAATTGTATATTTTCATATTCGTCGAGGGAATCGTGCGCGAATTCCCTTTTCCAGTTCGGCGGAAAGTTCAAATTCAACAAGTCTCGGAAGCACAACAACCAATTGTTGATGGAGAGGCACTCGATTGAGACCTTTTAAAGAACTCTTAACTGGTACTTTCCTCGCCTGTAATACAGGAACCCGAGCGGATAAACCCGATAATAAATTAATTGGAGTTACATATATGCATTTCGTATTACCTAATTAATTAATGTTGTTGATGTAGCGGTTTTCAACAGGCTAATGGAATGAAAAGAATCACTTTGTGCAGCTACAAAATCACTAAGTAATTATTAGTTAATTACGAAATGGGTATATGGGAAACTTATCCTAATTTTTATAGTAGATTATGCAGATGATAGGCTGTTGTTTGGGATCAAACGATATTTGCTCAATCTTAATTAGATCTCTTAACATCAATGCATTTTGTGCGGGTATTATTCCCTCTTTCGAATTGAAATAATACGGGGCATGTTCTCGACAGATAATAACTTTTGAAGAATCTAAGCCCCGTCGGAAATTGAATTAAAAGGAAATCTATCTCGTTCGGCGACCACATTGCGAAATAAGCACAAATATATAACTTTTCTCCGTCCGACTAGACCTTTTTCTATGGAAGAGAGAACGCTTATTGTCGTCGGCCAATTGAAGTAAAGAAATGCCTTTAGTACGAGGGCTGCCATTTTTTATTGGTTTTATATATCTCCTTCAACTTTTCACGGATACTTTTCTCGTAACGCCAGTCCCTATAAATTCACTATTCCACGATGTGTTTACTGAAAGAAAACGCTCTTGCCTCATTTGATAAATACTTTTTGTTACCACGATATCCTCAGGACTTCACAGGACTCGCGTAGAATGTACTAGCAGGTGAAGGTGTCTCGAAATTAAGCGAGCAACATGGTTAATATTTGCCGCTTCGAGTGGAAGACTCGGTAACTACCCGAAAACTTTGTATTTTGACAAGGTAGTAGAGCGATTCAATTCAAAGCGCAAGTTTATGCTTTGTTTTATTTAAATAAACGTTCGAGAGGTGTACATTAGGTTTAGTTTGTCTTGGTTCTAGCTCTGGATAGTATTTGTTGTGTGTTTTATGCGCTGGAAGTGATGTAATATTCAGGTGCTTTACTGGAGTGTGTTATTATTGTCTCCGATATTTTTATCTCCCGGTGAAATTCCCCGTTCGTCTAGTGTTTGGCGAACGGGAAAGCGGGTAATTCGGTTACCTTCTTGACTCGGCTTTTACTTAATTCGGATATTCTTCTAACGGAATTACCTGCACCTTCGTATATTCTCCGGAAGATGCCCGTTGTTTTTGTCCAAACAGAGGAGAATTGGAAATTTCCTCGACGTAAAAGCCATCTTAATCAAATAGAGTTGTCCCGGTTCCCTTCGCAAACATTTTTGCTATTGCTACGAGCGTATAAAATTAACAAATTTGAATCGACGATTAATTGATGGCGGTTAATTAAATTTCCTAGCGGAACCTGTTGCATGCGCTACCCTTTTGTGTTTGAAACAAAAATTACAAGGATTTCGCGAAGAGTTAGGAGAGGAAGGATGTAGGTGAGCCTTTTTAATTGAGCCTTTTTGACCCGCTCTATTTACTTTATAAATAGCTCGCGGAGAACTCCGGGATAGATTAAAAATGAATAATAAAAACCACCGGCGCGACCAAAGGTAGCAAAGAAGGGTCGTAAATTAACTATAAAGTTATGAACTAACTTGTAGTTTGCGAGATTTGTTGTGAATTGTTAATTATACCGCTCATCGTATGAGTTTACTTGCCCCTGGTTTAATCTCATAGTATTATTATGTAATCATATATCTGATTGGAGAGCAAACATGCAAAACCAATATGAAAAATCAGGCGTGTTTTTTTTTCCAATTTAATATTCTTTATCGAGCCAAACATATCAACTAGTGCGCGTTTTGAAAAATGTATGTAATCGTGCATGACTATCAACCGTTTACGGGTATTTTAGGATAGATTGATCAATAATTTATTGTTTGTTTAAGTATCCGATTTTCATTGGTTAAATAAATGTTATATTCCCCAGCGTTATTTGATGCCTTTTTAATCAGTAAAATTGAAACTGTATATCAATAACTGCACAAAATTCATAATAATTACAAAACCTATTGCAAATTATAATTCATACATGAAAAACTTCGTTAATATCCGCATGTATTTATACTCCCTGTTATCGTTAATAACAATTTATGTGTTTTCGTTGCGTTGAAGTGTATACTCACTGTGTTTTAATCCCTGCGAAATATGTTTTGCGAATATCAAAATATTTATTAATACAACCTGTTTATTATACTCAACAGGCTAATACACAATTTATCAAACGGCATGCTATACCTTCCTTTCACGCTTTCAAAGTAATACCAGTAATTGCATTTGCACATGATTTTAATGAAAAAAAATCTTTGATAACGAATTTACGGGCGCATAAATCACATTCAATCCATTCAAGCACGATAGTTAATTAAAACTTATTTAAAATCAAATCAAATCAAATCTCGTTGAAAGAGAATATACAGAGTGTACTATTCCAAAATGTATTGTGATCGTAATTTGATCCACCCTGTTTGTTTAAATCATCCAATCAAAGGTGTATAATAAAGTCTTCGCGAGGTGATCGCTTTAATCAAACTTTTGCTTTTTGCTCCGCCACAATATCTATCCCGCACGCAAATTTAACGGGAGAAATCGATGAGATTTTAAAATAGGTTCGAGATAACCTGAATAAAACGCCGCCAGTACAAGCCATACGGTTTTTTTTCCTACGTTATAAGAGTGTTTGAGTCTCCATATAGAGGAAATTGCGGCAGAGATAGCATCCAGATCCCAATCTCTCCGTTACAATTTACAATAGAGTTAGGTACAAACGTCAAGTGTACAACAAAAGCGGGATCGCGGTATAATTTAGCGCCCAGATGAGGAGTCCTCAAGGAAAAACCTTCCTCTTCCGCGCCCCTTTTGCTCGCCTCTCTCGGGAAATAACGACAAAGATATATAGATGGAATGGTTGTGGACATTGTGCGTGGGGCTCGCAAAGATTCTAATTCCACTATATCACATCATTTTCTTACCTTTTACCTACACATTAGCAATTTTTGTAGTTCGATATGGAGTTTATGCTCCGACATGCAACGTTAAAATAATTGAAGCGTAGTAAATTTATTGAAACAATTTGTTGGGTGATTTGATGTAGTTATAAGAATTATCGATGTTAGTGAAATCAAATACGAATCGTAAAACATACCGTGATTATCCCGAGCGCAAATTCCGAACTGTCCGATATATCCGATATGAATTTTTAAAAACACCCACCAGTTGATATCTGGCTCCGTTTCCCTATCAATTTACCTCGTTATCCGGCCGCGAACTCCCCCAAAAACTGGCCGATGAACTCACAGAAACCCGCTCGCGTCGCCCGAACTCGCCCCCGGCAATAACCGAAAAATTTTTGATTTTTCAAGGACTTTTTCAGGATAACGTATCGCAACGTCGCTCCGCGGCCTACTGAAGTCGCGCCAGCTCTCGGGACGCTCGCCGGCAGGCGTCCTTCTCGCGCCCGACGGTCGCGCCGAGTCCGTCTCCGTCTCTTTGACAATACATGCGCCGCAGCGCCCGCCGACGGGGCTTATTTCCCGATTTTCCGTCGGCGGAGGACGTCGAAATCACGAAATCTGTAAATTTTAATTAGATTCGCCGTATTTTTTCAAATTAACTGTATATTTTAAACGAGCCGGGCTTCCGAACGGCGCGAATCCGCCTCCGCTTTGATCTGGAAGACGTCGCCTTGGGTAATTCGGACCCGGATCTTTTTTAGATTAAAAAATTCTCCTCAACTATGCAAGGTGCAATTATTTTAATTAGCTCGGTTTTGAAATATACTGCTCCACAAAAGTTAAGTAAGTTCACCAATATTGAGATTAATTTAAAAGTTACAGGTTTTTTGATCGCCAAATGTAGTATGAGTTGTAGAGGTAGGGGCAAAACACTCAATACACTCAGATATGGGAGAAAACATTTAATTTCGAATATTTGAAATTTGGCGATCAAAAAGTCTGTAACTTTTAAAATAATCGCAAAATTAGCAAACTTCCTTAACTTTTGTGGAGCAGTTTATTTCTACTATCATGGAATCCATCGCTTTGATCCAATATTTTCATCAGTTTACATACCTGATGTTTATCCATATCCACAAAAGAATAACAGATCGTCTTGTACCTACACACACATTAAATATTTAACCTCTTCTTTTCTCTTTACAATTTACTTCACTCCACATACACACTCCATTTGTCTCTTGCAGCGTCGCTCTGGTCCTGACTCATTGAGTAATCTAATTCGTCGAAGCGAGAAAGCATTGTAGAGGCTTGAGGGACTCTGGATTAATGGAAACTTCTTATCGCGCGGGGGAGTTTATCTTGTCGCGAAAGAAAAACATTATCAATCGAAAATGGATATGTTTACGTGACAGCATCTCGCATGCAGGCTGCGCCATAACTCTCCGTTCGAAAAATGAACGCATATCGTACGAGGATTGCTCGGAGAGTACGTGACTTTGCGGAGTAAAATAAGTGCAGCATAAGTGAGATATTTATCTTATAGTCGATGGGAATAGCTTGAACTTGAATGAGATATGCGGTAATTATGCGTAGAATTCTTAAGGAGGACAGCATAAGGCAATTATCGGAAACCCCATGGGAATTAAATTAAGGATTCTGTTACCAAGTATTGTGAATGTAATAAACTGGAATTGCCTCTGGAGAGTCAGACAATAAACGGGTCGAGAAGCGACAAGTTGAATCTGCTTTCGCACTAAACGCTCATTCCTGCACTAAATGTTTATGAACGAAAGTAAATTAGATGAATAATATGGTTTAGAAAAACTTTGGTTCGCTCAATTAAGTTACATTATTTTCAGAAATAAATTGAAATGGACTGTAGGTATTTTCTCGGCGAAATTTAAAAGAAGCGGAAAAATAAAGGGAGTTTTAAGAAGTTGAAGTTAATGGAAATTCTTTCAGTGCGAATTTTAAAGTATTTGCATTTAAATTTCTTTGTCTCTATCACAGCTGTCATCATTAGGTTTTACTAAAGTTATTCTAACATAAGAAAAGGTTAATCAAAACTTCACACATCGATTTTCGAAAATGAACTCGTATGAATGTCGCCCGTTGAAAATCATTTCCACCTCGAGACCTAATCTAACTTTGGAATGCTCGTATAGGCATTAATAAAAAATATCATAAGAATCCGTTAATGACAAAATCAATACGCACTCGTAGGCCTATTTTTAACCAACCCCTAATCTAATTTTACCCCCCTTAAATAAATATTCCAGTCATATGTCAGCGAAAGCCTCCGTTTTCCAATTTTTTTGTCCTCCGGTGTCAAGAACATCCCATTCAATTATTAATTGCTCCGTTTGGTTTTTCGACGTTAACCCGACATTACGATCGAGAGCTAATAACAACCCACCAAACGCTAATTTACTTTTCTTCGCTTCATTTAAAATTCTCTCCACTTTTAGCCCGGAATTCTTTAGCGGAAAACCTCCGATGGCGTCGCTCCCTAAGTTAATTTTTATAGGCCCATTCCTCAGGCCCCGAAACATCTGCTCGGAGGCAATAAAATGCATCAGAACAGGACATCAAGGACGCGGAAGGACGGCCCGATCCGGCCCGGCTAGACGATTTTACGACGGTTTAAAATAATGGTCCTTCGCCGGGCGTTCCGAGCTTCGATCTCGTCCTGTCGAGTTATTTTCGCGAGATCCCGGAATTGCGGGGCCATGCGAAAGCGCTGTGTCGCAATTTTAGAAAAGTTTTACTTTATAAACTCCGCCTCGACGGGCTCCGAACCTTTTCCAACTACTCCTGATTCAGGAATACAAAAAAAAGTCTTTGATATTTATTGCGAAAATTTATTCTAAGGAATAATCAAATTTAAAAAACTTTGTGTTTACGTTTAAAATAAATTCAAGCAACAGTGTACATGTGTATTCCTGAGTACCAACCGCAGGATCATTTTTCTTCTGTGCTCGGGAAGTTATATCGAAGATAAGAAACCGAACAATCTCTCATCGGAGTTTGATCGTGTACTTGAGGGAGTTAAGGTTTTGAGGTTCGGGGGACTGGAAGCCGAGGCTGCATCTGAGGGAGAAGATTAATGGGCGTGTGCAGACGATGCCGCGCCGTTAAACAAAGTTCGTAATTAATGTAAAACGCCGATGAAATCGGCCCAACGAGGATGGAAGCGCGGATTCGTGTGTGAAGATTTCAGTCCTGCTAGATGGAAACTTTACCGATAAGTGGGTCAGATTGAAATTGTTTCATAATTCTTCTTTATGGTGTAGGAGGGTTGGAAAGTAGAAATCGGTAGCTCAATCGCTTCTAGGACTATAACTGTAGGATAGAATGGTACGTCTTATCTTATCTCGATTGTGACGCGAAACGAATTTCCAAAGAGCAATTAATTATTCTGTTATTTGCAGCGGTGATTCCGAAATCTCGCCGGGGTCTGGAAACCGGTTGTTTTATTCAAAACCTGGAAATTGAATTTCGCGTCTGGAATTTCGCAGTGGCAAATCCGAAAGCGCCTTATTTACCACCTGGCTTATTTGTCACGTTGTTCCAAAAATACACCTCTAATGCCCGACCGGCTGGCGGGCGCGTCGCCACAGTTGGATTGCAGGATCGAAGCTCCGGAAGCAGGGCTATAATTTTAAATCGAACACACATCCCCCATCGGAATTTACTGCAACTACTCCTAGCCCGCGCCTCCGGTAACAATTCTCTTAAGTTTTCTTGGAAATAACACACTTCTGGGATATAATAAACTGCAACCAGGAAAACGCGAAAATAATGAACTCTACATTTCTGGCTGACTTTCCATTAAAATTGAATATTTTTTGTCGTTTAGAATAAAAAGACAATTTGTATTATCATCCTCTAATCTCAAGATAATGAAACATATACAGCTTGACTATGCTTGATTTATTAAATAGAATACTTATTATGAATACTATTTGTTATTATCACAATATAATTAATTTATAGAGCTTGTTTTAAATCAAAAATCGCCGAGTCCTGTCCTGGTGAAACTCAATCATTACACAACCTCAAAGTTATGCAACTCACTTTACAAATATGTGTAATCGTGGTAGCCTATACATGTAAAATGATTTTGACTTTGACACTTGACAATTTGTGAAGTTTGCAGCATGGTTTGGATTGAGGTTAGGTTTCTTGTTTACTAAAATATTTTATGCTCGTTTAATAAAAATGGCATTTAAAAATAAAAATGCGAAGCAAGCTCCTAAGTTAACGCGAAAAGAGCAGCGAAAAGTGAAACGTAAGGATAAGAAAGTGCGAAAAAATGAGTTTTTCTCGAAGAAAAAGGGCGATGTGAACGTGAACAATAACAATGCTAGTGTTGTTGAAAATGAAAAGTTTGGTGGAAAAGCGAAAGGAAAGAAAAAAGAAAAGCCAGTAAACACAGGTGTTAAAGAGAAACAACCAGATGTCATTGCAAATAAGGTAAATTAACAAACTTTAAGTATTACAAAATTTAATTCTGGTCCGTAGGTTTTATCATCAGAGAAATTGAGGGAAAAGGAAATGAAAGAAAAAAGAAAACTAACAAACGAGATGAAGAAGCAACGATTCAAGCAACTACTCGAAGCCAATAAGGAAGAAGATAAAATCATACAACAAATGGAGAAACAACTGGGTTTAAAAAAACGGAAATCCAAATCCATCCCGAAAAGCTTCACCGAAGACGGCTTAGACTGTAATTTTCAACAACATTTACTAAAAAATCATGTCTAATACTCTCATTTTAGTTTTATTGGAGGTGGTCGATCCGGAATACTTAAAAAATGCATCCCATCAAGATATGGAAGAAGCCGATAACGATTTCGAAGAGGACTTTGCTCTAATGTCTGGAAAACCTGTAGAACAACCACAAAAAAATAAAACCCTAAAAAGAAAAACCGACGATAAACCCGAAAGCAAAAGCAAACGACAAAAAACGTCTGTTTCTGATGAAGATTATAGTAATAGTGATGAAAGTTTCGATGAAAATAACAGCGAATCAGACATTGAAGATGAAGCTGATGATGGTAGTGCATCAGAAATTGACATAGAAGATGATGATAATGATATGAGTAGATCAGATGGTGATTTGGAAGGTGGTAGTCTATCAGAAGATGATTATGATGATGAGAATTTATCAGGCGAGGATGTAGAAACTACAAATGATTCTAATGCTTCAGATGATGAAGCTGCTGATGACGATTCAAGTTCTAAAGAAGATATTCCAGAGAAGGAAATAGTGCATAAAGGATTAGCGAAGCTATTACCTGGAGGGAATATGTGGGAGGACATTTACGGGCGTTTGAGGGCTCCCGATGGATCAATCGTATCAGAAAAGGTAATATATTGTACACAGTATAAGAGTATCCTATTTTTATATCTTCTCAGAAGGAGCAATCCGAATCGAAGTACATACCACCAGCTTTGAGAAATAAAATTAAAGATAATGAACCTGAAGACAAAATACGCCAGGAGAAGCTAAATCGTTTGAGAAAACAACTCAAAGGTACTTTTAACGACCTCCACTAGTAGTATTGTACGATAATATTGCTCTTTATTTATACAGGATTATTGAACAAGCTAGCAGAATCGAACATGCACAGTATAGCATCGCAAATCGAAGACCTGTACATGAACAACAGCCGAAACGACATGAACGAAACCCTCACCAATTTAATAATGGAATCTTTGGTATCAGAGGTTATCGCTCCCGAAAGACTCTTAATAGAACACGTTGTTTTACTAACAATATTACACGCGAATGTCGGGACTGAAGTAGGCAAGATTAAGCAAATACAACAAAATCGATTAGCTGTACTAATTATTAATGATTCTAGGAGCGCATTTTCTGCAGAGCCTCGTTAAAAAATTGGACGAGCATTTAACCGGCGATTGCGAAGTGGAAGACAAGACGCTAGATAACATCGTGCGTATAACAGCCCAGTTGTACAACTTCAAATTGTTCGACGCCAAGTTGATATACGAGGTGTTGCGAAAACTAGCGGACGGGTTCAAAGAGAAAGACGTCGAATGCATTTTGCACGTTCTGAGAAGCGTCGGGTTCGGTTTGAGAAAGGACGATCCGTTGGCTTTGAAGAATTTGATTATCGACCTGCAGAACCGAGCGAACAAGGCCAGCGATGAAGAGAAGGATAAGTAAGTTAGATTAATGTACTCAATTTACTCGAAACTAATAAATTTTTATCTTCAGTTCGCGAGTGAAATTCATGTTAGATATATTACTAGCGATTAAAAATAACAACGTAACGAAGATACCGAACTACGATGTGTCTTACTCGGAGCATATGAAGAAGATTATGAAAGGGTTTATTAGAAAAGGAAATTATGTTACTATGCTTAATATAAGCCTGGAGGATTTGTTAAAAGGTATTATTAGGTATAAATTATATAAGTTTTTGGAGATTTAAATTGTCTGTTTTAGCCGATGAGCGTGGTAAATGGTGGGTAGTGGGCTCGGCTTGGTCGGGTAAAAGTGCGGAAAGCGCGAAATCCGAAAAAGTTTCAAAAACTGAAGGGTTTTCCGCGAAATTACTGGAACTTGCCAGGCAGCAAAGGATGAACACTGATATAAGGCGAAATATATTTTGTATAATCATGTCTGCTGAGGTAATACCTAATTTAAATGCAATTCTATTTAACTATTTTCACTACTTCTAGGATTATTTGGATGCATTCGAAAAGCTTCTCAAATTAGGATTAAAGAATACACAAGAAAGAGAAATTATAAACATTTTATTGCACTGCTGTCTTCAGGAAAAAAATTACAATCCATATTATGGTTATGTAGCGCAGAAATTCTGCGATTTCGATAGGAAATATCAGGTAAAACGTTATCTTACGTATTACTTTTTATATATAACTATATTTAATTTTAGCTAACAATTAAATACTCTATATGGGATAAATTAAAAGTGATTGGTGACCACTCAGGTTCACAGTTATCCAATTTAGCGAAATTGTTGATACATTTATTCATAGAGAAAGGTTTGCCTATATCAATTCTCAAGGTAAATATTATAACAATCGCAAATTAGTTGAGCTTTGATAATTTTTTTGGTTGTAGATTGTTCAATTTAGCGAATTAGACAAGACAACTTTACGATTTATGAGGCAAATTCTACTGGGTATTCTACTTCACAAGGATTTAGAAGCTTGCCTATCCGTATTCGCCAGAGTAGCGCACTCGGAAAAACTGAAACTATTCAGGGAAAGCTTGAGATTGTTCATCCACCATTTCCTATTGAGGAACCTCAACACCGATAAAATACCGGAGGATGAGAAAAGTTTGATCGAAAGTAGAGTGAAAATCGTTGAAAATGTTTTAACTTCGAAGAAAAATAAAGCTATTTGATTATTTCGTTTTGTTTTTTCTTGCTTTCTGTGTTGCCTAACTTCAGGGGAAAATGCAAGTAAGTGTAATCTGTGTTGCCTAGTTAAGTTTGAATCATTTAGAACGATCCAGAATCATTTAGAACCCTCCAAAAGAAGATAAAAATCTCTACGAAATAGTACCGAAGTGTAACCCAAAACCCAAGCCACAAGTAACTCAAAATTATCCATCAAAAAACCGACACTAGTAGCGCTCCTAGCCGATGCCTCATGAACTAAACCAAGAAGTTTTCAGACCTGGTATATAAGACCGTGATCGCACATATACTTGACGTATGTCTTACCTGTACACATACGTCACGTTTCACGTTCACATTCACACAGCATTCACATCAAATTAGCCGTGACATTTGCACCCGTTACCCGTTCACTTCTCGGGCTCGGGCAAATTGTAAATTATTAAGTAAATTTTATGCTCTACAGTGTGTTGTGTAGTTAGCGATTAGATTAATCGAGTGACAGAGAGCAAATTTCGTTAAGTAATTTCGTTATAATTCGCAAAGGCGGCGTGCGAAAAAAGTTAATACCAGAAAAATTCGCACGGAGATGATAGCTATTTAGATTTCCGAGCGAAAAATGCACTAGAAATGGCTCCGAATTACAGTAAAATAGCAAACAAAAACAAAGTTCTAGCCGGAGCTGGGGCCTTGGGCGCTGTGTTGTTGATAGTGTTGAAATATAGGAAAAATGCCAAAATTAACAAGTAAGCGCGTTATTAACTTATTACCTCACATAAACTTTCCCTTTTTATTACATAATACACATTTATCTAGAGGTTCTCGACATTCTACTTTTCCATCGAACCACAAAGGAAATTAAACTACTCTTACATTTAGTATTCGGTTACTAGTAGATTCCTTCCTATCTTTTATCAACAGCTCGAAGAACCCCTAAACAATCGACAGTTGTCAACAAGGCCCTTAGTTACTCCATAACAACAATGTAAAACTGTCAATGTCAAATTGGATCCCTTACTTACAATTTTCTCTCGTAATGTGTACATTTGTGAAAATGAAATTACACATCCTCTTACATTTACTCATATTAAATTAGTGATTACTGATTAAATTGAATAGTCCCTAAACAATTTACAATTTGAAATAAAGTCCTTAGTTACTCCATAACAACAATGTAAAACTGTCAATGTCAATTCGATCCCTTAGGAATGATTTCATTTTCTATCGTAATATAAACGTTCGCGATGCGTTTTCCAGAAAGAAGGCGAGAAAACTGCTGGAAGAAGAGGTGAAATACATGATAGCCGATAAGGAAGAGGCGAAGATCAAGGCGCAGGTGGACAGGAAGTTCTTCTCGCAGCTGAATCGATTGTTCAAAATAGCCGTGCCGGGCTGGACCAGCCGGGAGAGCGGTTTGTTTTTCCTGATCGCCGCCAGTCTGGTGTCCCGATCAATTTGCGACCTTTGGCTTATCAATCACGGTACAAAAATCGAGAGGTGAGTTTAATAAATTATTTATTATCGAACTTTGGCCTTTGACTCGTGTGTAATATGGTTTCGAGCTCGAATTGCAACGAACACTTGATTGAAAAATTGACTATCGATCGAAAATTTGATTATTTTGTTTCGATTATTTACTTTATTAGTTCTGAATTCTAACAGAAACCGTTCTGAATCGTTTTTAGCTCATCCAGATTGCGTTCTAAATTGTTCTGAACAGTTTTAAAACATCCAGAATTAGTTCTGAATGGTTATAATTACTTCTTGAATAGTTCTAAACCGTTCTGAACAGTTTTAAAACGTGCAAAAAACATTTCAAATCGTTCCTAACACATTCGGATAGTCCAAAATCGTTCTGAAGAGTTTTGAACCGTCCAGAAAGCGTTCTAAATCATTCTGAACTTTGGCCTTTGACTCGTGTACAATATGGTTACACTTTTGATCCAATTGCAATGAACACTTGATCGAACATTGGCTATTTTGTTTCGATTACTTAGTTAATTACAAGTATTATGCGCTTTAATTAGTTATTATAATAGTTAAATTAACTAATTATATTAACGTTTTTTCTTGTACCTATTTAATTAATACTACTTAAGTAATTTATTTGTCTGAATGAAACTGGTTTTAAGTTTTAAGTTCAAGTTCATGATTTACATATAATGTAGGTCTCTGGGGTTCGTTATCCATTTTATCCGTTTTTTTTACGTTAATTATTTTACGTTTATAATGCAAATAAATTATGAGCGTTTAATAAAATGATTAATTAGAATTTCGTGCGTTAAAATGAAGCCTAGTCGTTACTTTAAATTGCACATTGTAATTTTCAATAAACGAAAATTGAATTGGTTGGAAGGAACTTCCGAAATTTAATCGAAATTATTTTATTGCATAGTTTTGCGCGAGATAATCCGTCACGGGTCAAAAGTTTTAAATCGTTCTGAATCGTTCTGAACAGTTTCGAATCGTTCTAAAACGATGTGAATGGTTCTGAACTGTGGCAATTTCTTCATGAAGAATTCTGAATCGATCCGAATCGTTCAGACATCGTTTTCAACCGTTTTGAAACACTGAAATCGTTTTGATACTTCCAGAAATCGTTTTGAACTGTTTTGAATCGATAAGAAAGCGTTATAAAGACATTCTGAACCGTTTTGAATCGTTCTAAACCGTGGAAAATTGTTCTGGATTATCACAATTCCTTCATGAAGAGTTCTGAATCGTTACGGGAGAGCGTTCTAGGTCGTTCTGATCGTTTTTGAATCGTTCAGAAATCGGTCTAACCCGCCTGAACAGTTTTAAATCGTGCAGAAAGCGTTCTCGAATTATCCACAAAACGTTCTGATACGTTCTAAACCTTTTTGAATCGTTCAGAAAGCGTTCTAGATCGTTCTAAATTATTCAGAATACTTTTGAATCGTACTAAAACGTTGTTAAATTTTTCTGAACTGTTACGAATGTTAATGAATTCATTCACGAAGAGTTCTGAATCCCACTAGAAAGCGTTCTAACTTGTTCTGAACAGTCTTGAATTGTGCAAAAATTGTTCTAAATAGTCCAGAAACGCTTTTTAATAGCTCTTAACTTTTTTAAAATGCCCTTTTAAATCGTTCAGATACTTTTGAACCGTCCTGAAATCATTCTGAACATTTTTGTATCGTCCAGAAAACATTCTAAATGGTTCTGAACAGTTTTGAATCACCCAGGAAGCTTTTTAAATCATCCGGAAGTCATTCTAAACGCTTTTAAATCGTTTATAAAGCATTTTAAATAACACTTTTGAATCGTTTAGTTACCGTTCTGAACAGTCTTGAATGGTCCAGAATAAGTTCTAAATTATTGTGAAACAGTTTTCAATTATCCAGATATCGTTCTGAACAGCTTTGAATCGTCCAGTAATCGTCCTGAGCAGTCTTTAATCGTTCTAAATCATCCTGATAGCGTTTTATAAATTAAACATTGTAATTTAATGGAACTTTTTTATTGCATAATTTTGTAGAATAATCGGTCACCGGTTTTTTTTAATTTGCCTGTTTTATGCTAATAATTAATTTGAATTTCATACGGAATTTCATAACGTTCGTATCGAACAGAAAATTTACAGTTAAATTTGAATTTTTTTGGATCGTTATTTCGAGATTTTTCGATAAATCTGTGGGAATTTTAAACTAAAATAATACAGACTTGTAAAAAGTTTTACGTACAAGTTATAATTAAATAATTAATTACATCATTTGCGTAATGTGGATTTAAATTGTTGCTTCTATGTAATTATAAAATCATTACATATTTCATTTACTCGAAATACACTTGGGTTTTTTAGAAATACAGGGTGTCCCAATGAAAAGTAGCCCCTTTAATGAGCTTATAATTTTTAAACGCCAAATCATAAAAACATGGATTTTTCTTAAATATCTTTAATTTTATTAGAAGTTTTGTTACAGTGGTACAGAAATTATGCATTACTAATACAGGGTGTTTTATCAAAATATTTTCTTTTACATTCACAGTAACAATTTTTTTAATGGAACACCCCGTATATGTAAAGGTATTTTGAAAGATATGCTCTTCTACTTATCAAAAATGTATTATTTGTACATTATTACGTTATTCCAGAAAAGAACATGTCCTATTTCATAAAATTTGGTTACTGTGAATTTATAAGAGGGTATTTTTATGAAACACACTGTATAGGCGATACAAAATTTTTGTTTCACTGTAGCAAAAAGTTATAGCAATATAACATATATCTTCGAAAAAAACATGTTTTTATGATTAGGCTCTAGAAAGAATACTTTTGAATTGCCCAGAAACCGTTCTAAATTGTTCTGAACACTTTTGAATTGTCCAGAAAGCATTCTAAATTGTTCTGAACAGTTTTCAATAGTCCAGAAATCATTATGAACACTTTTGAATTGCCCAGAAAGCGTTCTAAATTGTTCTGAACACTTTTGAATTGTCCAGAAAGCCTTCTAAATTGTTCTGAACAGTTTTGAATTGTCCAGAAAGCATTCTAAATTGTTTTAAACAGTTTTAAATCGTCCAGAAATTATTATTGAACACTTTTGAATTGCCCAGAAAGCGTTCTAAATTGTTCCGAACACTTTTAAATTGTCCAGAAAGCATTCTAAATTGTTCTGAACTGTTTGAAATCATCCAGAAAAAGTTCTAAATCGTTCTGAATAGTTTTGAATGCACTAACACCGGCCTTTTACTATTCCGTTCCAGCGCCATCATAGCGATGGACCCGCAACTATTCAAGCGCCGCCTACTCTACTATTTCATCGCCATTCCCGTCATCTCTGTGGTGAACAACGTCCTAAAATACTCGATCGGAGCCCTAAAGATCCAGCTGCGCACGCACATGACGCGCCATCTCTACGACGAATACCTGAAGAACTACACCTATTACAGGATCACCAATTTGGACAATCGCATATCCAACGCCGATCAATTGTTGACCACCGACATCGATAAATTCTGCGAAGGAATCACGGATTTGTATTGTAACACGGCCAAACCGTTGCTCGACATTGGGATTTACGTTTATAAATTGTCGACGACGCTCGGCGGCGGAACGCCCGGCTTGATGTTGAGCTATTTGTTCTTCTCCGGGGTGTTGTTGACGAATTTGAGGAGGCCTACGGCTAGGTGGGTTGTACGGTTACGTTTTTTTGTTGCGTTCGTAGAGGGTTAAGAGGGTTTTTAGCACAGTGCTAGATGGTTAGCAGGGTTATACAGTTATCTTTTTGTACCATTCACACAGGGCTAATACAAGAATCTCTATATGTATAACATCACCACAGAGTTATACATCCATCTTTTTAACTTTAACACATTCCCATAGATTCAGCTATCTTTATAACACATCTTTATAACTGTGGGTTATACAGCTATGTTTTTTATTACGTTCGTAGAGGGTTAAAAGTGTTAACGCTGTCTATACAGTCGTGATTTTGTAACATTTCGCAGGGTTATTCAGACATCTTTTTAACCTCGTGTTACAAAGCTCATTTTAAAACGACCCTACAAAATGATCCAGCTATCTTTTTAACCCCGTGTTAAAACTCTTTTTAAGCCCTAGATGGTTATCCAGCCATCATTTTACCGGTAAATAATAATATGCTAATATTCGTAGATTGACAGCGGTGGAACAAAAACTGGAAGGCGAATTCAGGCACATCAATTCGCGATTGATCACGCATTCCGAAGAAGTGGCCTTTTACAACGGCAACCTGAGAGAAAAGGCCACCTTGATGGCGAGCTACAACAAATTGCTGAACCATCTGAGGAAGTTCCTGAGATTTAGGGTGCTGATGGGCATAGCGGATAACATCGTGGCAAAATATTTCGCCGGCGTGGTCGGTTTCTTCGCCGTATCGATGCCGTTTATGACCAAAGGTCATCGGTTTACAACGTTGGATACTAACGAAAGGTAATGTATCTATTGGTATTGGTATTTGGGACGGTTCTGAACGATACCGAACTATCCTATCGTTCGGTTTATCCTGAATAGAATTGTTAGAAATTGTTCGGAACTGTTTCAATTTACAGTTCTTAATAATTCTGAACTTTCCTAGTTTATACTGAACTCTTCTAAATAATTCTAAATGACACTAGACAGTTCTAAATGATTCCGAACTACTCTAGTTTATCCTGAAACATTCCAAATAGTTTTTAATCGTCCCGAAGCGTTAGAAATTGTTCGGAACTGTTTTAATTCCTTCATAAAGAGTTATAAATCGTTCTGAACTGTTTGGAACGATCCTAAAAAAATTCTAAATGGTGTCAGAGGATTCTAAATGATTCTAGACAGTTCTAAATGATTCTGCGGCATTCTAAATTGTTCCAGACGATTCTAAATGACTCTATACTCTTCTATGCAGTTCCGAGCTTCCTCAGTTTTCCAAATCTCCAAATTTTAGTCCTCAACCATTCCAAATAGTTCTAAACGCTTCCGAGAACCTCCAACATCCTAAATTTCATTCGAAAAATCGTTCCAGATCCCGATTATACTGAACCTACGACAGGTAAAGATCGCTCTTTACAAAAATTTTATAAAAACCGCTCCAAAATCGCTATAAATCTGCCTCAAAATCGCTTTAAAATCTCTTCAAATTTGCTTTAAGATCGCTTCGAAAACGATTCGTTCTGAAACTGTTTGGAACGGTCCTAAAGAGTACAAAATGGTCCCGGGTGCTTCAAAATGATTCTGCGGCATTCCAAATTGTTCTAGACGATTCAAAACGTTTCTAAACACTTCTAGGCAGTTCCGAACTTCCTTAGTTTATCCTGAACCATTCCAAATAGTTCTAAACGACACTAGACACTTCTAAATCGTTCAGAACTTTTCTAGTTTACCTTGAACCGTTCCAAATAGTTTTAAATGACTCTAAATAGTTCTTAACGCTTCCGAGAACCTCCAACATCCTAAATTTCATTCGAAAAATCGTTCCAGATCCCGACTATACTACACCTACGGCAGGATGTTGGTGAAACTGGCCGAAGCCATCGGCCGCCTGGTCCTCGCCGGCAGGGACCTCACCCGCCTCGCCGGCTTCACCGCCCGCGTCACCCAGCTCAAAACCGTCCTGAAGGAACTCAACGACGGCAAATACCACCGCACGATGGTGCAAGGCGCCGAACGTCTGCGCCCCGACGCCGGCAAATTGATCTTCAAAAACAACACCATCAAATTCCACGAGGTGCCGCTCATCACGCCCAACGGCGACGTTTTAATAGATCGAATCTCCTTCGAGATCACGTCGGGGATGAACGTGCTGGTGTGCGGCCCCAACGGCGCCGGTAAATCCTCCCTGTTTCGGATTTTAGGGGAATTATGGCCGCTGTTCGGGGGGGAAATGACGAAACCGCCGCGAGGTAAACTGTTTTACATTCCCCAAAGGCCTTACATGACGTTGGGAAGCCTCAGGGACCAGTTGACGTATCCGCATTCGGGGGCGGAGGCGTCGCGACGCGGCCTCACCGACGCCAAATTGGAGGAGTATTTGCGTCGGGTGCAGTTGGGGTATATTTTGGATCGAGAGGGCGGGTTGGACGCGATCGCCGATTGGTTGGACGTGCTCAGCGGAGGGGAGAAGCAGAGGATCGCCATGGCGAGGTACGTGGAGGTTGTATATGGAGGGGGATTTTGTTTGGTTAGGGGGAGAGGTTATTGAAGGGGGGCCACTTGTTGACCTATTGAGGAGGTCTTATTGACCTATTAACGGCGTCTTATTTACCTATTGACAGGGGGTCTTATTGACCTAGTGAGTTTACCTAGTTAGTAGGACTTATTGACCTATTGAAGAGGTCTAATTGGTCTACTGAAGGATCTATTAAGGAGGACTTATTGACCTATTGAGGAGGTCTTATTGATCTACTGAAGGGACCTATTAAGGGGGTCTTCTTGAACTACTAAAGGGGACTTATTAAGATCTATTGAGAAGATCTTATTGACCTACTGATGGAACCTATTAAGGGGGTATTGTTGATCTATTGAGATGATCGAATTATGGTCCAACATAAGAGGAATAGAGTAGAGTAGAAGGGGGCATGGTGTAGAGTTGGGGGGAGGGTAGAAGGAGGTAGGGGGTGGTAAATTAGGGTAGAAAGGGGAAGGAAGGGGTACTGCAGGTAATGGTACTGTGACTGGGTAAACAAGATCAATATATAAAATGTATGCAACATTTTTAACTTTCTACTTCCAATATGGCTTCCATTGGAAGCAAAATTTATTTACCCCCTTCTACTTATATTCACTATCTACTATTATAAGTAGATAGCTGTATAGTATATTTCAATGCTCATACCATTTCAACGTTTCAGATTGTTCTATCATCAACCGCAATTCGCGATATTGGACGAATGCACGAGCGCCGTTTCGGTGGACGTCGAAGGCAGCATGTACAGATATTGCAGAGAGGCGGGCATCACCCTCTTGACGGTGTCCCATAGGAAATCGCTGTGGCAACACCACGAGTACGTGTTGCATTTAGACGGCAGGGGCGGTTATAGTTTTAAGCCTATTTCAAATTGTGATGAGCAATTCGGCTCCTAAAAACGATACGAATTTAGATTTTTAGATGGATATACAGGGTGTGTCACGACGAGCTTAAATGTGTACGTAAATGTGTACGTTAAGCTCGTCGTGACACACCCTGTATGTATTTCTCAGGAGGAATTTCGCGGGTTAACGAGCTAAAGGCACCGAGTTGACTGTGTTTTTTGTTTAAGTTATCTACAAATTGTACATACAGTTGGTGCAAAACAAATGTCAATGCACGTCACCTATGATTTACTACGTCACAAGTAGGCAGTGTTGCCGAATTTTTATAGAGTTTAAAAAATCTAAGAATTTTTTAAATTGTCAAATGGCAAAATGACAAGAACAAATTGAAAATTAGGGGTACCTGTTTTACGTTTCTAAACGGCGGACGTATTCAGGGGCTCACTATAATTAATCATCAAATTCCTTTATCATTAAAATACAGGGTGTCTCATAAGTTGATACTTTTTTTTTGTAACTACGTACAGTTCTTTTAATTCTAAGCAACTTTTTCAAGTAAATTTTCTTAATATTCTGGAAAATAAGAGCATGTTTTTTTTTCAATTTAATTATTAAAAATTTAGTTAATACGGCCCTGTTAATTGAAAGTTAAAGGAACTACTCAAAATTGTCGCCATTTTGATTGAAAACACTCTCCATAAATAATCAGCATGTCCAGCAATAATTTTTTGTCAACTACCATTAGACACTTACGAGTATAAAGGTAAAAAAGAGAGAGGGATATTGGGTCATATTGCAACTGTATCACTCTAACCACTGTTATTTTAATAATATTTCTTTGTTTAACTCATGGTAATGACCATATTGCAAACTGAAATGCACCGTACGGTATTATGATTACAAAAAATGAATAAAAATTATTATTAATTATTAGTGCCCTTTGCTTGTAAGCCCGCGATTTAGTCTAATTCTTATTCTAATTCTAATGTGTTGAGAAATGAGTGAAAAAATGTGGCCTTGCGATGTTGTTGTAGTTTGTTTTTTTTTATTTATACATCACGGTTTTCTTTTTGTTTTTTTTTTTGGGGGGAAATTTAATGTACAGTAGAATCTCGATTTTTACTGAGAAATGTTACAGAAGAGTAGTCCAGAAATTTTCGTGAACTTAAAATGCTAGAAAAATAATGTTTTGTACCGTTTATATTATATAAGGTGTCGCGAAAAGGTTTGAAAATTGGTAAACTACAGACTTCTGACAATGAGATAAAATTACGATAATTTAACATATATCCAAAATGCTTTTATATTTTATACTGAGCTTTTACTATTTTTACCACATGCAAAATGCTCGAGATTCTACTGTACTTCAATTTCGCACAATTCAAATAATAGGAGTTAGTAAAAAAACCTAATCTTGTATGCAAAACATAGCACGAGTGACTCATAAAAATCTTTTTTAAAAGCTTTTACCATTGGGTAAAAGTAATCTTTATTCTACTTTAGTAGTGCCACTCTGTATACAGGGTATTTAACAATGGAATGACCCCTTTTGGGCTCCCCCACATTCCCTTGCTCTGTCTCGGTTCTTATGCGGGACACCCTGTATACTGAAAGCGTATTGGTATTTGAATTATTACCCCCTATACTGCCGATTAAATTATTACAGGTAGTTGTTTAATTTAATTATATTATTAATTCAATAGTGCCTATTTTTTATGTATTTTTTTTTTGGTTGCTTCAATAAGGTTTTATTACTATCTCCTGATAGCGAACAGACTATAGTTTTTATTTTATTACCATAAATGAATCAAACAGAGAAAGCCTATTTAAACAAAGTATTATAAAAATTATTAGAGGAAAGTGCTCGATTATGGGACATATGACATATATTATTTTTTGGCTAATATATGGGCTGTTTTCCGTCAGGAAAAGAGGCCACATAAAATCAATATTTATTTATTTATATATTTTTCTACAATGAAAATATATTTGTACTTCTACAACAGTATCTTCTCCTATTTCAAAAGTAATTCTAACTTATTAAACTATCACAATATTTTTAAAATATCTGCAACTTTGACATAAAATTTTTAAAACCCTGATGATGTCCTAATATGGGATACCTTGCACATTCTTATATAATACAAATAATTATCATAATATAATACATGGTGTCCCAATAAATGTTTCTATGATTAGTCATTTAAAAGCTATAAGCTAATTAAATAGGTTGCTATTCATTGGGACATTCTGTATTTTATTAACCATTATTTGAACTACAAATAAAAATCCTTTAAAAAAACCTATTTTAATTTATTTTTTAGAATATACAGATAAGTGCAAATTTTGTTTACAATATGATTTATGGGTGCAACAAGGACAACTTCTATTAGTCTCATAAAAAGGAAAAAGAACGAGTGATTTTGTGGGATTGTATCCCACTGTTATTTTAATAATCTTTCTTTGTTTAGCTCATAGAATTGTCCTTATACAAGAATACGTGTGTCCCAATTAGGGACAGTATCCCATAACATGTGGCTCATTGTCCCATTTTAAGACACCTGGGTTAAATTTCAAGATATCATTAGATATTCAGATCTGCAAATGCTATTTTTTTGTACTAATGATTTTTCTCCTAATGATTATAATATTAATAACCAAAAAAACTGTTCTCTCACAACAAATATTTGATTTAAAAACCAAAAATTCCAAAGATTTCTGAACAAAACAATCCTATAATCGAGAGCACTTTCGCTTGTTCCATTGACAATTTTGTAATACCTTTCATATGATGCATTAAATTTAATCTAGATTGCCTAACATATTTTAGTATAGATCAATCAAAGTGACCTTATCTGTCAATCCAAATCTCGGTGGTTATATTTAAATTTCATATTTTAATTAATTTTCATAAATATTTTCCATTACGTTACCGGTCATTTCATTGTGAACATTCGAAACAGGGTTAACGAATCTTGCCTATAATAATTTTAGTTAAACAAATTTATTTCAAACTTTGAGAATTATACGGAGTGTCTCAAAATTAACGCCCGTCCTTTCCGAATATTATCTCAATTTATTATATTCTATCAAAAACGAAGTAAGCTTAAAAACAAATGACTGACCATAGGTTGCTATGGTGATGTTAAAAATTTGTAATTAGTATAAGTGTAATTTTATTATCAAAACTTTTATTCTTACGATTACATTTTATTTTAGTCTCTCTATTAATATTCGGAAAGGATCGACGGTTGTTAATTTTGAGACACCCTGTATACAGTGATTCGTATTCAGTGCTCTTTTTAAAAAGTTTTACGCATGGGATCAGTTTGACATTGACAGTTTTACATTTAACATTTACATTGTTGTTAAGGAGTAACTAAGGACATTCATTCAATTTGACAGTTTTACATTGTTGTTATAGAGTAAATAAGGACATTGTTTACGTTAAAGAATCTGTTTAAAAACAAGCGCTGAATACGGGACAGTAAGTTTTATTAAAACAATGGCAAATATTTAAGATTGAAATATCGAAGTTAAATCGCATTTGAAAATGTGTAGTTTGAATCCGTAAGAGTGCGCAGCTACTTCTGCACATGTACAGGTAAAGAGCAAATTTGCATGCAATATTTTAAAGACAATTAACTTCCATTAGTCTCAATTAAAGAAAAAATGTTGATTGATATTGCGGAATTGCGACTTTCTCACTCTAACAACTGTTATTTTAATAATCTATCTTTGTTCAACTCACAGAATTGACCATATTGAATCAACTCGACCGCGCTGTTGCCAAATGTTTAATATTTACCAAATATCTACTTAACTTGCCCTTAAATCAAATAAAACAATAAATACTCGGCGACAGCGCTGTCGAAACGGTTCAAAATGGCTAGATTTTTTATATGCACAGAAGTTGTCGCGCACTCTTACTTATTGAACCTACATTACATTTTTAGTGGAATTTGTTGAAATATATTATATTGTCTGTTACCTTGTTTTAGGTATAAAGCTCATTTATGTATAATGTAAAGGTTATTGGAATACAATTATATTTGTAATTTTTTTTTTATTTACTCGAAAAAAAAAACACAAGATAGATAAAAATATAATTTACAAAAGTAGGTGCCAAAAAAATATGTTTTGACGTTCCAATTCTATTTCCTAGATAACGTACATAAAATAAATATAAACTGTAAAGTATTTTTAAACCGAAGCGCAGCAAAGCCAACTATGATCGTTGGAAAAATGTTAGAATGCCATCGTAAAAACAAAAGCGGGCGTAAAGTTTGAATTCCACAAGAGGAAAAAGTTATATACAAAAATCTCTGCGAATTTCTGAAGTACGTAAATGCATTTTTTATTTATAATTTTAATTATTTTAAAACAAAAACGTGAGGAAAATATTATCTAATACAACTTGCCGGGGGCACTTTTCCTTTCCAAAAATTTGTAAATCAAATAAATGAACATTGACAGTTGACACAACTGACAACTGTCAGTAATGAATTATCCCGATTTGTAAATTTTAGAAATTATTATTTATTAATTAAATTTGTGCTAATGAAAACTGATAATTACACTAGTTTTTAAGGTTTTGTGCAAAATCTTATCATATGTATTTTTGAAAAATTACTGGTACATAGCAAAAAAATTATCAAGTCACATAACCAAAATATACTAATAAAATCGTTTAACTGGAATTTAAATATCAATGCAATGCTTAAAAAGAAACTACAAATTGGATAAAAATTTTGTTTAGAGTATTAATGTCCAACAATAGCTTTTAGCACATCATTTAGAACTGTCTAGAACCATTTAGAACGTCCAGCATCATTTAGAACGTTCCAGAAATATTTAGAACTATCTAGAACTTTTTAAAACGTCCCAGAACCATTTATAACTGTCTAGGACCATTTAAAACGCTCCAGAAGCATTTAAAACTCAAGAAACTTTTAGAACACCCCAGAGCCATTTAGAACTGTCTAGAACCGTTTAGGTCGCTACAGAAACATTTAGAACTGTCTAGAACCATTTAGAGCCGTTTAGAACGCTCCAGAAACATTTAGAACGGATATGTTGACAAATTAAGCACGCCATTGCCAAAATATATTAAAATAATTGTTGATTTTATGTTATGCTCTAAAAAAGAAGTGTAACATTTGTAAACTAGTATTACCTTATAAATGCTTAACATATTAACTTATTTATTTTCACAAATATTTTATATGTTTATTTATATAAAATTTATAAATTTAATATTAAAAAAAAATAAAAACCCATCGAAAATTTTTAAATTTCAAATCGAATCTAAATTGACACTAATGACATTGACATTTGACACAAGTGTCAATAGCGATTTTTCGCGATATTTTTTGCATTTTTTTTAAACCGGTAATAAAAACTATTTTAACACAACCAAATCAATCAAATTCACCCTTTTCCAGGTAATTCTAACTAAATCTCGCCGAATAATCGCTTTTTAAACCGTTATGGAAGAGGAAAAAATAAATTAGCGACATTAATGACGTCACGACGAGCAACAATAACCTTCAAAATTCGTTGCAACTTTACCAGAATTTCGAGTTAAAATTCCAAAGTAAGTACAAAATCTTTAAAAAACGCAATAAAACAACAAACACAACCAAAACAGATCGTATTGTAGCGTTATTCAACTTAAACAATTAATTTATTAAAGCATTATTACTTATAATTCAATCAAGCTTACACTACTCAATAACATTTACCATCTCATACCCCCCTTTAATTTGTTTATTCCAGACTCGCCGGTAGAAAACATGAAAGCCCTACATCTCATATAAACCCCACACCAACAAACCAAACCCTTAGAGAATCTCTTTAAACATGGAGGACGAACTCGACGACAAGATATTCTATCAAACGTACGTCTCCCACGTGAAAATCATGTCCCGCCTGGCCTGGAGCGTCCCCCTCAAGCTCTCCCACCTCACGTTCACCTCGCACGCCTGGCGGCTGCTCAAGCTCTACGTGCTCAAGCCGGAGGCCGTCATATTCGCTGCGTTGCTGCTGTTCGTGTTCGTCTACATTCGAGCGGTCGACGAGTGGAGCAGGAACTTGCTGGGGAAGCTCCACTACACGATCAGTAGGACCGGCAGGCGGACCAAATTGGACGGGATGGGGTTCTTTTCTTCGGCCGATGTGGAGAAGGCTAGTTGGGAGATGAAGGTGTGTTTGGGAGGATATAAGAGTAGGCGATTTGAGGGTAGTGTAGGGTAGATTAGGAAAGGTTTTTTTGGTAGTCTGAGCGCCCGGACTATGGCCGAGCACTTACTGTGATAGAGGCCACTAATAGATTAGAATAGAGTGGAGTAAATTCAGAGTAGAATAGAGTAGATTCAGAGTAGTGGAGTAGGGTAAAGTAAAATAGAGAAGATTGGAGTGGGGTAGATTCAAAGTAGAATAAAATAGATTCAGAGTAGGTAGTAGAGTAGAGTAAAGAAGAATAGAGAAGATCGGAGTGGCGTAGATTCAGACTAGAATAAAGTAAATTCAGAGTAGTTGAGTAGAGTAGTGTAAAGTAAAATAGAGTAGAATAGAATACTCTATTTTGGAATAGAGAAGATTGGAGTGAAGTAGATTCAGAGTAGTGCAGTAGAGTTTAAAATAGTTCTGTGACAGTTTCAAATGGTACTAGTCAATTGTAAAATAGTTCAAAATGATTCTGGACCATACGATGATTTTCAACAATTTTAAATAGTTCCAAGATATGTAATTCTAAATTGTATCAAATGGTTCTGGTCACTTCTAAAATGATTCTGGACACTCCTGAATGATTTTGAACAGTTCTAAATAGTTTTCGACAATATTGAATTTATTCTGTTACATTGAATTAATATTGTGAACCTTTTGCATATTTCAAATAGTGCTAGACCTGCTAGACCATGATTTTGAACAGTTTCAAGATAGTTTTGAACGATTTCAAATGGCTTTAGTCAATTCTAAAATGATCCTGAACGATTCTGAACAGTTCCAAATACTTAAAATAGTAACACAGTAAAAAACAATTAAGAAATACTGTAATTAAGTAAGATTAAAGTATAGATATAGATACTACTGTAAGTACTACTAAAAGAATAATTATTGCGTTTAGACCAAGTATTATAAATCCTCCTGTACGAAACAAGAACCAATCAGAATATTAAGTATTATTTGTAGTATTACTAGTACATCAGTATATTAATTTTTGTACGATTTCCAAGGTGGGTTCGATCGCCGCTTACGCCATACAAGGCAGAAGACCAAAAATGGAGGACCGGTTCGTCATAAACGACAACATAAACAACACCGGAGTGGCCTTGTTCGCCGTGTTCGACGGCCACGGCGGCGAATTCGCCGCCAACTACGCCAAGGAGAAGCTCATGCGCAACCTCTTCGATAAAGTCGTCGAAATCAAAGGTCTGATGGCCGGAAAACCGGTCCCCGAACGTACCGAACAAATCGAAAAAGACGAAATAAAAGACCCCGAGGAACGACCGATCGATCGGAGAACCTACCGGAGGTCCAGCTCGACGGCGGACGATTGCAATAAAACGCGCAAGGAAATCACCGACGTCCAATTGCTGTCCAAATTGGACAGCATACAGCCCATCACGAAGAATTCGAAGCCGTTGAAAACGACGCCGAGTTTCAAGAAGATACCGGTTAATACGTATTTGGACAAGGGCATCGTGAATTACGAGAAACTCTTGACTGATGAAGTACTGGCGGCGGACGAAACGTTGTTGGAGATAGCCAAGAAGAGCTTGGACGTCGCAGGTACTGGAATATACTCGTAATGTTAACAAATATGCTGAAGAAATAGCTTCAGTAGAGTAGAGGAGTGTGAAGTAGACTAGAGTAGATTCAGAGTAGAGTCGAGTGGAGCAGAGTGGAGTAGGAATAGAGTACAATAGAAGTAGATTAGAAGAGAGTAGAGTAGGTTAGTCGAATAAAGTATAGTGGAGCAGAGTAGATGAGAATGGAGGAGATTAGAGTACATTCAGAGTAGGGTCGTGTGCAGAGTGAAGTAGATTCAGAGTAAAGCGGATTGAGAGTCGAGTGGAGTAAAGTGGAACAGAGTAGATTTAGAGTGCCTAGAGCAAAGTAGATTAGAGTATAGTAGATTCAGAATAGAGTAGGTTCAGAATCGAATAGAGTAGAGTGGAGCAGAGTAGAGGAGTAGATTAGAGTAGATTCAGAGTATAGGCGAGTGCAGAGGAGAATAGATTGAGAGTAGAGTCCAGTGAATCAGAGTAGAATAGAGGAGTAGATTCAGAGTAGATTCGAGTAGAGTAGAGCAGGTTCAGAGTCGAGTAGAGTGAAGAAAAATCACCTATTCAAATTGAACCAGCTAAAAAAAAACATCTCATTTCTTTAGGCACCACCGCCCTGATAGCCATCATGGAAGGCCACAAACTGATCGTAGCGAACGTAGGCGACTCCAGAGGCGTCATGTGCGACTCGAAAGGCGCCGCCATTCCTCTCAGCTTCGATCACAAACCCCACCAGATGCGCGAGCGCAAGCGCATCAAAGAAGCCGGCGGCTTCGTCACGTTCAACGGCGTGTGGCGCGTCGCCGGCATTTTGGCCACTTCTCGAGCATTGGGGGATTACCCGTTGAAGGATAAGAAATTCGTGATTGCCGATCCGGACGTTTTGTCGTTCGATTTGAACGATCACCGACCGACGTTCGTGATTTTGGCTTCTGATGGGTTATGGGATACGTTTACGAACGAGGAGGCAGTGGGTTTCGTTAAAGAGAGATTAGATGAGCCCGATTACGGGGCGAGGAGTTTGACGTTGCAGGCTTATTATAGAGGATCTTTGGATAATATTACGGTTATCGTTATTTGTTTTAGGGATAGAGCTTATGGGAGGTTTGCGAGTACTGATGTCGAAGAAGCTGATAGAGGGTAGTTTTTCTATCTACTTATTTGCGATATAAGGGGTGTTTGTTAAGTACTTTAATCGGGGGATGTGTTGACTAATTTTGAGATAAAAAGTGCGTTCTTAAATATTTTTATTTGGGAGATATACAGGATGTTGAAAGTGAAATTGTATTTCAGCTCAAATTTAAACTCAGAAATTGGAGTAAATCTCTGTAATTACGCTTTAAAATTGTCCTAATTGCGCTTCAAAACCAGAAGAACAATTACACTACAAAATTCATCCAAAATCGCTTCACAATCAGAAATTATAGGAAATACCCTTCATAATCGCATCAAAACCTATCTAATTACGTTGTAAATCAAAAAATTGGAGCAATTACACTTCAAAATCTGCTGTAAAATCGGTTCAAAACAAGAAATAGGACCAAATACGCTTCAATAATTACTCTAATTACGCTTCAAAACCAGAAAATTTGGGCAATACATTTCAAAATTGCTCTATGCTTTTGCGACGTGAAAATTAATACTAAAATATGATCGATTTAGTACAAATTTTCATTTCGAACGTTTGATAAATTTTATTATATCGAGAACTTTATCGACTTATATCCAATAAGATTTGCCTTGTTAAATTTTAAGTACGCTTTTTTGTGATACTTGTTAATTGTTAACTTAAAACAAAAAAATTATATTATGAAAATGATTTTGTGTGATGATTCGTCTCGTTTAGAATAAATTGTAATCGTGTTTTCTAGTTTGTTAATAAATATTGTAAAAATTTTTATTTACAGGGTGTCCCAATGAAAAGTAGCCCCTCTAATTTTTAAACGCCTAATAATCATAAAAACGTGCGGTTATCTCAAATATTTTTTATTTTATTATAAGTTTTGTTACAGTGACGCAAAAATTATCCATTACCAATAGAGGGTGTTTAATCAAAATCTCCCCTTTTAAATTCACAGTAACCATTTTTTTTAAATGGAACACCTCGTATATGTAAAGGTATGTTGAAAGATATACTCTTCTACTTTTCGAAAATGTATTATTTATTTAGTACATGGTATTCTACAAAAGAAGATTGGTTAATGTGGATTTAGTAGAGGGGATTTTTATGAAACACCCTGTACAGGTGGTATAAAATTTCTGTGCCACTGAAACAAAAAATTATAGCAAAATAAAATTTATCTGCAAAAACCGCATGTTTTTATGACTAGGGTTTAGAAATTATTAGCTCACTAAAGGGGCTACTTTTCATTGGGACACCCTGTATATTAAAAGAGCATTTAAGTGAACATTTTGTTGCCATCGTGCCAACTCGATTTTTATTGTGTAATCCTTTCGGAAATGTTTAAATAAATAAAACGCATTTGTAATGATAAAAGAGTTTATTCGCTTAGAAACAGTCGTAACAAACGAAATTATTATTATTTTTTTCGATATAAATAAAAAAACCTAATGAACATATAATAATAATAATAATAATATACATACGAAAATTATATAATATATAACAATCGATTTTTTTTCAATGTATGTACAACAAGTAAATGCGCATCAACGTCATTCGATAAGCACTAAGGAAATTTATTTTGTACAGCTTTATTTTCCGGCCGTTTTCGCCCGGAGTTTTCCGACCAGCAGCAAATGTAAGGGTAAATTTTACACAAACATTTTACGCCGATATTAAAGTATTTCAAATTCGTGATCGGAATCGAAAAATTTGCCGCTCGTTCCTTGGAAATCTACCAAAAAAAAAATTATAAATTGTTAATTTTTTACGTTATGCCAATACAGGGTGTTAATTAATTGAGTGTCGATACTTCAGGATATGAATATTTGGATGATTTTAAGAAAAGTTTTTTTTTTTAATATATGTCGTAAACCTTTTTAGTTTTCAAGCTACAGGATGTTACAATTTTAGAAAAAAAAAACTTTTTTATCATAATTTTCTTATTACTTCAGATATTTTTAAGAAATTTCGGTCCCTTAATTAATTTTTGTCCCAAAAAAAAGTTTTTCCATGCATGGTGGACGCCTATCAAATTTCAACAAAATATCAAAATCAGTCTCAAAATGAACTTGAAAAAAATTGTTTCTGGCCAAACCAAAATGGTTGATTGAACCAAAATGAATCCTAAACGGTTTTGAACAGTTCAAAATGATTCTAAATATGTCCTGAAAAATTTAAAAAACATGAGCAAGTACACATTTAGTTATAATGTGCGATCTCTCTCCCACTCGAGCAATATACACTAGTTATTTATATATTCTCTCTCTCTCTCTCTCTCGCACTTGTCAGCATTCCTATGCCAGCCTACTAGACGTTACATTAATAGATACCTGAAAATGAGGCATTTCCCGCATCGACTGCATTTTCCAACGTAGGCGACCATTCCTTCGGTTTGTTATAACATATTTCAAACATCGGTTCCTTTTCGGGATCGATTAAATCCGATTTCACTCGCTGACAAAACTCGTTAAAATCCGCTTCGGTTTTGCAGAAAAAGCACTACAAAATAAGAACCCAATCAAATGTATTCACTGTATTCACTTTATAAATATACATGGATAAGTGCAAATTTGTGTGCAAATTGGTCAATTCTGTGAATTGAAAAAAGAAAAACTATTGAAATAACTATACAAAAAACAAAATAACTATACAAAGAACAAAAATAACAATAATATTGCTTAGAAATTTGCAATTATCTGCACAAGCGCAGAAGATGCTGCTGCGCAATCTTTCGGATTCAAACTAACATTATTAAATGCGATTTAACTTTCGATGTTTTAATCAAAAAATATTTGACATTGTTTTAATAAAACTTAATGGGCCGTATTCTGCGCTTCTTTTTTAAACAGTCTCTTTAACGTAAACAACGTCCTTAGTTACTCCATAACAACAATGTAAAACTGTCAATTTGAAAGAATCTTCTTAGTTACTTCATAACAACAATGTAAAACTGTCAATGTCAAATTAATCCCGTGCGTATAACTTTTTAAAAAGAGCTCTGAATACGGATCAACGAATACGGGGTGTCTCAAAAATAAAGACCGTCCAAAAAGTTCAACAAAAGTTATTTCTCAATACTAAAGCACTTTTTCAAAGTGAATTAAATGAAAAGCTGCCAGCTTAATCGAACTTATATGTGCAATTAGTTTTATTAAATAATAAACAACGTATTAATTACCATAGCGACGGAAGGATCCATTCGCAAGATGTTTATCCTAGAAGCGTATTTACAATGATAAGTGGAATCCGCCTCGATTTGTTCGTCCGTCATTTTATCGTCTACAGTACAAGTTTTCTGCGTGTGATGCGGATCCAAATAGATCACCTCTTTGCCCACGCACCCAATAAAGTACAAGGCCACGTTCGGTTTACCCCCGATTACGCCCAAGCTTTGCTTGAACTGGAAACATTTCTGCAACAAAATAATACACACACAAACATTAAATTTGTTGAAAAATTACATTTAACATTTAATTTGGACATACAGGGTGTTAATTAATTGACTGTTGGTACTTATTCAGGATGTGAATATTTGGGTGATTTTAAGAAGAAAAATTTGTATCAATATACAAATTGCTTCATTCGCAATTGCAACATGGGCATTTCTATGAGTTGAACAAAGAAAGATTATTAAAACAACAGTTGCCAGAGTGAAAAGTTGTAATGACACAAATGTCACTCTTTCTTTTTCCTTTGTAAGTGTCTAATTGAAGTTGTCTTTGTTGCACCCACAGCCTATGTTGCAAAGAACAATGGAGCAATCTGTATGTCCTAAACCTCTTAGTTTTTGAGCTACAGGGTGTTACAATTTTAGAGAAAAAAACGTCACTGGTAAAAATTTTAAAACATCTTTTGCCTCAAAAAATGCTCCTTAATAATTAAAAAGTGTGTACAAAATTTCATAAAAATATCTAGAGTAGGTAATAAGTAAATTATGATAGAAAAGTAACTTTTTTTTCTAAAATTGTAACATCGTGTAGCTCAAAAATAGGGTAAATATATTAATAAAAACTTCCTTAATAAAATCATACAAATATTAATCGGTACTCAATTAATTAACATCCTGTTAATCCTGTATTTGTACAGGGTGGCCCATTTAAAACAGTCTACCGATGCCAACAGTTAAATTTATTTTTTCTGGGTAATTTTACTAACCTGTATTCCGCTAATGTAAATAGGATTGATTTCGGTGAGTCCCAAACGTAAAGGCACAATCAACAGCAAAGGTTTCCAATCGGTTTTCGTCAAATTCGCGCCGTCTAATTTGTTTTTCGTTAAACATAATTCGACTGAAATTAAAAAAGATGGAAATTTTATTACATTTTCTAAGAACTATTCAAAACTGTTCAGAATCGTTTTGAAACATTTTAGAATTCACTAGAACAATTTGGCAATGGTATCTTTGCAAAAAATTGTTCACCACAATGTAACCTATAACCTCCTTAAGTTTGGCACAACCTTTTTGGAGCACCCTTTAATACACCAACTGTATTATTATTATTAATATTCTTTTACTTTTAATAAATTTACTCACTTATATCAGAAACCACAACCGTGTTGTCTAAAGCTACGTGAATAGTCAATTTACTCCACTCATCGTATTTTACCAATTTCCTGCAACAAATCGAATATACTCATCAAAAACACCATCAATCTCAAATATTTCAAGAGTAATCGTATTTAACTCGTAAAACACCCGATTCCCCCCAATCAAACGACATAATGGGTGGTATTAATAAAAATCAGTATTTTCTTATATGTACTTACCTATAAGTATCAGCATAAGTATTAAGTAAATACTGTAGTGTATATTAAAAAAGAAATGCAGATACTTTGATGCTAATACCGATTATTTTTAAGTATATTCTTATTTACAACTTCCATTAGACATTTATAAAGGAAAAAGAAAGAGTGATATTTGTGTCATTGCAACTTTTCACTCTTACAACAATTATTTTATTAATCTATCTTTGTTGAACTCATAGAAATGACCATGTTGTGGTCTGAATTGAAGCAATCGGTAGATTTAAGTAACAAGTGATCAGCATAAGTACAAATTTATCCGTTCAATTATCAGTTTATACAGTTGTATTAAAAAAAAAGGGTACAAGTAATAGAAAGACATTAACGTCATCTTATTTGTGTAAAACTGGCTGGGACTATTGGAGCTTATCAAATGTCAAAAGTTGTCAAAAATGTAAATAATTTAAGTATCATTGGTCATTATTTCGTTTAATTGACTCCCAACTCCAATGACTTAACATATGACATTTGATAAGCTACAATAATTCTAGCCGGTTTTACGCAAATAGGATGACGTTACTGTCTAGAATCTTTCTAATACTTTTACCTTTTTTTTTTAATACAACTGTACTTAAACTTCATTAATATACTTATCAGTATTTACTTACGAAACCGTAAGTATCAAGCATCTACCGATTTTTAATTAATACCAGGCCATTACTTCAAAACCTGCGCCACGGTATTGGGCCCGAACCACTGGCCCACCGCCTTCCCCAGCGACGCCCCCATCAGCGCTATCTGGTGAATCGAGTACGGCGCCTGCCGGCTGTCCTGGAACTTCCGCAGGATCTTCAGATAGGTCTGGTCGGCGGTCTGCGGGTCCCACAGCCAGTCGCGGCCCAAATGGAGCGAGACGAGCGCCTGCGCGAGCACCATCTGGCCGCAGCGCAGCATGCAGCCCCAGCCCTTGTCCGACGTGAGTCCCTCGTTGCCGCCGATCGGTATGAAGTTCTTCCTGTACGTGATCCACACCTTCGAAACGACGTCTTGCCGGATCTTGTTGATGTCTGGAAAACGGAAATCGATCGTTTGTATAGCGGAAAATTCGCCGGGATTCGAGACGGATTTACCGTGAATGGCGTTGTAGCGTTTGCCCAGCACCCAAACGGGCTCGGTCGTCTTGGGTATGTCGTCGGGCTCCAGCGTGGCCTCCAAGCAAGCTTCGAACATACAATCCATTATGTCTCTGGTAGCCACGCACATTTATTTATTTGTTTATCTAATCGGTGCGCGTATGCGAAAAATGACGGGACGATTTCGTTAAATCACTTGCATTTCCGAAAAACGTTCGAGTAAACTCATTGTTTTTATTTTTTTAATGACACTACGTCGATTTGACAAGTGACGTGTGTGACGCGTTGTCGTAAATCAGCTGATTTTGAGGAAGACCGTTGTGATTCAAGGTGGTCTTTTACTATGCGGTTATTTAGGTACTCATGAATTGAATTTTTTTGCTTTCCGTCAAGGGAAGTTAAGTTTTATATTTTATTTTCGCTATTTTGTTTCCATTGAAGCGTATTAAATATTAGATCGTCTTGTTGCAATATTGACATCGGAGAAACAAATGTGTAAGAAAGAGAGTATCTGACCATTGTAAAATCGCTCGAGTGGGAGAAAGATAGCCGTATATACACCGTGCTTCATTCGCGATTGCAACATGGGCATTTCTATGAGTTGAACAAAGAAAGATTATTAAAATAACAGTTGTCAGAGTGAAAAGTTGCAATGACTAAATGTCACTCTTTCCTTTTCCTTTATAAGTGTCTAATGGAAGTTGTCTTTATCGTACCCATAGCCTATGTTGCAATGAAAAATGGAGCAATCTGTATATTGAATCTCTTTGAAATTTTGCTCAGGTTTTTAAATTGTTCAAGACAGTTTTACTTATAATCATTTAAAACTGCAGTTTAATTTAGACTTGTCGAGAATTATTTAAAACCATTTTAGGATTGACTAGAACAGTTCACAACAGTTCTGAACAATATATCATCAGCACTAGTGCAACCAATCTATTATAGAATCATTTTGAACCATTTTAATGGACTTCTATCATTTGAAATAGTTCAGAACTACCTTAGAACTATTTAAAACTCTTCTAAATCATTAACTATCCTTTAGGATTGTCTCAAAGTGATTTTGAACCATTTTAGAATTGACTAGTATCATTTGAAACACTTCAGGACTAACTTAGAACTATTTAGAATCATTTTAGATTTGTTCAGAATCATTTAAAACCATTTTAGAATTGACTAGGAACATTTTGAAATAGTGTTAGGACTGATGTCTGAGAACAAGACTAGTAAGTGTAGACTTCTAGCAAGTGTTTTTATGATTGTAAATTTTTATATTAATTTATTGGTTGTATTTTTAGTTTGTTTGAAAATAATGAATATTAGATATAAGACATATTATGTACTTTTTAAGTTATATTTCAAAGTTATCTATTAGATTTTTAGCATCATCTTCAAAAATCATCTGATGAAGATTTTCATTATATAGACGACCTGGAATTGTTTTGTAGAAAGAAAGATTCGTTATTAAATTTTTCTTCTCCTCTTCCAAGTAATGTTTGCTTCCTTCCCTTTTTCGATCCATTTTAAAATCACTCCCAAACTCAAACTCAAAATATAATAGGTTTGTTCCTACAAAAAGTCACTGATTTGTTACCAGTAAGTTTCTGACTCTTCTATTTCGCGTGCGCGGTTTATGATTGAATGGTGTAATCAAATTTCCGATTTCTTGATGGAACAGTCTTTACATTTATTACATATATTCACCAAATATCAAACAAAAACAACAAACAACAAAACCTAATAATTAACCTATATTCAGAAATACAAATTAAACTCAAATTAAAAATGCGCTTGCGCCGGATTCTAAATCTCTGTACTATCAGCAAATTTTTCTGACTATCACAAAACCAGTCCCTTAAACTGTTGGAACAATAAATTGTTAACCAAGTCAGAATCAGAGATGTCTGTGGAGTTTGTTGGAACGCCTAAATTATTACTGCGCAGACTCCTGACGACCACCGGCTATTTCTGACTGTTGTAGGAACAAACCTAATAAAATAACAATATACTCACATGTCACAGAGTGACAAAAACCAAAAAATAACCTGAACAATTCAGTTCGAATTCATTTTTTGGAAAGATTTGAATTCTAATGGTTGGTTTTTCAGAAATATTTTTTTTAACTATTAAATAGCTAACTAAAGATTAAAAGTGTTGGTGAAACGTCAAAATACTTAACCGGAGTATTTGTCGTTGGTGTGACCGGGCATAACGAACATAAAATGCATTAAAAAACCGGAATATTTACCTAAATATTTCAATTTAACAGCCATATCGTTGTGATTGCGAAAAAATCGGCGCATTTGCTTGAAAAATTGCCTTTTTTGCGTTTGATTCTCCGGGCGCATCTTTTCAAAACACTTTTCACAAAATGTACACTCAAAATGAATTAAAATATACACTTAACTTATAACTTCGATCGTTAGTAGACAATTAACACCAGAAATACAAAGCTTGAATTAAAATGGAAAAATTCCAACGTGTGAATTATTACGATTTGTTTATATTCTAATAAACACTAATTTAATGAACTGCACAAACAAACAAAACGTAGATACAGCCATTAACACAATTTAATATAGGAATTCATCGTACATTATATTTATTTATAAATGTTTATTACTATTTGCTTTGCTAACGTTAGCGATTTATAGTAGATAAAAATAATTGCCATTAGTTGCCGACTATATTTGTTAATTGTTTTCGTCGTGTGATGAGGAAAACGAAATACATACAGGACGTCCCGTTTTATTAATTTTTTATTGTAGAATTATTAAAAATAACAAAAATCTAAAAATAGATTATACCAACTGTAAGAACTCATTTTTTACAACAATTCAATCCTACGAGTCGCGAAAACTTATATAATATAAACTTAAGAATTACACCGAAACTTACTTAAATATAAAAAAATATTTAATTATGTTTCTTCCGCTTCCTCTTTCTCCCCCTTTTTATCTTTCTTTTTCTTCTTCTTCTTCTTTTCAACCGTCTCATCGGCAACCTCCACTTTGGGCTCCACGACCCCACCACCGTCCTCCTCATCCTCTTGCTTCCTCTTCTTCTTCTTCTTCTTCTCGTTCTGCTCCCCGTCCGAAGACACGTTCAATTTCCTCTTCTTATCCTCGGGCTCCTCCTTCGACGCCGAATAGTCCACGTAGCTCGTCAGCCACTCCTTCGGGGTGTTCTCGTTGGGTTTCCCGTACTTATCCAACTGCCCCTTGGCGATCAAGATCTTCTTCTGGCTGGCCCGCTGGCCGAGGCCCCACTTCCTCGGGTACAGATCGCGCTCCATGATCACCCGTTTGATCTTCGCGGCCACCCCGTGATCGCAACTGGCTATCGTCGACGTCGTCATCTGGGCTATGGCCAGGGCGACGGCCTCGCCTTTGGTGGTCACGATCACGATTTCCTCGTTCAATTCGATGCCGTCTTCGTAGCGCAGGATGCCCGGCACGAGAATTTTGGCCCCGTAACAAACGGCGTTCACCGAACTGTCTTTCATTATGATCCGTTTGTGCTTGATCAGGAGCCCTTCGAGCGGTTTGATCACCCTACGTAGGAACGATTCGTCTTTGTGGTTGTCGTAGAGCCATTGGGCGTCGAGGATGTCGTGTAATGTGACCGTATCGTCCATTTCACCCTAAAAAAACAATTCAATGTAAAACAAGTTATACCACTTTGTATTGTGTTGTTGTACCTGTATGCCCGATTTGACTCGTCTCAACTCCAACATCTGGCCTCCGACACCGGCCAGCAGCCCTAAATGTACGCACATGGTTCGAATGTATGAACCCGCCTCGCATTTCACCCAGAACACGCCCATATTCCTGGTCTCATCGTAATCCAACAGTTTGCTCTCGTACACCGTACGCACCCTCAGTTGCCTCTTAACGGCCGATATTAGAGGAGGTCTTTGAAACAAGGCCCCTTTGAGCTTCTCCAGCGACTGCACGACCTTCTTGAACTCCACGGGCGAGTGTAGTTTGAACACGGACACGTACTGTTTACCGGCGGCTTGCTGGGATTTGACTAAACGGGTGGCTCGTTCGATGCATACGATCAAGCAGCCCGTGGTCTTGGGATCGAGGGTGCCCGAGTGTCCGGTCTTCTCCACTCGCAGGATTCGTTTGATCCAGGCGACGACTTCGTGGCTGCTGGGGTTGCTCGGTTTGTCCAAATTGATGTATCCGGCTTTAACGTATTCGGATATTTCTCGTTTCAATGGCGACGAGCCGTTTGTTATGGGTACGTAGTGGTTGGTTCTTACGTTTAGGCGGTCGAAGTGCTTCAGTAGAAGGGGCCAATTCGAGGAGTCCAATTTGGCCGATTTGTCGGAGGATTCCAGGGAAAATTCGTTTTCCGTTTGGATTTTGCTGAGGTTTTTCGGCTTTTTCTTCTTTATGTTGGCCGTTTCTTCCATGGTTGGGTTTGTTTGGCTTGCACTGGGACCGACCGGACACGTGGGGGTTCGGAAACGCGGATATTGTGAGGTTAGGTTTTGTTTGTGTGGAAAAAAACTCAAAAAATAATGGAAATGGACGATAATATGCGATTTCTACGTTTTCGGAATTGTTTATGTATTAAACAGTTCAACACTCGTGCACTCGAACTTATTTATTTCAGTTATTTCTTGTTTAAAATGGGAAAAACTTGGACTCTAAAATTGGGTTATGTTGTGTGAATTTCTTCTTATCTATTTTTGACATTTGACAGAAATTAACTCTTGCTTTTGGCTGGATGCGTATAAGCAAAGGGTCGTGTAGTAAAAAGAAGAATTTTCGTTTTTCATTTTCATCCGATAAAATAAATCAAATTTCGCGTATAAATGAAGTAAAGAAAGCAATTTTATACGATTTACTTGATACGCAGGCAATAAAAGGTAAATAAATTTTAAACAATTTACTATTTACAATTTTAATAGTTTCACAAATCTTTCGAAATTCGCTATAACATATAAACACCCTGAGCTACTCTAAATAAAACGATTCAATAAATAAAATCTCCCAACATACACTCTAAAATAAATTGTACAATTCAGGTGGAAATTAAAAATGGAAAAAACACAACTTTTCTGCGACAATTTCAAAATCTCCGACTAGTATTTTTGAACACACGAAATAACTGGCAAGCACTGATATACAAGATGTTTTTTAATAACATGCTAATAATGAAGGGGGTGTTTCTTTGACCCATTTAAAAAAAAACTATATGAACATATGTCCTGAACCTAAAATTTATTATTTATTTATTAATTTCTGCACAGCGGCTTTTGAAGCGGTAGCATACAAATGAATGCATTTTGAATGCAAAAATAATTTTTATTTCAAGGAAAAACAGTGGCGTACCACTTTTACCCTCAAAAATATTTGCCACGAGTCCAGTATGGACGCCACTGTTTGAAATAAAAAAAATGTTTTTACATGAAAAAATGCTGTTTAATGCATAAACGCCGTATACCAAATTTCATAAAAATATTTAAAGTGGTATGGAAATGATAGTAAAAAAATTGATTTATTTCTTAAAACTTTAACACCCTCTAACTCAAAAGTTAAGACATAGGTTCATATGAAGTTTTTTTCTTAAAATGGACCCAAGAATCACCCCCTTCAGTATTACCTTGTTATTAAAAAACACCCTGTATAGTACGGTAGGTAATAGTTAAATTTATTTTTCATATACATCAAACGTTCGAATATCACAGTTTCCTTCACATTAAGTAAAAACCAACATATTTCGAAGTTTTCGCAATTAGTAATTCCGAAATTGCGAGAAAAAATTATCCTAACGCAATGTAATGACACGTTCTTTTCCACACATTTTTATACAGCTCATTCCAAATCACACAAACAAGATCGAATTGACATTGGTAACACTATCTGAATATATACAGGGTGGCATATTAGTTTAGAAAAGCTCAATATACAGGGTGTTCATAAAATAGACGGAGATATTTTAGAGAGTGATTTCTATGGAAATGATATTGATAAATGACAAAAAAATAATTTATAAGTGCCTGCATCGGTCAAATTTTCAAAAAAAAAATTAATAATTCAAAAAGTATGCATTTTTGGAAAATGCATTTTAGACAAAAGTACTTTGAAATTTACACATAAGCTCTCCTATACAAACGTACCACCCTGTATCTATACGCACACACACACATCCCTACGCGGGACAATGCCTCAAATATTCTGAATCGAAATAGACGATAGTCACGGTAATATCGTCTCTAAACACTCTAACGACGTCGTCGGGCAACGACAGCAATTTGGCCAATTTGACGTGATCCAAACCGAATTCGCCGGCGCCCAAGGCGTGTCGTATGACGTGCGTCGCGGCGTTGGCGTCTCTCGGCTTCGTCCGTCTTCCTTCTCTTCTTCTCTTTAACATCGTTTCGATCTCGGATAGGGTTATGTTGTTCCTTCGGGGTAGAATCAACGGTTCCAATGTCACTTTGCCTGGAAATTTTAGAGGAGGATAATTCTGGGGCGTTATTAACGGTTCTAGACAGTTCAAATAATTCTGGAGCGTTCTAAAGGATTCTAGACATTTCTAATGCCCAATTTCTCCAAAGCACCATGTGATTAAAACTAATCACATGATGAAAATATATCACAAGTCTTTCCTACATCGTTTCCCCAATATAAACCCATATCCTGCGATAAGGTTAGGATAAGTTGTCCAATTTTGATTACTTGTGATCAGCTTTTGCTTTATAACCGAGTTTTGTTTCTTTTGCGCTGCTTTTTTCAAAAATTTAAACATGGATCATAACGTAGATGTAGTAGTTGATAAAGTAGATATTGTTGAAAATATGAATAAGAAAATAAGAATCCAAGAAACGAATAAAAACTAATTTCTAAAGTCTTGTTGTATTATACAAATTTTTTAAGTAAGTGTGATGAATAGTCGCATTTATGAATAGTGGCAATGATGAATTGTGGTACACTTGTGGTACATACCAAATTTTATTAAAATCGGATAAGTAGTTTCCAATATACAGATAGTTTAAGCTCGCCGTGACACACCCTTTATGTAGATAAACCAGATTAATAAAAACGAGTCTATCTCTATAAACGGTGCATACGGACGTTAATAGGCCTATGGTACAAACCCAATCGAACTCACCGGCCATGTGCTCGCCCACCAACCTAACGGCCTGCAATGGCGTCACCACGTCCCACAAGCCGTCGGTGCCGATGATCAAAAACTTATCCCTAGCCGTCAGTTTCCTGTAGACGACCTCCGGCCGGGCCGTCAGGTACGGCGGCGTCCTGTATTCGGGCGGCACGACGCCCTCGCCGAAAGCGGCCACCACCACGTCGCGCATCACCTTCAACGGCCATTTGAAGCGGTAGTCGCCGAGCGCTCGAAGGGGCGCCAGCTGGCCCAGCAGGCGATCGGCCCGCAGGAGGGAACGACGCTCGGAGGCCGGGTGCTCCGATAGGACGCGATCGGCTTCGGCGCGATGGTAGGCGTTGTGTTCGGTGTTTAGTTTGTTGGCCAGCCAGGTGTCCGTCTCCGATAGGCTACCTGAAATGGTGTTGATGGATTTACGGAATGATTTCTTTCTTAATAAAAAAATGAAGGAAGGTTTGACCAAAAGGGAGCTTTAAGATAAATTGTCTTTTTAAGCTTATTAAAGGTGTTCGTCGATACTAAATTTCAAAGTTCTAGGTGCATTATTAACAAAGATATAAAAAAACCATTCCATCGTTTTTAGAAAAAAAATCGAAAAAAAAAAAATGAAATAACTTAAAAATGGAGCATTTTAAAAGTAAAGCATTTTAAGAGTAGTTAAAAATGTAGTTGAACTACTTTTAATTTTTCCAAAATTGCGGAGAAACGTTTTATCTTCAAATTGAAACTTACTAGATGTTGCTAACTTAATTGCCATTCGACATAATCACAATTTTTCATCGATTTGTACTAAAATTACATATTAATTTCGATGCAATCCATTGAAAAACTCAAAATAATTCAAAAATTAAGTCATTTTCGAAAATTTTCCATTATTCGAAAATCGTAGAGAAACGCTTTATCTACAAATTGCATCATATTCGCTATATTTAACTTAATTACTTTTCGAGATAATCACAATTTTTCATCGATTCGTACTAAAATTACTGATTTTGATGCAACCATTGAAAATTTCGAGATATTTCAAAAAATTAAGGTATTTTCGAAAATCGTAGAGAAACGTTTTATCTACAAAATGAAACGTTAGGCGTTTTTAACTTAATTACTTTTTGAGAAAATCGCTAATTTTCATCCAATTACTAATTCATCCATATGAATAATTTCAATTCAATCCATTAAAAAACTCGAAATATCTCAAAAATTAAACGATTCTCGAAAAATTTCCATTCTCCAAAAATCGTATAGAAACATATTTTCGCCAAAATACAACAAACAGCGACTTTCTATCTAAATTGAATTTTGAGATAATCGCAATATTCAATCTAAATTAGGTAAATTAATTTACCTAACACAGCCGAGCAGTCCCCCACATTAGCCACGTGCAAATGGGGCCCATCCACGTGTGCCAAGCACACCACCGCCCCCGACATAGCCACGGACATCGTCTTCAAATTCACCCGTTCCTTCTCCACCTTCGGCAACGCCTCGTCACCGATGTCTTTGTCCAATCGAAGAAAAGCCTTCTCCATTGCATCGGGCATCTCGAAATTCTTTACAGCCCCCTCCTAAAACAACAATTACCCGTTACATTATAGTAGGTACACACAATCACATACGTTCAATCTAACTTTACTTACTTACATTCGCCAAATCGTTCAGGAATCTATCGAAACTGTCCCCGTACAATTTTCTAACGTCGTCTACGAACTGTACGTTATCGTTGTAAGAGTCGATCAGTCGTCTGGGCTCCTTTTTATAGGTGTTTTTGTAGCCTAACAGGCTGTCGTAGGGCAACAGGCGGGCGGCTACGTAGTCGAACAAGCGTTTCGAAATCACTTGGGCGCAGGCGCTGCCTCCGTGACCATCGAACACACCGAACATGAATCCTATTAGAATAAGTTAAATGAATATTACTCGACTGTTCTACTCTAAAATACTATTAGAATGAATCTAGTAATTATACTACAACCTGTAGTTAATAGACATGAAGCTTCGGCTCTGGTGTCTTCGATGGGTTTGTTCGAAGCCAATTGATTGGAATCGTACGATTTGACGGAGCTGCCTTCGTGAAACTCGTGCGTGTATTGATTCGCTCGGAGGATCACGTCTACCTAAAAAATATTTGAATTTTATCTTCTTTATTGTTTATTGTAACCACTAACCTCCTGGGGTGATAGTTTAGAGACGGCCGGTCTGTTATCGTTCGATTCGAAATGATCCATGCTTAAATATCTCCTAAGCGAATTTCCTAATTGAATTGGAATGGAATTAACGGTGTTGAGGGAATTTCCTAGTGGATTTGTTTGATTTAAAGGGCATGCCGAGGTTTTATTCGTCGAAAAAGGCTTCATGAATTTGTAATATCTACATATGGTTAACGCCATTTTGGTACGTAAAATTTACTCATCCAGTTTTCTAAGAAATGTATCGTTAACAAACTTTATTTCTCTTATAATTTTTGCTCTAAAATTCACAAATTGCTAACGATAATCTGGAAATCATATTTATTTTTGACACTTTTGACACTTGTTACTTGTTACATTTCTTCTTCTTTTTTTTATGGGGCCTCGTCTACTTGGCGTATTCTACCACATAACCAGCGGTTTGACATTTGACAGGCCGATTGACGTGACGTCACAAGCGAAGCCACACAAAATGAAGCGTTGATGTGTGTAGAAAAAAGTCGTTTATTTTAGCGCCTTACTTTTAAAAACTACAATTTTGATGTAATTAAAAGCCGAAAATAATAAGCAAAATGTCGGCGAGACTGAAACTGATCGAAGTGGAAAATTTCAAGTCCTACAAGGGCCACAAAGTCATCGGGCCTTTGAAACCGTTTCAAGCGGTTATCGGCCCCAATGGTTCAGGCAAGTACTAAACTTTACCATTTACAAACCTTACATTTCACTTACCGATTTATTTATACCGGTATTTATTAAGTATTTGTCGAAATTTTCAGGCAAATCGAACTTTATGGACGCCATTAGTTTCGTTATGGGGGAAAAAACGCAGTGTTTGAGAGTGAAAAGGCTGAGCGATTTGATACACGGAGCTTCAATTAGTAGACCTATTTCTAGAAGGTAATATTAGTAAATTAATATACAATAATAACACTAAGTATATTTAATTTCCAGTGCTTCGGTTACTGCGATATTCATCATCGATGATGGCAGAGAAGTCTCCTTCCAGCGATCCGTACAAGGTTCATCATCAGAATACAGAATTAACGGCAACGTATGTCTTTTTATTTATACTTTAAGAGCATAATGAAACTCTTGATTCGATTTTCAGATCGTCAGTTCGGCCGAATATCTAGCCGAGTTAGAAAAACTAAAGATCAACGTAAAAGCCAAGAATTTCTTGGTATTCCAAGGAGCTGTAGAATCCATTGCCATGAAAAATCCCAAAGAAATGACTTCTCTGTTTGAAGAGATCAGTGGGTATGACAGTTCGTTTTTGGAGATAATTCCAAAATTAATTAAAAAAAAATAATATTACAGCTCTGGTGCTTTGAAAGAAGAATTCAACAAGCTCTACAACGATATGCAAAAAGCCCAAGAAGAACTCAATTTGGCCTATCAGAAAAAGAAAGGCATCAATGCCGAAAAGAAAGAGGCCAGAATGGAGAAGGAAGAGGCCGAAAAATACGCGCGTTTAAAAGACGAATTGGTACGCTCGAAAAAGCACATTTATCAATAAATAATTAATTCGATTCGTTTTTTAGAACGACAAACAAGTGGAGTATGAGCTGTTCAATCTCTACCACAAAGAACGCGAAATGAAGAACCTCGAGCAAGACATCAAATCGAAGCAAAAGGAGCTCGACAAGATCGAAAAGAAGAAGGAAAAATTCGAGGAGACTGTTAAAGAGAACAAAAAGGAGCTCGGCCGATGCAATCGAGAATTGGCCAAATACGAGCAGGACATTCGCGAGTCCGAAGCGGAGATATCGAAGAAACGGCCCCAATTCATCAAAGCCAAGGAGCGGGTGTCCCATATGCAAAAGAAACTGGAGAGTTCCATTAAGAATTTGGAGCAGGCCAAGAAGGCCAACGAGGCCCACATGAACGACATTGAGAAATTGGAGAAGGAACTCCAGTTGGTTGAGAAGAAGAAGGAGGAATACGAGGCTCAGATCACGGGGGAGTCCCAGAGTCAAGGGAAAGACGTACAATTGGAAGATGAACAAGTACGTGTAGAATTAATCGAACTACATATTCGTGTTAAATTAGCTTAAGACTTACGTACTAGGATTACTCCCGAGTATACTCGGGTAAGCTTTAGTCGTAGGAACGGTCACTCTTGAGTGTTGTTGTTGTTGTTGTTGTTGTTTTTATGCGGGCGGTCTTTCCAGCCCCGTGACCACCTAGATCTAATGATCCTCTGTAGTTTCCCGCTGTTTCCCAAGGTCATTGATTCTGCCAGAGGTCGCAAGTATTTGCAAACCTCAGCAGTTCGGATGCCCTTGTGTTTTTGAGATCGCTAGGATCTAATGAGGTCCTTCCCCAGGTATTATACCTGCGCAAGGATAATGCTGGACAGTGACACAGTATGTGTATGCTGTCCTCATCAGCCTCCCCACATAGACGGCATGTTTTCTGCTCTACTATTTTAAGGCGGTATAGGTGCGCTCTGAGTGCTACGTGTCCTGTGAGTAGTCCAAGCGTTTTGCTCAGCCTGTCACGGTCCATAGCCCAGAGCTCGGTTGCCCTTTCTTTTGAGGGTGTTTCCATGAACTGTTTGGATACCCTACAGCCTGTCGAGTTCCTCCATCGAACGAGATGTTCCCTTTCTAGGAGTTTGTTTAGGTATTGTTTACCTTCTGCAAAGGGCATTCCAACTATCTGCCTACCAGGTTGCTCCATGGCCCCCTCTCTGGCTAGATTATCGGCTACCTCATTGCCTTCTATTCCCTGATGTCCAGGGATCCAAATTAGAGTCACTATATTCTCAGCCCCTAACCTGGCGAGGTTCTGCATGCAGTCCCGCACCACGGCGGAGACCGTGGTGTTTTTCGCCAGTGCCTCTAGGGCAGCGCGGCTATCCGAATAAATATTTATTCGGGAATGTGTGGCTCCATTATTTATGAGATGCTCTGCACATCTCAGTATAGCAAATACTTCGGCTTGGAAGACCGAAGCATGTTCACCCAGGGATATGCTCTCCCTGTAGTTGGTATTTTGCCCGTAGATGCCCGATCCATGGCGGTCCCCACACCCCGAGCCATCGGAGTACCAGTTTTCGCCCTGATGTTCCATCAACGGTTTTTGTTCCTTCCAGTCTTCTCTGGTTGGTATTTTTACCCTATAGGTGTGTTCAATCATAACCTGTTTAGAGGTTCTGTCTTGTCTTAATGTAAAAGGTGTGTTTCGAAGGACATGTATCCTGGTATGTCCAGTTCCATTTTCCTTCCACTCCCCTTGACATTTCATTCTGTATGCTGTCTGCCGGGCGACATTTGTCACTTTTAGGTCCAGGGGTGGAATATTGAGCGCTATTTCTAGCGCGTCAATTGGTGTGGTTTTCATGGCCCCTGTCGCAGCCCGCAGGTAGTTACCTTGCAGGCTTCTTAACAGGTTCCGATTCCCCACCAATTCTACCCTGGGCCACCAGACTACTGCAGCATACAGGAATCTTGGTATTAATACCGTTTGGTATAGCCAAAGAGTTACCCTAGGTTTTAATCCCCAGGTTTTTCCTATGGCTCTTCTACAAGCCCACATTGTGCTGTAGAATTTTTTCCTCTTTGTTTCGAGGTGGGTGTTCCAATTCAGTTTTGTATCTAGGTGGACTCCCAGATATTTGACTGTATTGGAATAAGGGATCTCCACCCCCCAAAGCTGTAACGGCTTTGTTGGTTGGAGTTTGTATTTCCGGGTGAAGATTACTGCTGCTGTCTTTTCTGGGTTTACCATCAAGCCAACAGCAGCGCACCAGTCCTCTACGATTTTCAGGGCATTCATAATGATGTCCCTGAGTGTTGGTAGGAAGTTTCCTCTGGCTATTATGGCTATGTCATCTGCATAGCCGAATACCGAGAGTCCTGCTTCTGTGAGTTTTGCCAGTAGTTCATCCACCACTAAGCACCACAACAGAGGTGAGAGTACTCCCCCCTGCGGGCACCCGCCGGTTGGACGTCCTGTTACCTGGTCGGTTCCCATGCTTGTTGACAGTTTCCTGCCTCTAAGCATGGCCTGCGTCCAGTCAGTGAGGGTTTCGGGTATCCCTCTGCTGACCATTGCTTTTTTTATGGCTACATTAGAGGTGCTATCAAAAGCCCCTGCAATGTCCATAAAGACTCCTATTGCATATCCTTTAGACTCTAGTTGCGCCTCTACCTTTCCCACCAAGTGGTGTAAGGCGGTCTCCGTGGACCTCCCTGCTCTGTACGCGTACTGAGAGGGGGCCAGGGGGCGCGCTGCTAGAGTCCTATGCTTGATATACGTATCCACCAGTCTTTCCAGAGTCTTCAAGATGAAGGAGGAAAGACTGATGGGACGGAAGTCTTTGGCCAGTAGATGACCGTTTCTTCCAGGCTTTGGTATGAAAGTAATTCTACTTTCACTCCACGCTCTGGGGACGTGTCTGTGGGCTATGCTAGCCCTCAGTATTCTTGAGTGTACTTGAGCTAAAAAAATTGACATTTTTTAACGAATGCCCTTTGTTTCTAAATCTATACTACGCTTCGTAATATCCAATCACATTTTGAGTCCAAAATTTTGGCCCTATTGTGGGTTGTTAAAATTCGTACGTTTAAAAATGACGATTACGTCACGAGCCAGCCTGTTGCAACGTTGCCGGGTTTTAATTGAAATCTTTTATAATAGGATTATATTCAATTTTACGTATGTTTACTTTTAATCACAATTAGTAGAATTAAACATGAAAAAGTTCATCGGGAGGTGATACGAACTCGCGAGTATTAATTTAACTGAATTTTATGATACACACGCACAAAAATTATACCAAAAGTTCACAAAAACAACATAGAAGAACGAGGGAGAAACTCATAAACGTACAGAAACCGCATGAAAAACTATTTAGAATATACAAAAAACACAAAAACTACTCATAAAATAAAAAAAAAAAATCAGGAGAAAGGCAAATATCGCTGAGAATTATTTTTAGAATGCTCCAGAGTCATTTATAATGCCCCATAATCATTTAGAACTGTCTAGAATCATTTACAACGCATTAGAACCATTTAGAACTGTCTATAATTATTTAAAACGCTTCAGAATCATTTAGAACTGTCTAGAATCATTCACAATGCTCCAGAACCATATAGAACTGTCTAGAATCAATTAGAATGCTCCATATTCATTTACAGCGCTTCAGAACCAATTTGAACAGTCTATAATTATTTAAAACGCTCCAGAATCATTTAGAACTACCCAGAATCATTAAGAACTGTCTCCATCATTTGTAATTGTAGTCAAAACGTGTCGACTACAAATAGCGGAATTTTGACACTAACAATATGGCAACAACGCATCGGCATGTCAACCGCGCTAAGTAAAATTCCCCTAGTCAAATGGCAGAATTAACATTGACCCTATGGGAAATTTTGAACTGCGTGGAAATTACAAAAAATGACGTTATTTTCATTTTAAAACGTACAAACTTTGACAACTTCTGAAGTTATCCAGATAATATCCTAATCGCCCCGTATATTATTGAATTTTATACGTTTGGTTTTTTTTTTAGATCAGGACGTACCGTCGTTTGAAAGAAGACGCGGCAAAGAGATCGGCCAGATACATGCAGGAATTGGATTCGGTAAACAGGGAACAGAAGGCAGATCAGGATCGCTCTGACAACGTGTGTCGAATGAGAACGGACGCGGAGAATCAGCAAAGGCAAAAGATCAACGAGAAGGAGGAGCTGCAAAAGAGATTGGAGAAATTGACGGAGCACATAAGGTACGGGGAGGGATTATTCTCGTTTCGGAATTCGACATTCCATTGATTCCAAAGACATTGCAACTAATTGTAAGAGACCAAATGTTTCATTGATAAATCTCATATAATTGCGGACTGTTATTACTTTAAAATTTCTAATGAGCGGGAGAGAGAAAGACATATCAGTTAGGACCGGCTGTATGAATGTAATGATTTGCCACATAAAAATGTAAACAATTTGGTCTTTTAGTTCTAATGTCTGATTAAATCGAATTAATTCGAAATCGGGTTACAGGGTGAGCCAGCAGACGTTGCAAGAACAGAAGAAACTGAAGCAGGATTTGGAATCGGACGTGGGTTTTTCGAAAGGGAAAATGCACGAGATCCAGAAGGAATTGGAGGACGTCGTGAGGCAATTGGGAGACGCCAGGACCGATAAACACGAGGACGCCAGACGAAAGAAGAAACAGGAAATCGTCGAAAGATTTAAGAGCAATTATCCGGGAGTGGTGAGTAAAATTTCTCGACTTTGAGGGATATACAGGGTGTCCTAGGCCAACAAACACTACTGTCGTCATAATTGCCAAGCATTGTGGCCAATTTTTAAAAATATAAATACACAAAATAGATTAAGCTTAACACGTGCAGAATTTGATTTAATATTAACAAAAGGGATTATAGAAAATGTTAAAAAGCAGAATTAAATCATCAAAAAAATTTATATTGTCAAAATTCAACGTTTGTATATTAAATTATTATTATTTTATTATAGTAGGTTGGTAGGCACTGACTGTCAAGTTGCATCATCCGATCGGTACTTTTAATTTTCAATTTTTATTGAACGTAAAGGAGGTACCCCTAATTTTCAATTTGTTCTTGTCATTTTGCCATTTGACAATTTCAGAAAATTCTTAGATTTTGTAAGCTCTATAAAAGTTCGGCAACACTGCCTACTTGTGACGTAGTAAATCATAGGTGACGTGCATTGATATTTGTTTTGTACCAACTGTATGGTTGTTTAACCCAACTTGGGCTTGATCCCCTACACTTAAAATTCAATTGATGATTTTTGAAATCAAATTAACTATTCTGAAATACAGCAGATACTTTCTGAAATATAAGTGACTATTCTTAAATTCAATTTACGTTTTCTGAAATACAACTGGAAAAGGTATAGTGGGAAAGAAATATGCGACTATGAATAGGAAATGTTAGTGGCTTGTTAGTATAATGTTAATGTCCACTAACTAGTGGTGTTTTAACATCACTTTAAGGAGACGACTATAAATAAGGCTGTAAATATTTTTAGTAAAATATTGTGATTGTTTTCAGTACGATCGAATGATCAACATGTGTCATCCGATACACAAGCGTTACAACGTTGCCATCACTAAAACGCTAGGAAAATACATGGACGCCATTGTTGTGGATACCGAACATACGGGCAGGCAATGCATTAAATATCTCAAAGAGCAAATGCTCGAACCCGAAACCTTCCTGCCGTTGGATTATCTTCAAACCAAGCCTATCAAAGAGATGCTGAGGAGTATCACCGAACCGAAAGGTAACGTAATATAAGACGAGATTAATCGAGATGATGCAGGGTGTCCCCGATAAGAGCAGAGGCGCGGAGGGGAGCCCAAAATATTGTTGTTTAAACCCACTTAATTTTGTACAAAGTTACATTCCTGAGAAGTTGTAGGCCTTTAGAGTGGAGTTACAAATTTAATATCTCAATAAAACTCAAACTTAATACAACTAATTTGATATACGTTTTGTTGCGAGTGTACTAAGAGCATTATTTTTGATAGTTAGAAAAGATCAATTGATGTATTTTTAAAAACGCTAAATAATAAATAAAGTCATCTTCACGATCAATGTTACTTAAAATCGTCGATAATTACAACGTTGGCTGTATTAAGTTAAATTTCGGTTAAACAAAGTATTTTTGGCTCCCCTACATATCCCTGCTCTGTGTCAGTTCTTATGCAGGACACCCTGTACAGGGTGTTAATTAATTACTTACTTTAGTACTCCAATTGAAAAGGAAAAGAATCCGAAGATTTGGTACATGTGAAATATTTAAATTGAGAAAAGAACAAGAGACATTTCACAATTTAGTGCACGAGATGCGATTAAAAGATCCTCTAGCAATGTTCAGAACACATAATTCACTGCGAAGATCACAAAATCTTAAGATCAACTCAATTTTCCCGCTCCCTAGATTTAAAATTTTGCAATTCGCAAAAATCTTGAACACAAAAATAAGACATTTGACAACTTCAAAATCAACCAATAGGATCATTATTCGCAATCCGCGAGCATATAAACTAAGCTTTATACCTGAATTATTGACATTAATACGGCCTTTTACTGACTAACCTAGTCGTACAATATATTTTATTTTTATTATTTAAGGCGTGAAATTGATCTACGACGTGTTGCAATTCGAACCGGCCGCCATAGCAAAAGCGGTGATGTTTGCTACGAACAATGCATTGGTATGCGAAACGCCCGAAGACGCGATGAAAGTGGCATACGAATTGAGAGGGAGACTCGACGCTGTCGCTTTGGACGGTACTTACTATCAGAAATCCGGTATTATATCTGGCGGTAGCTTGGATTTGGCCAGGAAGGCCAAGAGATGGGACGAGAAGCACATGGCCCAGTTGAAAGCCCAGAAGGTAATCGATTGATTTAACTAGAAAATGACATAAAATCTGTTGATTAACCCCCTGTATTTAGAAGTTTTTTTATAACCAAATGGTTTTGTAATCAACGATTATACCTTGCTCCATTTCCGATTGCTACATGGTCATTTCTATGAGTGGAACAAATAAAGATTATTAAAATGACAGTTGTCAGAGTGAAAAGTTGCAATTACACAACTGTCACTCTTTCCTTTTCCTTTATAAGTGTTTAATGGAAGTTGTCTTTATCGCACCCATGGCCTGTATAACCTATGTTGCGATCAAAAATGGAGCGACCTGTATATTCCCGAAATTTAAAAGTGGCAACGTTGCTTACAAGCAAGATAAAAATGAGGTTAGTTTTTTGTCATTCTTCTTCTTCCAAATAAGGCTTCGGCTACAATATTCAAAGCTTTCTAAGTTGATTTAGACAATTCGAAATGATTCTGGAGTTGTTCTAAATGTTTTTGAAGCGTTCTAAATTATTATATGATTCTGGAGGGCTGTATATGATTCTAGACAGTTCTGAATGATTCTGGGGCGTTCTAAATTGTTCTAGACAGTTCCAAATGATTCTGGAGTTGTTTTAAATGGTTCTAGACAGTTCTAAATGATTCTGGAGCATTCTATACGAGTCTGGAGAGTTCTAAATGGTTCTGGAGCGTTCTAAATTGTTTTAAACCATTTTAAGTGATTTTAAATGGTTCTGAAGGATTTTAAATGGTTTTAGACAGTTCTAAATGATTCTGGATAGTTCTAAATTGTTCTAGGCAGTTCTAGATGATTCTGTAGCGTTGTAAATGACAGAAAAATGACAAAAACTAACCCCACTTCCATCTTGTTTAAAACTTTATGATGACTAACTTACTTTCCGTAATATAACGGAAACTCAAAAAACTCACACTTCCCATTTTTCTTAGATATTTCGCAGTTTCCCCGGGTAAACCAAACTTTACTCATAACATGTTACATATTACATTGGCCAGTACTTAGTAGGTATTCAGACTAATCGAGCGAAATTTTTTACGCAGGAAAAATTAACTGACGAGCTGAGAGAATCGCAGAAGAAGGCCCGTCAAGAATCCGAATTGAACACGGTCGAATCGCAAATAAAAGGCACGGAAACGCGTCTGAGAATGGCCAAAACCGACATGGACAGTACCGTAAGTATTCATTACAGGGTGGCACATTATTATCGAAAGGCTCAATGTACAGGGTGTCGAAATAGGTAGTGCTATAAAGCTCATTTACTCAGTTTTTATCGTAGATATTATACTAAATGATGATAAATAGGAAAATTGTTAAGCACCTTGAGGTGCGTAATTTAAAATTATTTCGAAATATACAGGGTGATCTATAAAATGAAGCCGAACCAAATACAGTTTGTGAATATTTGGATGATTTTAAGAATGAAAGTTTAAATCAATACAGGGTGTCACTTATATGATGACTTTATTTTCAGGGAGTGATTCCTTGTCATATTTTATGAAGAAAAGTTCATATAAACGTGTGTCCTAATTTGCTCACCCACTCACCCTACTTTCGGATGTACACGATGTTTAGGAACACCCTGTATATTGATATAAACTTTCCTTCTTAAAATCATCGAAATATTCACATCCTAATGTATCGGCACTCAATTAATTAACACCCTGTATTGTACACCCTATCCATTGTAAGCATTTAATTTGTCATACTGTATTAAGCTTTTCCTTTACTAACGTTCCTCTCTGTATATGTCTAATCTACATTACAAATTTTATAGACCAAACAATTGGACATGCTAGAAAGGCAACTGACCCAATTGGACGAAGAAATGAGCAAATACAGTCCGCAAATCGAAGCGATCGAGAGCAGCATGCAATCGCGCGAAGCCATTATCGGAGAAATCAAATTGAAAATGAACAGTTTGGAAGACGTGATTTTCTCGGATTTCTGCAAGGAGATCGGCGTGAAGAATATCAGACAGTACGAGGACAGGGACCTGAGGGAGCAGGAGGAGCGCAAGAAGAAACGCTTCGAATTCGAGAAGCAAATCAACAAGATCACCAGCAATTTGGATTTCGAACGTAGCAGAGATACGCAAAGTAAATAAATTAATTATAGGATAAATTTTCTCTCTTATACAGGGTGTTCCTAAACATCGTGTACATCCGAAAGTGGGGTGATTCCTTGGCTTATTTTAAGACTAAAAATTCATATAAACGTGGGTCCGCAAACGCTTCGTTAACGATCTACAGGGTGTTGAAAATTCAAGATTTTTTTTTGTTCTTTGTTACTCTTTTGCGCACGCCGTTTTACTACCAACATTTTAACGTTAAAATGTACATTATTAGAATTTTTAGGGGTTTTAATTATTTTTTCTTTGTTAAAATTAAGTTTACTCAACTTTTTCAACAACAAGCAGTGATGTTAAAATTACTTTATAATATGTAATCAATTACAATTACAATTACTTTGCTTTGGTGTCAGATTTAAATAATTCTTTAGGGATTTGCAATCGGAATTAAACTTTCCGCGTATTGAAAATATTAAATAAGTACTTTTGTGTTCAATGTAATTGAAATGTAATTGTAACGAAAGGAGTAATTGAATTACAAATGAATTACAATTGAGTATCTTGTAATTAATTACCGCCTCAATTACAATAAAAGTAATTCAATTACTTTTTCAATTACTTGTAATTAATTACTTAACAACACTGATCACACGCATAATGTTTGTAGGCAACGTGAGCCGTTGGGAGCGCACCGTCAACGACGACGAAGAAAAGCTGGAAACGTGCAAGAAACAGGAGGCGAAGCAACGCGAAGAAATCGACAAGGACCTGCAGCAGATCGAGCACCTGAAATCGCTGCGTTTGGGCAAGAAGCAGGAGGTCGAAGCGGCCGAAGAGGAGCTGAGCAAAGCCAGGCGCGAAGTGGGCGTCGTCGCCAAAGACATGCAGGCCGCCCAAAAGGCCGTCGTATCGTTGGAGGGGAAGATCGAATTGAAGAAGAGCGAACGGCACGCCATTCTCATGCGATGCAAGGTGGGTGGTCCGGCCGAGCGGAATAATTATGCTCGGGATGATGATGAGTACACTATTTGTGTGAAAATATCCGCGTTATTTTGCCGAGATTGCAAAATTTTAATTCACATGTCAATTTTTTTTTATTCCCATGTGAATAAAAGTCGAGAATTGAGGTCTAAGGGCTCAATTCTCGACTTCACGTGAAATAATTCCACTTAAGGACATTCGCGCTCGCTAGGCAATGACGTCACAAGCCAACCTGTTGCAACGTTGCCGGGTTGAAATGAAAATCTTGATTTGACAGATGTATTTAATTTAAGGTTATGTTAACTTTCATTAATTAAAAAATAAAAAGAAGAAATGCATTAGGCTGTAATCCAATTGACAGGAGAGGTGTTTATTTGCAACGCTATATACATTTAAAAAACTATTCGTAAGTTTAACTTAACCTATAAATTTCAATGTGCTGAACTATCGAAAATATAGATCTGTATTTATTGAAAATTGGTAATAACGATTGTAAACTATAGTACTTTCGTCTCATGTGGAATTAATCGGGAAAAAAGGGCCTCCATCGTCTCGTTCCCTCTCAAAATAGGTCGAAAAAAACTGAAAATCTCTGGAGAAACTGTCGATAAATTTACATAAACCGCACGAAAAACTATCTAGAACGAACGAAAAACACAAAACCTACTCGTAAACTTGAAAAAATACAGGAAAAAATGACGTCATTGCCTAGCGAGCGCGAATGTCCTTTACTTTTATTCACGTGCTTGTCTGAAACAGTATTCTTGCTTATATTGGAATATAAACTGCTCCACAAAAGTTAAGGAAGTTCGCAAATTTAGCGATTATTTTAAAAGTTACAGACTTTTTGATCACCAAATTTTGAACTTTGCGAAATTAAATGTTTTCTCTCATATCTGAGTGGATTTTTTGCCCCTACACCTACAACTCATACTAAATTTGGCGATCAAAAAACCTGCAACTTTTAAATTAATCTCAATATTTGTAAACTTCCTTAACTTTTGTGGAGCAGCAAAATTGTAACTGTTTAATGAAATTATTTTGTTCCTGTAATTTAAGGATGATTTATTTATTTATTATATCTTATAGATGGGTGACGTATCGATACCGATGCTCATCGGGAATATGGAAGATATCGCAGCCGATGAAACGACCCAAACTACATCGAGCGATGTCAGTTCTCTTACGGCACAATACGAAAAAGAAGCCAGGCAAGTTTTACAAAATGAAACATCAATGTTATTAATGGCTACGTGTCCCTGAACGTAAAGGCCAAACGCACCTTACACCAGACAACATAACCTATATGGTGCATTTCAGTTTGCAATATGGTCATTTCTATGAGTTGAACAAAGATAGGTCATTAAAATGACAGTTGTTAGAGTGAGAAAGTTGCAATGATACATAATCAATCTTTCTTTTTCCTTTGTTATTATCGAATGGAAGTTGTCTTTATCGCACCCATAGCCTATACCGTATGGTCCATTTCAATTTGCAATTTGGCCATTTCTACGAGTTGAACAAACAACAATTTTTAAAACGACAGTTGTTAGAGTGGAAAGTTGCAATGATACAACATCACTAATTATTTTTTTAAGATAAGATGCTGCACACTCTTACGGGTTCAAACTACAACATTACTGTAATTTGTAACATTTGTTGTAGTAATTTGTTTCGTTAATGTAATCTCTCTAATCTCTTCTACTCTCTTCTACTCTACTTTGCTCTCCACTACACTACTCTAAACTACTCTCTTCTACTACACGTTGCTCTACATTAAGTACTCTAATCTCTTCTTCTTTACATTGCTATATTCTACTCTACTTGACTCTACTCTTATCTCTTCTCTACATTGTTCTACACTACTCTAATCTCTAGTACATAATTTGTTTAGTTAATTAATACAATTAACGAATCATTTTATTTATAGAATCCAAATCGACTACGAAAATCTCAAAGAAGACCTGAAAGATTTGGACGAAAAGGACGAAATTAAAAAGAAAGCCGACAAATTGATTAAGCAAATCAACAGTCTAAAAGACATGTTGGGAAAAATCCAAATGCCCAACATGAAAGCAATAGAAAAATTACAACTGGCCTGCGGTAAATTGCAATCGACCAACGAGGAATTCGAGAATCTGCGGAGACAGAACAAAAAGGCCAAAACAGCCTTCGAACGGGTCAAACAGCAGAGATACGACAAGTTCACGAGGTGTTTCGATCACGTTTCGAACGAAATCGACGGGATTTACAAAGCTTTGGCGCAGAATCAATCCGCCCAGGCTTTTTTGGGTAAGCTAAATCATTCTAAACTATTCCAAATTCGTTATGAATTTGGTTATTTACTATTCCGAATCGTTATGAGCCGTTTTGAACTGTTGTAAATTGTAGTTTGTTTATTTTCGAACTATGTTCGGGGCAATCGAGTTATGAATTGTTCCAAATAAGTTCTGAAACATCTTTAATTACCAAAATCTTTAGGCAAATCGTTATGAACTGTTATCCTAAATTATCCTAAAGTGATCCAAATTAAGTTCTGGAACGTTCATCGTTACCAATATCATTAATCAAATCATTTTAAACAGTTTTGAACTATTTTGAATCGTCCTAAACTATTCCAAATAGGTTCTGGAACGTTCTTAGTTGCCAAAATCATTAAACAAATCGTTCTAAACAGTTCTGAACTGTTTTGAATCGTCCTAAACTGTTCTGATCTGTTCTGAATCGTCCTAAACTGTTCAAAATACGTTGAAACCTTCTTATTTACCAAAATAATTAAACAAATCGTTCTAAACAGTTCTGAACTCTTCTAAATCGTCCTAAATTGTTCTCATTACCTTATGAAACATTCTTAGTTGCTAAATTCGTTCTGAACTGTTTTGACTCGACCTAAACTGTTTTAAATAACTTGTGAAACATTCTTAATTAACAAACTCGTTCTAAATCGTCCGGAATGCGTTCGAAACCGCACCAATTCACCTTTTCCACGAACGCACATCTTTACTATATTTCTCATCATTTTTTTTTTCTTCCTTCTAGGCGCCGAAAACCCGGAGGATCCCTATTTGGACGGCATCAATTACAATTGCGTGGCGCCCGGTAAACGTTTCCAACCTATGTCGAATCTATCGGGAGGCGAAAAAACCGTGGCGGCCTTGGCCCTTTTGTTCGCCATCCACAGCTATCAACCGTCGCCGTTCTTCGTATTGGACGAAGTCGACGCCGCCTTGGACAATACCAACATCAGTAAAGTGGCTAAATACATCAAGGAAAAGACCGAATCGCTGCAGACGATCGTCATATCGTTGAAAGAAGAGTTTTTCTCGCACGCCGACGCGCTCATCGGGATTTGTCCGGAAATCGATGTGAGTTTTCTATACAGGGTGTTCCTAAAACATCGTGTACATCCGAAAGGGGGTGATTCCTTGTTTTTTTATGACTAAAAGTTCATATAAACCTAGATCCGCAAACGCTTCGTTACTCTCTAAGGGAGTTTCTGTACGGGTCCTAAGTAAGAGAAAACGAATATGGGAGTAAAAAATGTGTGTTGAATGGTAGAAATTCAAAAGTAGTTTTCAAAAATACTTCAATATACAGGGTGTTCTATTTGAAATAACAAAGTTGATGCTTACTTTCGGTACAACCGGAACTGGTACGACTGTCCAAATTATTTTTAAGATTTTTAAGAGATTTTATTAAAATCGGATAAGTAGTTTCCAATATACAGTTTAAGCTCGTCGTGACACAACCTGTATACAGGGTGTTTCTAAAAGGTTAGGACATGGCTTAACTGCAGAGTTTTGTGACGAAAATATACCCTGAAGTGTCGCCCTTAAAATGGTTCCAAGAATCACTTCCGTAAATATTAGCATGCCATTATGGAACACCCTGTATAAATTTGTGTTCTGATGGTGTAAAATTTTTGTTTTCCCATTTATTTCGAAATTATTTAACGTTTCTGTTTTGTATTTTTTTTAGGCCACAGATTGCTTGAACAGTCAAATAATAACGTGCGATTTAACGAAATGCGACCAATTTTGACCCGAGAAAACCAAGAAAAAGAGGTAATATTTACTTTGATGTCTATTTTATTCCACACATTCGTTGTTGTATTTAGTTTTATATGTTTAGTTTAAGTTACGTTTAATTAATTTACAAACTTTTGAGATGTGGTGTATTATTTTATAATTACTGGATTTTAATATTCTTCAATTTGGATTTTTCATTTTTGTTACATTTAATGATTCGTTTATCGTTCAAAAATTCAATAAGTATTAATTAACAATAAAACATTTCAGGGTGTCCTAATGAAAAGCAGCCCCTCTAATAAGTTAATAATTTTTTATACGCCTAATCACAAAAACATGCGGTTTTTTAAAATATGTTTTATTTTATTATAAGTTTGTTACAGTGATTCAGAAATTTATGCATTACAAATACAGGGTGTTTTATCAAAATCTCTTCTATTAAATTTACTGTAACCAATTTTTTTTAAATGGAACACCCCGGATCTACAGAAGTGTTTTGAAAGATACTCTTCTACTTTTCAAAAATGTATCATTTGTACTTGTTATTCTAGAGAAGAAGTCCTTTTTCATAAAATTTGGTTATTGTGAATTTAAAAAGGAGTTTTTTTTTATAAAACACCCTGTACAGGCGATACAAAATTTTTGTTTCACTGTAGCAAAAAGCTATAGCAAAATAAAATTTATCTACGAAAACCGCATGTTTTTATGATCAGGCGTTTAAAAATTATTAATTTACTAAAGGGGGCTACTTTTCATTGGGACACCCTGTATTAATAGTCCAGTTTTAAAAATTTTTCGACGATTGACTCCTTTAACCCGATTTTTTTAAATAAATTGTAAAATTCATTAAATTCGAGTTTTTATACAAGCCAATTTAATAAAAATCCACAGTTGAATTTTGAATTTGATTATATTTTCACATAAAAATCAGTATATGCATAAATAGAAAAAAAAGTAATATTTTAATTGGAACCTTCCAAATAAAAAAAAATGAAATAAATACTCAATATTGATCAAGCGCGTTACAAAATTCCTGAGCCTTAATAAGAGCCACCTTCTGGATGTCGACGATTTCACTCAACAAATTCCTCCACTTCTTGGCGTAATGCACCTTATCGTACCCATTAACATCGGCAGAATTGTACAAATCGCACGCGGTATCGTGGAAATCCACGCAACTCTGAATCACCGACCGTTGATTCTCCCTCAATTCCCATTCCAACGACGAAAGGTGCATCCGTCGTTCCTCCTCCTTCATCTCGTAGTCCTCCGCGTCTCCTTCGTTCTCGTTACCCTCTTCGTTGGCCTCCTCGTAGTCCTCGTCCTCTTGTATCGTCGACGGGCCGTCGTCGATCCCGTGATCCACCGCAATCAATTCTTTCACCTACAATTTAAATAGCCGAATAACTTCATAATACAAGCCTTGCTTTGTGGCTGAACGTCTCAAAGTGAAAGTGATGTTGAATGGACGATTTTCGATCGAGTTTCGCTTTTTGAGGAATTTATGTCCATAAATGTTTAGAAAATAGCAAGAGGAGAAGGGATTAATATGTCAACAAATATATTTTGAATCAAAACAAAATCTGCGCTGGCCAAAACTTGTATAAGTCGAGGCCATATTGTTATTGAAGTCAAGAATAATTTTTAGTGTCAACTGTCAATATAATTCGAATTTTGAGGTTACGTTTGCATTCTTCGAAATAATTTCTATTATTAATTGTAATAAATGTAGAAAACTCACCCGATCGGCGTATCTTAAAGTATTCAACGTGTGATCGACCGAAAAATTTCCGGGCGATATCAGAGCGATCATGCAAGTCCTGGAATTTTCGCCGATGAAGGAATCCCTCAATATTTGCGTCAGTTTGCTGCCCCTGAAAGGTAAATGGGCGTTCTTTCTGCCCAACGCCCTTATGCACTCCTTCAAAGCCAACAGACTTCGATTGATATCGGCCCCTGAAACGTTTAATTTAATTTACGCTTCTATAAGGTGTAACAAAATTATAGGCCATAAATTAAACATATTCTGGGGCCAAAAATAGTACTAAAAAGTACTAAGAGGCAAAAAAGTTTCCTAAATAATGTGTTAAACTAATGGCGTGACAAAAATAATTTAATTGTAACGGAAACAAAAATTTGGAGGGGTTAAAGGGATCAAAGCCCATAAAAATTTTATGGGGTGCACAGATTCGTAATTTTTTGTAGAAAGTTGCTCTTGCAATGGGAGAACCACCCATCCATTTTCATGAAAAAATACTAAACAGTTCTTGAGAAACTGGAAAAAATCGATTTTTAATTTGTAACTTCCAAGGACTGTAACTTTTTTTTGGTGCACATTTGTACTAAGGTAAGTTAGGTTCAATCGAGCTATTTTTGGCCCCAGAATATGTGGTTTAATTTATGGCCTATAATTTTGTTACACCCTGTAGATCCGAACAAACGTACCTTCGATTTGTGTTTGCCGATTGGATTTGTTGTTATCGGCGCCCCGTTCGTTGCCCGCCAAATCGATCAGCGAGAATTTCCCGTAAATGTGCTTCGAACCCGCTTTCCGCAGGGCTATCTGGAACACGGCGTGCGATCTGGAAGAATTGGAATTCGCAGACGTTTGACCCGACGTCCTTTCAGTACTTCCTCTTTGTATCAGATCCATGATATGCTCCACCTGATACGCAAAATTCATAAAAGTACATAAAATTACCAGCTTTTTAGATATATTTACGGTTAAGACGACTTTTTCGGTTAACCCGACGACTTGGACCTGCTGTTTGCCGTCCTCCAGGACGCGCAATCGCTCCTTCCTGGCCAGCAAATCGAACACCAGCTTGCCGTAGATCTCGAAGAAGCTCACCGATATCATAAACTTCATGCGAGAGTACTTGGGATGCGTCAGGAACCTGAACACGTCCTGCGCCACCAGGCCGTAAATGCCGCTCTTGAAGTTCTGCGATTTACCTGCATCGTACGATTCGATTTAATCCAGAGATGGCTTAAGAAACGAGCAGAAACGAGATGGTTTTAGAAGGCACAGCACAGGACAGTATGGACAAATTTAAAAGAGGCAAAAGAAACTCTTGCAGTTGAGCGATGGTGATACTATTTAGAGGACATCAAGACGCTACGTAAGGCAACCTCTGCTTAAAATTTCACGTCTCTAACTTTGCCATAGCCAATTTTATAGGGCTCCAAAAAAGGGACACTGTAACGACACAAGTTTCGTTTTTAATAAATCGCTGTATTCAATGGGGTGTTTGAAGCCTTGCACTAGAGCAGTAATGATGCTACCGAGAGGACGTCAAGATGAAACATGAGGCTATTCATATTTAAAATTTCAGGCCTCCAGCTTGGCTATAAACGATTTTATAGAGCTCCAAAAAAGGGATACTGAGAAAAATTGTGTTTTTAAACATAGCCTCATTCAAATGGGTGTTTCTGCCATTGGAATCGAGTGGGAATGAAACTAGCTAGAGGATATCAAAATCAAACATGAGACGATTCCTATTTAAAATTTCAGGCCTTTAGCTTGGCTATAGACGATTTTATAGTGCTCCAAAAAGGGACATTGAGAAAAATTTTGTTTTTAAACATAGCCTCATTCAAATGGGTGTCTCCCATTGGACTTGAGTGGGAATTAAAGTACCTAGAGGATATCAAGATCAAACATGAGATGATTCCTATTTAAAATTTCCGGCATCTATCTTGGCTGTAGACGATTTTATAGGGCTCCAAAAAAGGACACGGTTACGTTCAGTAGTGGATAAGAAGCACTTGAGAAAGAACAAGTAAACAATAGTTATAAACAGTGAAATTGGACCAGTACCTTTGAATTCCCCGCCCATTGTGTGGGTTTTTCCGGAACCGGTTTGGCCGTAGGCGAAGCAAGTGGCCATGCCGCCTTCGAAGATGGTCTTCACCAGAGGCCTGGCGGTGAATTTGTACACCAATTCGTTGGTGCAAGTGTCGTCGAAGACGTAGTCGAATCGAAACAGCTGGTTCTCCAGGTACTTGGTCAGATCGACCTTATGCTTGGGTTCGTGTACGATCACTTGGTTCCGCTTCGCTATCGATATCACGTCCACCTCTTTCCTGTTGAACTCTCTGTCGTTTAGAGGTCGCTTTCGTACGCATACCTAAGGGGAATTTGGAGCTCTGTTAGTTGTTTAAAGGCTGCTTGGGGGGTGTTACGTACTGTTATCTGGTTTTCTACGATGGGATCGGTTTCTTTGAGCGGTTTGAATTCGATGCCGCTCCTGTATTCGTTGATCATTTGCCTGAATTCGTAATGGGGATCGTGCTGTTCCATGTGATGGATTTGGTCCCTTAGGGCTTTTTCGTCGGCTTGTCTTTGTCGACGTTCGTCTCTCCTTTGGGCTATCATGTCTACCTAGGTTGAGAAAAGGTTTCGATTATTCGTATGAGCAAAATCTCGGTTCATTTCGGTTTGCAATATGGTCATTTCTGCGAGATGAACAAAGAAAGATTACTAAAATGACAGTTGTCAGAGTGAAATGTTGCAATGACATAATATCACTCTTTCATTTTCCTTTATATGACATTAATGAAAGTTGTCTTTATCGCACCCATCTTCATCGCACTTGCAAAGATGGAAGAGCATTTTATTGGGAGATTCTCTGAGTTTTGAAGGGTTTATCTGGAGTAGTATTGAAGAAGATAATATTAGTAGCTTTAAATTTTTAGTCCAAATGGATCATTTTTGTACATTGACTCTTTCGATGAGATATTTAAACTCTCGCAGTTGAGCGAGGATGATGTTATTTAGAGGACATCAAGACACTACATAAGGCAACCTCTGCTTAGAATTTCACGTCTTTAACTTTGCCATAGCCAATTTTATAGGGCTCCAAAAAGGGACGCTATTACGATTTTATAGGATCCAAAAAGGGACATTGAGAAAAATTTTGTTTTTAAACATAGTCTCATTCAAATGGGTGTCTCCCATTGGACTTGAGTGGGAATAAAACTACCTAGAGGATATCAAGAACAAACATGAGATGATTCCTATTTAAAATTTCAGGCCTCTAGCTTGGCTATAGACAATTTTATGGGGTTCCAAGGAGATTTAGAAGAGTTCTGTTTTTGTACATCGCTCCCATTCAAAGGGATATTTCGACCTCTTGGAGTTAATTGGTGAATATGCTATTTAGAGGGCACTAAGACAAAATATGAGGTTATTTCTGTTTGAAATGTAAGATCTCTGGCTTGGCTGTAGCCAATTTTATAGGTCTCCAAAAAAAGGGAGACTGAGAAAAGTTTCGTTTCCATACATCACCTCATTCAAATGGGTGTTTAGACCTCTTGGAGTTATGTAGAAATGCTGCTATTTCAAGGGCGTTGAGAAAAAATATAAAGCTATTCCTGTTTAAAATTTAACGTCTCTAGCTTGGCTATAGCCTATTTTATAAAGCTCCAAAAAAGCGAGTCTATAAATTTCCACACATAGTGTATACAGCTTACGATGAGAGAGCTAATTGAACTTTTGCTATGTAAGGAATAAAGAGAGCATACGAAATTGTCACGCCCGCTATCCTCTAGAGGATGAAGCGAATTCTGTTTCTTACTTTCTTATTATATTGATTGAGAATCTCTTTCTAAAGATTGCAGCGATCGCAAGTTGCCTCTCTGTAAGTATGTTACCAGCAATACAAGAAATCCAACATTCGACAGAATGCCTAAAGTGCCTAGAAAATGTAAATAGATCCAAAAACTAACATACCCTCTTATCCGGAACTTCAAAATCTATCCTGTGATGTAGATAGAAGGTTATACTGTAGACTAGGTAAAGATAGAATGGAGTGAATGGTAGGATGTTACAATTCGTTACCTTATTACCATAGGTGAACAAAGAAATTAATTTATATAACTCCGGGATGGATTTAAAAAGGGAATTTACCGGAAAAATAATACAGCAGGAATTAAAATCTTGTACCTTTTTTGCGGCGTTCGATTTGTAGTCGAAGACATCGTTCTTGAGTTTCTGGGTTTTCCTCGAGTTGGGCGATTTAGGAGGACTCACAGGCGCCGGTGACATGGAATCTACAATTCACAACCACCATTAAAAACAGCCCCAAAACATTTTTTCAGCACCACCTAAGTACGCTCTAAATATTAGCAAACAAGGGTGCTAAATATGAGCAAAGGATCAATAAATAAGGCGGCTAAATAGGAGCAAATAAAAGGTTCAAAAATAAGGTTTGCTGTAGCTTTTGCAGGGCGGATACAAAATTATAACGGCCTTACTTTGAATGTAATCGGTATCGTCGAGATTGTAGTAGTCTCGCTCCCTGTCGTTATCCTTGAAATCGTCGTAAATGTCGCAGGACTGGCCCCTGTTCGGGTCCTCGCATTCCCTCTCTTCGACCAGATACGGGAACATTTTGCCGCCTGTCAAAATTATCCCGTCAATTTATTCGATCCGATTTTTTCGAAATGTCGATATCGAGAAGAATCTATTGGATTTCGCGCGTCCGCATTTCGCCGAAATCTCTCTCTTTCTTTATTACGAATCTATTTACAATTATTATATCGCACAAAATCGGTCGCAATAAAAATAATATTGCACCGTGCAGAACTGAAAACTGTCGATTTTTCTTGTCAAATAATTAACCTTACCTGGATGGGTCGATGTCAGGCGGAAAAACGCGGGGATGCGGAAAAACATGGTGAAAATCAACGCGAAAAGTTTATCGATGATTTCTAGCAGCATCTTACGCGATGGTCTCGAGAGCAATGAGAGAATTATTGCGAAATTAATTGCGCGTTTTGCGAGATTTACATAAAAGGATCGAGCGATCCGGTGGGCGGAAAACTCCTTAAAATTATTTAATACATAAAATATTACACGGCGAAACGAAGCGCGCGATTCGGGGGGGCTTTTTATTTATTTAAAATAATTATTATACTCACCCCTGCTGTCGTGCAGCAGTAAATATTTTTGCAAAAACGACATTATTTATGGTATTAAAAACGTAAGGCACTTGTACTTTTATATGCTAGACGATTTATTGACCAAACAAGGGTGGTTTTTTTCGCACCCGCCTATTTAATGGCCTTTTCGAAGTTTCTCATTGTTGCATCAACCCTTTCGGGATTCGTTAAATAAAATCGATTTACCGACTTCGTGCTACCTTATTTTTAAACCTTTTGTTGCCGATTAATCTCTTTGTAGTTTCAGTATTTCGCATTACCCTGTATATATTCGCTGAATAATCTCGTAGGCCGAGGCCAGATAGAAACAAAAAAAGAAGAAACTTCATATGTCACTTCAACTTGTCAAACGTTGACAATACTAAAATTTGCTTGTAATCTTCGGTTGTATCGAGAATTTTGATATATTTTAGTACATTTCTACGGGATATAATTAATAATTCACCATGCCGGACCATTTGGGAGACGACATGCGAAAAACCAAAGATCAAAAAGAGGAGCCCGAAAAGGAAATAAAAGGTTAGTAAATCGGCCAACTAGATTCGTTCAATTTACACTCGTTTTGAACTATTTTTCAGCCCTCGATGAAGGAGATATCGCCCTACTAAAAACCTACGTAAGTATCCTATTAAAACCTTCATTAATTAGATCGTATAGTAATAAAATTCCTTTTACCAGGGACAAGGGCAATACACCAAAACCATCAAAACGTGCGAAGAGGACATTCAAACTATCATCAAACGCGTAAACGAACTGACCGGTATAAAAGAATCAGACACCGGTTTGGCCCCGCCCGCTCTGTGGGATTTGGCAGCGGACAAGCAAACGTTGCAGAACGAACAGCCACTGCAAGTGGCCCGTTGCACTAAAATCATCAACGCCGATACGGACGATCCCAAATACATCATCAACGTGAAACAATTCGCTAAATTCGTGGTGGATTTGGCCGATTCCGTCGCCCCCACGGACATCGAAGAGGGCATGAGAGTCGGGTAAATAATTTCCCTCAATAAATGAACGATTTCGAACGGTTCTGAATGATTCTGGACACTTAAATGATTTCGAACAGTTTTAAATCATTCTAAACAGTTCTAAACTCCTTCTAAAACAGTTTTAAAAAGATTATCAACAATTTTAAATCCTCCCAAAGCAATATAAATGATTCTGGACTGTTCTAATCCGTTCAAAAGCATTCTAAATGATTTCGAACAGTTCTAAAAGATCCTGGATACTTTTAAACGTTTTCTACGTACTTTTAAACAGTTCTAAATGAATCTAGACAGCTCTAAATGATTCTAGACAGTTCTGAAGCGTTCTAAATGATTGTAGACTGTTCTGAATCATTCTAAATGATTGTAGACAGCTCTGAAGCGTTCTAAATGATTGTAGACAGTTTTGAAGTGTTCTAAATGATTGTAGACAGTTCTGAAGCGTTCTTAATGATTGTAGACAGTTCTGAAGCATTCTAAATGATTCTAGACAGTTCAGAAGCGTTCTAAATGATTGTAGACCGTTTGGAATCATTCTAAATGATTCTAGACAGTTCTGAAGCGTTCTAAATGATTGTAGACAGTTTTGAAGCGTTCTAAATGATTGTAGACAGTTCTGAAGCGTTCTAAATGATTGTAAACAGTTATGAACCATTCTAAACGATTGTAGACAGTTCTGAAACGTTCTAAATGATTCTAGACAGTTCAAAATGATTTTGTACGCTTTCAAATGATTTCGAACAGTTTGATTCTTACTTTAATGTAAATTTTTTAGGGTCGATCGAAACAAGTACCAAATTCACATACCGCTACCGCCCAAAATCGATCCTACAGTTACTATGATGCAGGTGGAAGAGAAACCGGACGTTACTTACAGCGATGTGGGCGGTTGCAAAGAGCAAATCGAGAAGTTACGAGAAGTCGTAGAGACTCCGCTATTGCACGTAAGTTTCGCTTAAACTCACCTGCTTTCGATAGTAGTATGTACTTGAGCAATGCCAATTTGAAATTCAAATCCTTACTGTCCATGCTGTATGGTACATGTTAAATTTCACTGGAAATTTTTTTCAAGCGATTATTAATGACAAATTTTTGAAAGATGCTAATTTGAAATTTGGCGTAATTAGGTTACATTATCTTCTTTTTTTTTTGTTGTATTTTTAATTATGGATGTAAATTGTGTATAGTTTGTTCAAAACAAATATCAATGCACGTCACAAATAGGCAGTGTTGCCGAACTTTTATAGAGTTAACAAAATATAAGAATTTTTTTAAATTGTCAAATGGCAAAATGACAAGAACAAATTGAAAATTAGGGGTACCTGTTTTATTATACCGTGTTGGAAAATTATTCGCGCATAATAGGGAAATCAATGTTAAATTCTTAGCCGGCTGAAATACAGTCTACCAGTGTACATTTAAATAGAACGTCGCGGTAAATTCTAATAAATTTAATTGTTCTACTGGACTTCGCACCGCGCTTTGGCTTGGTTAGATTAAAAATCAAATAATTTCGACGGTTTCGACACTTCGACAGTATCAAAACGGGTTCGGATGGGTGAACGTCGAGTCGATTAAAAAGAAATGAGAATTTTTAAACGATAATTTATTGAAAAAATATCACTAATAATAAAATAGAATTATGTAGATATGTCTTTTTGCCACAATGGCTTGAAAAAGAAAGTAAATTATAAGAAAATAATAAAAAGAAAACTCCAAAAATAAACTTTTTAAAGATTATTTTAAAACAGAAAATAAAAGAACTCTAAAAAATAGTCCACCGCTTTCTGCTAAACTATAGGCAAACCTGTCATACAGATGTCATCTCATATTACTGAGCTGAGGTGTAATTTTAGCAGAAAATTTAATTATTTTTTCCTTAATTTTCCTTATTTTAACAAGATTTGTTGCTATTTCATAACTGTACCTACCGATACACACATTTTTTTGAAATATCCCCAAAAAACCTATTAATTGTAGTTTCTAAATAATTTTGTACCTCATACCTAACACAAATAACTTTGTACCTCTACAAATCGCGGCGTGCGATCCAGTAGAACAATTAAATTTATTAGAATTCATCGCGACGTTCTATTGAAATGTATACTGGTAGACTGGATTTTAGCCGGCTAAGAATTTAACATTGATTTCCCTATTATGCGAAATTTAATTTCCAACAGTGTATGTATGTAAATTTGGAATTAAAACGTAAAAATAAGTTTTAAATTTTCAACTTTAAAGGCCTCTAGCTCAAAAATGGGGGCCTCAAATTATCAAAATTTATATAAAGCTGTACCATTATTTTGATGTCATCTATACGCTCCCGAATTATTGACATTTATTTTCTGAACACCCTGTACGCGTTTTATTATTTTTATCATATTTTTACGATGTATTATTGCATGTATATCTTTTTTATTTGTCGTAATAGCCCGAGAAATTCGTGAAATTGGGCATCGAACCGCCGAAAGGAGTGCTGCTGTTCGGGCCCCCGGGCACCGGTAAAACGCTTTGCGCCAGGGCCGTCGCCAACAGGACCGATGCCTGTTTCATAAGGGTCATCGGTTCGGAATTGGTACAAAAGTACGTGGGAGAAGGCGCCAGAATGGTGAGGGAACTGTTCGAAATGGCGCGATCCAAGAAGGCCTGTTTGATATTCTTCGATGAAATCGACGCCATCGGCGGGGCCAGGTTCGATGACGGAGCGGGCGGTGATAACGAAGTAAGAAATGCATTTGTTATTATTATTATTATTATTAATATTAGTAGAGCCTGGAAAGTGCGCAAAATGCGCGTGTAAAGTGCATAGGTACAAATATTTTGAGGCTTTCTACTTGCTCCCAAAGTTTGACCACTTATTTCAGAAACGCGCTGTATAACTTGATTGTTTCTGATTTTAAACGCATGTATAAGTGCATATTTTCCAAGCTATAAGGTGTTTGTTTGGTTAACAATATTGATATTTTAATGGCTATGCAAGCATGTAAAAGGCCATTAGATTAGTTAAGATACCTTGAGAATATGAAGTAAGAGTTATAAATCGATAAATTATTTAAAATTAGTACTAAGTTACTAGAAAAATTATTTAAAAACGCTCTCGATTAATTTTAAATTGTTTTAAATCACTTTGAGAATATGAAGTAAGAAATAAATCGATAAATTATTTAAAATAATTAGAAAAATAATGTAAAAATGCACTCAATTGCTCATTTAATTACTTGCCTCGTTCAGATTGCAATTATGCAATTAGCATTGTACGTAAATGTTTTCTCAAAAAAACTTATCCATGTGGGAGAGCTAAAAGAAACGGCCAATGCTCCTTCAGAGAACTCTTGAATATAGTGTTCTGAACAGTTCTGGAGAATTCTAACAGTTCTAAATGAATCTGGAGCGTTCTAAATGATTCTAGACATTTCTAAATTATTCTGGAGCTGTCTAAATGGTTCTAGAGCGATCCAAATGATTATGGAGCGTTCTAAATGATTCTAGACATTTCTAAATTATTCTGGAGCTGTCTAAATGGTTCCAGAGTTGTCCAAATGATTATGGAGCGTTCTAAATGATTCTAGATGGTTCTAGACAGTTCTGAATGATTCTAGACCGTTTCAATTGATTCCAGACAGTTCTAAATGATTCTAGAGCGTTTCAAATGATTCTAGACATTTCTAAATGGTTCTGGAGCGCTCCAAATGATTCTGGAGCGTTCTAAATGATTCTAGATGGTTTTAGAAAGTCTATTAGTTGTATATGTCAAGAAAATGAAGTAAGAAACAAATCCATAAATTATTTAAAATAATTAGAAAAATCGTTTAAAAACGCACAATTGCTCATTTAATTACTTGCAATTATGTAATCGTATATTCGCAATAAAATTTAGCATTTGTTCGTAAACGTTTTATCAAAAAAAATTATCCATGTGTGAGAGCCCGACGTGCGAATAATGCCGTTTTTCCAGTCTGGCGTCGCTCACTAATTTCAGGCTCTGCGGTATCAAAATGGGATCGACGAGTTGTACGGAACTTCTGTTGAACAGTCTCGGGTATTGTCTTCGATGGACTCTTCTGAAATCGCTCGTTTCCAGCGATAGGATCGTCGTGTTTTTCTCGTAAGGGAACGGGTACAGTTCTTTGGGCAGATTTCCTACTGTTTGACAGAATTTTCGTTCGTTGGACATTTTCGTTAATTTTTGACAGGATTCTCCGTCTCTATACGAGGTTACTAATTTTGCGAATGTTAGAAGGATTAGGAACAATTCGAATACTCTGTATGGAGAGCCATCTTTTCGATTGGTTCAAACATACTGGGTGTATCTAGTTTTGTAATAATTATTAATAAGGAGGATTCTGGAGGGATCCAAATGATTCTGGCGCGTTCTAAATGGTTCTAGACAGTTCCAAATGAATTTCGAAAATTCTAAATGATTTTGGAGCATTTTAAATTGTCTTAGGCAGTTCAAAATGTTTCTGGAGAATTCTAAATGGTTCTAGGTAGTTCTAAATGATTTTGGAGCATTCTAAATAGTTTTGGAGCATTCTAAATAGTTTTGGAGCGTTCTAAATTATTATAGACAATTCTAAATGATTCTGGCGCATTCTAAACGGTTCTAGACAGTTCTAAATTATTCTCGAGCGTTCTAAGTGGTTCTAGACAGTCCTAAATATTTCTAGACAGTTCCAAATGAATCTGGAAGGTTCTAAATGATTTTGGAGCGTTCTAAATAGTTTTAGGCTGTTCTAAATGGTTCTAGACAGTTCTAAATGATTCTAGACAGTTCCAAATGAACCTGGAAGGTTCTAAATGTTTTTGGATCATTTAAATTGTTCTAGACAGTACAAAATGTTTCTGGAGCATTCTAAATGGTTTTGGAGCGTTCTAAATGATTCTAAACAGTTCTAGTGCGTTCCAAATGATTCTAGACAATTCTGAATGATCCTGGAGCGCTCTTGATGGTTCTAGAGCGTTTAAAATGATTCTGGACAGTTCTTAATGATTCTGGAGTGTTCTAAAAATTCTAAACAGTTCTAGAGCGTTCGAAATGACTCTAGACTGTTCTAAATGGTTCTGGAGCGTTCTAAATGATTTTACACAGTCCTAAATGATTCTTGAGCGTTCTAAATGATTCAAAACAGTTCTAGTGCGTTCCAAATGATTCTAGACAATTCTGAATGATTCTGGAGCGTTCTTGATGTTTCTGGAGCGTTCGAAATGATTCTAGACATTTCTAAATGGTTCTGGAGCGTTCTAAATGGTTCTGGGACGCTCTTGATGGCTCTAGATCGTTCGAAATGATTTTAGACAGTTCTAAATGGTTCTGGAGCGTTCTAAATGGTTATAAACACTTCTAAATGATTCAAGCCTAGAACTTTTCGCCCTACTCTCGCAATTAATTAACAATTTAAATGAATTGTGAATAAATGCTGATGATAATTTTGTGTTTCAGGTGCAACGTACGATGTTGGAATTGATCAACCAGCTGGACGGGTTCGATCCGCGAGGAAACATCAAAGTTCTGATGGCGACTAACCGACCGGATACGCTCGATCCTGCTCTGATGAGACCCGGTCGATTGGATCGCAAAGTCGAATTCGGTCTGCCCGATTTGGAAGGACGTTCTCACATATTTAAAATTCACGCGAGATCGATGTCGGTCGAAAGGGACATTCGTTTCGAATTGTTGGCTAGGTAATGTAAAAAAACGATATAACTTTCTGGTATACTATACAGGGTGTCCAAAAAGTATCGAAACGGTCGATCTTCTGGCAAATTAGGGTGAATGAAAAATTAAAAAAAAAATACGTATCCAATAATTTTTCAAGAGCTATTCATTGATACCAATATCGAATAGCTACATACCTTACCCCTTAAGGGGGAGCAGGGGTTAACTTTAAAATTTTAAATAGAAACCCCTATTTTTTATTGAAAATTCGGAATCCTGGCTTCAAAATAAGCAAGTTTTGTCGGAAACATTTTTCAAAATTGTTAAAAAAAATGCTAAAATATCGAAAATTTTATTTTATTATGAAATCGGCCCCTAAAGGACCCTTTATCGTAAAGCTTCCTTTTATTAAAGGACACTTTAACGCTTTATTAAGAAATCGGTCCTTAGCCTTTATGGTTGTTTTGTAGTTGTATGCCTGAAAAGTTAAAGGCACTATTTTAAGGTAGAGTTTTTTAAAATATTTAGAAAAAAATTAATATTTCAGTTTATATTTCAAATTGAATGTATCAAATTTTCCATTACGATAGAACTGGATCGATATTGGTTTGGAAAATATGTAATTATTGGTTGATTAATTAAATATTATCCATTACGGTAGGGCTGAATCGATAATGGTTGGTAAATAAATACTAGTTATAAGGTAATTAATAAATTATTTTTCCAATACGGTATACATTTTGAATAATTTCTGTAAATTTATCGGTAGAAAATGTATCATTTTCTTTGGTTTGCGTCGTTTGTTTTTGTATTAAATTAATTATTTACAGGTTTTTGTTAATTTTTAAATTTTACATTTAATTTTATTATTATTTGACTAATTTTAGACGAGTTTAACGACCGATTTCATAATAAAACATAAAGGATACTTTAAATATTGGGTTTTTAAATATCATAATATTATAATAAATTGGTTCATTTTGTGGATGGAACAACGTTAATTAGAGGCTTCATAATAGAAGTTATTCCAAAAATATGCCTAACTTCTTGGTATTTCCTTTTTTTTTTAGATATATTTTAGGTTAGGTTTTAGGAACCCTTCAGAAAAACATTAAAATCGCTGGGAAAGTCACAAAAACAACAAATTGTAATCAAAACGTGTCGGCTACAAATAACGGAATTTTGAAACTAACGATATGGCAACAACGCTTCGACAATTCAATCGCGCGTCCTAAAATTCCCATAGGCAAACGGCAGAATTAACATTGGCACTAGGGACATTTTGAACTGCGTGGAAATTTCTTAAAAAAGGCGCCGTTGCCATTTCAAAACGTAAGAATTTAAAAAGGTTTTATCGTAATTTTCGTTATCGTTTCAGATTGTGTCCGAATTCGACCGGAGCCGAAATTAGAAGCGTTTGCACCGAAGCCGGCATGTTTGCGATAAGAGCAAGAAGGAAAGTTGCGACGGAAAAGGACTTTTTAGAGGCTGTCAATAAGGTCATTAAATCGTACGCCAAGTTCTCCGCAACGCCGCGTTATATGACTTACAATTAGATCGTTTTCATCGTGATGGTGATGAGGATGATGAAAGGAGTGTATTTTGTGGTTATTTTCGATTATTTAATTACATTTTTTTAGTAATGTTGCGTCCATTTCTTTTTTCATCTTTTCTTTTTTTGGTGAGTTTATTTTGGACTAAGGTGAGTGTACAGATAACAAATCACCCTCTATTTCAAGGCATTAGATTATGGAGATTTTTAAGCCCTTTCGATCCATATAGGTATTCCCTATATCCAATGGTGTCCAAATGGCGTATGGTGTTATTATCAAAGTTTAGTTAAAAAGGCTATATGGTTACTTTTAATGTCTACAAATCTAATGAAAATTTCTATTAGTACAAAAAAAACACAGACTACCTACTCTATAAACGTTTATGATCTTTAAAAAATAAGTGACACGAAATTTAATTCGAGTTTCCCAATCATTTACAAATTAGTAGAAATCTGCAATACCGACCGCACATGTCAAAATAGTAGAAACCTGTAATACCAACTTCGCAAATGTCAAAGAAAACCAACACAATTTTAGTTCACCCGACGACCGCCCGCCGTCACATCGGCCGGCGTCGTGTTTGCCGATTTCCAACAACGCGGAATCGAACTCTCTCTCCGCCGCCGCCGCCGCTTTTCCTTCCTCCTTCTCCCTATGAGTCAATCTCGTCGTCGTCGACGCGATCTCGCCAGTCTGCGTCGAACCGTCGTCGAGTCGAGCTCGAGCCACCCGCCCCGGGCATTCCCCTATCGCACGACACGACACGACACCCAGCATCCGAGATTCGCGAGAACGAAGCGATCGCACGAATCGGGCTCGGCCCGGACCAGCCGCGCCGTTTGTTATGCCATTTGACGGCCCGCTGGGTCTCTCTCTGGCCCGGATTCGACCCGATGACCGGCCGTCGGGCGTGATACCTTGGTGATTTTTTCGGTTGATTTCTTTCCGTTTCGCGACAGCGCTCGATCTGATCGGGGTGGATTCCGTCGCGGCGTGATGTGCCCGTGAGAGACCGCCAGGCCGGACGGTGTTGTTGGTGAATCGAGCGGCAAAATGGCGGACCTGGAGGCCGTGCTGGCCGATGTCAGCTATCTGATGGCCATGGAGAAGAGCAAGTGCACGCCGGCGGCGCGGGCAAGCAAGAAAATGGTCCTGCCCGATCCCAGGTACACCATTTTTTCTTTACTCATATACGTGTATTACGTATCGCTCGATTTACTTGCGTTCGTCGAGGGTCAATCACCCTTGTTTGTAGTAAATTAGTTTTTTTTAATTCCACGGTTACTTGATTAGTCTAGCGTAAATTACAATCGATTCTATTTTTTTTTGTTCTCTATATACGAAATTCGATCGTAAAATTGACGTTTGTTTTGACGTTTCGATGTCTGTTTAACAGAGCCGGTTTCGGGGAATTTTACGACCCTCTAGATCGAATGTAGGTTAGTAAAGTTTATACATACGTAGTATGTATTGACAGATGTAGTGACAGTGTTGCCTATGTAAACACTTCAAACGCGTTTTCTCTCATTTTTCGTTATTTAATTGACATATAACGGATAAAAAAACACTGTAAAATCATCGCTTTGTAAAAATATTGTCCAAAAATACAATCGAAGTTTTCGATAAATAATAATTCATCCAAGTCGGCCTGGGCGAAGAACAACACACAGGACCGTCTCGGTCCTTTACGTTAGAAGCTAACAATTGTTGCATTTTCAGTATAATTACAATCGATTCTATTTTTTTTTCTCTATACGAAATTCGATCGTAAAATTGACGTTTGTTTTGACGTTTCGATGTCTGTTTAACAGAGCCGGTTTCAGGGTATTTTACGGCCCTCTAGATCGAACGTAGGTTAGTAAAATTTGACAGATGTAGTGACAGTATTGCCTATACACTTTAAACGCATTTTCTCCCATTTATCCTTATTTAATTGAAATATGTATAACGGATAAAAAATCATCGCTTTGTAAAAATCTTGTACTGAAAACAATCGAAGTTTTCGATATAATAATAATTAATCCAAAGACATCCAAGTCGGCATAGGCGAACAACAACATACATGACCGTCTCCGGCCCTTTTCGTTAATAATAATTGTTGCATTTTCGTATTATTGTAGTATAATTACAATCGATTCTATTTTTTTTTCTTTGCTAAATTCGATCGGAAAATTGACGTTTGTTTTGACGTTTCGATGTCTGTTTAACAGAGTCGGTTTTAGGGAATTTTACGGCCCTCTAGATCGAATGTAGGTTAGTAAAGTTTATACTTATGTATTGACAGATGTAGTTACACTGTTGCCTATACACTTTAGACGCGTTTTCTCTCATTTATCCTCTTTAAATTGACATAATCTATCCTGCATAATTGATTGGAAATTGTATTTTTAAGCTTTATTTATTACTAACAGATAAAAATCATTCTATAAAATCATCGCTTGTAAAAAAACAGTCGAAGTTTTCGATAAATAATCCAAAAGACATCAAAGTCGGCCTCTAGGCGAAGAATAATTATTGCATTTTCATTAACAATTTACGACTCATTTTATCCATTGGAACGTATCGAACACACCCCGTATACGACGTTACTATAAAACCAAAAGTCTCTAGATTTAGTGTAATAAACAATATAATTGTGTCGCTCGATAAATCAATTAACCGAATCAATTGCGACATATCGATATAAATAATAACGTAGGTATACGTATTTTTGTAACAGAATGTTCGTAATCTTTCTGTATATACGCTCGATTCTCATTGTCGGAATATTATTTTTTATTATCGTCGTTCGTTATTTACATATTTACGATGACGTCATTTGATCGTGGATAGAAACGGCGGATGCGACGTTGCCGGTTCGGTGAAATTTTTCGATTAAATTACGATTATTTTTTTTTTTGTTGCGTGTTGGGCGGATCGAAATTTTAGAGAAAAAAATATGTTCAATTTCAAAGCGAAACGAATGGTAAATGAAAATGTCGAAGTTTACGCGTCGGGTTTTCTCTCTCTCTCTCTCTCTCTCTGTACGTGTGTGTGCGAGTTTGTATTGTAAGCAAATGCTAATTTTAAAACTTAGTTCAATAATCACACGGGGAACGATTTTTTTTCTAAATTTACATTGCGAAAAAACGATTTCTACACCTATAAAAATGGTCGGGTTTTCGGGATAATATGCCTACTTCTATTTTTACAGCCTGTTTTGATATTAGAAATGTCTGTGTTGCCAATATTGTAAAATTATTCGTCCCTTTATTGCGAGCTTTATTAGGATAAATGTTAAGTAAATAGGTAGTACGTGGTAAAAGTAGGAAGCCATTATAAAATCATTTACCAAGGTGATAATTAATTGAGTACTGATACTTCTGGATTTGAATATTTGGATGATTTTAAGAAGAAAAGTTTATATCAAAGTCTTTTTCTTCAAGAATCGTCAAAAATATGCTTTTTTATACAATTTTATTTTTGAAGCGTATTAGAAATGTCAGTGTTACCAACATTACAAAATTATTTGTCCCTTTACAATGAAAAATATTCCATAAATAAATCATAAAAGTCGGTGGGAATTTAAAATTAAAAACAAATCAAAAATTATTTATATGAAAAATACTTAAAAAAAACACTTTTTTATCAAAAATCGTGAAAAACACGAAAAAATCACCTAAAAAAACCGAAATAGTAGGTAGGTACTGCAGCCTAAAAAAAAACCCACCTTAAAACCTTGAAAAATCTTCAATTTTTTTTCTCTTCCATTACATTACAAATTATTTGAATATTATCGAGTACCTAATTAATTACCAGTCGTACTTCCCTTAAACACTTTTTTTGCGAAATAATTAATTACACTAATGCATTTAATTAAGGCAATATCGCCGGCCGATTAATTAACTTTCGCGTTTTTAATTCGGCTCTTTCTCACTCCCGACGAAAATCCAATTAGTTGGTAGGTAAATAAAAATTTATTAACTATTTTATGGAATGTTTTAATATCCTTTTTTCTCAAAGGTACTCTAAACGAATCTAATTAAACGAATCTCCATTATTTAAATTAAAGTAGATATACAATGGGTGCTTTGTTTTTTATGACTGGCCTTTTTCTCGTTTTCGGCCTTTTACTATTCCCGCAACTGGCCAGTCTTCTGTACAAAGTCCCATCGGGGGAATCCCCTTTTTGATGCGTTAAACGCCCCCGTATAAAATAATTTAAGGTTCGCACTGTACGATTAAAAATATAATAATAAAAAAATCTTAATTACATAAACAAGTCGTGTTTTCGATCTCTTACGAGTTTCGTAAGTGAATTTTTTTACCTTTTCGCAATATCGCATAAATTTCGCGCTGACGTCAAAGTTAGCATTGACTCGTTTCCTCCATTTCCCCATATAATGTAACATATCTATAGTGTTTCCAAAGCCGGTTGAATATTTGTTAGGGAAACTATGAATGGAAACAATATTGCAAACGCTTTCATTACAATTTCGAAAAGGGTATATTATGGAAACTGAAATTACAATGAAATATGTACTCTAATAGGGCTATATCTGTCTAATTGAAGTTTTATTTACGAATTGAATTGATTTTGGAAAGACTATATTTGTAGGGAATAAGAATGTATGAATGGAAAGTTTTACAAACATTTTTATTACAATTTTCGAAAGTGTATATTATGGAAATTACAATGAAATATGCACTCTTAATAGTGCTTTCTAATTGAAGTTTTATGTACGGATCGAATTGATTTTGGAAGGACTATATTTATAAAGTATTTCCAAAGTTGGTTGAATATTCGGACGGATGTAAATCTGACAGGTAAACTGGGCGCAGTCCTCGGAAAATAACCACAAATATTAGGTAATTTCTTTTGATGATTGAGAATTGAAAAGTATTTTCATATTATTTTCCTGTGCACTACGTTCTTCTCTTCTCTTCTTCTCTACAATACTCTCTTTTACTCTACTCTCTTCTCTACACTATAATCTCCTCTATTCTAAACTACTCTACTCTCTTCTACTCTATATTACTCTCTTCTCTACACTATAATCTCTTCTATTCTAAAATACTCTTCTATTCTAAACTACTCTTCTCTCTTCTACTATAAAATACTATATTCTCTTTTACTCTACACTATTTTCACATATCTTTTCCTGTGCACTACGTTCTTCTCTTCTCTTCTACTCTACAATACTCTCTTCTACACTACTCTCTTCTACTCTACTCCACACTACTCTTATCTACACTACTGTCTCTACTCTACACTACTCTCTTCTCATCTACCCTATACTCTCTCTATTCTACACTACTCTACTCTTCTACTCTAGAAAAGTCTATTCTCTTGTACCTACTATACAATACCCTATTTTACTCTGCACTACTCTACTCTTCTCTACTCCACACTACTCTATTCTCTAAAATTTTTATTATTTTTGAAAGTGTATATTACAGAAATTTCAATGAAATATGCTCTTTGAATAGGGTCTAATTATTGAAGTTTTATTTACAAATTCAATTGATTTTGAAAAGTCTGTATTTATAGTTTTCCAAATATAATTCGACGCTTTTTTTATAAATTACAAATCCCAGTTTGCTGCGAATTTAACGAGTAAATATTTATGCGTACTGACACGTGTTTTTTATTTGTTATTTTATTAAAAAAAATCGAAATTCGACACTCGAAAAACTCGGGTTTTTCCGAGGCGCCCTGTATATATTAAATATAATTTTTCGCGCGGTTGCATTTTCGCAAGGCGCCCAATTCCCGAACGCGGGGCTCGTTATCGTTCGCTCGCAAAAAAAACCTAATCTAATCTGGCAGTTTGTTAAATTTAATCGGTTGATTAGCCGGAAAGCGAGCGCAAATATTTATAAATCATTATTTTTTTTTTATTTCTTCGATATTCGCATTTTTTTATGCGGGCTTCGATAAATTTTATCGTAATAGGTTTGTCCTTGAGGACATTCCTTTCGGGAGAAATTACGAGGAAAAATACGTTCGGAATGCGTTTATTTGGTAATGAATATTTTGTAACGTAATAAATAAAATGTAATTAAACGGTGGTTTTGAGGAAAAATAATTATGTGCTAATTATTGGTAATTGCTTTATAAGTGTTTCGGATGCATTAGAAATTATTTTGGCTAATGAATTTTAATGATTTATGTTGTAATTTAGAAAGGAATTGAGACAATGGGAAATTTTGAGAATTCTACACACATCACTTTATTGTTTTCGTTTTTATCGAAAGTATTGTGGCTATTAAATGATTTTGTCTTTCATAATTTCAGGAAAAAATGTGTACAAGATTTCTATAGTTTTATAAAAATTTTCAATTTCAACAGTTACTTATTGATGAATTTGATAATATAATAAATGCAAGGGTAAGGTGAAAAATTCTCGACCCGACAAAGAAAGACCGTGATTTTCAGTTGAAAAATTACATTAATTTTAGTCAAAATCTTTAGTTAAAGACGGTTCTAAGTGATTCTCTGGCATTTTAACCGGTTCTGAAGAGCTCTAAATGGTTATGAAGCGTTCTAAATGATTAAAGATCATTCTAAAAAGTTGTAGACAGTACTAAATGTTTCTGGAGCGTTCTAAATGGTTCTAGACAATTCTAAATGATTCTAGACAGTTCTTAATACTTTTGTACCGTTTTAAATGGTTCTGAGAGTTTTAGTTTTAAATGGCTTTAAGCGTTCTAAATGGTTCTAGACAGTTCTACAATTATTAATTGGAAATGTCCCAAAGAGGAATTTTTTTCACTACTTTTTCAAAAATTAAAATTTTATTGTTATTGCCCATTGTCTATAATTATATTTGTTCTATAATTATTGAAGCATTTGATATTGTTAACAAATATTAGAAATATTAATTACCTAGTCATTTTAATAAACAATAATTAAGTGCCAATTATTAGTAATTACTTTGTAAGCGCTTCAGATACATTAGAAATTATTTTTGGCTAATATAGATTTAATAATTTATAAAGGTATATGACGATAAAAGGGAACTTTGAGAATTCTCCAAATTAATATCTATGTATATATTTCCGTAATTTTGAAATTATTATTGTTGTTATTTAATGATATTTTAATGCTTTTGTCCTAATTTTATAGGACATAATTTGTACAATTTTTACGAAAATATCTATCTTCAGTATTTTCAAATTATTTTTTTATCATTTTTTCAACCGTTATTAAGAATTGGATAATATTGACAAATAATAAAGAAATATCAAGTCGTTTAAAGAAATATAATAATATTATTAAATATTTATCAGTAATTTTATTATCGAGTAATTACTTTCTAATTGTTTTAGTTGCATTAGGAATTATTTTGGCTAATAGATTTATAAAAAAATGGATTAATGTAGAAAGGAATGAAAACAATAGGAACTTATGAAAATTTTCCAAACATGTTTCTGTAGGTATTTTTGATTTTTTAATAAAGGTTATTTAACAAATTATTATTTTTTGTCCTAATTTTAGGTATAATAATTATACATTTTTTCAGATATTTTATTTTTATATTAGTTTGAAAAATAATTAAATATTAATAATTATTTATTATAGTAATTACTTTGCAAGTGCTTCAGATGCATTTCTGGCTAATTATTTTAGCTAATAATTTTAATAATCTATAAAGCAATTTAGAAGGGAATGTAAATAATAAGAAAATTTGAGTGTTCTCCATACATGTTTTTATTCTTATTTTATTCTTATTTATACAAGAGTAACTTGTACAATTTTTACAACGATTTACTTGTAGTATTTATTAAAATGTAAGCTTCCCCCGTATATTGTAAACATTTTGAAAATTACTAGTCGAATTTGAAAAGAATAAAACATTTCACTAATTTCACTTATTTGCAGTTTTTTATCGATTACAACAAAAATTGTAAAAATTTCTTAAAAAAATCGACACACCCTGTATATTATTGAAATTTTAATAAATCGATTTTTTTCTATTAATTTCTAGCGTCAGGAGCGTGATGCACAAGTATTTGGAGAAAAAGAACGAAGTAAACTTCGACAAGATCTTCCATCAGACATTAGGTGAGTTTCCTTTTAGATTTTATACACTATACAAAGCCTACTAAAGAGTATGCATACTTTAAAAATTGAAACATATTGTTAAAAAATATAATGGTAAATTTAAAACCTTAAATATCTCAAAGTTCATACAAATTGGTCATATTTTATGTTTAGTTTTTTTTGAGACTAATAAAAAAATAGTGTTTCCATTTAAAAAAATAGTACATTTTTTAAATGGGAAATTAATGCATGGAATTTTTGCCAGTACCCTGTATGAAATTTTCAAAATTTAAAACTGTGTAGTAACGCGTACAAACCTTATAAAGTTTAAGAGGCAATCATTTTTAATTTCCTTGCGCATGTACGGGTCAAAAGAAAATTGAGTCCACACCTGGATCTGTCAAGATTTCCAGAAAAAATTAAAAATTTGGATAACGGTTGGGTTTAGGTATAGGACTTATTACACAAAGTGACATTAAAATTTAATGTCCCATTTAAAATAACAAAGTTACAGTCGAATTTTGGTAGAAGTCGGCCGTCTTTAAAACTATTTTAATTAAAAAGAGCGTAATCGAAAACCTAAACCCAGTAATTTTTTTATTTATTATTTAATAATTATAATTATCATACTGTAGAGTTGTAGACATTTTTCCATATACAGGCATAGTCGTGGGACATCCTGTATAGGTAGTACTTTATCTACGACTCGGTAATTTTCCGTTTGGAATTTGGGACACCCCGTATATGATAAATTCGTTTATCGAGAATGCTAATTAATCGAATTACATTGGAAAAGGGTATAGAGCGGAAATCGAAAAGTTTTCCAATTTAATTTTCCTTTGTTATACAATACCAATTTGTAACATATTATTTGTAATATATCGGACTGGAATTAATTTTATTAAAATCGAATTACCCGTGAAAATGGTCGAGTTTTAATAAGCTGACAATTACTTATTATTGCAGCACAATTGGTCGATTTTCATTGGCTTAGGCAAAATATCGATTGTATAATTAAAAAAATCGATTTTTTACAGTTAAGTGCAAATTTGTAAGCAATATGGTCAAATCTATGAATTGAACAAAGAAAGATTATAAAATAACAGTAGGTAAGAGTGAGAAAGTTGCAATCTTAACGCCAACTTAAATTGTTACCAATCTTTCCCCTAGGATCTTTTCCCTTTTGACATGGAAATTATTTGAAACAATTGATCATAATCAATCATAAATGATTGATTCCCACGTGACCTAAAAATTTATGCAACCCAAAGTGCTCAGTTGTTATTACATTCAAGAAATGTCCCTATTTTGAATACAAATCAACACAATGGCATAGGAACAATAATCCACTAGGTTTGTTCATTATTTTAACCTATCATTAATTTAAAGTTATTTTGATACACAATTTTCTTCGGGAAAAGCACAGGAAAAACGACGAAAAATAAACAAAACACGTTTTTTTTACGGAGATTTCATCGAGTTGACGTTGTCTTGACGTTAATGACAGTATTCTAGTAACTTATTTTTTTGGGTACCAACATAAACATAACAAATCTACTACGTTCGTTTCGAATTCGGTCACGTGGGAATCAATCATTTATGAAGACTCTGCAGGTATATACGCGATTAAATATTATTATCGACACGTTAACGCTCGATGTAATTTAATTATCGAATTTACAATAACAATTTACATGCAGGTGATAAATCGTAGTAGCCCCGGCGGGCGTACCTATTATGAATGACATATGTCATTCTCAATGCTTCGTTCGTTAAATATACAGCACGGCCCTATATTTCTAAAGGATGTTTCAATAAGACCGCAAGATTTGAATTGCCTGTCATGTTTGACAGTCATAATAAATAGGGATTATAACATGACAGATCGAAAGTTAACAGTTGGGAGCATAGACATATATTGTTTGATCTAGGGTTGGGAGTTAGTAAATATGGAGCATTGGATCTGGATATGGATCTGGATATGGAACATAATCGCGTCTTAATTGTTAAACATTACTCTCGGTCGGGTCATTTCCCGGCTTGGTGACCAGAATTGGCCGCCACGTTTTTGTGATTTAGCACCTTTGGACTTCTGGCTGTGGGATTACTTGTAGTCACAGGTTTATGCCAACATGTCCGCGACCACCTAAGCGTTGAAAGCCGAAATTAGACGCTGTAGCAATAAAATACCGCCAAATGTATACAATAATGCCATTGAAAATTTTATCAAAAGATTACGTTTGTGCCAGCAAAGCCGTGGCGGCCATTTACAAGATATTTTGTTTCATATACGCTGTGTTATTTATAAGATGCGACATAGGGATTCCTGTACAAATGTGTCAAAAGCAAGCTAACTTTTTTACCAAATAACGTTCGTAAAAAATAATGACAGATTTGAAAAGATCATAAAAAATAAGTCGAAATGGACATTAAATTTTCTTAAATTCGTTCTGGTTTATTAAAAAATGTATGTGTTTTTTCTCTTTTTTCTCCTTTATTCTTCTCAATTTTTTCAGACACTTTTTCTCTGTTATCCTGTGGTACCCTGTTAGTCCTTGCTTTATATCTCTCTTTTTTTCTCTCTTTTTGTCTCGCTCTCTCACTTTATTATCTTGCTTTATCTTTCAATTTTTCATTTACATTCTCTTACATTCTTTCTCTCTCTTACTCTCTCTTACTCTCTCTTTCTCTGTGTTTCTCTCTCCTTCTTTGTCTAGAAACGAAAAAGGAAAATTTGAGGTAGTAGCCAACTTGACGAACGTATCATGAGCGTTTTATTAACAAACTAAAAAATCAATATTAAAAATGTCGAAGCCCCCGTAGTATCTAGTAACCTGTTAACAAAACAATAACATAAATCGGAGATATCGAAAATCGAAATTTCCACAATGTAAAGCCGGCCTTTCATTAAAACGGCTAAAACGTTCGTTTTGTACGTCGTGTGTATGTAATGTGTTGTTGTTTTTTTTTCCTTTCTATTCTACATACATATCTTTCTATATCGCTCGGCGGCCGCCCATTTATTTATAGACCTTTTCAATGCGGCCCGTTACGTTCTAGCACAAACAGCCATCTCTCCACGATGATGGCGTACAATTCCCTCTCTATATTTCCAATTTATATTTCATTTCTGGACGGGAAGCCGTCATTGTTGTTCGGTACTTTTTAAAATATACAGGGTGTTAATTAATTGAGTGCCGATACTATACAGGGTGTTTCCTAAACATGCGGCAAAAATTCAGGGGGTTGTTTCTTGGACTATTTTAAGAATGTTTTGTCCTTTGATGATTTTTGAAAAACCTCTTTGTTTCGAAGATACAGGGCGAACAACATTTTTCATATTTTTAAAATTAATAATAGTTTAAATAAAAATGCGTACCGCACTGTGTTTACTAAGTAGGTACAATTTATTTTTAAATTTGTTTAACAACATTCCAATTACTAAAAACGGCCAGTTTTTTTGACTTAAAATTGATAAGTTCAGATGGTAAAGGAATACAGATTAAACTGAGGAGAACAAAGGGGATGAGGAGAAGATTGGATGCTTGTATGCTGGCTAGATGTGGTCATTTTCAACAGTTTTTGTAGGTTAAGTTAAATTTTCATGTAATTTTTCATAATAAAATGTTATTATCTAAAATTTTGTTTCCCCTGTATCTTCGAAACAAAGAGGTTTTTCAAAAATCATCAAAGGACAAAATATTCTTAGAATAGTCCAAGGAACAACCACCTGAATTTTTGCCGCATGTTTAGGAAACACCCTGTATACAGGATGTGAATATTTAAGTGATTTTTTAAGTTTTTTTTTTAAGTGGAAAGTTTATATTAATGTAGGTCCTAAACCTCTTGTTCCCCAACTACAGGGTGTTACAGTTTTATAAAAAAAAAACTTTTCAAAACTAAAATTTTGTTTAAAATCTTCATTTATTTTGAAGCAAATTCAGTCCGAGGACTTACTTTTGTACAGGGTGGTCCTCTAAGAATGTCTCTCGGCCATATCTCGTTAACTAAATTGAGACACCCTGTATAAAGGGTATATTTGGTTTGATTTTTTTTGTATCACCCTGTATACATGATTGATCTTGGTAGATTACATTGCGTTAATAGAATTTAATTTGTTTCAGGGTATTTACTATTTAAGGATTTTTGCGAGAACGTTTCGGAAGAACCGGTACCTCAGCTTCGGTTTTACGAAGAAGTAAGTTAGTTTTTATTTAATTTTTTATTGACAATTATGACATTGACATATTTTTGACAATTGACCAATATTTTTTTGAATTTTTTTACTTTCTGTCATGATTTTTATGGTATTCATGATAATTTATACGAGTATACGAGTATTTTCAGTCCTAGCTCTTTTCATTTCCACGAGTATTTTCACTCCTAGTTCAGTCCTAGCGCTATCTTTCTCTCTCCCGAGCGATATTACCGTAGAGTAGATTCAGAGTATAGCAGAGTAGTGTAGGTTCAGAGTAAATTGAGAGTATAGCAGAGTAGATTCAGAGTAAAGCAGAGTATAGCAGAGTAGAGTAGTGTAGTTTCAGAGAAAATTCAGAGAATATTCAGAGTATAGTAGATTCAGACTAGAATCAGAGTCGAGTATAGTCCTTTTCAAGATATAGTAGAAAATAGGCGTGAGAGCTTAGGGATTATAGCAATAAAGTAATGACTTTCCTAATACCAATACAATGGAACGTTGAAGCACTTCAGTCGGGTCGGGTAGTAAACAGTATTTACATTTCCAGGTAAGAACTTAAGAAATGTTATTTAATGAGTATTTTGTATCGCCGCTTAGCCGCAGCGAACATACCAAACTTAAAATTCGGTTCTGCGTGATTCGACCGGCGAGTGCGGCGTGTACCCTAAACAGCACCGGGTAGTCGTAAACTCATCAGCTTATAAAGTCATTTTCTACTATATCTTGAAAAGGACTATACATACATTAGAGTACAACAGAGTAGATTTAGATTTGATTCAGAGTAGAGTAGGTTCAGAGTAGATTTAGAATACAGCAGAGTACATTCAGGGTAGATTCAGTTTCAGTGTAGATTAAGAGTGGGTTCAGAGTTCAGCAGACTAGATTCAGAGTAGCGTCAGAGTAGATTTAGATTTAGATTTGATTTGGAGTAGAGTGGAGTAGGTTCAAAGTAGTTTCATTGTATAGAGTAGATTCAAAGTAGATTCAGAATACAGCAGAGTAGATTCAGGGTAGATTTAGAGTAGGCTCAGAGTACAGCAGATCAGAGTGATCATTTATGAGTAATTATTTAATAGATCAGACTAGCTTCAGAGTAGATTTAGATTTGATGCAGAGTAGAGTAGGTTTAGAGTAGGTTCGGGGTACAGCAGAATAGAATTAGAGCACAGCAAAGTAGATTTAGGGTAGATTTAATTTCAGTGTAGATTAAGAGTAGGCTCAGAGTACAACAGATCAGAGTCATCTTTTATGAATGATCATTTAATAGATCAGACTAGCTTCAGAGTAGATTTAGGGCAGACTCAATTTCAGTGTAGATTCAGAGTAGATTAGATTTTTATGGTATTCATGGTAATTATACGAGTATTTTCGACATTTTTGACATATTTTCACCCCTTTAACGACGCCAATGGGGTTGGCTAGCCGTATATAGGATCGGAAAACAATGGCAGGCATTTTCCGCTTTTCCAGACTGATGGAAAATCCACCCGCGAATAATTCGACGAAACGTTTCCATATTATATCGTGAATATAACCAACAACCCTTCAAAATGTAATCTACCCCTTCGATCATCGACCGCAAACACAATTTCACAACGTTTACAAACTAACTTAGTATACATATGTGTGTACTCGTATAATGCAATATCGCAGTATACAGATGGGAAACAAACGGAATATAATACTATGTGTACATTGTACTATCGGTGTTGCCAAATCGTTAAAAAATTGTAGGGTTTTTGGGGATTTTTCGATGCGAACGTTTTTAAAGCAGATTTTTTTAATTTTTTTATTAGTTTTTTTTAGCTCACTATCACACTTAACTCCACGCGATAACTAGTAGATTGCGTTCTTGGCTAGGATGCCGCGATACGAGTTATCTCGTATTAATATACTATGATTAAATGGCCTTGGCTTTTTAAACCGGAATTCTGAAAATTGTCGTGGCAGTCAACGGGTTAAAAACTAGGCAAATTAAACAAAATACAGGGTGTCCCAATGAAAAGTAGCCCCTTTAGTGAGCTAATAATTTTTATATGTTACAGTGACACACAAATTTTGTATCGCATGTAAAGGGTGTTTCATAAAAATCCCTACTTTTAAATTCACATTAACCAAATTTTATGAAATAGGACATCTTTTGTAGAATAACATGTACAAATAATACATTTTTAAAAAGTAGAAGAGTATATCTTTCAAAATACTTCTACATATACGGGGTGTTCCACTTAAAAAAATGTTTACCGTGAATTTAAAAGAGGAGATTTTAATAAAACACCCTGTATTGTTAATGCATAATTTCTGTATCACTGTAACAAAACTTATAATAAAATAAAACATATTTGAGAAAACCACATGTTTTTATAATTAGGCTTTTAAAAATTTTAAGCTCATTAAACAAGCTACTTTTCATTGGAACACTCTGTATTGTACTTGAATAACCCAAAAAAATTAAATTAAAAATGACCGGAAAAGTCTCCAGAGTAAATTAAATATTAAAAACTTTAAAGAGTTCTACAAGAAACTTTAATGGTATTTTGCGAATCTTGTTTATTCATGAAATTTATTATTATTATTATTTAATATTCAGGAACTCTAGAACTAATCAAAATACATCAAAGAACTCTAATAACTAATCAGAACTATTCCATTGTAAATTTCGGTTTGAACCAGAACTATTATTTTTTGTACAAAAGAACTCCTAAACTATCCAAAAGGAATCCAGAACTCTAATCAAAACTACTGAGAACTACAGTTGCGGTGCCAACTTCACACACCCTAAAAAGAGTATTTTTTTAACGATTCGTTGCATACACGTTTCGATAATCGTCCATTCTTTTTGATCTATTTCAAAAAGGATTTTCATTTTCCCCTTTTCACGATTTTTTTGTTTTCTTACCTACGACAGGTAAATGAAACTTTACCGTACACAATGCAGTTTTTTATCCTCTTTCCTCGAATATAAAAAAAAGTTAAGTTGCGAAACGCTTTCTCAACTGAAAGGTTCTTTTCTTTAAAAAAATTACATCCCTTTTCAGGGCTATTTTGGCCCGTAATAGATCGTGAAAAATTTATGCGTTCTCTCGAGGATAAACCTGCTTGCAGATCCGTCTTTATCCTATGTTTATGGGAAAAATCTCTTATACTCATGTACCTATTCTAAATTATTATAAAAATTGCATTATTATACAGGGTGTAACAAAAAGTTGGGCAATAAATTGTATCATATACAGGGCGGCTCAGAACTCACGCACCACCAGGAAAGGGCTTATCGATTAATGTTAAATCGATTTTTTAATAAATCCAAAAGTAATTAATATAATAAATCTTGAATTACTATTAATTCCTCCCTTTTTTGCTGTCGTATAAATTTTAATGAAAATTTATAAAACTGGGTGAATTATTATAAAAGATAAAGCTCCAAAATAGAAAAGAAGAAGAAGAAATAATTACATCTACTATTTACTATTGTACTGAACTATTTACATCATATATCTTTCTTAGAAAGTTGCAAGAAAAATTTTACAATTAAATGAATAAAAATATTCTAAAATAATCTTTAATTAATCTAAAATTAATTCAATTTAATTAGTGAAGTGTATTTCATTTAACAATATTGGGAAACTGTTAAGGAATTAAGGATACGTTAAAAAAATCCCTAAATTTGTGGAAAATGAATTAAACTTGGCAACAATGTATTTTTGAAAAATTTCCCTAAAGCTAGGAAAATTGTATTTACAAAAAAATCCTAACCTATCCGGAACTGTATTAAAAACTTGAAACACTGTATTTTTGAAAATTAACCCCAATCTACTAAAATTGTACTAGATCTGACAACGTATTCCAAAATCGGACCGAAATTGCACTAAAATAAATAAATAAATAAAGGATTTTAAAAATAATTTTGGTTTTTAGAAAAAGCAGTGGCGTACCATTTTTTCATCAATCATATTCAGTTCAAACCCCGTACGGACGTCACTGGTAAAAATTTAAAAAAACTTTTCTCTCAAAAAATGCTCCTTATAATTAAAAAGTGTATACAAAATTTCATAAAAATATCTGGAGTAATAAGAAAATTATGATGGAAATTTTTTTTTTCTTCTCTAAAATTTCTTTCTAAAAACACTTTTCTTCTTAAAATCATCCAAATATTCACATCTTGAAGTATCTCTCAATTAATTAACACCCTGTATATATAGTGTCATTTAGTTTTCTTGAAAGGGTTGCCACCCCGTTTAGGGGGCTGAACCTACATCTTCAAATTTACAATCAAATGAATTTCCCCTCGTAATTAAAATCGACCGATCTCGGCGATTCCCAAATAAAAAATAAAAAATAAAAAAATTGTCTCATAAGAAAATATTTGAGGTGAACCGTTTCGAATGGGCCACCCTGTATAAATAAAATAGTATAAATGCTACCTATAGTATAAACATAAATGAAAGGGAGAGTTCGGCGTTTTGTCGACTAAAGGGAATTACGATGGTCCCCGATTGTATACGGCGAATTAATGGAGGGAATTTTTATTTGCGTAAACTTTATTCGATTAAAAGGTCATTAAAACGCCCTTCCGTCACGTCGGGATCAATTTGAATATATTTCTCTTCGATAATTTCCGATAGCACGTCAACAGATATACAGGGACATTCGAGCTAAATTCCTCCGGATTTTTTTCGATTAATTGTTCGAGTGTCGATTAATATTATGTAATGTAATGTTTATTTATAGCTCTATGAAGATTACATATTGAAGTCGTTTTGTGTTGTTTTTGAATGCCCTAGGAATATACTGGTTGATTTATTTTAGTTTGCAATAGAGATTATACAGGGTGTTTCTAAACAATATCTCAAAAACTACAGGAGCTTCAAAGAAAAAACAAGAAAAAAACTTGATTTCAACATCCAATTTAATCATTGTATGGGACATCCTGTAGAATCAGTACTAATATTAAATGACAGTTATCGTAGTTAAACGTGTTAAAATTGAAATTTTATTTGGAAAATTTTCATAAAATCGTCACTTTTAAAGGACTTTTCTATACTATGCAAAAGTGTATAGAGTGTCTTTTTGGACTTAAAATTAACCAACGAATGTTATCGAATAATGAGACACCCTGTATAACTTTTATATCCAACTTTATATCGGGACATCCTATTTGTATGTATAATCATAACTAATTGTAAATTGCAACAAATTGCAGCAATTGCACACAATTTTGCATTTATGTGTTTAAAGAAGGTTTTCATAAAACAGTTTCTTTAAAAAAAGTACTTAAATCGGTTCAACCGATGGTAATTTTGTGAATGATCCTGTATAAATGAACGGGAAAACATCGAGCGAGAAATTGGAGTTAATATTTTTATCGTGTGATTGATAAACGCACGCGAAATCGCTATACAGAAATTAATGCTTTTTTTTTGGGGGGACAAATTAAGTGCCTTTCGATAAGATTAAAATTATTTTCCCGTATACGCCGTACGTGCGCCTAATTTTAGTTTACCGCCGATTAAGATAACGTCGACGAAAATTTATCCAATTTGTTATTATTAATTTATTCTCTAATTATTTTTATAAATAATAAATAAAATATTATATTATACTATGGTGATCTATGGTGATGTGGAAATAAGTTGAAAATACTAATGATATCGGAGTATATCGGAGTAGATAAAGTAGAGTAGATTCAAAGTAGATTAGATTCAGATTAGAGTAGATTCAGAGTAAATTAGATTCAGAGTAGAGCAGACTATAGAGTAAAGTGAAGTGTGGTGGAATCAGAGTAGAGTAGATTCAGAGTAGATCATACGTACTCTTATTTTTTATTTATTTTGTTTTCGCTCCTTTTTTGTTTCTCATTTTTTCACTTATTCTTTTTTCTTTCTTTTTCTCATGTTTTTTTTTCTCTCTTTGTCCCTTTTTTCTAATTTTTTCTGACTCTTTTTTTCTCTCTTCTCGTCCTGTCATCTCCTCTTGTCCTCTGGTCTCCTTTTTTTCTCCATCCTGTCTCTTTCTCTCGCTTTATCTCTCTCTATCTCATTATTTCTCTTTCAATTTTTTATTTATACTATCTTTCTCTCTTTCTCTCTATCTCTTTATTACACTTTCAATTTTGCATTTATACTTTCTATTTCTCTCTTTTTCTCTTCCAATCTAGTTGGTGTATTTAGGTAAAAAACACCAGCCTGCATGATTGAGATTATTGTATATCGATTGTGATGTGTATGGTCCTGTCGTTAAAAATTAATCGAAGAGACGGGACCGTATTCAGGATTCTGTCGGAAAAGTCGGAAATTTCGAGCGATTTCCTCACGACAAACGAGCAAATTTCCCGGTATCAATTTAGCGAGGAAATCGAAAATCGAACGGGCCCGAATCCATTCAGGTAATTCCCGCGTTCTCGAATTGACTTTCGATCGAACGGAAAATAATAGAAAAAAAAGTACGCATATTGTATGATAGAAAATAAACGAAATAATAATATCTCGGTTATATCCGGTTTCCCATTTCCCATTTCCCATTTCCCGCGTGTACGGGCGGGCGACCGTGATTGCCCGTGCATGGAAAAGAGATATTTAATTTATCGATTTCGAAAGGGCAATATAAAGGCGAAGAGTGCACGCTGGATGTCCCGGAAAACGTCTGGAAGGGGATATTCGAAATGCATCGGATTTTCTTTTCGATGCGATATCTTATCTCGAATTTCATCTCGGCTTACAGAAGGAAATAATAGCGTAGCGAAATAATAAATAGTCGATTTTGTATCTTTTATTAGGTATTTACAATTGTACTTACTTCTTAGGGAATGGTTTTATGTTGAAAGGGTATGTCTGTACGTATGTCGACAATTTAGTTTTATATGCCACTAGAATAAAGAATTTCGCTGGGTTTAGGGATTTTATCGTAAATAGAGTGTTGCCACGATTTGTACAATTTCCGTAGATTTAGGTTTTTTTTTTTCGTGAATATAACATTGTTTAGTTTGCACAATTTCCGTAGTTTTTGGATTTTTTACATGTAAATACACTATTGCTAAGCTTATACAATTTCTTCCATAAATTTAGTATTTTCTTTTTATTGAGTAAAATGTTGCCTAGTTTGGCACAATTTCTGTAGTTTTTGGATTTTTTTCTATGTAAATACACTATTGCTAAGCTTATATAATTTCTGTAAATTTATTGAGTAATATTTTGCCTAGTTTGGTACATTTTTCGTAGATTTAGGGATTTTTTTCGTAAATAAAACGTTGCCTAGGTTGGCACAATTTCCCTAGATTTCGGATTTTGTTTTCATATAAATACACTGTTGCTAAGCTTGTACAAATTCGGTAAATGTATGATTTTGTTCTTGAATAAAATGTTGCCTAGTTTGGTAAGTACATTTTCCATAGATTTAGAGTTTTTCGTGATTACAACGTTGCCAAGTTTAGTACAATTTCCGTAAATTTAAGGATTTTTGTTGTAAATATATTTTTTGTAGTTTTAGCGATATTTTTCGTAAATACGTTGTTGCCGAGTTTATTAGAATTTCCGTAAATTTAGAGATTTTTTCCGAATTATGTCGTTTCCATATTTTGTCGAATTTTTCTATAAACATACATATTTAGGAAGTTTTAATTACAGTATAATCCACATACTTTTCTCAAAAATTAAAAAAACTGCAAACGCGACTCATCTCTTTTTTCTTTTTACGTCCATATAATCAATTATCGATGAAAAATAAAATCAATCTTAGTCAATTTTCTTACGAATTAGGTCTACTTCCGGCACATTAGGTTGTTTACCCGAGATTCTACTGTATATTAAATTACCAGACCAAAGAAAAACATGACGTATAAATCGATAAAAAAAATTACAATAACATTGAGAGGTCGCAAAATTTTCTATCTAATTTTACAGTATAATATTAATCGTAGTCAATCCTTTTTCTCCGTTACAGATCAAATCCTTCGAAAAGGTGGAATGCCAGGAGGAGAGGTTGAAATGCGCCAAGGACATTTACGATAACTTCATCATGAAGGAATTGTTATCGAGAGCTCACGTAAGTATCGATTAAGCAACGATTAGATTATAAAATTTCCACGTTTCTAATCGTGGGCGGCCGCGGGGAACTCCGCACCGATTTTATCTGTGAATGTTTTTTTATCCTTTGCCGAAATCTCGTACTAAAAAGTTGTGAAATGAATAATTGAGTGAATTGCACAACCTACTGAAAATGCACTCATTGATGAATTACTATTTTTTTCGCATTGTTCGCGAATAAGTGGAAATTTACGATGCGTTCGATGGTACGTAAACAATAAACTGTCAAAATTGACAATGGCTTCCGTATGACAGAAGGTTAATAGAGGCGGGGTACAATTTTCGGTATAGAGGTGCTGAAATGACTGTTACAAAATAACCGTTACTTTTCAGATATCGTTCTCTTGGATACTCTTCTCTACTCGATATTAATTCGATTTTATCCATTTTACAAGTATTCAGATGCTCACTTATAGGTGCTCTATTCATATTTTAAATACGAACGATGTAAATAATAATTGTCGCGTGATCAGTGCATTAGAACCACCTTCATCCAATGGCGTTGCGAGAATTGGCAAACACGTGACCGATTAAGCAACGATCACGCGCTAATCTTTGTTTACATCATCGTCCGTGTTTAAAATGTGAATAGAGTATAAGTGAGCACCTGAATACTTGTAAAATGGATGTTATCAAATTAAAATTGAGTAGAGTATCCAAGAGAACGATATTTGAAAAGTAACGGTTATTTTGTAACAGTCGTTCCAGCACCTCTATACCGAAAATTGTTTACCATCTCTATTAAACTTCTGTCATACGAAATGTCATCATCAATGTCAATTTTTATACAGTGTTTTTGTTTATGTATTATCGAACGCATTTAGGTATTGTTATTTTTCGGTGTGGAATTCCGGTGCGCCCTTTTAATCGTTATACGAGCGCAAATTAGAGTTGTATCGATCGATTTTTTTTTGTTGCAGGATTATTCGAAGGATTGTCTCCTGCACGTTCAGAAACACCTCACGAAAAACGAAGTGCCGGTCACGTTATTCGAGGTACAAATTATTGTTACATTGTTTTTAATTGCTTTTAATTATTTATGTTTGTAATTTTGTAGCCTTATATAGAAGAAATTTACACGCATCTGAGGGATGAACCATTTAAAAAATTTTTAGAAAGGTAAATATTGCTATATTTTCTATTTATTTGTCGATGGCGCGATCGAAAATTCGAAAGGAGTGATACTATAAAAGAATCGATTTTTTTTGTATTTCGATCAAAATTAAACTTCGACAAAATCGTTCCCTGTAAAAAATTCATTAGCTCATTAAAGGGGCTACTCTTAATTGGGACACCCTGTACTATTTCATTTATTTATCCATGGAATTTTATCGTTCAAAAATTCGAAAGAAGTTCTATTTTAAAAGAATCGATTTTTTAATCCAGATTTACCAATCGATTGATCCAATTTTTTTTTCTTTTTCAGCGATAAATACACTAGGTTTTGCCAATGGAAAAATTTAGAATTGAACATACAAGTAAGTCGAAAACATTTAATTATAAATACAAAAAAAATAAAAAGAAGGTTCCGATTTGTTACGTACAGGGTGTTAATCAATTGAATGCTGGAAAGATTTGGATGATTTTAAAAGAAGAAAAGTTTATATCAATATGTGTCCTAAACCTCTTAGTTTTCGAGCTACAGGATGTTAAAAATTATATTGTCCTTACTACTCCAAACATTTTTATGAAATTTTGTACACAAATTTTAATTAGGTATTAAGGAGCATCTTTTAAAGCAAAAGATTTTTTTAAATTTTTACCAGGGACGTCCGTACGGGGTTTCTGAACTGAATATGTTTGAAGAAAAAATGGTACGCCATTGCTTTTTCTAAAAATCAAAATTATTTTTAAAATCCTCATTTATTTTGTAGCAAATTCGGTCCGAAGACTTACTTTCGTACGACGCACCATTTTCGCGTAAAAAAATAAAAACCAAAACCATTTTTTCCCAAGTTTATTTTGAGACTGATTTTGATATTTTATTGAAATTTGAAATTTCGTAGGCACCCACCATGCATGGAAATACTTTTTTTTGGGTAAAAAATTAATTTTCTACTATTACCAATACACGTCCACGTCCGAAATTTCCTAAAAATATCTGGAGTAATAAGAAAATTATGATGGAAAAGTTTTTTTTTCTAAAACTGTAACACCTTGTAGCTCGAAAACTAAGAGGTTTAGAATACATATTGATATAAACTTTCCTTTTTAAAATCATCCAAATATTCACATCCTGAATAAGTATCGGCATTCAATTAATCAACACCCTGTATAATAGTTAGAATTAAAACGTAAAAATTTTAATCCATCCAATCCAATCGAATTCGTATATTAATATCGTTATCGTTTGCAGTTAACGATGAACGACTTCAGCGTACACAGGATAATAGGCAGGGGCGGTTTCGGCGAAGTGTACGGATGCCGGAAAGCGGATACGGGAAAAATGTACGCCATGAAGTGCTTGGATAAGAAACGGATCAAAATGAAGCAGGGCGAAACGTTGGCGCTCAACGAAAGGATCATGTTGTCTTTGGTCAGCACAGGTCCGTATTTAGATTTGTATTATACGGCCCGCGTTCGGAAGTTTCGTATACATATAATCAAATGGTTATACAAACCAACCGATTATACAGCGTGACAATTTAAAAACTTACAATCAGATCGATTCTGTTTCGATCTTGTTATGAATCTTGCAATGATAACCATGTTGTTATATGTTTAAGTTATAACGATATTACCAAAAAATTTCTTATTCTGTTTCGATTAGTTTAGCATGGTTGGTTATAATTTTGAGGCTTAACCATATTGCTAAAAACATGCTGTCATTATTGAAGAATAAAGCTGACAGCACTCTAATTATCCGAGTTTAACCGAAAAAAGAAGAATCCTCCCTAATTTTTTTTTATTTTACGATTACAATTGACGCCATTGAAGGCAGCTTTTCATCTGTTTCTGCGGTGGAAGCGGAGGCGGTTGTTATAAAATGATGAAAGGACGAACAAAGAAAACAAACAAGAAACAAATGAAAGTAATAGTTAAAAAATATTTAAAAAAACCTAAAAAAATATGAGTAATTATTTTTATCATACATTTCTGAATTAGCGCAACTTGCAGATGAAAAGGTGTTGTATCTCTTCGGAATGGTTCTTCTAGAACTTCTGACAACTGTTGAATTAAATTTAAAGCTGTAACTTTATTTAGGTTTTGTACTTTTTTCATTTGCTAAATCAAAGGGGTTACTTGTATCTCGTATTTGCAAAAAATGTAAACTCTTAGCTCACATAGTAATGAAAAAAGATCGGATTAGCCATATTGCTATCAAATAGCAAGTACAAAAATGACATTATTTAATTAGCAAGGTTTATAATAAAATATCTTTACTATTGACAGATTAAGATCATATAGTTTATATTATACACGAACAGAATAGGTTATTTCTTAGGACATTGCTCCGATAACAATATATTTACAAAATAGCTAATAACCATATTGTTAATTACAAACAGAATCGACTTGATTTAAATATTAATATAATTATTCCTTATTATTATAAACCTAATCTAGTGACCCGTTTTGTGTAAATTTTCGTTAAACGACAAATGAAGTAAATTAAATATGGCCGGCATGCATCCAATTTGTAACCATCGTGCCTTTTTTCTTTTATAATCTACTTATTTATTTCATTACGCGTTCCGTATTTTATTAATATTTTCTCTGTTTCAGGTCAAGATTGCCCTTTTATAGTTTGCATGACGTACGCTTTCCACACGCCCGATAAACTCTGTTTTATATTGGACTTGATGAACGGAGGCGATTTGCATTATCACCTCAGCCAACATGGAGTCTTTAATGAGACTGAAATGAGGTTTTACGCCGCTGAAGTTATTTTAGGTACGCCTTACTTTATAAAATGTTCATTTTTTTTAAATTAACTTAATTTTTTTTTTATTTATTGTGACGTTTCACGTGAAGTCGGCAACAATGTAATCTGCCTTATCGACCATCTGTCATCTGTCATTTTTGTTGCTCTATTAATAAAAGCAACGGCAACTTTATTTTGCTTCCTATTTATTTAAATTATTAATATTCTTACATGCTAAATACAATAATTAATTTCTTTTTATCTTTTTTTTTAGGTTTAGAACATATGCATAGACGTTACATTGTATATAGAGATTTAAAACCTGCAAATATTTTATTAGACGAACACGGACACGTTCGAATATCTGATTTAGGATTAGCCTGTGATTTTTCAAAGAAAAAACCCCATGCTAGCGTGTAAGTCCATTATTACACGCTCTCTATCACACACGATTAATTATATTAACGGGCATGTTTAACTCTAAGATAAGGTCCAGATAACTATAACATTAGAATAATAACTTTTATTACAACTAAATCGAAAGACTGAATTGTGTACAATCTAGAGTAGATTATCTGGAACTCATTTAGAGACGAAAATATAAAGTGGGTTTATTAAAACTTGCTTTAAATTAATTTTTGATTAAATATTATAAGGAATTTCTAAATATCACGTATATACTAAATTGAGGTAATGATTTGAAATGAAAATTTACCAGGGGGTAGATTCTTTAGGAGTCGTGACCTCTTTACCTCTATTTCCTTGAACTTTACTACAGTCATACGCCCTACGTTTATATGAAATTTTAATGAAGGAATGTTATAAATAGTTTTGTACGTCATATTTAGGAATACTCTAGCATATTTTCGTTAATCAACTAAACTGTAACTAAATTCTATGGCCCTTATTTATCGCCTCACTTTAACTTTAGCGTGACTCTAAAGTCGGATCTCTAGTCTCTAGTTACTACATAACAATGTACAACTGTTAAGTTAAAGACACGTATTTAGAGTCGCTCTAAAGTTAAAGGCGCTTTATACAACTTTATAGAAATTTTCTTAATTTGAGCCCCCATTTTTGAGCTAGAGGCCTTTAAAATTGAAAATTTAAAACTTATTTTTACGTTTTATATCCAAGTTTATATAAAGTTGTACATACCCTTATTTTGTTGCCATCTATACGCTCCCGAATTATTGTCAACTATTTTCTGGACACCCTGTACAGTATATAATTTAATTATCTTTTTAATATTGTAGAGGTACGCATGGCTACATGGCACCGGAAGTATTATCGAAAGGTACCCCGTACGATTCGAGCGCCGATTGGTTCAGTTTCGGTTGTATGTTGTACAAATTATTGAAGGGCCATTCGCCCTTTCGTCAGCACAAAACCAAAGATAAACACGAAATAGATAGGATGACATTAACGATGGTAAGTACCATTGGGTTGGTACCCTTTGAATAAGTTTGTATAATCCATCCCATTTGATCCAAGAAAAGGTTGGGCAATTGACCTATTTCCAGAATAACTATGCGATGAATCATGTTCTAATAGTTCTGAGACACCCTATAATAATATGTCATTGGTTGATTTTATTCACGTTATTTATGTAGTGGGTGTTTTCTCATATATCAGCGAGCGCATTTTCTAATTATTTTTCTCAATTTCCAGAACGTAGAATTACCGGAATCGTTTAGCAAAGAACTAAAATCGCTACTGGAAGCTTTACTTCTAAGGGACATTGATAAAAGACTGGGATGCAAAGGAAACGGGTGAGTGTCGCCAATTCCACATACACACTTGGCCTTTTACCTTTCGTCACGTCAGCCAGCCACAATGGCGAAACGTTGCTCGTTTTGTTCGTTCTCACACTTGGCCTTTTACTGATCATCACATCACCTGGCACAATTACACAAAATCTCGACGTTTCCTTTTTATAGAAATTCATATGCTTGTTCCTTTCTTTTCTACTATTTGTTATGCACATTCCTCAAACACTCTTGTATTTGTTAAGTATTTTTAACACACATGTATCTTCTATCACCACACATTTAACACTCGTTGCCTTTTACTGTTCATCACACCAACCTGTCACAATTACAAAACCTCGAGGTTTTTGATTTAAATAAATTCATATTTGTCTCTTTCTCTCCTATTAATTGTGCACCTCCTTCAACAAACTTATATGTGTTAAGTATGTTCTTTTTAACCAGCATCATTTAGAACTGTCTAAAATGTTTTAGAACGCTTCAGAACTGTTTAGAATGCTCCATGATCATTTAAAACTATCTAGAACCATTTAGAATGCTCCATAATCATTTAAAACTATATAGAACCATTTAGAATGCTCCATAATCATTTAAAACTGTTTAGAACCATTTAGGACGTTCTAGAAACATTTAGAACTGTCTAGAATCATTTGGGACTGCCTGTTTAGAACTAGATAGAACTATTTAGAACACTTCAAAATGATGTAGATTGCTGCAGAATGATTTAGAATTGTCTAGAACCGTTTAGAACGCTCTTAAATTATTTAAAATCATTTAGAACTGTCTAGAACCATTTAGAACGCTCCAAAACCTTTCAGAACACTCCAAAATGATATAGAATGCTCCAAAATCGTCTAGAACTATTTAGAACGCTTCAGAACTGTTCAGAACACTTTATACAAGAGTTCTCTGAATGAGCATTGGGCTTTTCTTTTAATTGCCCAAATTTGCAAGTAATTGTTAACGTTTTTATCTTATTATTTCATTATTTGTTAAGTTTAACCAACATATCTTAAAAGGTGCAAAATTCTATTTTCCCTATGCCGTTTGAATTTTTGGAGAAAATATACTCTAACATTTCATAAGTTGTCTTTGGCACGCTTGCACTTTACATGCATTATACATATTTTCCAGACACTATACTTATAACTTATAACCCTCGTTGCCTTTTACTATTCATCCCATCAACTCGCCACACAATTTCAAAACCTCAACGTTTCCATTTTAAATTAATTTATATTCGAGTCTTTCTTTTCTTATACTACCTAGTTATGCACCTTCTCTCACTAAACACCCTTATTTAAGTAATTGCCTTTTAACACATACGAGTACATACAGGGTGTTCCAATAGTGCGGTAAAGTTCATTTACTCAGTTATTATAATAGATACGAAGAAATTGTAAAAAGGATTTAATGATACTTTACTCTTGGAGGTCAGACTAAGGGTTGAGCACTAAAATCTGACATTAACTACTTTATAAGCACTAAAATCATTGAAAAATTAGAGATAAAATCGTTTCCCTATTACTATGTTTAAATGTATTTTTTCTATGTTTATCTGTTTTTCTATCGACTCCAAAATGTTTTTATCAAATATCTATAAGATTAATACCTTAAATGAAAATCTGAGTAGTGCATTCGGAAGCACTAAAATAGCACTAAATTCCGATATATTATTTTTTTATTTTGTTTAAATATTTAAATGTGGGGGTGCTAGCTTTATAAACTTAGCACCGCCATTTTCAATCGCAATTTTCTGCTCAACCAGACGAGCTCTAAAATTAGGAAGTGTATTAAATAACTTTAATAATTTTAAATTATGCACCTAAAGGTGCTTAACATTTTTCCTATTTACCATTTTTTCGTATCTATTATAATAACTGAGTAAATGAGCTTTACCGCATTATTGGGACACGTACTGTATGTACACCAGCCATAAAACTCGTGTATACTCGTGTATACTCGTAACTATTCATCACATCAACCAGCCGCAATTACAAAAACCTCATGGATTTCCTATATATATTTTTTTTTTCTGGCGCAGATCCGAAGAGGTGAAAGAACACCCGTTCTTCGCCGGCATCGACTGGCAACAGGTCTACCTGCAGAAATACACGCCTCCACTGATACCGCCGCGGGGCGAGGTGAACGCCGCCGACGCCTTCGACATCGGCTCCTTCGACGAGGAGGACACCAAAGGGATCAAATTGACCGATTCCGATCAGGAGTTGTACAAGAACTTTCCGTTGGTGATATCGGAACGGTGGCAGAACGAAGTGGCCGAGACCGTCTTCGAGACGGTCAACTTCGAGGCCGATAAGCAGGAACACAAGAAAAAAGCCAAGCAGAAGAAACTCTACGATTTGGACGAGAAGGGTATGAATAGACGATGACGTTTGTCTTGTAAATGTTGTCCTTGTCCTGTAAATGCCCTTGTGTGTAATGCTACCTATCCATTTGGGAGTTTTCCTGAGAGCAACTCTCGAAAGTTACTCTCAGGTCTTTGTCCATTTGAGAGGAAACTCGCGAATTTTTACTCTCTGAGAGGGTCCAAAATGCCAGTTGCGAGTTTCATAAAATTAAAACTCTCAGAACCGTGTCCACTAGGTTTTTGCTGAGAGTTTTGTGAACTAGTTTGGAACCATTTTAACAGAAAAAATCTATTTACTTATCATAATAAATGCCCTATTTAACAGTTTTTATAAATTAACGAAATTATTTTTATAACTGACTAAAAATGTTCCAAACTTTGGTGATTGAAAAATTGTATAAATGCCAAAAATTGAAATTTGTCTCCAAAAATGTGGGGTTTACAGAAAATTACAAAATCTAAAATTATGAAAAATAAGCCGATAAATCTAATTTCGATTTAAAATTAGGTAAATCAAACAAAGATATTCTGTACAACTTTTCACGAAAATAAGCCATTCTGGCCCAATATAAAAAAAAACTCCTTTTTATTTTTAACTTTGTAACCTTGTAATTTTAAACAAATATGCATATTTAAATATCCCTTCAAGAGTAGTAAAGGAAACGAGTAACAAAGTAAAATCGAACTGATAAAAGAACAGACTGATAACTTCAATCCAAATGCCAAATGGAGTAGTTTAATAGAATAGAGTTTCTTGAATTGTTCAAATAATCTTTCTGAAGATAGTGATAGAAATATACAGGGTGTTCCTAAACTTCGTGTACATCCGAAAGGGGGTGATTGCTTAGCTTATTTTATGACTAAAAATTCATATAACACCCTGTATATTAAATACATAGAATAATTCCGAAATAGAATTTAAAAATTGGTTCAGATTTAAAAAGATACAGTTAGATGGAATAACCGCTGGAATACGGTTATTAATATTGTTATAGTTATTTACTACTTCAAGTATACAAATTTGACAATAATATTACCTAATTTATTGTAATTACCTAATTTATTACCTAATTTATCGTTAATGCCAACTTAATCTTGGTTATTTTTAAGAAAACCGAAATTTTTTTTATGATTAGGCGTTTAAAAATTATAAGCTGATTAAATGGCTTACTTTTCATTGGGTCACCATCATAGACCTATTAAGTATGGACGCGGCACAATCGCGTTATTTTGAGGTTATTCAGCGTTCCCAATGATAGAGAGAGAGGTCCGTGAGAGATGGAGCTAGTTTGGGCTAAAAGTAGGCGGGACCAAAAAATATATAAAATATATACAGGGCGTGTGGAAAAAGGCGATTAATCTGTTAAATTATTTATACGCTTAATATTTAAATATTGTTTTTATCTTGGTATCCACTTGGACAGAAGAATGACCAGGAAGGAACATATTTTTTACAAGAGAAAGCAGTTAGATCTTAAATTGCGAAATCTGTACTGGCTAATAGGTAGGATGTTCCAATTAACAATACAAAATAAGAACTGTATTTGCAAATGCCTGGGAATTTAGGCTCAGCTGAAAAATGCATTTTACTCGGCAAAAAAAATAATAAATCACAATACCCTCCGCTGCACCCCTCAACCCTATTCTACCATAAGCTACCCTCCTCTACCCCAGCTACCTTGCATATCTGAAAACGTTACTCACGTGGTCTTTTGCTTTCTTACTATTGGCTAATGCATTGTCCAATTTCTCATTGCCATATGCCCAAACTAGCTGCATCTCTCTCATTCATCGACAACACTACCTCTTTGTCTAAACCGCGTCCATAGTTAATAGGTCTATGGTCACCATGTATATTCTCTGGTTACTCCATAACAACAATGTTAAACTGTCAAGTTAAAGACGCATAATATATTTAACTTTTAAAAAGAAACACTGAATACGAACTACGATCTTTAATGATTTTCGTTTATTGGTACTAAAATAGTAAACAACATGCTCTCTTACCTTATCTTTCAATTCTACGACTTACCATTACAACGAACAATTTTGTTAGACAATATAAAGAAAATTAGTATCATTACTAAAACAACACTGTTTACAGTCTCATTTTAAGCCTTTATTATTATTTTTAGAGTTTATATACACTTTATAGTCTTAATTTACTAATATTTATTCTGTATGTATGTTCTCTTTAAGTCTAAAACTTTTAATTTTTTAAATTTTTAAAAGGATTTTAGCCTTTCTTGAAACTTCTCATACTTTATAAGACAGTTTCTTTAGTCCATGTAGTAAAAAAACATTGTTATTTAAATTAGTCTATCTTCCATTTAATGTAGCTAAAAACGATTTCTATTCCTTATTTTGTGATCATAAATCCTCATTTTTATTTCTCTTCGCTAAACTAACACCCCTTATTTATCCTCTATAGTATAATTTTAATCTCCACCCATGTACATAATTCTATCGATAATCATATCCCCAACCAGTCATTGCAACAAAGACAACTTCAATTAGACACTTATAAAGGAAAAAGAAAGAGTGATATTATGTCATTGCAACTTATCACTTTGGCAATTGTATTTTAATAATCTTTCTTCGTTCAACTCATAGAAATGCCCATGTTGCAATTGCGAATGAAACACGATGTATATGCATAATTAATCGTTTTTTATAATTAATTGTACCAAAATTTTAATTTTTCCAGAGACGGACTGCATCTTACACGGGTACATAAAGAAATTAGGCGGGCCGTGGTCGTCGAGCTGGCAGATGCGCTACGCCAAATTGTACCCCAACCGGCTGGAATTGCATCCGGATTCGGCCAAGCCGGACCTGGTTTTTATGGATCAAATCGAAGAGGTCAGTCCGGACCTGGTTCAGGTCAAAAGCGAAAATTGCATCGTGGTCAGGCTGAGGGACGGCAAAGTCGTACTCACCAATCCTGTAAGTATTTATTAAATACAGAGGGTGTCCAAAAAGTATGGAAATGGTCGATTTTCTGGTAAATTAAGGACCGAATGAAAAATTGAAAAAAACACGTATCCAATATTTTTTAAGGGTTATCCATTGATAATAATATCGAACTGCTACCCCACCTATTGTCGCCATTTTTATTGGAAATGATTTCTTTTTTATTTTCCAGAATATAAGAAATATTTGCTTGTAAAAGTTGCTTAGAATTAAAAGCTCCTCTTATCTTTTTCTTGTAATAACAAATCTAAAAATTTATTTATTATCCAGTCGTTTCTGATTTTTTTCATCTAACATAAGTGTATACGTAAGTGCATATTTTGCCATTTTTTAATGCATATTTTTCAAGCTCTACTTATAATCACCCGAAATTGCCGGAATGAAATAGGAGAATATTTCCATAATTTCGTCCACTAATAAATATGTAATTTCCAGGACGAAATAGGCCTAAAGGAATGGCTGACATCGTTAAAATCGGCCCACAAGGTGTCGCAGGAATTGCTGGGATCGATGGCGAAAAAGGCCGGAAAAATCTACGGGACGGATTCGAACAATCGTAAGGACATTATCATAGCCCGCAACACTAACGGCAACTAACACCGACTTTTAGAATAAACGAATATATAATTTTTTTTAAGAAATAAATAAATAAATGAACAATTTTAACGAGAGAGAGAGAGAGAGAGAGAGAGAGGGAGAGACAAGCATACAAAACACATACAAAAACAGATAGAGAGAAACGATTCGAACCAAAATGATGTAAAATGTTTTAGGCAATGCGGTGATGCAAGGAAAAAATCAATTTTAAATAGTAGAAAGAAAATGAATCGTGCGTATTTCGATGTAATTTCGTTTGAAGAACAAATAATATACAGGGCGGTTTTGAATTCAGTTTAAAAATTATAATAAACCAGAGATATTACGTGTAATTCAATATCTATTCAATTTAAACATTAAATTTATTTTGCTAAAAATCTCACTGAGAATGAATTACATGTTTTATCTCGTATTAAGCAATTCGAGTAAAAAAACTGTTCGATAACAAAGTGAATTTTTTGCATAATTTTCGGAGAACCTTCTGCCAAAAGCATCGTGCGACGAACAATCAGATATATCGGGTAGCGGAAAATGGAACTCTTGGAGAGAATTATTTTTGTACTAATTTAATTAGGTGTATACGTAAAAGGTAGTCAATTCAAAATTCAATTAATTCCACGAATAGCGTTCATTTTTGAAAAAAAAGGTAATCCAAAAAGAAATACAGCGGGCCATGCGAGGAACAGTTTTTCTACTAAAAGAAAAGCGCCTTTAGATGAATGTAATGATTTTTCTATTTCGAAACCACTATAAATTCCAATAATATACAGGGTGTCCCAATGAAAAGTAGCGTTCTTAGTGAGCTTATAATTTTTAAACGCCTAATTATAAAAACATGCGGCTTTCTCAAATATGTTTTATTTTATTATAAGTTTTGTTACCGTGATACAAAAATTATGCATTAACAATACAGGGTGTTTTATCAAAATCTTTTCTTTTAAATTCACAGTAACAATTTTTTTTTAAATTGAACACCCCGTATATGTGGAGGTATATTGAAAGATATACTCTTCTACTTTTCAAAAATGTATTATTTTGTACACGTTATTCTACAAAGGAAGAATAACGTGGAAATAAAGGAAGATGTCCTATTTCATAAAATTTGGTTAATGTGAATTTATAAGAGGATATTTTTATGAAACACCCTGTACAGGCGATACAAAATGTCTGTGTCACTGCAACAAAAAGTTATAGCAAAATAAAATATATCTTGCGAAAATCGCATGTTTTTATGATTAGACGTTTACAAAAATTATTAGCTCACTAAAGGGGCTACTTTTCATTGGGACACCCTGTAATACGCGAAATTATACGGTTGGTTTCCGCCACGGTCTTACATTGCAGGTCTGGAAACTCTGAGTATATTGTGGTAGTGATGGTGTTGTTGTCAATAATTGGCATTGTCAAATTAAATTAAATAAAAATTAAATTTGGAAGGCAAAAAGGCGAAATGAAGAAAAAATGGACTTTGTATGCAACACTACTAAAGCCCCTAGATACTATAAGTAGCGCAATCAATTAGGCCTATAAGATTGAAAAAGATAGCTATAAAAATTCCAAATATGGCTCCCATTTGACAATTTTTTTGACAGAAATAAACAAAACACTTTCAAACGCGTGCATTTAACCTAACATTTCTGTTGTGTCGGTTTATTGGTTAACAATGTGACGTCCAATGTGACATGTTTATACAATGTGTTGAATAAATTTTCTGCATTATTTAAATTTCCCGCTTAAAAAATCCCAATCATGTCGGACGATTGCGCTACTTCTAATATCTAGGGACTTTAAATACTACCTGTTACAAGCGCCCTCTGTCGAGATTTGCATCGACCGCAACACCCCCCTCTACACCGGAGTTTCCTGACCTGTTATTAGACGACCGCGATTTCCGCGATAACTGTAAAATTTTCATTTTGTAAATTTTCTGAACGAACGAAACAAAGTTCATCTCACTGGTAAACAACACCAAGCTAATGCTTTTGATTAAACCGAGCTCTTCGGGTACGCCAGCAATGTTTGTACATAATTATTAATTGTAAAATAGTCGGCGTTATGAAACGTTCAATTTTTCCAATTTTTCAATTTCTTATTTATACAGGGTGTCCGGAAAATAGATAATTCGAGAGCGAATAGAATTTTTGAGTTCCCGAATAATCTATTTTCTGGACATCCTGTATTTAAAAGCGACGAATTAAATCGCTCGTAGCGCCGACTCGGCTTTTTCTGGATTTCGTTCGAATTTCTCGCTGCAATTTTCTTATTTTTCCTTGTAAATTTCTGTAAATAGCGCATTATCGAATGGCGAATTCTTTGGATGGTTTTCGCGGTCAATTAACACAGGATATATTGCTGAAAAATCCAGATAATTTATCACATTTCGAATTGGAGAAGTACCGATTCCGGACGGTTCTGGAACTCGCTCTAAACGTCCGAAACCGTCCGGTAATCTTGTTAGAACCGATTTATTTGTTATTTTTCTAGGAAACGAAGGAGAGTGAAAGTGAATCGGGATCGCCGAGTTGTACCACGGGATAGCAGGTAGGTCTAATCCTACTACCGAGTTGTACCACCGAATTTTCTAATGAGGCTTAACGACTTAAAAAATAAAGCCCGACAATAACCATTAACAATTTTATTATAAATTAGATACAAAATTATAGTAAAATATAAAATAAAATAAAATACACATACACATTTAAATGTGACTTCAGTTTTTTATTATTTTCTGATTCACTGGCAGTCTTAATTTTAGTGAACGTCTCACTTTGTATATTTATTAGCATGTCTGTGAAAAGAAATATATTTGGGTGAGGAGAATAAAAACTGTTTTTCAGTACCGAATGAAACTACTCACAAGCGTTCGTAGACCTGTACATGCTATTGGTGGTACATGCCCAAATTTTCGGAGGAAAGCTAACTTCTTCTGACACATAACTGTCCAATATGTAGTCGCAAAATTGTATTACTTTCTCATCATTGGGTAATTTATCTAATATTTGGAATACGAAAAAATCACCTACTTCGGTAGGTTCCAGAAAGTGTAGGCCGAAGAATAATTTCAAAAACTTACCAATTTCCGAATTTTTTTCTTTGTATTCATTAGATAGTCCTAAATTTAAAATTTTACGGTACCACGCTTGGCATAAATGCTATCCCGTGGTACAACTCGGCGATCCCGAGCATATTAAGGCCATTAGGGGTAATTACGTCGTGGTACAACTCGGTAGTCAATGTAATCCGGATAAAGAACGGTAAGGGATTAATTCAGGTAGTCGTGGTACAACTCGGTAGTCCCCAAGTGAATTAACTAGAAATCCACTAATATTTCGGTATAATTGCAAATTGTAAATCATTATTTTATATTCTCGTACGGTAAATATTTTACACGGTTAAATCCGTTCTTTCACGCACCTTCTTTGACCACCTGACATTTCATTATGCATATAGAAAGTCGCGCTTGTAAAGTCGAATCTTGTAAATTATTGTATTTTATATTATATTTATCAGAATCATTGTATGTGTGACTGGGACGAATCTTATCGCACTTTTAGAGCCAAAATTTAGCAAGTCGTAGAATCGGCTCTAAAGCCTCTCAAAAAATTAAACACGCCACTAATTTTATTTATTTTCTTAAAGCATATTTCGTATTAATTACCAACAGTTGGTGCAAAACAAATATCGATGCACGTCACCTATGATTTACTACGTCACAGGTAGGCAGTGTTGCCGAACTTTTATAGAGTTAAAAATAAATAAAAAATAGAGTTTAAGTAAAAGGATTTTCTAAAATTGTCAAATTTTAAATGGCGGACGTATTCAGGGGCTCACTATAATTAATCATTAAATTCCTTTATCATCTAAAATATATTTAACAGTGGGAGTAGAAAATTTAGTGTACAATTTACCCTTAAAAGAGTACATAGTGAAATTTCTGAGACAATTTCTGAATCTGGATTATTTAGAGCTCAAATTTTGTCATTTCTAACATGTGGAAAAGATAACAACGCAAGAAATTCTTATTTCTTGATTATTAGGCTGAATAGCTTTTAGTACTTGAGGGTAATAAACTAGAAAAAAGAAGAAGAAATTGAAAATTAAAAGTACCGATCGGATGACAACGGCAATAATGCAACTTGACAGTCAGTGCCTACTAACCTACTATAAAATATATTTATGTTTTTGGATGATTTATATCTGCTTTTTAACATTTTCTATCATCCCTTGTTAATATTAAATTAAATTCTGCAGGTATTTCTGCTAAGTTGGTCACAATGCTTGACAAGTATGACGACAGTAGTGACGTGCATTGATATTTGTTTTGCACCAACTGTATTTTCTTAAAGCATATTTCTTATTAATTACCTACTAGGGAATCCCCTGCATTTATCTTGTGTGAATCCCACGCGGTTCTGTATTAATCTTGCAATCATGTATTAATCTGTATTAATTGCAAGGGGTTCCCTAACGGTGTGTGTTGCATTAGAGAGATGATTCTACGAGGAACGTGCAAATTGAATTATATTTATTCGATATAGCTTCCGCAATGATCGTTAAATTATCTCTCGTAGAGTCGATGTATTTTTACACGATTTTAAGTATTTTCGCAAGTTTTATGGGACTAAACGAGAACTCTTTAAACGGGTATGATTTTTCTGGTCGAAATTTTTACGCCGAGTACCTATTTTTATTATTATGTATTAATTACGATTGAAAATCGAACTTAACTTGTATAACGTGAACGGACGAATGCAATTTTTAATTCGATTTTTTTATATTAATTGTACGTCTTAAACGGAAGCTCAACGGTTTTATTTCTTATTTTAATGGCCGAATTACTTAATTTTTTTTATTTAAAAAGGCTCGATGGAGGTGGTGTGTGATTTTGATGCACCTGGTGGTAGAAAATTGATTTTTATTTTTGAGAATTTCGTTTATTTTAATGGCTAAAATTGGTGGTTTTTTGGGGGGATTTCCACGGTGCATTTAACAATCATTACCATCTCTGGAATTTTATACAAATTTTCAGAAACCGAAATCTTCATATTCACTTTTAAATATTATAATAACGAGTATCTAGCGTTAAAAAAGCGATATAAGGTCGCTTAGGAATAACTTTGTAGAAATTAATAAATAGAATAATCGTAATGCAAGATCTTTCGTTCGAATTTCGAGCCCTTGATTCAACGAATGATTTTTCTAATTCGTACGAATAAATTAGATGAGAGACGACGTTGCCAAATATACAAATAAATCCGATAATGTCGGTATTTAGACGAATAGTATTGTTGCAATATAGAAATATAATAGATAATGTATTAGATGGACCAATAAAAAATGGGACAATTTTCTCTAATTATATTCTGAAAATTTGTATACGGTTTATATTTACGTATGTTAATTAGGCTTTTTTTGAGCAGTATTTTAAGCGAAAATAAGAACCCACAATCAAAAGTTAATGAACAAAAAAACACCAGCCTGAATCCGAATTAAAACTTTTTTCATTATTATTAATGAATCAATACCGAATAAAAATGCTATTATAAACATTCTAACGTGTAGACGTGTAAAAAGGTTTCGTTAAAAATTGTAATTAGGCGTTATTTCTAAAAACGATAAAGCTATAAAAAAAGATATTTATTAAGTACCTTCTTTATGTTAGTTTTTAAGTTATAGATGTCGATGTTGTACATAATTGCATTAAATAAATACATTTATAAATAGACTAGTAATTGTTTCATTTTATACAGAAAACTGGTAAGTTGTACGCAATATGGGTGCAACAAAGAAAGCTTCCATAGTCTTATATAAAGGAAAAAGAAGGAGTTATATTGTAAGCACTCTAACCACTGTTATTTTAATAATCTTTCTTTGTTCAAATTATTTGCCCGTATTCAGCGCCCCACTTTAACCTTAAACATGACTTTAGAGGGTCACTTTAACGTAAACAAACTACAAAGTCCCTAGTTACTCCATAACAACAATGTAAAACTGGGACATCCTATTTTTTATAATGAATTAAATTATTTTGTTGTTAAATTGTTATTAAACTCATTTTTATTATTAATTATTAATAATTATTCTTCATTTATTTATTGTATTCTCAAATAACATAAAATTTATGTGTCTAAAATTTAATTTATGTGATAAACTCGATTTTTCATTTCATTCCCCTCTGCACCCTACACGTCTACGCCCATGGTTCATCGCGTACACACACACACACACACAGTCAAACAAGGGAGTACGCGAGTAGAAAGTTTTTAATGATATTCCGGCAGCGTAAAGAGTCCCATTCGACTCTTTTACGCTCCATCGACGAGTCGAAAATACGTGAAAGACGCGTAATTAAGCGCATTTTTATTCAAACACGCCAGTTCCACTGACCTTAAAAAACCCAAAACGACGCACCGTGTGGGTCAATCGACCCAAATAGCCGAACCGATTTTATTATTGTCCATTTTTCTACTAACTTTTCGGGATTAAATCGTTGGAAATTCGAGAAATTTCGTTTTATTAAAGCAATTTAACAAGTTCGAGTTAAAAAAAACTGTTAATAATGTATCAAATTGTTCACTGCAACCAAAATAGGATTCTATTAGAATAATTAAGTAATATTTCCTTTAAAAAATGAAACAAAATAGAGAAATTAAAAGACTTTAATTGTCTATAATTCAGTTATAATAATTCACTAATTATAACAATTTTTTTAAATCCATCTAAAATCTCCAACTAGTCCACAGTGCACAGTTTAACGTTTACATTGTAAGCCTAGATTGGATCGTTATTGATCGAAAATCGAAATTTCTCCACTATACAGGGCGTCTCAATAAAAACACCACCACACGACTCCGACCACTAGATTACAGAAACGAAAATACAAAGGATAATTCACCTAGTTTCCAGCTCGAATTAATCCAATGAAATAGTAATTAAAACGGGTATATTCAAGGAAATACCCGTTGGATTTCTTCGTGTGTGGATATATCGAGATCGAGAAGGCGGAGGAAGCGTTGAATGAAGGTCGTTTTTCGACCTCTTTCTTTCGTTTACGAGGCGAAAGAAAGAAAGATATCTTGCGTTTGAACTCGCTTTGCTCCCTTGACCCGGTATCGATGGTTGCTTCGCAAGGTCGAGGCCGACGAGGACTCGGGATATATAAATTAAATCGAAAGTTTTTTTTTTCTAACAATTTCACGTTGAATACAACACGAAAAATCAACGAAATTGTACGATTTACCTGGTTGTTACGCCACTGGTACGCTCATTAAAACAGATCCGGACAATCCAATTGTCCGATTTCATTCAAGGAAACGTTTATTATAAAATAAATACACGCTATTTTCTATCGCATTATTGATATTAACAATTTTTTTTCGAAAAAAAAAATGTATTAAACGAGAAAATTCTCGGTTTTTTACCGAAACTATAAAAACTATAAAAAAAAGATATTTATTAAGTACCTTCTTTATGTTAGTTTTTTAGTTGTAGATGTCAATGTTGTACATAATTGCATTAAATAAATACATTTATAAATAGACAAGTAATTGTTTCATTTTATACAGAAAACTGGTAAGTTGTACGCAATATGGGTGCAACAAAGAAAGCTTCCATAGTCTTATATAAAGGAAAAAGAAGGAGTTTGGAATATTGGAAGGAATATTGTAATCACTCTAACCACTGTTATTTTAATAATCTTTTTTGATTGACCACAGTTTTTTGCGTACGAATTAAATAGAATTAGCATTAAGAAAGGTTTGATTCAAACTAAAAATAGATAAAAAATATAAAAATATACTTACAATTAAATCAGCGATGATTTTGTTGTAAACATCATGCCTCACGTATCTTCGGTTAATGTGTTTCTCCATTTTCTCCTCGAAATGTCAAATAATAATTTTTGAAGTTTTGACAGCTTGAACTATCGTTTCACAACCGCGATTTATATGTCGACGCTGATTGGCTGAGATAAGTTGGTCCTCCGATCGTTCGCCACGGTGCGGCGCAAATGTGAAGCTCAAAAAGTCCTCAAATTATTACATTCTCTAATGCATAGGCATAGGGAGAATCCAGACCTTAGAAATATAGGGCAGTGGTTACTCCATAACAACAATGTAAAACTGTCAAATTGAAAGAGTCGCCTTAGTTACTCCATAACAACAATGTAAAACTGTCAATTGAAATAAATTCCTTAGTTACTCCTACGGGCTTATATTTCTAAGGTCTGGAAACTTCCCATGCTTATGCATTAGAGAATGTGTCCCATTATTTGAAGACTTTTTGAGCCGCACCGTAGTGAACGATCGGAGGACCAACTTATCTCAGCCAATCAGCGTCACGATACATATAAATCGCGATTGTGTGAAACGACAGTTCAAGCTGTCAAAACTTCAAAAATTATTATTTGACATTTCGAGGAGAAAATGGAGAAACACATTAACCGAAGATACGTGAGGCATGATGTTTACAACAAAATCATCGCTGATTTAATTGTAAGTATATTTTTATATTTTTTATCTATTTTTAGTTTGAATCAAACCTTTCTTAATGCTAATTCTATTTAATTCGTACGCAAAAAACCGGGATCGAATCTTCTTAGTTACTCCATAACAACAATGTAAAACTATCAAATTGAAAGAATCTCCTTAGTTACACCGTAACAACAATACAATATTACAATATTGTGCAATTAACCCGGTTGATACGCCACTGGTACCCTAATTAAAACAGATCCAGACAATCCAATTGTCTCGATTAACCGATATCATTCAAGGAAACCTAATAAAATAAATGCACGCTATTTTCTACAACATTATTGATATTAACATAACGAATTTTTTCGAATAAAAAATGTATTGGACGAGAATATTTTTGGGTTTTTTTCATTGTTATTCTCGACGAATATCGTTCGAAAAAAAAATAACATTAAAACGCGTACAGTATTCGAGAAAGTAAATTTTTTTTGTACCGGCTAGTTTGTGGAACAGGAAAGTATTTTTTTTTGTTTCGTATCGAGGACTTTCAATTTTTCTAATTATACAGGGAATTCGATTGATAAATCGAATATGTCGCGATTTTTCGAACGCTTTGCGGCGAATTAGAATTACTTTCTTTCGATCTAGCCGGTTGCAAACAGGTGCGATTTTTTGTTCCCAGAATAAAATTAATCATTGGAAATGATTTTCGTTTATAAATTGTTTGAGGTTTTATAATTTTTCGAACGCTTGTTTACTCGTCATTTTTTCTTTTATCATTATTTGTACGCATTACTCATGAAATAAGTATTAATTATGGAACAATAAATATTGTTTTATTGGGATTGAACCTTGATGTAATAAACATTTTTAATTTGCTATTTTTTGTAAAGTTTATTTGATTTTTGAGGTTTGTTAAAAATAAATTCAATTTTTTTTGTAGTTAATTTATGAATTTTGGAGTTTTTAATAATTATTCGACGAGTTCTTAAGCGTTTTCAAAATGTTTTTCAAAAGTTATTGGAAATAGGTAATAATTTTTCTTAATATCATAATTATACTTATCTTCAATCAATTCCTATTATTTCCATCCTACTAATTTCTGAGCGATAATAATTTCCAAATTAAATAAACTGCTCCACAAAAGTTAAGGAAGTTCGCAAATTTTGCGATGTTTTTAAAAGTTACAGCCTTTTTTTTCACAAAATTTTCAAATATGTGAAATTAATTGTTTTCTCTCATATCTGAGTGGATTTTTTGTCCCTTCCTCTACAACTCATACTAAATTTGGCGATCAAAAAACCTGCAACTTTTAAATTAATCTCAATATTTATGAACTTCCTTAACTTTTGTGGAGCAGTATATTTCATAATATCTACTATTAATGCCAAAACCTATTAATTTGTCGACTTCATATTAACTTAGAATTTCATTAATTCTTCATCCTATTGATCCTATTGAATTTCTCACAATATGATAAAATAATATTATTACCCAAATCTATTTATTACAAAGGTTTCCTATTAATTTCTAATCAAACCTACTATCTCTTAACACTATTATACCTATTTTATAATCACATTATAAAAATATATCACAAGTCTTTCCTAAATCGTTTCTCCAATATAAATCCTTATCCTGTGATAAGAGGTTATGATAAGGTGCCCAATTTTGATGAATTGTGATCAGCTTTTGCTTTATAACCGAGTTTTGTTTTTTTTTGTGCTGCTTTTTTCAAAAATTTAAATATTGATCATAAAGTAGATGAAGTAGTTGAAGAAGTAGATTATTAGAGTAATTGCGCCAAATATGGACAACCACCATTTAAAAAAGAACGTTCTTTTTATCTGGATTAAACAATTCAGTTCGAAATCTTCGTTTTTTTTGGAAATATTTGAATTCTAAAGGTTGGTTTACCAGAAATATTTGTTTAAACTGTTAAATAGCTAACTATAAAGATTAAAAGTGTTGGTGAAACGCCAAAATATTTAACTGGAGTTTAAAAGTTATTTATCGAATAACTATATTTATAGATTTATTTGTCGTTGGTGAAACCGGACATTAGTCTATTAAAGTCTTATCCTATTAATTTCTAAATAACATCCTAATACTATTAATTAATAAACCTATTAACTCCAACAATTTCATTGTTTCCTCATCGTATTCCCTCCCAATAAAAATTATTATTATTCCCTAATATCTAAACACATTCATTTTTTAACCCTATTAAACTCCTCCAATTCTACCAATTCCTCATCATCCTCTTATAAATTTATCCCCCACGATTCCTCCTAAAGAACCGGCCGGAGTGAAAATAAAAAATTACCTAACACACCTTTAGCTCAAATCAAAATAAACCAACAAAAATCCATGATGTAAATAAACAACCATCAAAATGCCATCCTCTTCATCGTTCCTCTTTTACACCAAGCACTCGCCAAAGCACATCGCACCTCCGGCGGGCCCGCCGATGGGAAGTGGTGGAGCGGATGGAGATCGCCTACGGTGACGTCCTCCTCGTATCGGTATAAGAAGTAAAACCGATACGAGGAGGACGAGTATTCGTCGAACGATTTCCACGTCCTTCGGTCGCTAAACCGAAAGCGTCCGGTGAAGTTTTACAAAACGAAAAAAAGCACATCGTCCCCGAGTATATACCGAGAGTTCTTTGAACTGAAAGTGTTATAGGCTAGGCTCGAGACTGACAGCGGGTGCAATTGACCTACTCTCCTGGAGGATTTCGCACGGTTTTCTTCTTGCGCTCTTTTTGATCGACGCTGTATAATATACTGTAGGTAAGTGCGGTTTTTACGCAACTCATTTCGATTCGGATTTTTCTCATTTTTTTTTATTGTTTTTCGAAAAATAGGTATTAGTGGATTTGTTCTTTTTTATATTAGATTTTTGTGATATCCAGTGAATATTTGTGTGACGAATTTATAATAGTGGAAGCAGGTGATTTTTTGTGTTAAATATACAGGGTGTACTAGTTAATAGAAAATTCGTAAGGGAAGTTTTTACGTGCGTTTAAAAAAACTGTAATTTAAAATTAGTTTCGGTGGTGTTTTTGTGGTTTTTTTTAACGAGCCATCCTGTATATTTCGACCTACTCGACGAGTCGATTTAAATTATGGGTCACAATGAATATTTGTAATGGATAGTAAAAAAGATCTACAGCCACTTGAAAAAATACATTAAATTGAAATAAAATAATAAAATTTAATAAAATATCAAACTTTATCATTTTATAACTTTATCAATTAAAATCACTTTTAATCGTTTCATAAACACTTGCAGTTGTGAAATCAAAAATTGCCCATTTAATTTTTTACCACCCTGTACATTCAAGTGGCTGTTGATCCTTTATTTCTCATAACACACATCGAATGTGACCCATCATTTAAATCAGCTCGTCGAGTAGATTTCAAATATACAGGATGTCCCACATATAATAAAACCTACATTTACCTTGTGACATCCTGTATAATCGACACTATAATTTAAATACCAAATTTTTCATTAGTCGCGTTATTTACGCAAATTTATCGCCAATAACAAGAATAATAAGATTACTACTTAATTTTCCACACAAACTAATCGATTTCAATTTAATTTTCTGGCTCACCCCGTACATTCGTTAATTAATCGGAACGAACAGTAAACTTTTAACGGACGGTTTACCGTAAACCATATAATGAAATTCCGCGATCTAATAGCGTTAATAACTGTTACTACACGCTCTCGCCAGCCCGCGAAAATTCTCACATATACATACAGGGTGTTCCAAAATGACATGATAATATTTAAAGGGGTGATTTTTGGACCCATTTTAAGAAAAAAAACTTCATATGAACCTATATCCTAAACGTCTAAACTTTTGAAATACAGAGGGTGTTAAAGTTTTAAGAAATTAATCATTTTTTTGTAATGTTCTAAAGCTAAAATTTATTATTTTTTAATATAAGCCCAGTGGCTAAAATGTGCCCAGTGGCGAAACGATGAGTCGTACGGAAGAAAGTCAAGAAATCAAATTTGTTCTAAATTGAATGATGATTCCGAAAATAATGCTTATTTCAATATTAGGCTGTGGCTTACCATTTTTTTCTCCAAAAATATCCAATGCACAACCCGTACGGACGCCACTGGTGAAAATAATAAAATTATTTGTACATCAGAAAATGCATCTAGATTCATAAAAAAACGAGTGCCAAATTTCATAAAAATATCTACAATAGTATCAAAGTTATTCCAAAAAATCGATTATTTTCTTAAAACTTTAACACCCTATATCTCAAAAGTTAAAACGTTTACAACATAACTTCATATAAAGCTTACTCCTTAAAATAAGTCCAGGAACCACCCCTAATATATTAGCATATCATTTTAAAACACCCCGTATAGTCCTTTCGTTATCAATCAATCGTGACGTCACGACTATCTAAAATCAACCGCACTCTACGATTCACCAGGTTAAAAAGGATGCGCTGCTGCTACCTGGTGGGCGCTGCCCTGTGCCTGCTGCTGCTCGAATGCCGGGCGAATCCCATAGCGACGGTGATGGCGCCCGACGAGGGCCGGGCGCTCGACGGCGGGCGCCTGGAGGCGGCGGTCGAGCGTCGCGGCGTCGCCGAGGAGCAGACGCCCGGCGTCTACGTCCGCGCCGAGGTGGAGAAGACGACTGAGGGCGATGATAAACCGGCGGAGATCCAGAAGAAACCCGAGGTGCACGAGGTGGTGAAGCAACTGCCGGTGGAGGAGAAGAAGCCGGAGCACCGGGTGGCGGTGGTGAAGAAAACGAAGGGCAAGGGAAAGGTATAAGAGTCGCTCGGATTCGTTGGGATTCGATTGGTTATTTGTATGTTTTTTGCAAAGGTTAAGGGTCGTCAATCCGGAGATGATGACGACGACGACGATGATGACGACGACGACGATGATGATTTAGATTTGGGAGTGGGCGACGACGACGATGATGATGATGATGACGACGCGGCCGCTGATGATGATGACGACGACGATGATTATTTCGGAGGCTTCTTGGACGACATCTTGGGAGGTGAGTTATCTTGAAATGATAACCTTCTGTTGTGATTCTTGTGGAGAGTTTTTGTAGATTTTCCCTCATTTCCCACATTTTTACAAAACTCACATTAAACTTAGCTTCTTTAACTCCAGTTGATTGATGTTTATGCACAATTTGTGGACCTTTTAACTTTTAGCTGTTTTAAACCTAGTTGGTAAAGATCATGTTTAAGTCTAGTTTCAAGTCTAATAATGAAATTAAACCTACTTTCATTACACTAGTTAATGTCAGAGTACAATTTATGGATCTTTTTCAATACATTCAGCTCTCATCACTACCTTAAGACATTTAGCTTTCTTAGACCCAGTTGATTAAAACTCAGTTAAAACCAGAAATTAAAATTAAACTTTCCTTAAGACATCTAGTTGATACCAGCGAACAATTTTGTGTCCCTCTTCTTTACTTTTGGACTTTTACCCTTCTCAAGCCAGTCTTAAATTTAGCTGATTAAAATTAGATTTAAGCCTAAAATAAAAAAAAACCTTCCTTAAATCTAGTTATCTAGTTGGTATTTCTGAACAATTTGTGAACCTTTCCCTTTTCCCTGAACCTCTTTTGTCCACCCCTATTATATCTGACTCATTCACACCTTATCTTATCCTGTCTCACCCTTCCTTACCACTCCTTACCTTTCTCACTCTTCCTTACTATTCCTTCCTTGCTATTTCTTACCCTTCATCACTCTTCCTTGATCTTTCGTACCCTTCCTCACTCTTCCTTATGCTTCTTTACTCTTCCTTAGCTCTCCTTGCCCCTCCTTATCCTTCCCTAACCTTCCCTTACCTTCGTTAACTCCGCCAAATCCCCCAATCTTCAAAACGTAATCACCACGTATCGATTCGTTCTTCCCCAGGCGACGACGACGACGATGACGACGACGACGACGACGACGACGAGCCCATCTCCGCCGCGCCGGCCCCCCAACCCCAACCCCAACCGCAGCCCGTGGAGGTCCAACAGCCCGATCTGCAGCAGGAAGCGGCCGAAGCTTCGGCGCAGGCCGGCGACCTGACGCCCCAGGAGGAGCTCGACGCGCAGGAACTGGCCGCCGGCGAATCGGACGCCATCACCGGTACGGACCAAGCCTCCTCGCTCGTCGCGGCCTCCGATCCCTCGGAGGTGGTGCTGAAAGACCCGGTGCAGCCGGTCGAGACCGTCGCTGAACCGGTCGTGGTTCAAGCGGTGCCCGCTACCGACGATGACGATGACGACGACGACGATGACGACGATGACGATGACGATGACGATGCGCTAGGCGACTTGACTGACGACGATGATGACGATGACGATGACGATGAGGCTGATGATGACGACGACGACGATGACGATGATGATGATACGGACCTGGAGGATATCATCGAGACGAAGAGATCACGTGAGTCGAAAAAATTAAAGCATAGTAAGAAGGCGAAAAAGTCTAGGAAACACCATCGTCACCATCGCAAAGAGGCTACTAATAAAATCAGATAGGTAGAGGAGTGGTAGAGTAGAGACTATTTTAGATATTTTTTTTGTGTGTTTTTTTAATTTCTTCGTTTCGTTCTGTTTCCGGCTTTCTTTTTTTTATAATATCCCGGTGGAAATTCGCATTATTTTTTTCGAATTTTTTTCTGTACCATAAACGCACTGTCGAAATGGGAGAACGCGAAATTTTGTAGCCAGTAGTATTTTATGCTTTATTTATTTTTTTGTATTTATTTATTTATTTATTTATTTAACGAAGCGGTCATCGAGCCGCCTGCATTACCCTAGGTACATGTCACAATTTGGTGACGATTTTTTTCCTTATTTTAAACGAAAAAAAAATCCCTGTTTATTGTATGAACATTGTACAAATTTTTGCTGAATAGATTGTATTTTGTGTGATTTTTGTGTTTTATTTGCAATTACTTTTTTTACCCGATTTTTTTAGCGTTTTTTTTGTGACATCTATCTAGCTAATGCACTCAAGTCACGTCTAACATTACGCATGCTCTTTCAATTTCTTTTATTATTAACTTAATTATTAACTCAATTAATTAAACACTAGAGTAATTAGTAGATAATTTTTGATTTTTTTTTCAATTAACATCTCACACCGGTGTTCAGAAAACGAGGTAAGTAGTCGATTTTCATTACCATATATTTTTCATTAGAATTATACTAAAATACCAAGTATTTTTTTGGAATCAAGTAGTTCATTAACATGCAGGATTATTCAAAGTATACGAGTTACCGAAAATTTTCTAAAAATAATTTATTCATTCATATTAAAATTAGTTTCGATTATACAGGGTGTCCTAACAAATCTATTACTCGTAATTTAGACGCTTGTCGATTATTTTAAAATCAATTTCCAATACACCCGGTGTCTTCAAACAAAGTTGTGTATTTTTATAAATTGGGACACCCTATATAAATAACTATCGACTCGTATATATTGAATACCACCCTGTATAATTGGAAGAGTAAGTATGTAACGACTTAACAGCATGACACATGTAATTTTAGACGCATTGACGTAGACAATTTCAGACAATTTTCCATCTCTGGTAGTCAATTTCACTAGAATGTCGAATTTAAATCGAATTTCCCCCGATGTGTTCGCTCTACAATTCGTCTCCCTATCTCGTTTCGAATCGAATCGGTCCGAAACCGGTTCGTTTCGAGTGCGAAACGGTTCTGGATTTTTGCGAGATTTTTTTTCGCGAAGAATTCGAAAAATTTGGTGGTAATTTACAAGTCAAAATACGGTAAAAAGTGTGTTAATATTGTCGTTAGATTGACAAAATTTCACTAAAATTTCGAATAGAAGGCGTGAAAATTCAAATTAATATACCGTGTGATTGATAAAAGTATCCGAACTGATTTAGACAATCTCCAATTTGCGAAGAAATAATGATTAGAAACTTTTAATCAATCGACGATTAAAAAGAAAAAACAATTCAATAAAATTGGCTCGAAATAAATATTTATTTTAATAAATTTTTGAGACGATTTCTGAACCCCATGGGAACGCCACTGGCTCGGAAATGACCTCCGGTATCTCTTGGCTCGGCTCTAAACAAGGTCAGTAGGCCAAGGCACACTTTTCTTCGAGAGCTTCTTCGTCCAGCGCTTCCTGGACACACTTTTTTTTATTATACATATACAGTGTGTCCTCGAAAAATTTGTTTAATTTTTCGAAAAAATTATTCTCGATAGAAGAGTTGAGTGCATAAGGTTTATTTCTTTTCTCTAGATTATATGGGTTTTAAATCTTTTTCTAAATATTTTTTTTTAAAAAGAGGGTTCGATGGTTTTTTTACAATTTTTGAAAAATCAACTTCTTTGAAGAATTATTAACTAAAACATCTTCAATAATTAGAAAAATATAAGGCCAAAATTGTAATAACCTATAAGAAAAAGGGTAGAAAAATGGTGTAGGGCTTGGATAATAAAAATAATAATTTAAAATTAGCATCTAAAATATAAAATTTCTGCCAAAATTGTGTGAAAAAAATCATCAATTTCCTTCATTTTCCCCTGTACTTCCCCGTAAATCTACGGGTGAATAAAACGCACGTAATTAAAAAAAAACATTTTAATATTGAATAATAAATAATAATATAAAATTTCTTTTCAAAAGTTTTTTAAAATTCAAATGTTCGAACGACCTCGACTTACATTCTTCACGGGCAAGTTTCTTTCGATCAAACTCATCCGATCGCAGGTGGTAAAAAGAAAGTTCGACCGTGACCCAAACATGTCGCTGACCCAACTCACTCCTGTTTTATATTCTACTCATTTACAGCATTCAATTTGTAAATTATAAATATACAGGGTATGTCACGATGAGCCTAAATTATCTATCTGTATATTGGAAAGTACCTATCCGAATTAAATGAATATGTTATGAAATGAGACGAACCTCTTAAAAATATTTGGACAGTCGTACCAGTACAATTTTATATCAAATTTGATTGGTTTTGGAATCATTATGGACTCGCTATATTGGAGAAAATAGTCAACAGTTCCGCTTCAATACGATCTCAAATAAATGCAATGTTATTTTTTAAATATAATATGTTCATGTTAATCTGGTGATGACATCATAAGATGAAATAACTAATCAAAAATTAGTAAAATTAATTACTAATGTATTGTATTGAACAAGTCAAAATAAGTCGATTAAACTCTACTTTTATTAGTAGAAAATTATTATAAAAGATATATAAAATGGTTAAAACTTCAAAAAAGTTAAAAATAATAACATCTAACATATTTCAAATCTCTAATATTCACTAATTTAACCAACAAGTGAAGTCACCACTAAACTAACGAGAATCTGTTATACAGGGTGTTTACTTTAAATGGAAACAAAATTGGAGAGATGAATCTAGACTTTAAAATAGCGATAAAAAAAGCCTTATAAAAACAAATCCAAAAATACCACGTTCCGATGGTTTGTTAGATAACAATAAAAAATTAAAAAATTATTAAAAGATATAATTTTGTTTTGTTATAATTTTGTTTTGTTTTGTAGAGAGTTTTGTATCATTCTTAATATCCTATATTGAGATCAATCTTGAATCTCACTAATGCCCGGTTTCACCAACGACAAATAAATCTATAAATAGTTATTCGATGACTTTTAAACTCCAGTTAAATATTTTGACGTTTCACCGTTTTAATCATTGGTTAGCTATTTAACAGTCTATTAAGCAGATATTTCTGATAAACCAACCATTAGAATTCAAATTTTTCCAAAAAAAAAACGAAGATTTCGAACTGATTTGTTCGAAGTTATTTTTAGTTATTTTTTGGTTTTTGTCGCTGTGACGAATGAGTATTATTTTATTATATTTGGAGTTTGTGTTTGAGAGTTATTTTGAAATGGATCGAAAAAAGGGAAAGATGCAAAAATTACTTTTTGGAGGAGGAGAAGGAAACTTTAACAACGATCCTTTTTTTTATAAAACAATTCGAGGTCGTCTGTAATGAAAATCTTCATCAGATGATGTTGAAGATAATGATTAAGATGATGCTAAAAATCTAATAGATAAATAAATAATCAATAATGTAATAAACTTCCATTATTCTCAAACAAACTAAAAATATAACCAATAAATTAATATAAAAATTCATAATCAGAAAAACACTTGCAAAGATATTACAAATTAATACTATTTGTATAATATTCATCGAATAAGGTCTTATTTTTCTTTGGTGAAACCTTACATTAGAGATCAGTCTTAGAGAATCACCCCCCTCCTATTTTGTCGCCACTTATTACAGTATAAATACCAAAAAAACCAACATAAACCAATTTATGAACGAAAAAAATAATAAACATGCTAACACGCAGGCGCGCTGCCATCACCATCAGGCAAAATGCCGGCCATCTACATCTACAAGTACAACAGATTCGTCGACGGCGTCATCGCCAGGATCAACAAGATGCTGGGCAAATCCTACGATCCGGTGCGCGTCAAACTCGACGCGCTCGAGTACAAATCCAAGAAGACCACAGTCAAGGCGACCAACAAGAATCACAAGAAGAAAGGGTCTAAAGGAAGCAAGAAGAGGAAGCAACAGCAGCAGCAGCCGCAGCAGCTGCAGAAGAAGAACAAGATTGGGGATAATGAGAAGAAGATCGAAGAGCCGATGACCAATAAAATGGGGGAGATGACCGTTGCCAGGGAGGAGAATCGCATCAAAAATGAAGGTAAATTATAGGTATAATATTTTAGGTATAGTATACAGTGTATTTCTTTAATGTCCCCCCTTTTATTTTTTAAACGGATCAACTTAGAAAATTGAAATTTGGGATAATGAAACTAATGCATGATTACTGTATTTTGGAGTAAAATTGACAGATGAAAATTTCAAGATGGCGACTGGGCGCCCTCTTGGGAAATAAATTTAAATGGAAAGGGGGGCCTTGTGATTTTTAAAGCTCCTTACAAATGCTATACAACCCTGAAATATAAAGTCATTATCTGAACCCATTACAAAATGGTTATAATAATAATAATAGTATATAATAATAATATACATAATATAATTATATAATTGTTACAATTACAAATTCCAGAAAACGCGTCCAGAGAATCCTCCTTCGTCCTCATCTCCAAGACGGGCCCAACGCTGATAGAAGAAACGAAAAATTTGACTTCTGAATTACGAGCAGCGTCTACCAACAAGCAGAAAACGAAGAAGAAAACCACATCAAGCGGAGGAGCAACAGCGGGAGGCGGACAAAAGAAGAAGAAGAAGAATAAGAAGAACGGGACGCAAGTCTCCAGAGCGACGTTGTTCGGGCTGAGCACCATCCGCAGGAACGGTGACGTCACTGTTAACGTGCTCAAGGATCGCACGTTGCTCAAGTCCAATTTCCTGATGGGGCCCTTGACGTTGCGCGTCGAAAGAGAGGTAAATATCGGAGTACGGTCCTGTATTTCTAAGGTCTGGAAACATAGGTCGAAAAAGTGTCCCGTTATATTTGAGGAAAAAACAGGGTTCCTAAAACGGCCGATAGGAGGCGATGTTGTAAAGGTCCCCGGTTTTTTTCGTACGAATTATATAGAATCGGTTAATGCGTTTCTCCATTTTCTGGACAAACAAAATCTTCCCTTTTAGCAGATTCCCCAAACTCTTCCCTTTCAGGGAATTCCCCAAGGGTTCCCCAATCTCTTATTCCCTACTAAGATGCTACCCTCACTATAACTAGAATTAAAAATCTACAATATATTTTTCTGCAATATCTATTATTTTAAATATTTTTAAATTATTTTAAATATTTTATTTAGACGGGAAAGGGAGCTAGAAGAGAAGTGAAGAGCGCCACAGCGACTACAGCCGAGATGTTCGGAAGATTGAATATGAAGATAATGCACGGTGGTTCGGCCACATTGCAAACTATACGGGTCCTCCAGCCGAAATCGGTAATTATTTACTATAATATTTATTATATATCTACAGAGTGTATCTAAATAACATCGAAAAAATTTAAGGGGTAAATAATATGTGAAGAAAATTAAGGTGAATACTTGGTATAAAATTTTTTTGAAAAAGACCATCCCCGGAAAGTCATACCCCTCCGAAGATTAAAGAAAATTAGTTTTCTTCTTTAATTTCTCTGTATAAACTAAAGGCACGAAAATTGGGAAATATTATTTGTCAACCACACTAAACATTTATAACCCCTACGACAACCCCTACGGCATTTTTTTCACAATTTTCTTTTAAATGAAAATTTTTCTTTAAAAAAATATGACTGTAAAGCCTATTTACTAATTTTTTTATCTCTACAAGATTTTTCCAAAACATAAGCATTTACGAGGAAAAAAAATAAATGTAGAACATGAGAAATAGAAAAAAAAGGTAGATTCTTTTCTTCTTTTCAGATTCCATTTTCCACGGGTTTTTCAATGACCCTACACACGACATACTTTTGCATTTGAAAAAATAAAGTTGGGTAGGGTTGCAACTAAGGGGTTAAATAAAAAAAATGTTACAGCGTTTATTGTTTAAATTATTGGTCCAACAGATAATTTTATTTCGGACTTTTGCCTAACTTTGTATAATGTAAAACATTTTTGAGTATGTGTAGTTTTGTAGATATTACTATAATTATTAATAATACTCTTATAATGAATACTTCACTTCTATACTTTACTGATGGTTACTTTACTTGTTTAATAGGTTCGAGTGGACAGCGCGGACAATCACGACAAAACCAGGGAGTACGTATGGAAAAGAAGCGCCAATATAGCAACAATGGTAACCAGAAAATTGGCCACAGTCGTCAAATCACTATTAAAACAGTAAAATAGTCTCTTTTAGAGGAAGAAAATTATTCGATATAGATATCTTTTACCGAATCAATAGTATTATCTAATGGTGATATAATTTTTTTTTCATAGGTCTTATGGAGACTTATGTATGGAGGATATATATTTATTTATTTATTTATTTATTTATTTATTTTCATTTATTTATTTAGTTAATAGCGACTTATGAGACTTTTTTGGAGTAATATACAAATACAACAATTATTCATTTATTAGTCTTAGAAGTCTTAGGACAACAGCCCGTTTCTTCTTCTTTTTTTATTTTTACTAACAATTTTTTTAGGTTATACAGAATAAACAGAATTCTCAAAGCTCTCTAAGCTCAATTTTACAATTACCGAAACATACAAAGATTATAACAGTAAGACTTCCTCTATTGTTACCTAGTAATTTACATAAGCATTTCCATCTCTAAGAAGCTAAAAAAATAATCGTTTTTACCAGTGTTAAAAGGTTATCAAACGAATTTTTACATCACAATCTCGTACAAAACATGTTAGTGCCAATAAAACTAATTTTTACCTTTCTACTAATCCATTTCGCAAACGCCGGGGTTTCACCTGAAGAAGAACAAGGAGTGAAATATGCCAACAAATGCGAAGGTAACATAAAAACAAATCTACACTTATACTCTTTTCAAATTCAATTATACACTCCAGTGTACAAAACGTCTAAACAAAACCGTTTCCAGTGTGCAAAATATTAGCCGTGGAACTGGAAACCAGATTGGAAGAGACCGGCAAGACCTCAGACGTAATCGAAACGGGCTACTCGGTAGACGATGTAAAACCCAAGAAGAAGAAAGCCTATAAGAAATCCGAGCTGAGACTGGTGGAGTCTTTAGAAGGTATTTGTAACAGGATATTGGAGTACAACGTTCACAAGGAACGCGAAGATAGCACCAGATTCGCCAAAGGGATGAGCCAAACGTTTCAAACGTTACACGGGCTGGTCGATAAAGGGGTCAAAGTCGAATTGGGCATACCGTACGAGTTGTGGGACTCGCCCAGTGCTGAGGTTACTAAATTAAAAACGCAGGTAATGTTATTCAACGTTGTGATTGGCTGTTTTTCTTTGTACCCTCTAGGGTAGGGTGAAAAAGTTCTCGGTCTGAATTCTGAGTCATTTAGAACTGTCTAGTAGAACCATTTAGAACGTTCCATAGTTATTTTGATCATTCCATGATCATTAAGAACTGTCTAAAACCATTTAGAATGCTTCAGAACCATTTAGAACGCTCCATAATTATCTAGAACTGTCTGGAATCATTTAGAACAGTCTAAAACAATCTAGAACGCTCCAGAATCATTTAGAACTGTCTACACCATTTTTCCAACTGTATTTCAGAAAGCGTCAGGTTCATTTGTATTTCATTATTCAATTGTATTTCAGAATAATCAATTTGATTTCAGAAACCATCAGTTGTATTTCAGAATAGTCAATTCGATTTCGGAAACGATCATTTGAATTTCAAATAGTCAAATTCATTTCAGAAATCATCATTTGTATTTCGGAATTCTTCAATATCTATAGCTTTTCAATATCAATTTCAGAAAAAATTATAAAGGTATCCGTTCCAAGAGAATAATTTCGATTTCAGAAAAAAATATTTCAATTCCGAAGAGAAGTTGTTTCAAGTCCAAAAAAATAATATAAATTGTGGAGTGGACTGAGTTTTTCTTTTTCGTTAATAATTGACGATTTCCGAAATACAAATGATAAATTTCTGAAATGAATTTGACTATTTTGAAATTCAATTGATGATTTCTGAAATTCAATTGATGATTTCTGAAATCAAATTGACTATTCTGAAATACAACAGATACTTTCCGAAATATAAGTGACTATTGAAAGGTGTAGAACCATTTAGAACGCTCCAAAATCATTTAGAACGGTCTAGAACCATTTAGAACTGTCTAAAACAATCTAGAACACTGCAGAATCATTTAGAACGTTCTAGAACCATTTGGATCCCTCAAGAATTATTAGGAACTGTAAAACCATTCAGAACGCTTCAGAACCATTTAAAACGCACCAGAATTATTTAGAACTGTCTATAATCATTTAGAACTGTCTAACACAATCTAGAACGCTCAAGAATAATTTAGAACTGTCTAGAATGAACGGCCACAAACATTTAGAACTGTCTTGAACTAAAGATTTCGATTTAATATAAGAATAATGTAACTTTTTCAATTGAAAATCGTGGCCTTTCATTGTCAGACCGAGAACTTTTCATCTTACCCCTGTAATGAAGGGTTTTCAATAAGGATTTGGCAATTTTGGGTGCCAGTCTACCCTACCGTATCTGGTTTAGTATGCGGTCTACCCAAATTTATTATACAGGGTGTACCAAAAAGGTTTTGCCAAACAAGAAATCTACTCTATCTACCCTACCCATATTTCAGGTAGGGTCCTTATTGAAAAACTACTTTACTTTAATCTTAAGGAATTGTATGTGGTGTAGAGATATGTTTTGTATTATTATTTCCTTTGTCTCCTTAGTTTCACATTTCTATATCCTATTTTTCTTCTTTTTTCCTTTATCCAAAGGCAAAAGCACCTTTCTACTACAAATAATATGGAATAATTGTAACGTAAAATTTGTATATATACGCAGTGCGAAACTCTGCTGGAAGAAAACGAGGCAGACATAGAAGACTGGTACTTCAACTACCAAGGAAAAGAGAAGCTCAAAACGTTCCTCTGTCGCGACAGGGTGTTAAAGAACGAGAACCACGATTGCCTAAACGAACAACTAAAAGGCGACACGGGCGCTAAGAAACCATCGAAAGCTAAAACCGAACTGTAATTTTAATCTCTTAAACAAATTATACTACATATGTACAACAACGAAATCGAATTGTCCTTATTCCTTCTTCGCATTGGCCTCGGCTTCCCTCTGCGCTTTGGTCTTCCTTATGTGCTTCGGCTTGCCTCGGAGCGTCCGCATCCGTTCCATTTCCTCCTTGAAATCGGCGTGCTCGTCCCTGTAGAGGCCGTACTCGCGCAGTTTGATCATCAACCAGCCGGTTTCGACGTGCCTGGGGTAGTAGGCGAAGACTTCGCGTCGCAAATGGACGGGTTCCTCGCTGAAAAGTCGCACAACTTTCATGGATTTCTGGTTGGTCGGTCGGACTACCTCGCCGAATATTCGGTTGCTCAGCCGTTGCATCCGTTTCGCGTATTCCGTGGATTGTTTCATTAGGTCCGCGTATTTCGCGTATTTGCTCATTTTGGATTCGAATAATTGTTGAATTGAATTATTGTTTGTTTTCGGAGGTTATGTTATTCTTCTTTTTTTATTACTTAGATTGGAATGACTTTTGACATATAATCAAACGCGGAACTTGGCTGTATGTCACAGGACAAGACGGAAACAAGCAACAAAATAGGGGCAATTATTGAGAAAGTTTAGTGGGTTTCAGTTAAATGTTTGGTTTCTTTTGTCGTACGAACGATCTATGCTTTCAAATTTATATCCATTTATAACATTTGTAGACAAGTAACGTGACATACCAATTCAGAAGTTTCCAGACCTTGTTTATGTAAGGCCGTAATTGACATTTGACAGCCATTGAGATTCTTCTTTTATTAGCGAATAAAAAAAAGAAGAAGTTTGTTGGTTAGTGATTCTTGTCAAATAAATCAACAATTTTTTGGCAATTAATTTAGGGGGTTTGCACACGATTATAAGCCCGACGGACCCTTTAGCATTACCTAGGATGCACCACGAGGAGGAGAATTCTGGAAAACTGGAAAGTACATCCATAATCCGCAGGTAACGTAAGTTTGTGTCAATATTTGGATTCAACTATTTACCAGGCAATTATAAAATCATAGGTAGAGGGGTTATAATGATTGTGGTAATATTAAGTAATCAAACGGTTTGTTATAGATTCCTCTTTAAATGATACAAAGTATGTGTTGAATCCCACGAAGTTGTCCAGACCTATCGATGGATCGTTGTACATCCCCTGTATAGTAGGCCTAAATAACATTAAAGCCAACGATTACTGTAATGCAGTGCTGCAGGTAAGTCGAGTTAACCGAACGAATTTGATTATTTCTTAATTTAAATGCGCAAAATTGCAGGCTTTGACTCTTGTTAATCCGCTTCGGAATGACTTCTCGAGAGAAGAAAATTGCAGTAATGTAAAGAGACCTTCCATCTGCTCCTGCAGAGGTTTGGCGAGCTTATGAGGAAATTGTGGAATCCCAGGAACTTCACAGAGCATGTACGAGTATCAAGAAATTCTCTCCAAGCTGTTGTATCGTGGAGTTAAAAGAGGTTTCAGTTCACTCAGCAGGGTTAGCTAGTTTTATAATGCTTAATTATTGTTATAATTGAGTTATTGTTTGTAGGAGATCCGATAGATTTTTTTGTCTTTGGTTTCTGATTGCCCTTGATTGAGCATTGGATGGTATTAAGAAAAATGGCAGTTCAATAATCTACGGAAATTGAGACGGAATCGCCCCTTTTTGTATCTATCTTGCGATCTACGGCCTTCGCCATTTTGTTTATCGATGAATTTCTGAGAGAATAATATATCATTCCTCAGGTATGCATTTCAAAGCGTTATGTTATAATAGGAGTGTATGTAATAATTTGTGATTTGTAGGTGAATTTGTATCGACTCTCAACGAAATTCAACGGGCAAACCGAGAAGGAATACAAAACCATAAAAGGAAAATTTCATGAAGAAGTGCGAAATAAGTGTATGAATTGAGATCGACACAATGATTTTACTCCTGTAACGTTTTTGTATATTAATATTTTGTCTCTATTTTGTTGCATTTAACGGTAGTGAGTTTATTGTAAGAAAATAAAAATATCGTTGAAAGTGTTTTGTTTTATATATTTTGAAATCGTCAATTCCAACCAGTTTTCATGTAATTAGCAATTAAAAAATACAGCAGTTTTGTTAATTTTTCAAAAATTTTAATGTATAATGCATTTTTTATAAAAAATCGTTCATACTTTATCATTTCTAATGCATTTCTGGTATCTTAGAGGTATATAATAGATAAATAGGTTGCCTACCTAATAGTATCCGTAAATCGATTTTCGATCAATAAATGTAATTTTGGTTGCCTATCTATTGTATTAGTAAAGCGCGAGTAATAAGTATCAGGAGTAAACCTCTTCACACATTCTGTTCTCCTACTACGAAATTTCAAATTCGCAAATTTTTAACGAGAAATTTTCGAACGATGTACAAAACTATTCTTCCGATTTTTACAAATTGCGTTGAAAAAGGTTGCGTTTTTTTTCAATAAACACAACAAAACTTTTAGCATTCGACTTTCTCATCATTTCTACTATAAAACAATAATAATGCCTAAAATGATAAATTTCATCCAGGACTTTCCGTAGAAATACCTCTCTCCATATAATAAATATCTCCTGTTACTAGACTTCCTTGCATATTATCCTTGCCTAATATCCGAAATTAATCAATGGAGATCTACGATAACTTGTGCTCAAATCTCGAATTAAAACGTGAATTTAAAATTTCGTATTAGGAGAACAGAATGTGCGAGGAGGTTTACTTATGACGCTTATTAATCGCGCTCCTGCTCGAAGTAATACATACAAAGGCAACCATTTAATCGAATTTCGGTAATTCTGGTTGCCTATCTATTGTATTAGTAAAGCGCGAGTAATAAGTATCAGGAGTAAACCTCTTCATACATTCTGCTCTCCTAATACGAAATTTCAAATTCACGTTTTATTTCGAGATTTGAGCACAAGTTTTCGTCGATCTCCATTGATAAATTTCGGATATTAGGCAATGAGAATATGCAAGGAAGTTCAATATCGGGAGATATTTAGTATATCGAGAGAGATACGTCTAGGGAAGGTCCTGGATGAATCCTGATGCGTTAATAAATATTTTAAATGTTTCGTAGTTCTTGAAAACACATTTTCAAAGATAATTTAACATTTTGGGCATTATTAATAATTCTTTATTACAAAAATGATACGAAAATAGAATATTAAAAATTTTTTATGACATCCTTAATCCTGATTTTAGAATTCTTAGTATTTTTCGTTCATTAAAAAAACGCAAAACTTTTTTAACGCAATTAGTAAAAATCTGGAGCTATTAAAGCAAAAAGATCGGGAGAAACAAATATTAGGAGTTCGAGTAGTTTGTGTCAAACGTATGAAAATCTCACGAATTTAACGTGAATTTAAGAATTCGTATTAGGAGAACAGAATGTGTGAAGAGGTTTACTCCTGATACTTATTACTCGCGCTTTACTAATACAATAGATAGGCAACCAGAATTACCGAAATTCGATTAAATGGTTGCCTTATTTGTACGTATTTGTAATCGAGCAGGAGCGCGATTAATAAGCGTCATAAGTAAACCTCCTCGCACATTCTGTTCTCCTAATACGAAATTTCAAATTCACGTTTTATTTCGAGATTTGAGCAAAAGTTTTCGTCGATCTCCATTGATAAATTTCGAATATTAGACAATGAGAATATGCTAGGAAGTTCAATATCGGGAGATATTTAGTATATCGAGAGAGATACGTCTAGGGAAGGTCCTGGATGAATCCTGATGCGTTAATAAATATTCTAAATGTTTCGTCGTTCTTGAAAACACATTTTCAAAGATAATTTAACATTTTGGGCATTATTAATAATTCTTTATTACAAAAATGATACGAAAATAGAATATTAAAAAATTTTTATGACATCCTTAATCCTGATTTTAGAATTCTTAGTATTTTTCGTTCATTAAAAAAACGCAAAACTTTTTCAACGCAATTTGTAAAAATTTGGAGCTATTAAAGCAAAAAGATCGGGAGAAACAAATATTAGGAGTTCGAGTAGTTTGTGTCAAACGTATGAAAATCTCACGAATTTAACGTGAATTTAAGAATTCGTATTAGGAGAACAGAATGTGTGAAGAGGTTTACTCCTGATACTTATTACTCGCGCTTTACTAATACAATAGATAGGCAACCAGAATTACCGAAATTCGATTAAATGGTTGCCTTTGTATGTATTACTTCGAGCAGGAGCGCGATTAATAAGCGTCATAAGTAAACCTCCTCGCACATTCTGTTCTCCTAATACGAAATTTTAAATTCACGTTTTAATTCGAGATTTGAGCACAAGTTATCGTCGATCTCCGTTGATATATTTCGGATATTAGGCAAGGAGAATATGCGAGGAAGTCCAGTTTATCAATTTTCTTTGTGGTAGTTTGTTGTAAATTTATGATTTTTGGGATATAAAATTGACTAATAAGTATATTTAGTATTTTATTGACAATATATATTATATTTGTAGACAACTGTATTTTAAAATTCAGCAATAATAATTAACGAAAATATTCTAAAATTGTACCATAAAATATATTCGTAATTTTAGAATAAATTTTTATCATTTGGCATATATTTAAACATACATTATTTCCTAATTAAAAATACAGTACAGTTTTGCTAAACGACGATAAAATAAAAGGTGCATTTTAAGCGAAATGGAAAATTTCGAATGCAATTTCATGTAAAGTACATAGCGAATAAATCGTTCAAAACGATTTTGAGCAATTTTTTGTTACAATACAACGAATTTATTTAGTTTTTTTATAACACTTATCAACAGTCTGAAACTTTAGTTAAATCTTACCTATTTATAAGACATACACCTTGCTCCATTTCCGATTGCAATATGGTCAATTCTATGAGTTGAACAAAGAAGGATTATTAAAATGACAGTTGTCAGAGTGAGAAGTTGCAATGCTTTTATGAGAACCTGCTTCACTTTAAATGGCGGACGTAAATAGGGACCTAAAAGTAACATAGTGAAATTTCCAAGAAAACTTTTGAATCTATATTCTTATTTCTTGATTATTCGGCTGAATAGTCTTTAGTAGTTGAGGCTAGTAAACTACAAAAAAGAAGAAGAAATTGAAAATTAAAAGTACCGATCTGATGACGGAACGGCAACTATACAACTTGATGGTCAGTGCCTACCAACCTACTATAATAAAATAATAATAATTTGATATACAAACGTTGAATTTTTACAATATATAATTTTTTGGATGATTTAATTCTGCTTTTTAACATTTTCTATCATCCCTTATTAATATTAAATTAAATTCTGCAGGTATTAAGCTTAATTTATTTTGTGTATTTATTTTTAAAAATTGGTCACAATGCTTGGCAAATATGACGACAGTAGTGACGTGTATTGATATTTGTTTTGCACCAACTGTATATTGCAATCAAAAATGAATCAACCTGTATACGTGGTTATATAATCTGTCTCAAATAGCAAAAATGTAGAAATAGAATTATATATTCAACGTTTAGAAATTTTAGAGAGTTTGTAACTCTTATATAAGGACACATGTAGGTTATAATTTTTACCCTGTGGACAGTATTAAGTATACATGTTTTTGAGCCAATTTTAGTAATAATCATACAGGATGATCGAAATTTAAAATAATTCCGTCATTTTAAAACTCACCGAAATTCGGGAGAAAATTTGAGTGGACATATACAGGGTGTCCTGCATAAGTACCGACACAGAGCAGGGGCACCTATAGGGGTGCTTAAAATATGTTTTTAACTTTTGAATTATCGACGATTTTAAGTAATACTATGACTTTATTTCTTAGCGTTATCAAAACGAAAAGAATTTTAAAAAACAAAAAAAAAATTTAAAATAAAATTACCTATGAACTAATTATTTTTTAAATCATTCATCAGGTAAAAAAATCTGTCGATTAATGCTCTTACTACACTCATAACTTTTTCCAAAATTAATTGTTTTTAAGTTTTAAGTATTACTGATTGTGAGATATTATTTTTTTTAATTTATAACTCCACTTTAAGGCCTATTACTTTTCAAAATTGTAACTTTTTATTAAGTAAAGTTGTGTTAAACATATTTTGGGCCCCCTACACGCCCCTGATTTGTATAGGTTATTATGAGGGACACCCTGTATAAGGGCAGAGAAGAATTCAGGAACATCGGGAATTTTATCCTGGACTAGTAGGAATCAATTCCATTCTTCAGGAATTAACTGGGTGGTTTCAGGAAAAGGAAAATTAGTACAATTTCGAATTATTAAAATAAATTCACATCGCCATATTTTTAAACATTTTTAAGGCGTCATTCGAAACATTAATTCAAATCATTTTGTAAAAGGTTCGCAATTTCGGGTGTCTCACAGCTAAACATATAACATTTTCAATATACGATATATATCTCTAATCGTAATCGAATCAAACGTTTTCCTATTGCCATAAAAATTGATTTAATTAGATACAGGGTGTCAATTAATTGAGTACCGAAACTTCAGGATGTGAATATTTGGATGATTTAAAGAAGAAAAGTTTATATCAATATATGTTCTAAATCTCAAAGTTTTCGAGCTACAGGGTGTTATAATTTTAGAAAAAAATAACTTTTTTGTCATAATTTTCTTATTACTCCAGATATTTTTATGAAATTTCGGACGTGGACGTCACTAGTAATAATAGAAAATTAGTTTTTTCCCCAAAAAAAGTGTTTCTATGCATGATGGGCAAATTTCAACAACATATCAAAAACAGTCTCAAAATGAACTTGTTGAAAATGTACAAATGAAAAATTGTTTTGGTTTTTATTTGAGCTAAGTTTTGAGCTAAATATCTCCTAAAGTGCAGGAGCTACAAAAAAAAAACAAAAAAAAACATGAAATTTCAACACCCTGTAGATCGGTAACGAAGCATTTGCGGACCCACGTTTATATAAACTTTTAGTCATAAAATAAGCCAAGGAATCACCCCTCTCGGATGTACACGATGTTTAGGAACACCCTGTATAATAATATTTGAATCGAACATTATACAGACAATTTCGGAATAAACTCGTTTTGCATATATCAATCCATTTAAAAAGTAGATAAAAAGTACATCAGCATTAATAGGAAAACGTTCGTAAATACAAAACGAAAATAGTAAATGCACGATGAAGTTCTCCTTATAGCGTCACATATCATCTAACTCTAAATAGAACAAGTAAATGGACCTCTCGGTTAATACAATATTGTGCAATAATTTTTTTGGCATATTTCGCTAACATTTAATTTTTGCGTCGCCCAAACGACGACACTTCAGGTCGTTCCAATTCCTCCTCCACGTGTACGTGTCTCATTTGCCTTTGATCTCCTCCCGGTCTTTTTGAAGATAATGCAGAACGTAGTGAAGAACCACGTCGTAACAATATTTATACTCCGTCTATAATAACAATAAACGTATATAATTATTAAATCTCTTTAATTAAATTATTAAAATCTCTTCAAAATCTTCAAATCTCGTCTTTAAAACCGCCCTTAAACAAACCCCATTACTACTTTGAAATTGCTCCCAAACCACCCCGAAATCGTTACAAAACAGTTCTAAATCACTCCTCAAACCGCTCTGAAACTGTCCCTAAATTGCTCTGAAATAGTTGTAAAACAGCTCTGAACACACTTCAAAACCGTTCTAAAATCTCTTCAAAACTGCTTTGAAATAGATCTAAACTCACTTCAAAACTGCTTTGAAATAGATCTAAACTCACTTCAAAACTGCTTTAAAATCTCTCTAAAATCTCTTTAAAACCAAAACCGCTCTTAAACCAACCTTACAACCACTTTGAAACTACTACCAAACCGCCCCGAAAACGTTATAAAAAAGTTCTAAATAAATAGTCTTCAAAACCGTTCTAAAATCTCTTTAAAACTGCTTTAAATCCACTCTAAAATTTCTTCAGAACTGCTTTAAAGTCTCTCTAAAATCTCTTCAAGCCTGCTTTAAAATCGCTCTTAAACTAACCCCTTAACCACTTTGAAATTGCTCCCAAACCGCCCCGAAATTGTTATAAAAAAGTTCTAAATAAATAGGCTTCAAAGCCGTTCGAACCTGCTTTAAAACGGTAATAATCTCTTCAAAACTATTTAAGACGGCTCTAAAGCTACCCTAAAAACCACTCTAAAACGGCTCCAAAATATACCTGTAAAACAACTATAAATACAGTTCAATACCAATCTAAAAAGTGTTTTAAAACCATTCTAAAACCGCTTTCTCCGAAGAAATGCATCCGATAAAATTTTTAAAGACTAACAGTTACCACCTTTTGCTTATACGACTTGTAATTTTTCTACATACATAAGTAATTAAAATTTTTATTTTTTAACAAGTAATTGCAATTAATTACGTTTCATTCGTGTACTTTGCAATTGTAATCATTTAATTAGTACAAGAAATGACTCAGCTCTGTATTAGGTATAAATAAATGTATTTTCAACGAAAAAATGGTTTCGATTAGGAGTTCGTTTAGTTCAGATTTTGGTTGAAAATAAGGCCTATTGCCTATCGGGATAGACAAAAAAAAACTTACAATATTCTCGATTAATTGAGGCCTGTGCCTTCGAACGGTCCTCACGGCTTGGAAAACGTCCACTTCCCCGTGTTGTATGACCTGTTCAATGCAGGCGTTCGCAGCGCAGTATATTCCACATCTGCTTCGACCGTCTCTACAAAAATTAATATATATAAATACTTTAACATTAATAAAACAGTTAAATATTTAAACTGGGGCCTGTTTCATATAACTGACAAGTCCTCTCGGACAAGTGTAGTTTAACTGGAGTATTTGACAAGTTTGTGTTTCATAAAATTACATAAGTAGATTATTAGTGACAAGTGATTAGCCTAATTATTACAAGTCTATTTTACAATTTGTAGATAGGTTTGTGTTTCATAAACAATTAATTAAACAACACTTGTCATTTATTCCTATCATATATTAGAGTAAAGCGACAGGGACTTGATTTCCTGTCACCATCCAATTTGAAGATTAATTTTTAGTCTTTGGTGTATTTTGTCTTTGTTCTATTTTGTCTTTGGTCTATTTTGTCATTGTTCTATTTTGTCTTTGTTCTATTTTGTCTTTGTTCTACTTTGTCTATGGTTTATTTTGTCTTTGGTCTATTTCGTCTTTGTTCTATTTCGTCTTTGTTCTATTTCGTCTTTGTTCTATTTCGTCTTTGTTCTATTTCGTCTTTGTCCTATTGTGTCTTTGGTCTATTTTGTCTTTGTTCTGCTTTGTCTATGGTTTATTTTGTCTTTGTTCTATTTTGTCTTTGGTCTATTTCGTCTTTGTTCTATTGTGTCTTTGGTCTATTTTGTCTTTGTTCTACTTTGTCTATGGTCTATTTTGTCTTTGTTCTATTTTGTCTTTGGTCTATTTTGTCTTTGATCTACTTTGTCTGTGGTTTATTTTGTCTTTGGTCTATTTTGACTGGTCCCTTATCCGAACATACTTACGGGGAAACGACGCACACCGGACCATAATCGGTCCTTTGCCTCCATCTTTCCACCATGTTCATCAATTCCACCAAGGAATTAGTGGACGTAGGCACTTTGTGTCCCATGGGCCAACACGTCAACTGGAACAGTTGCACCGTCTTCGGTGGAGCCTTCACGCCCGCCATCAATTCAGTCAACGATACGATCTGTATTATACACGCAACAACAACAAAAATTATACGTCAGTTATTGAAGATTTGAAGATTGAAGTAGAATTGAATAGGGATTGAAAATTTCATGCGATCGATGAACGCAATATTCCACTCGCCCCCGCACGCTTCAGTTAATTCGATAAGTTCATTGGAGCTTTGTTACGTGCGAGGAAAATTTAATCAGAGCTTTTTTTTTCAATTCCGTCTATTACTTCACACTCTCCCTATAGAATGTGTTAGTTAATTGATTGGCGATAGTTCAGGATGTGAATATTTGGATGATTTTAAGAAGAAAAGTTTATATCAATGTATGTCCTAAACCGTTTAGTTTTCGAGCTAAAAATTTTCAAGTTATTTTTGTTTGTTCTCAGTCAGTGTGAATAGAAGGGAAATCCAATAATTATTGGATGAATATTACTTAGCTTGGGGTTTTTCAATATCATATTTGAATATAAATCGGTTAATTTTGTGGATAGAACAACGTTAATTAAAGGCTTTTATAATGGAAGGTGTTCCAAAAATATGCCTAATTTCTTGGTTTTTATTCTTTTTTTAGATATGCAGGATGTTCCTAAAAATCATGTACATCCGAAAGGGGGTGATTCCTTGGCTTATTTTATGACTAAAAGTTCATATAAACGTGGGTCCACAAACGCTTCGTTACCGATCTACAGGGTGTTGAAATTTCAAGATTTTTTGTTTTTTCTTTGTAGCTCCTGCACTTTTTGAGATATTTAGCCCAAATTTTGAATCTAGATTGCTTTATAGGGCACACATTATTGGGTATATCAGACGGTCGTTCAATTCTACAGAGTGATATTTTTTCAGGGGTCATGTACCCTTTTTTCCCCCGAACTCTTTTGCCGTGCACCGCTGGTAGATTCTAAAATACAAAATTAATGGTCTGTTTTGTTTAGAAACTTTTTTTTATTTTTAAACTTTTTCGTTTCTGCGACCATTATCGAGGAAAAAAAATTAAAATGATTTTCTGTACAAATGATTAAAGTGACTAAATAACTCAAAAACTGCGCAGGAGCTCTAAAAAAGAAACAAAAAAATTGGAATTTCAACACCCTGTAGATTGGTAACGAAGCGTTTGCGGACCCACGTTTATATAAACTTTTAGTCATAAAATAAGCCAATGAATCACCCCCTTTTGGATATACAAGATGTTCACAACCTCTACAGGGTGGTCCAGAACAGCCCCACCGGGAAAGTGATTATGAAAACGACAATAAAAATGCTAAAACTGCAGACGAAGACGTGAAAAAGTTCATCCTTTTAGGCGTTCTGGGCCACCCTGTATAACTTATTAATCGCGAACTTGCCTTCTTATTAATCCTGAACACCCACGTTCTGATGTTGGTGTAATGGCTGTGCGATATGTGATCGATGGTGAAGACGGGGCCGTACTTCTTGGAGGCCCTTCCTTCGGGCCAAAAGGGCGGGAATTGTTGCTAAAAAAATATGGAAAAATTAGGTCGAATAACGCGAAATAGGCGAAATGTTTCTTACCGAATTGTGCGGTGGTACGCACAAAATAACTACAGCAGAACAATCGTAATCGTATACTAACGACCAAAACTCCCCGCAAGTCGATTTTATGGGCCACTCTGTCACTATGTACTCCTTGGGTTTTGTGTACCCCTAAAATAAATTATCAGTTAATGTTAATATTAATGTAACTTATCAATAGTTAAAGTAACTGCAGACATAAATGTTATTTATTGCAACTCCCATCTCTAATATTTTCTAATTATACCGGTGAGATAGGGAGATTTGTATTATACTAGAGATGGGTTTTGATAAAAATAACATAATAAGTTACATTAAGCAAAAAGAAAAAGTACTAACATCAACAAATACTGCGTTAATATAATCCGTATAATTATTGCCTTGGAATGATGTAAGATACGGTCGAAAATTGTCAGCTGAAAAAAATATGGAATAATAATTATTATTTCTTGTATACATAAGAAAAATACATAAACCCGTTTAAATAGCCCATGACAAAACAGCCCAAATAGAAAATAGCGCAAAGGCAAAATAGCCACAGGGGGTTGAAGATAGGGCTAACATCTTGATGTCGAGGAATGTCAATTTACATTTAAAATTTGACGATAAATATGTGCAGGAACCGAAATAATAAATTTATTCCATTTGGCGTTTCCACCCTGTATAAAACACGACGAGACAAAAATGCTCGGAAAATCGAATAAGAAAAAGTATATTTACGAGGAACAATGAGCACATCACGATTTTTCTTCCTGTTATCGCCGCGATGGCCTCCGGCGCAATCGCCGATCGTAAACCGAGGCGTTTGTTTGCAAATCAGCATGTATTCCTTTTGGTATTCGTTCAGCTTCGTCAGCGGATTCTTCTGCGATTTCGCCTTCAGCCTTTGGGACAGCTCGTTGACGGGAAACCAGGAATTGCCGCAGGTCACGTTCTCCTCCAGCGTATCGTACACGAATTTGTATTGCTCCTGGAATAATTATACAGGATTTGCTTCTTTAATAACATGCTAATTTTTAAGGGGGTGATTCGTGGAGACGTTTTAAGGAAAAAAACTTCATATGAATGTTTTAAAGACGTTTTAAATGTTTTAAGTATTACTACTTATAATTTCATAACTGCGGCAGCGTATAAATACAGGGTGTTAATTAATTGAGTGCCGATACTTTAGGATGTGAATATTTGGGTGATTTTAAGAAGAAAAGTTTATATCAATATATGTCCTAAACATCTTAGTTTTCAAGCTACTATGGTGTTACGATTAAAAAAATTAATTTTTCTATCATAATTTTCTTATTACTCCAGATATTTTTATGAAATTTCTAACGTGGCGTCACTGGTAATATAGGGTGTATCAATAAGAGCGCAAAATTTTAAGGTTCATCAAGATTTTCTTTTAAATCGATCATTCAGGAGCTCCGTCGTGCTGATACCAAGCCTACAGAATTTTTTATTGCTTCAAAAGTGGTTCGAACCGAATGATCGATTTTTTGATCAATAGTCGCAGCTGATTTTGGCAGCTTTGTTAACCTTGAAAGTGAAAATAATTTTTCAATAATGTCAAATTGGTGAATAGCCAATTCACGACATTTTCGCATTTGTGAACTGCTACTGGGATTGGTCGATTTTAAATCTCCTTATTTACTAAAGGAATAACTTTTTTTTATGTTTCGATTGCAGTTTTGGCATCTCCATTGTCGTTTTCATAAGGTATTTCCCGGTTGGGCGTGAGTTCTGGGCCACCCTGTATATTGATATAAACTTTTCTTCATAAAATCATCCAAATATTCACATCCTGAAGTATCGACACTCAATATTATACAAATAAACACGCTTAATTAAATAAACACCCTGTGATATGCATTTAAATTTATTTGTGCGAAATGGCGAGTCATAAGAAAAAAAGTCAAAAAATCGAATTTGTTCTAAATTGAACGGATAAAAAATATCAAAAAATGCCTAGTCTGATTGGACCGCCACTGTTGGAAATAAAAAAAAATGTTCTTTATTGTTAAATGCGACACACCAAATTTGATAAAAATATTTTTAAAGTGGTATGAAAATGACAATCAAAAAATTATCTTATTTTTCAAATCTTATCTTAATCAAATTTTTTTCTTAAAACTCTAACACATTTAACTTTAGAATCACCCCCTTAAATATTAGCATGTTATTAAGAAACACTCTGTATAAAACAAATAAATTTGAATTAATTAATTTTTCAATTTAATTTTTCAAGTTAATAAAAAAGTAACTGTTAAAGTTACTAAGGATTTTATTTCAAATTTTACTAACCACATTGTCGACGAGTCCTTTTCTCGATTGTCGCAATTTCTTCAAATAACCAAAAACGTCGAATTTGTCCTCTTCTTCTGCCAATTCCATGTTTGCATCAACTGATAAATAAACGCCCGATCTACCTCCGCCATCGCTGTAATAATAAACATTCAAAATTACACCAAATTTTGATTATAGTCGTATAACCTTAATAGGAAAAGACCACTTAAAGGTAGACCCAACTAACCTCCGCTACCCCTTCTACCCACCCCCACCTTTCACCACCCCTTCTACCCTTTTTTACCCTTCTTACCTTCTTCCATCCGCCTTTTATCCCAAAATAAACTTTTTGTTTCGAATAATGAATTTGATATACATATAAATGTTCTTGTAACGTTCACAATTAAAACACTTGCTTTATAAATATCGATTTATTCCGTCTTTTACTATAAATATTAACATGTTATCTCGAACGCTGTCTTGCTATTAATGACTAGTTTTTATTCACAACAATCCCTGATTCATCCGTCCTATGACAAGTATTTACCTATACACTACAGTTCTAAATGATTCTGGAGCGTCCTAGACTGTTCTAAATGATTCTGAAGCCATCTAAATGGTTCTAGACAGTTCCAAATGTTTCTGGAGCGTTATAAATGATTCTAAACATTTCTAAATGTTTCTGGGGCGATTTAAATGGTTCTAAACAGTTTTAAATAATTCTGGAGCATTCTAGATTTATCTAGCCCATTCTAAAAGACCGTAGACAGTTTTAAATGATTCAATGCAGTTCTATATAATTCTGGAGCATTCTAAATGATTCAAAATAGTCCTAAATGATTCTGGTCAGTTCTAAATAATTCTGGAGCGTTCTAAATGATTCTAAACAGTTCTAAATGTTTCTGGAGCGTTCTAAATGATTCTAAATAGTCCTAAATAATTCTGGTCAGTTCTAAATGATTCTGAAGTGTTATAAATGGTTTTAGATAGTTCTAAATGTTTCTGCTGGTTCTAAATGGTTCTAGACAGTTGTAACTGGTTCTGGAGCGTTCCAGATGGTTTTAGACAGTTCTAAATGATTTCCAGACAGTTCCCTTTACCCTTACCTACTTTTACCCTCCTCTATCCCTCTCTACCCCGTTTTACCATCCTCTATACCAAAGGGAACTTTGCATTTCGAATATTCTGCTAGTTGTTTAATTGTCTATTAAATACAGGGTGTGTCACGACGAGCTTAAACTATGTGTACATTGGAAACTACTTATCCGATTATAATAAAATTTGGTAAACATATGTTATGCAATAAGACGAACCTCTTAAAAATATTTTGACAGTCTGTACCACTTCCGGTTGAACCGGAAGTAGGTATCAACTTTGTTATTTCAACTGGAGCACCCTGTATATTAATATATTGGGATAATAAACGAGTAAATAAATAAAAAAAATACATACTTGCAATGCACCACCATCGGCCCGGCCTCGTTGGATTTAATAACATGACCTACGACAGCCCTGACTCGCCTCCTGAACTCCAACAGAGCGTTTGTAAACGGACAGGAATGACTGTGCCATTGGGTGTAATGGAATTGCAATATGGTACGTTCTTCGGTGACGCTGCCCTATTGAAATTAACAACAGAATATTATTTGTACAATGTATCAAAAAACGCGTGACACGTTTATTAAAATAGCCCTTGACAAAATAGACCAAATACAAAATAGCCTGAGATATATCTAAGTTACCTAACAGTTCGTTTTCAAAGACAACATACTAATCTCATTTTGACCTTGTTTAAGGGCGCCACTTACACTACAGGGTATTTTTAAATGGGAAAACATAGGTTCAGTAATTCCAGTAAGATTCAAATTTGGCTGCTTCATCAATTGATTTGAATCTTTCTTATATCTAATATAGAGACTCCAAGCAATCAAATCTCCTATTTTTAATCTCTCCTATTTCATTATACGAGTACATTTAAGAAAATTGCAACCAAAAACTGCCATTTATTTGCAATGCTATTTAAATGGCAAAACGTAATTCTAGTAAAATTCGAGTTTCCTCGAACGGATGTGTGAATAATTTTAGTAGGATGAAGAGTACTTATTACAGAACGATGTCTCCTAGTTTATATTTATCCACAGGCTGTATTAAATTGAAAAAAAAAACTAATTAAAGTATTTTAGCAAACGATGATGACAGATTTCTGTAAATTATAGTATCGCCTGCTTATTTTTGAATTTTGATTAATGAGGCAAATTTTATTTTATTTTCACAGCCAACTAATGTAACTTTTAAAATAACAATTTTATATCAAATTTGATTGGTTTTGGAATCATTATGGACTTACAATATTGGAGAAAATAGTCAACAGTTCTGCTTTAATACCATCTCAAATAAATGCGATGTTATTTTTTAAATATAATACATTCATGTTAATCTGGTGATGACATCATAAGATGAAATAATGAATCAAAAATTAGTAAAATTATTTACTAATGTATTGTATTGAACATGTCGAAATAAGTCTATTAAACTCTACTTTTATTAGTAAAAAATTATTATAAAATAAATATAAAATGAGTAAAGCTTCAAAAGAGTTAAAAATTATAACATCTAACTTATTTCAATCTCTTTTATTCACTAATTTAACGAACATGTGATGTCACCACCAAACTAACGAGAATCTACCATATAGGGTGTTTAATTTAAATGGAAACGAAATTGGAGAGATTAATCTAGACTTTAAAATAGCGATAAAAAAGCCTTATAAACAAAAATCCAAAAATACCACGTTCCGATGGTTTGTTAGATAACAGTAAAAAATAAAAAATAATTAAAAGATATAATTATGTTTATAGAAAGTTTTTTATCATTCTTGAGATACCTTATTGAGATCAGTCTTGAATCTCACTAACGCCCGGTTTCACCAACAACAAATAAATCTATAAATAGTTATTCGATGAGTAACTTTTAAACTCCAGTTAAATAGTTTGACGTTTCACCAACACTTTTAATCTTTAGTTAGCTATTTAACAGTTTAAACAAATATTTCTGCCAAACCAACCTTAGAATTCGAATTTTTCCAAACAATTATGATATGTTTTTTCCCCTAAGCTATTTTATTTTCGGGCTATATTTTGTGCAAAAAATGCTTTATAGGACTTACGTTTTCATCTTTTTTGAACAACTTAAAGGTTCTAATGTGGAAATTGGCCAGTTCCTCCTCTTCGAGGATCCGAATGTGGATGCCCCCGTAGGTTTCTTCTAAATCTTTAGACGCCGGCCAATATTGCACGCACATCACCTAAGGTTTTTAATTAAATTAGAATAAAATTATTATACCTTTAACCTCATCGAATGTAGCTTGACAGTTGAAAATCGCATCAGATGCGCAAAACAGGGAGGAGAGAGAAATGATGACAAAGGAAGAATTAGTCTTTCAATACTTAAGAAATATCAAACAAATGAAATGATACACATGGTAAAAATGGTACAAATGGTACAGTTCTAAATGGTTCTGGGACGTTCTAAACTGTTCTAGATGGGGTAAAAATGGATATGGGGCAGTCTAAATTGTTCTGGAGCTTCTAACTTCTTCAATTTCATCTACTTTTTTTGTAGAAATCACCCTATATATATTCAAATTTTTACTCCAATTAAAACTTTGGCATTAGGTGAAAAAAATCGAAAAATTCGACAGGCCTTTCCCTAAAGCGCGAGACAAAGGAAAATGTCGGATCGAAATTGATTTACTCATCAATTTACTCATCAATTAACAGCAACAGCATTTAAGCTAATTGTCTTAATCGAATTTCCCGATGAAACTGGTACAATTATTAATTCGAACAGAGAATAGAATACACCGTGCTTCATTCGCGATTGCAACAAGGGCATATCTATGAGTTGAACAAAGAAAGATTATTAAAATAACAGTTGTCAGAGTGAAAAGTTGCAAGAACACAAATTTCACTCTTTCTTTTTCCTTTATAAGTGTCTAATTGAATTGTCTTTGTTGCACCCATAGCCGATGTTGCTATGAAAAATGAAGCAATCTGTATACAGAAGGCATCGTTAATCAAGATTTTAGTTAATAACGCCTACTAGATTTTGCTTGGAGAATCATGTGGTTTCTGTAGTAAATTAGTTCAGAAAGTTTAGAAGTTTATAAATAAAGAAAAATTCCTGTTCTAGATAGTTCTAAACGATTCTGGTGCGTTCTAAATGGTTTTAGTCAGTTCTAAATGTTTCTAGAGCGTTACAAATGGTTCTAGATAGTTCTAAATGATTCTGGAGAGTTCTAAATGGTTCTAGACAGTTCTAAATGTTTCTGGAAGGTTCTAAATGGTTCTAGGCAGTTCTATATGGTTCTGGAGTGTTCTAAATGGTTCTAGTAGACAGTTCTAAATAATTATGGAGCGTTCTAAATGGTTCTGGGAAGTTCTAAATGATTAGGTGAGGCGTAATAAATTTAACTGAAATGTGAATTACTTACCCTGATAAAATCGAAAGTTTTTGTCAACATCACAATGCAACTGGCCTTCTCCAGCCACACCATTCGCCAGAAATCCGTCACGGTTTCTTCGGTAGGGCCTTGAGTTACTATGTAGGCGTTGGGCTTCAAAAGGCTCTGAAATACACGATAGAATAAGCCTTTTTTTCACAAGTATTAAAAATTTCGCACTGCAGCAAAGCTAGTAGGTAGTTCGGTAAAAACATGTTCCTGATGAAGAAGATGTTACAGGTACAAAATTAAAATTAGCAAATGTGTGTTAACTTGCACTCTCCAGCGAATTCGAGCGTGATACATATGCTGTCAAAAATCATTAAGGGGTTCGTTAAGGGGTTAAAAAAGTGCATGGGGAATTCTAAAAATTATACAGGGTGTTCCAAAAAGGTTGTGCCAAACTTAAGGAGGTTATGGGGGACATTGTAGTGTACAATTTTTAAAAAGTTATTCTTAACTTCTTAAATAAAAAAAAACGGTAGAATGTAGAATGATACCAATATCAAATATCTACCCCACCCCTTAAGAGGGAACGGGGGTAAAACATTAAAAAATTAAATAGAAACCCCTATTTTTAATTAAGGATTCGGAATCCTGGCATCAAAATAAGCAAGTTTTATCTGAAACATTTTTTAAAATTATTACAAAAAAATGCTAAAATTTTGAATTTAATTGTCTCAAATGGTCGTCATACGGAATAAACAAATCGAGATTGTAGAGTAAAAAACAATTAAAAGTTCAATAATTTTAAAGCTATCTATCGACGCTAATATATTACCCTCTACACCATCCCCTAAGATTGTGTCAGTAAATAGATTCAATAAATTCAATTTTGAGAAAATTAGTTTATCAAATTTTTAGCAACAAAATCAATCAACGAATGAAGAATAATTCAACAACTGAAATTAATAAATAAAATTTCTATACGTATTTTTCTCGTCGTAAGACACCCTCTATTTCTCCCTACCGCAATTGCTTCCTTTCGTAAAAAATTTTCATACTATAATATTCCCATAAAAAAGGCTCATTAATGTAAAACGTTTCAAATCTTTCGTCCAAAATAACTACTGTTCCGCACCAGTGAGTTAATTGAAAATTTTCAATTATCCCATCTGGCTTTCGAACAGTATTTAATTTGTAAACAAACATACAGGGTGTCTCTAAAATGTTATTGGGACATGGCTTAACTATAAACTTCTGTGACGAAAATAAGATAATGATAAGAGAAATAAGATGATTTATCATAACTTACCTATATTGAAATGTGCATAACAAAGAAGTTACAACGTATTAAAGTTATAAATAAAAAAGAGATTTTTTGATATTAGTCCAGAATGGCTGATGATTTTTTCATGAAAATTTGTACAGTATATCTTTGTTTAGTGATCTATTAATGTGTGGAAATTTTTTATAAAAATATCAATACGTCTTAGATTTAATTGGGGGTCTAACCCCCTCAATGCCCTAATTCTTCCGCCCATGTTATTAACTACATTTTAAATCAAATTTAGATTTATCGGCTTATTTGTAATGATTTTTGTGCATATTTTTCTCTCGGCCCAAATCATCCTTTTTTCCCCGTATTAAAGACACTGTTTTAAACAATTTATACCTGATTGTATATAGTATACAAGTCATGCAGAGAATTTTATCAAGAATATTTTTTTTGTGAAATGTAAGATAAACATTTTCCTCATTTGTATACTTGCAACATTTTGGGACACCCTGTATATTGATATAAACTTTTCTACTTAGAATTACCCAAATATTCACATTCGGAAGTATCGGCACTCAATTAATTAACACCAGTGATGTTAAAATTACTTTATAATAGGTAATTAATTACAATTACAATTACTTTTGGCAATTTGTAATTAATTGCAATTACAATTACAAAATTTGCAAATGTAATTACAATTACAATTAAAGTTACAATTACAATTACAATCACAATTACTTTGCTTTGGTGTCAGTTTTAAATAATTATTTAGGGATATGCAATCGGAATTAAACTTTTCACGTATTGAAAATATTAAATAAGTACTTTTGTGTCCAATGTAATTGAAATGTAATTGTAAAATGTAATTGTAATTGTAACGAAAGGAGTAACTGAATTACAAATTAATTACAATTGAGGAGCTTATAATTAATTACCGCCTCAATTACAATAAAAGTAATTCAATTACTTTTTCAATTACTTGTAATTAATTACTTAACAACACTGATTAACACCCAGTATACTATATTAATGTATACGTACATCAACGTAGGAGGCATTAATGTAGTCGCTATCGTGTTCTCCTTCGATCGTTTCTAACACCACCCTATTGTAGTCATCTGAAATAAAAGAAACGAACGAAATTTAACGCCGGTCGTTTTCGTATAACCGAAAAAATAAAATAAAAACAAAGTTTTCCTTTAGAGACGCATTGACAGTGACCCTGAGAGAATCCGGAGGGCAAAATGGGATTCGAGTTCGAGGCCTCCTCTCGCTCGTTAATTCGCAAATCCGCCTCGGGCGGGGTGGAAGAAGAATTTCGACGGAAAGTTCACGGCCTAGGTCGCAATTTCCACTGAGTTTTCGCTCCTTTTCGAACGATTCGGAACGCGCTAAAAGGGAGAAGGTATGGAAATAAGACGAGCCCTTGGTAGTCATAGTTACGCTGATCTTGTACAGGGCGACTCAAAAGTGCAAATGGTTTTATAAATGTTTTGTAGGAGTCGTAAATAGAGAGTTCTAACTAGTTCTGGAAAGTTCTAAATGGTTTCAGAGCGTTCTAAAAGGTTCTAGATAGTTCTAAACGATTCTGGAAGGTTTTTTAATGGTTCTAGATAGTTCTAACTGATTCTTTAGCGTTCTGAATGGTTCCAGGCAGTTATCAATGATTCTGAAGCGTTCTAAATGGTTTTAGACCATTCTTAATGATTCTGGAGTCGAGTTCCAAATGGTTGTAGATAGTTCTAAATGATTCTGGATGATTTTAAATCATTCGAGACGGTACTAAATGATTCTGGAGCGTTCTAAATTGTTCTAGACAGTTCTAAATAGTTGTGGAGCGTTCTAAATTGTTCTGGACAGTTCTAAATGATTCTGGAGCGTTCTATACAGTTCTAGATAGTTCTATATGATTCTGAATGGCTTTAAATGGTTCTAGACCGTTCTAAAAATTTCCGGAGCATTCTAGATAGGTCTAGATAGTTCCAAAGGCTAAAAGTTCTAAACGCTCTGGAGCGTTCTAAATGGTTCTAGATAGTTTTAAATGATTCTGGAGCTTTCTAAATTGTTCTAGACATTTTTAAATGATTTTAGAGCGTTCTAAATGGTGCTAGATAGTTTTAAATGATTCTGGAGCGTTCTATATAGTTCTAGATAGTTATTTGTGAATCTGAAGGGTTTTAAATGGTTCTGGAGCATTCTACATTGTTCTAGACATTTTTAAATGATTCTGCATGGAGCTTTCTAAATTGTTCTAGACATTTTTAACTGATTTTAGAGCGTTCTGAAATGTGCTGGATAGCTCTAAATGTTTAGAGCGTTCTAAATGGTTCTAGATAGTTTTAAATGATTCTGGAGCATTCTAAATAATTTAATACAGTTCTAAATGGTTCTGGAGCATTCTGAATGTTTCTGGAAGGTTCTAAATGGCTCTGACCAGTTCTAAATGAGAGAATTTAAACGAGTGGATTTTGGTCTGTAACTACCACGATAATAAGGTTCAGTATTGAATTTAAAATTATCCTAATTGTCTTTTGCAAATATTCTATTTTCCATCCATTTATATATTATTTATATTTATATTGTTATTTTTATTTCTATACTGACCTACTTTATAAAAGTCATAAATGAATAAAGACTGATTACTGATTCACACTGAGTAACTTTATTCTCCCTTTAGAGGGATTTCCAAATAGGGCCGCCCTGTAACAATGAGAGTTTAAAAGCCTTTTCCCGTAGGAAATGATGATAAAAGCCGAAAAAAAAGTTATTTCGTCGCATTTCCAACGATTACGGTACACGATAAAGCGTTTTAATAATTGCTTAATAAAGTACCCGCGATAATCTAGATAGGAAAATCGGGAAAACGCGTATAGAAATTAAACGATCGACCTTGATGGATCGTAAAACACGCCAAGTTTGCGATAATAAAACCGAGAAAAAATAAAACAGCGTATACAGGGTGTCCAAAAAATAGATACACCTCCAATTATAAAACGCTAATTAGAGACTTTTATAATTGGAGGTGTATCTATTTTTTGGACACCCACGTTAACAAGGAGAACTATTTTCGATCAATAAACTCCGATTTTTTAAAATGATTTTCCGCGTTATAAACTGCATAATATACTCACAAGGAATGCATCTTTGGTTTTGATTTTTCTCTAAATTACTTTTCTTCGTACCATGTCGACAGGAATGAGTTTCTACCTTGATGGCAATCTGCAACAAGTAATAAAAAATTGTTAAAAAACTCCTACAGGTTCTAGACAGTTCTAAATGGTTTTGGAGCTTTCTGAATGGTTCTAAGCAGTTTAAATGGTTCTAAGCAGTTGTTAAATTATATCAAGTACTTTAGAAGATATTTAAGGAAAACCTATTTCCACCGGCGCACTTCAAGGACGCATATCTTCGTAGGGAGGGCCTGTAGGGAAAAACTTTATAGGAACTTCTCATCTTATTTTTTCATGTTCTATATGGGTCCGAGAGATTTCCCACACTTTCAGGGACACCCTGTATAACCTTAAGCATTTTTTACTCCAACCCTATTGGTACACGTTCACAAACATATTTCATTAAATAAAATATAATTGTCACCTGGTTATTCATCAAATCAGTGCAGATCGACCTAACTTGGGATCCTCTACTAACGGGCCTTTCACTAAAACGCGAGATAAAGGAAAATGCCGGATCGAAATCGATCAATTTACTCATCAATTAACAGCAACAGCTTTTAAGCTAATTGTCCTAATCGAATTTCCCGATGAAACTGGTACAATTAATGCGAGAAGATAGTACAAAAGGCATCGTTAATCACGATTTTAGTTGATAACGTCTACTAGATTTTGCTTTGAGAATCGTGTGGTTTCAGTAGTAAATTCGATCAAGTTTACTAATAAAGAAAAATTCCATTACCCAAACGATTTGATCGGAAAATAAGTTTTGTTTAACTAACAAATCATCGATCAATCATTGCGTAAATTTTTCCAGTAAACATCCTTGAAATAGCGCCGAGTGAAATCCCCGGCATTCCTACAAGAATTGTCTGAGTTTTTTTTTCGGAAAAAAGCGAAAATCATCCGAGATCTCCCCAGAGACGGGCGGAAAAGTAAAGCTCTCTTTCGTAGAATCGATTTTTCCCTTCCTTTGTCGGGTTTATTGTGCACATTAGCGAGACAACTGCCAAGTGATCGTATCATCTCGACGGGGGAGATTCGGGGAAATCGGAAAACCTCCGCGAAATGGAGACGAAGTGGCTTTTTTTATTCTCTCATCCGAATTCCCGCAATCCGGCGTGACGATTTTCGCGGAAAAACGTGCGAATGACGAGCAATTTGATGTATAAAAAATTAGATGGACACTTTTAGTTTTGTACAAAGGATTGATTTGATGATAATTTGGAACATACAGTGTGTTAATTAATTAATTGCCGATACTTCAGGATTCAGGACGTGAATATTTTTAATGATGATTTTGAGGATGATGATTTTAGGAAGAAAAGTTTATATCAATATACAGGGTGTCCCAATAGTGCGGTAAAGCTCATTTACTCAGTTATTATAATAGATACGAAAAAATGGTAAATAGGAAAAATATTAAGCACCTTTAGGCGCATAATTAAAAATTATTTAGAATTATACAGGGTGGCCCATAAATCGAAGCCATACCAAACATAAACTAAAAAAAAAGTACTACTCTCAATTGTCGATAAAATGAACCGTTTACGAGAAAAACAATAATAAGTGAGTTTATGTTTTATTTTTGACGGTACTGGGAAGACTCTCTCCTACATATTACAAAAAGCATACTACATCACTGAGTTTTTAAATAAAACGGAATTGAAATGTAATGAAGTCATATTTAGTGTCTGTTTGATTGACTTGTTTACTCTGTATGTTGATGCATTACCTAACCTACCCATGGGTAAGTACAGGTTTGTATTGCAATATTGTCAATTCTATAAGTGGAACAAAGAGAGATTATTAAAATTACAGTGGTTAGAGTGAGAAAGCTGTAATCCCACAATATCACATTTCCTTTTTCCTTTATAGACTACTCTTCCCTTCTCTTCTCTACTCTTCCCTATTCTCCTCTAGTCTTCCCTACTCTTCCCATCCCTGCTCTACTCTTCCTTACACTTTCCTACTCATCCCTACTATTCTCTACTATTTCCTTCCCTTTTCTACTCTTCCCTACTCTTCCCTACTCGTCCCAACTCTTCCCTACCCTTCACTACTCTTCCCTACTCTTCCCTACTCTTCTCTACTCTTCCCTACTCTTCCCTACTCTTCCCTACTCTTCCCTACTCTTCCCTACTCTTCCCTACTCTTCCCTACTCTTCCCTACTCTTCCCTACTCTTTCCTACCCTTCCCTACTCTTCACTACTCTTCACTACTCTTAAAGAGTAAAAATTTAACAAAAAAATCTCTGATATTTATTATACAAAAAAAAACTCCATCAAAATATCGTGGAAAATTTCAAATGGAAACCGTCCGGCCGCTTTTCCATTACGACCATATCCTTCCGGTGAATGAGAAAAGCGACGTGGAAACCCACGAAAATCCATTAGATCGAATTATCTACGAATATCCCGACGCCATATTGAGCCCTAAGACGCGCGCTAATCGGATTTCTCTTCTATTATAACATGTAGATATTATAAACCCGTTTTCATTCCATCCCCATTCGAAATAAAATCTACCTGTATATACCATGTAGACAATTCCAATCAATTTCCGCGATCGGGATTTATGGTCGCAAAAACACCAGTGACCTAGTTAGTAAAAGTCGATTTATTATTGTAGATAACCTTTACAGTCTTTTCAAAGTCAATTGAATAACACCATTTAACATTTCTATACAGGGTGTGTCCCACGATGAATTAACACTATCTGTATATTAACTCTGTATAGTTAACTCGTCGTGGGACACGCTGTACAGAATGTCCCAAAATTCCACATCTAATGAATATTCGATAATTATTATTTAATCAAAATTTTAATGTATTTAGCAACTGATTCGACATCAAAGCAGGTAAGCCTAGCTTTTTGTTAATTAATCGTGCAGGTTCAAAGGTGAAATTTCATCGACCGTGAAAGGGAAACGAGATTTCCCCGCTTTTACACGACGCGCCTTCGGAAAAGCGGTTTTGTGACCCTTCAACACAACTAAATAAACGAAAATAACTATATTATAGTTAGATACAGACCGATGGGGATATCTGCAGACGTGACAATGCCTTGCATACTTGATATAAAAATGAGTTTTCTTTATACCATCAACAAAAATGCTAATGTGTTAAACTATTCCGACTGGAAAAGCATTTTTGTGTTCCCTTAAACACAACTAAATAAACGAAAATAACTATATTATAGTTAGACACAGACCCATGGGGATAGCTGGAGACGTGACAATGCCTTGCATTAGTTTTCTTTAAGTAAGCAATAAAAATTCTAATTTGTTAAGCTATTCTGTCTGGAAAAGCGGTTTTTTAGAACCCTTAAACACAACTAAATAAACGAAAATAACTATATTATAGTTAGACACATACCGATAGGGATAGCTGGAGACGTGACAATGCCTTGCATACTTAATATTTATTAGTTTTCTTTAAGTAAACAATAAAAATTCTAATTTGTTAAGCTATTCCGACTGGAAAAGCATTTTTGTGTACCCTTAAACACAACTAAATAAACGAAAATAGCTATATTATACACAAACCGGCAAATTTAAAGGAACATATTGAAAATGTAATATATTTCTATATTTTATTGTCTTATAGTCTATGTCTAGATAGCTATCAAGGTTTTGTGTCATAATTAAAGTTTTTAATAATGTCAAATGTGGTCGTAGTCTGTTAAAAAAACTTCAAAAGTTTGTTATGTGTCTTACATTTCAAACCCGTGTTAACAGAGATAACAATAAATTGTAATTAATTAGACTTAATAGCGACTAATATTGCCAAAAGTGAATTTAATTATTGAAATACATAAGTTAAAAATGTACAATAAAGTTATTCTGTTTAAAACCAGTATTTTATTTTAAATCTGATATCTTCGTCTTGCTCCCTTCTTCAACAGGTTGCACATGATAAATTTTTGTGAAAAGTGCCCCAATTACTTCACCTAAGTTTAAGAAATTTTAACAATATGTATATCATAGAGAAAATAATTGAATTTTATATCTGTTCCTTTAAATATGCCGGTGTGTATTTAAACAGAGACCGATGGGGATAGCTGGAGACGCGAAAACGCCTTGCATACTTGATATTAAATGAAATTTCTTTAAGTAAACAACAAAATGCTAATGTGTTAAGCGATATTTGAATGTATCACGCGATGAGCGTGCTCCTTTTATTGGTATTGATAACGAGATTATTATTATGCATAGAAAATTATATTTGTTTTTGATTAGACGATATGATTTGTTTACATCAAATATAATTTTCCCAATTGCCTAGATAACTCAAATCCACTTTACAGGGTGTACCTATTCGTGGAAATGTCAATTTACTCTTTGGAACTTTTAGGAATCACTGATATGTTGTGAGTTTTTCTAAAATATTTTTAACCATATGTGATTTTTAGTCCGTTTTATCCCGCCTTTTTGACCACCATATATGTCAAAAATTTTTATAACATTTTTAGGTTATTTAATTTTCGATTTTTTTTTTTTTGGAAAAACGGTCGAATTTATTTTCTATGGTATCTCTGTTAATAATGCAGCGGGAAGTTTGAAATTTGGTATCGATAATGTACTCGCACTGTACTAAATAAAACTAAATTGGGTTTTCGTGGTTTATATACAGGGCGTTTAAATTTGTCAGACAAACATGGCTAACTTAAAATGGCCATATTTCTTATTTTAAATGGATCACTCTGTATTTTTAGGCATTTATGCATTGAGCAATGGATAATTTATAGCGAAAATTTATAGCGAGAGATAAGCTCTTTTGATCCATATAGGTATCCCTTGTACCCAAATCCAGTCGTTAAAATAATCGAACTTTTGTTCATTATGCCAAGATTATCTTAAGTTTATCTAGATGGCCATTTATGCCTTTAATAAGTTCTACGTGCTACGTCATAACTTTTGATATACCTACCATATTTTATGTAACTTATGGTATATGGTTGAAAATATTGTAAAAAAACTCACAATATTAACGATACCTGAATTCAGGTACTCCTAGAAGTACTAATAGATGGTTATCATGAAAATCCCGATTGAAAACTCTACTTTTGTTACGACCAGTTCGCGTATTAATCAATTGTTGAGGAACGAAATCAAAAGGTATAGACATAATATATTATTCAAAATATCATCCATTTACCTCGAATTCCAGCTTATAGAGCACGGGAAATTTCCTCCTTTGTTCGCATATTTTCATGAAATCCTTCATGTCAATGGGATTGTCCGTTATGGTGGCGACGACGCCGCCGCCATTTTCTTCTGAAACAAAAGGAATTGTAAGCAAATTAAATTATCTCGATACATTCGTGTATACAAATTATATTGAGTGAATTTAGGTGAATATCAATGAATAGAATTCTCTCGTGATTTAACCCAATCTAGATGGACTCAATCATAGATATACAGTATGTAACAAATGAAAGGAATAAATTCATTATAATGAAATTGGTTGGTTTTTCGAAAAAACGCTCGGACAGGACAATTTTGTTTACTAAAAGCGCAATTTTTCAAAAAGAATTTAAGTTTCCTCCAATTACCATTCTTGGGCAGTGACGTCATTGACGATTTTTTTAAATAGTAACCCCATTTTTTTGATTTTGATACATCTTGCATTTTCCTACTCGGAAACATATTATTTGCAATATCTTGCATAACAATTTTTTTGAATAAAAGTCATTTAAAAATCAGGAGCATAAATTTTATGTTATTTGAGAATACAATAAATAAATGAAGAATAATTATTAATAATTAATATTAAAAGTGAATTTTGGATAAAAAAGTGTGTAAGTAAAAGTGGATAAGTAGTTTTCAATATACAAATAAACTACTCCACAAAAGTTAAGGAAGTTAAGGAGGATTATTTTAAAAGTTACAGACTTTTTGATCACCAAATTTTCAAATATGAGAAATTAAATGTTTTCTTTCATATCTGAGTGGATTTTTTGCCTCTACCTCTACAACTCATACTAAATTTGTGAACTTCCTTAACTTTTGTGGAGCAGTATAGTTTAAGCTCCTCGTAACATAACCATCAGTATACAAAATAAACCTGGGACTCACCGGGCGAACTGAACCTGCTGGTGGGCAGCAGGCCGCTGTTGAGCATGGACAACTTGATGGTATTCGGTATGGAGGAGAAGGACGTCGCGGCGCTCGCGTTCCTCTTCTTCTTCGGCTTCTCGAGGTCGTCGTGGCGCGGCGTCGACCGCGACCGTTGCTTTGCCTTCTTTAGGGCGCCGCGGTGCTTGGTGGCCTCCGGCTCGCCGGACATTTCTCTCGCTGTATTCCTCTAATTAGGGAGCGTCGGCGTCGGGGCGGCGGCGTGCGGCGATCAACCGCATCGCATCTGGAAATTAATTGTTGCAGGTCAATTGCCGAAAGGGCGCTTTGATGTGAAGCGAATGGTTGTTGGGGGGATTGAGCGGGGGGTTGGGGAGAGTAGAGGTGTGGAAGCGTTTAAGGGTGGTTTAAGGGCGGTTTGGAGAGGGTTCGTGAAGCTTTAACTATGGTTGGATAATAGTGGAAAATTGTTTTGGAGGTTTATGAAATGATGGTGAAATGAGGTCTAAAAATGGTCATAATTAAGAATGGAGAGTTTAGAAACTATTGAAATGTTGTACAAAAGTTTTAGAAATAATGACAATAACGAAAAGGTTGCAAAAAATACGGGGTGTCCCAATGAAAAGTAGCCTCTTAAGTGAACTAATAATTTTACTAATAACTAATTACAAAAAAACATGCGCTTTCCGCAGATATATTTTATTTACCTATAACTTTTTGTTACAGTGACACAAAAATTTTGTATCGTATTGCATGTACAGGATGTTTCATAAAAAACCCTTCTTTTAAATTCACATTAACCAAATTTTATAAAATAGAACGTCTTCTTTTGGATGATAACATATACAAAATAATACATTTTTGAAAAGTAGAAAAGTATATCTTTCAAAATAGCTCTAAATACATGTATATGGGGTGTTCCATTTAAAAAATTTGGATAATGTGAATGTAAAAGAGGAGATTTTGATAAAACACCCTGTAAAGGGGCTATATTTCATTGGGACACCCTGTACTTAAAAACATCTTTAATGAAAAAAATGTATGGTTAAAATGATTAAAAACTTTGTAGAAATGTCCAAGAATTTCTTAAAAAAAAGATAATTTATAAGCATTAAAAAACATATACTACAATTAACAAAAAATTTCAAAAGCAAATTTTTAATATTCTTCCTGTTAAGAAGTAACTGAGTAACTAAAATTGACAAAAATAACGAATGGAAAGCTTCAAAATACTTCTAAAAAACAGAGCAATATATACAGGGTGTCTTATAAAGGTTAAAAATAAGATGATTTAACCTAACTTACCTACATCCAAATGTGCTTCGTAAAGAAGTTGCAAAAGGTTAAAATTAAAAATAAAAAAAGATCAAATCATTCATTCAAATTTGTACAGAATATCTTTTTTTTAGTGACCAATTATTGCGTGAAAAGCTTGTTTTTAAATTATCAATCCGTTTCAGTTTTAACGGGGGGTCCAACTCACTTAAAGCCCTAATTCTTCCGCTCATGGTTTTTACCTAATTTTTGATCCAAAAACTAGATTCATCGGTTTATTTATAATGATTTTTTACTTTGTAATTTTCTATAAAACTCACATTTTTGGAGATAAATCTCTATTTTTGATAATTACACGATTTTTAGATAAAGATTTTTAGCATACAGTTTGGAAAAGTTTCAGGCAGTCATTATTAATAAAATTGTTTTCATATAAAAAAATGTTAGTACCTTTTTAAGTTATTTCTAATAATTATTTATTTATTAAATATATTACTTGAAGAAAATGGTAATGTTAAAAATTAGATTTCAGTGATTGAACTGTTCAATATGGCAATTAATACATGATTAGTAAATATACTTTTATTAAAAATATTTTAATCTGTTAAAAAGGTTTTTTAACTCACTTTAACACCATTGTAACTTCTTTATTAAGCACATTTGGAAATAAATAAGTTAGTTTAAATCACCAATCAAATCAAAGTTTATAAATCATCGTGTTCTTAACTCAGAAGTCTGTAGTTAAGCCATGTCCTCAACCTTTTTGCGACACCCTGTATAAACGAAATTCATTTAATAAACACAGTTAATTAAATGGAATTTATTCAAAATTGTTTTAAACCTGAAAAATATCATTTTAAACACTATCGATAACCAAAAAAACTGCTATAAATCTTTGATAAAAGGAAAATTCACAAAAAAAGTCAACAAAATCGCGAAAAAAACATCCGGAAAATCCATCCTTTCAATCTCAAAAAATCAAACAAAAGCAAAAGCTTTAACTGCTATTATCCTGCGTATAAAATAATTAATGAGCAAGCCGTTAAGCTGCTAACTTCCACAATTGGATCAGTTCATTCCATTGGGAAACGTAAAATATTCAGTGTACAGGACGGTCCAAATTCCCACGATCCAAACTGGAAATCTCTGTACTAAAAACCTACATGGTTTAACTAAAAAGGTGGTGAATAAATTTTAACACATATTCTGGAGTTAAAATTATAAATTTATTGGAAATTATTGAAGGCCTTGATTCAAAATGCCATACAAAACAATTTATAGCTTGTTTTTTTTTCGAAATTTTTAATTATTTTAATGACTAGAGCATTTTATAAAAAGAAACCAAGATGGGAACCCCCAATAAAAATTTAATAGACCCCCACATTTAAACCCTTTTTTTCCACACAACCCACATTTTTCTGTATTTTAGATTAAGATGATTTTTTTATGTTTACTGCAGTTTAATGTAGTATCCATATTGTGAACGTCTTTACCTATTATTTTTTTTCACAAAATATCAAATTTTCGATACATTTTTTGAAAAATATTATCTTATCTGAAATATTATCTTAATTTTTAAATATTACCTAATAGAAAAAAAAAAACATTTAAAAAGAATTCATTAAACTCATACTCTACACAAAAAATGACCTAAACCAGAAGTGTAGAAAGAATAAGGGGAATTAAAAATACATACATGACCCCTCAAAAAATTGTATGAGGTGTCCTATTTGATTAATTTTTAGTTAACAATATGCATTATAAAAATAATTCGTGCCAAATTTCATGAAAAATCATTGAATATATTTTACAGAAAAAAAATCAAACTTTCAGTTAGCACTTTAAACAAGCTATGATTTGTTTTCTGTGGCATTTTGTATACACCTTGGTGCATAAAAGTTTGCAATATGGTCATTTCTATGAGTTGAATAAAGAAAGATTATTAAAATAACAGTAAATGTTTCTGGAGCGTCGTAAATGGTTCTAGACAGTTATAAATAATCATGGAACGTTCTAAATGGTTCTAAACAGTTCTTTCTCAAAATGATTCCGGAGCGTTCTAAATGGTTCAAAACAGTCCTAAATGTCTCTGGAGCATTCTAAATGATTCTAGAGCATTCTAAATGGTTCTAGACAGTTTTAAATGTCTCTGGAGCGTTCTAAATTATTCTCAATAGTTCTAAATGATTCTGGGCGTTCAAAATGTATCTAGACAATCCTAATTGTCTCTGGAGCGTTCCAAATGATTCTAGACAGTTCTAAATGTTTCTGGAGCGTTCTATAAAAACTTCTGTGAGTTCTGAGTGATAAAGTTGCAATCGGACAATATCTCCTTTTCTTTTTTTCTTTATAAGTATCTAATGAAAGTTGTCTTTTTTGCACGCATAGCGTATAATGAAAACTAAAATGAATAAATTGTATACTACATAAATAGTGTCCAATCATCCTAATTTTGATCCTAGAATATGTGGCATATAATTTATGAGTCACCTTTCTGTTACACCCTCTATAACTTTGCGATATATATGAATATGTGTTATTGAGCCACCCTGTAGCCGGGGCCCGGTCTCTAACCGGCCATAAGTTTAGATTATTCTCCTAGTCGTAAAACGTATGTATCTACCTAGGACCTTGGAATAGAACCGACTCTATAATTAAACCTAAACCCGTAATCTTAAGTGCAAGCGCTGATGCCAAAACACAACGATATTTTGTTATGCGGCCAATTTTCTCTCTCGAAACACGCACAAACCAGTATGTATACGTATTGAATTTACGTACAGGTTAAATTCCAAATACCAGAATCTCATATCTTACGAGGATGAATCAAATATGAACCGAAATTTTGCTTTAAACAATTTATTTATAAATTCAATATACTCTGGAATACATCATATTTTTCTATGTTGTCTCCTCTTTTATTACCAGAAATTTCCTACCGAATCGGTATATGGTTAACAGGAAGTATTTTGAAGTCAATTTTCCGTTCTAGTTTTTTTTTAATTAGAATATCTCGAAAAGTGTTAACTTTAGGTATAGGGAATGGTTATTAAGAATGAAAGTACTTCAAAAATACTTCCTGTTAACGATATAAAATACAGGGGGATCCATTTAAAATAACGGAGAAAATGTTACTTTTGCGTTTGTATCCACCCTGTAAGCAGTATAATGAAAATTGACGAAAAATATTCATTTTGTACATTTTCAGGGTATTTGCAATGTTGTGCAATCTAAAATTTATTTTCAATACAATCCATTTAGTTTCTACAGAGTGGTAAACTTAGTACGATTTTCATGGAAAAGTGGTCATAACTTTTAAACCACTCAGTATAACGTTATACAAAATTATATTTTTGGAAAGCTGAAAACGAGCTTAATTCAATTTTTAAATAAAAAACAGGTTGTTCCATTTAAAAAAGTCTAAAAACGGGACACTCTGTATAAATGTAACTAATTTTAAAATATACAGCTTAAAAAGATCTACAACTTTTGTAATGACGTTTTTTTGATATCTTCTACAATAACAGATACATTGAACTTTTCCATACTAATGTGCCACCCTGTATATCAAGACGTCATATTACTCACCTTACATAGGGATCGTTTAAAAGAAAATTCCGGTTCATATTTGATTCGTCCTCGTATTATAGGTAATCATTTTATTCTGATATCTGATAATATGTTTGTGCCGTTTTGGTTTCGTTGGGATAAATGTGGACGTTCGAGGTTGTTTGTTTTTGTTTGTTTTTTTTTTCTTCGAAAATTTCCAATCGAATTTCGTATTTCTGGATGGGACATGTGGGTCAAGTTCGATCCCGTTCGATGATCGGTCAAGTGCACACCGGTCCCGATTTTTATGCGTTTGCTACAAAAATAATCCAAAGGTCGCCCGAGAGCTTGTTTGGGAAATTTTGATTGACCTTATGGAAAGCGACGAGAAAATTTTAACGGAATATTATTATGGGATATTCTTGGAAATATGTACAGGGTGTTAATTAATTGAGTGCCGATATTTCAGGTTGTGAATATTTGGGTGATATTAAGAAGAAAAGTTTATATCAATTTATATCCTAAACATTTTAATTTTCGAGCTCCAGGGTGTTACAATTTTAGAAAAAAAACATCATAAATTTCTTATTACTCCAGATATTTTTATGAAAATTTGTATGCACTTTTAAATTATTAAGGAGCATTTTTCGAGGCAAGGGATTTTTTTTTAATTTTTACCAGTGACATCTATACTTTGACCTGATTGTGTTTGGAGAAATTATGGCACGCCACTGTTTTTTTTCTAAAAAACCAAAACTGTTTTTAAAATTTTTAATTTTTTTTTTATTTTAGTGCAAATTCGGTCCGAAAACTTACTTTCGTAAGACGCATCATTTTTGCGCAAAAAAATAAAAACCAAAACAATTTTTTCCCAAGTTAATTGAGACTGTTTTTGATATTTTGTTGAAATTTGGTAGGCGCCCATCATGTATGGAAACACTTTTTTGGGTAAAAAAAGAATTTTCTACTTTTACCAAAGTCCAAAATTTCATAAACATATCTGGAGTAATAAGAAAATTATAATAGAAAAGTTATTTTTTCTAAAATTGTAACACCCTGTAGCTCGAAAACTAAAAGGTTTAGGACATATATTGATGTAAACTTTTCTTTTTACAATCATCCAAATATTCACATTCTGAAGTATCGACAATCAAATTAATTAACACCCTGTATATGGAAATAAATGGTCGGCAATAGGGGATTTTGTTGAAGGAAAATAAGGGGGTATACGAAAAAACGGTTGAAGTTTTACGAGATTTTCAGGTGTTTTATTAACGAATTCATTCGAAGTCCATTAGAATTCGTGAAAACTTTTCTTTAGAAATTTGTTTAAAACTTGAACTTTGTAGTCATAAAAATAATGAGTAAACATCTTAAAATTTTTAATAAAATATGGATGAAATTGAGAAGAAAAATCTAACTAACTTGCTAACAAGTTTTACACTTTTTTTAGTGCACACATGCAATCAACTTTTTTAATATAATTTGATGTTCGGGAGTGTTCTAAATAGTTCTGAAGAATTCTAAATGGTTGTAGACAGTTCTAAATAATCCCAGAGCGTTCTAAATGATTCTGGTGCGTACGCCTACTATAGATTTTGTTTAGGAAATCATGTAGTTACTGTAGTAAATTAGATCAAGTTTACTAATAAAGAAAAATTCCATTACCCAAACGATTTGATAGGAAAATAAGTTTTTTTTAACTAACAAATCATTGATCAATCACTGCGTAACTTTTCTGGAGCGTTCCAAATGATTCTCGACAGTTCTGTAGCGTTTCGAAAGGTTCTATAGAATTTGTCTATAAACTGTCTATAGACAGTTCTAAATGTTTTTAGAGCGTTCCAGATTGTTCTAGATTCTAGACAGTTTTAAATGATTTTGGACCAATCTAAACGGTTCTAGTCAATTTTAATATTTCTGGAGCGTTGTAAATGGTTCTAGACACTTTTAAATGATTTTGGACCAATCTAAATGGTTTTAGTCAATTTAAATATTTCTGGAGCATTCTAAAAGATTGTAGACAATTCTAAATGATATGGAGCGTTCTTATAAACAGTTCTAAACAGTTCTAAATGATTCTGGAGCGGTCTAAATTGTTCATAGTCAGTGCTAATCGGTCCTGGAACGTTCTAAACGGTGTATTAGAGATCCATTGTTGGACATTGGCATGTCGAATTTGTTCTAATTTCAGTAAAACAAATGATTTTTAATTGTGTATATTTCGGTTATGTGGCGTGCTAGATCTTTTTGCTACAAATTTTTGTTCATTAATCAAAAACACATCACTCCTATTTTCCTAAGTTTTTTCCACAAAACCTTGTAAACTGGTGTAATCTGGGATACTACAAATAACTACTAGGACAACTAGGATAATTAATGATTTCTATTACAGTTTCTATTATACAATAAGTGTAATTATACAAAAACTGATGAAACTTTAAAATCCATATAAAATAAACTCGTCTAAAAACTATTTTCGCAATTACTGAAAAGTTTTAAAACATTTCATTTAATTCCATCATTTATTTTTCCTACATAAACCTTTTTGGTGCGTCACGATGGTAATTAAATAAAATGGTATATGCACATTTTGATATTCAATCGATTGATGTAAATTTATTATTCTCTTTGTTCTATCCATTAACCGTGAAACGTGTGTATTTTATGCAGTTTAGCTTTGATCTAATATGTATTTTATTAGTTCTTTTATTATGTGTATATCAGGATAATTAATGTTTGTATTACATTTTTCATACTGTATATATCTAATAATTATTTTTCTATTTTTGTTTTTATAATGGAATTTATTATTACCCTAAATGCATCTAGGTAGTATTGATTCTTAAACAAGAAGACAAGAGAGTTTTACAATTAAAAAGAAGAATTTCTTCAGTATTTTTTTATCGTTCGACTTTTGAAGATCAGTTAAACTCAATACAAATTTTTCTATTTACCTAAGTATTTAGTAACATCAATAAGTGGTCTTTAATAGAGGAATATTTGGTAATTTGACCCCCTTTGCGTTTCTAAATTTGAAACATCACAAGAGGAGAATATTCCCTACTTAAATAACCAGTAAAATTAATATTCCCGGCGCGTTAAAAATCGCACAAATTCAAAAGCAACCTAAAAAACGCCTATATTTAAAAATAAACCACCATCATAACTCAAACTACTTACCCACACGTATCCTTTACAAAAAAAACCATCTGAAATACTTACAATTATTTCTCGATAGAAACGCAAAAGTCCATAAACAAACGCACTTTAATCACCCTAATTAACACCAAAAAAAATTGAAACAATTAGATTCGAATTAAATGAATAATCTTCGTATCACTGATGCCCTATCATCCCCCTAAAATACTTCGCAAAATCCACGTGTTTTTCGGGCACACACAAATAACGGGAACGCGATCCGGGAACAGGCGAGCGAATGAGTGACGGTCGTGCCGTCGCGACGCTCGTACTGGCGTCGTCGGCCGGGAATCCGTCGGGTCGCCCCGACTCCGGGTTATATCGGGAAATCCCGGGTGCGCTCCTGCTCCGCGATTGCCCTGTTTTGTTGTCCGTTAAATTCGAGTTGTTTTCGGTTTTCTTTTTTTCTTTTTGAAGGGCGTGTTCCCGTGCGCTCTTCCCGGTTGAAAGACAGACGGGCGGGCGTTTCGGGCGCTCGATATAGGGGGTGTACAAAAAGTATGGAAACGGTTGATTTTCTGGCGAATTGAGGTTCGAATGAAAAATTGAAAAATTTTTGGAACTATTTTTGGTTAAATTTATCCACAATAGATGGGATGAGATTAGTTTATGTATGTTCTGTGTTTAACTCACTAGTAGATGTTCCGTGTTTGATTACACTTGACATAAAATCAAACGTACTATTTTTTACGAGGATCTCCTTAAATATATGGAAACGGTTTCTGTAGGGAGGCTACTAGAAAGGTTAAAGGTATTTGAATCTTTGTTAAAAAAAACTTTTTATTTTATACAGGGTGTGTACAAAAAAATGTGAAAAATTGAACTTTTTTAAATCCATTTTTTTCTATTTTAATGCACAATATGTACAGTATGCAAAAATATTAATATAATACTGTATTGGAATATTCTTACTTACTAACAATTTTTAACAATTGTGGTTTTGTTTTTATGAAAGCAGGAATACCAATGTTCTGATCGTTTAAATAATTTATTATGCCTGATTTCTTAGAGCCACTATTTGGCTTTTAATGAATTTGCCGGGAATGATATGGAGCATTGTCCATTAATATAATAATGATAATGAATATAATCCAGCAGAGCTTTAAAGATATTTTTGGCTGAAAGTAGCAAAGCATTTGGTACAAAGCCATTTTCATTTCCGCCATGTAAAATTATGACTCGTTTCCCCCTCGAGAATGGTGCATTTAAAACACAATTTTGTAAACCATCTGCCCAACCACGTTAAACGACATCGTGAGTGTCGAACCACGTTCGTTCCACTAAAATTTGACGTAATTCCACAATTCGAGGCGATTCCATAATGCACATTCGATTATCTAACTGTTTACATCTAAAATCACAAGTAATTAAAATTTGTCGAAGTGATTCTGATGATTTACATCTGAAATCATCAAAATTTTGAAATTTTCTTAAAAATATTTCTAAGGTTGGGACTTACATTCTTTTAATTGCATCTGTTTGTAAAACATTTGGATTTTCTGATTTAATACAAGCAAACATATTTAAAATGACCTGTTGAACAATATGCAAGTTCTGATTTTTGAATTCCAAAATTGTGTTTCACCTCGATTTTCATTTGTATGAATTGCATTATTAATACGTATTTCATCATTAATTTGTACTACATTTAATTGTACTTCATCATTATTATAAATTTCATTAGTAATGTGAATATCGTCATTAACCTGCAATTCGTTAGCATCTACATATACCTCAAAACGTCTCCAGGAAACCATCTCGTATAGCAGAAATCAAAAACTTCTGGAACTTCTGGAAACTGGACTTTTATCCTGCTCGAGGATGGCATCGGAGCATACATTATAGGCTACAGGAAGAGGAATTGCCGAAGAACCTGTCTGCACAGCTATCCTGAAAGATCATCCGTGAGTTTTGTTAGTAGAAGAATGAGTGGTATGATTAAAATGAGTATTTGCTTGTTCTTCAAGTAAGAGCTTTTACTTCCTAGTATTTTGTGGAGAATAATCTTTTACATGAAGTAAATTCATTAATGGGAAGTGTTTACTTTGGTTAGAAGTATAACCACTAGTAAATACTAGACTAATATGAAGACGCTTCCTGGCCATGATGCGTCCACAGACGTGAATATTCCTTTAGAACTGATTCTAATATCTTTAGCTAATTCTATTTCTGGTCCATTTTGAGAAAAAGAAATCCAATCATTTTTCATCGACACAATTTGTTATGTAACTTTTTTAATTACCTTTGACACGGTTGTTTGATGTATCCCGATAACTACACCAACTCTCAATATGAGTTCCCAAAAATTCATTAGATTGGCTACCCATTTAACATTGCTTGGATTAAAGCTAAAAGCATAGTGCTTGATAGTAGAAAGTTACCTAAAATAATTGACTTATCGAAATAATTTTCTATATTGTGCCTCTCCATACGTTTTACGTTGACATATTTTCCTACTTTCCCTGCCATAATTCACAAAAAAATGCCATTTATAACACCTTTTTAGGTGAAGTACTTGATAAGAAGTTACTCTCTGATCAGGTTCTTAAAAACTACACCAAACACTCCCAAATGGAGGAAATACTAGACAACATTAGTAATTTCTGTAGAATTAACTTCTATATATCGAAGTAAATAAAGCAAACTACGAAGTAATTGCTCCTAGTACTTACTTTAGTCTAACTTTAAGAATTATGTGGAGTAAATGCTATAATTTTTTGAAGTAAAAACTACGAAATTAAGCATTTATTTTGAAATACAAGCAAATACTCTTTTTAATCTGGAATAGCTTTCGCTAAAATTTGAAAACAATAACCGGAAAAAGTTACTGGTACTCACTGCTTCGAGCGAAATTTTCTCATTTTTCCCATCGAGCGCACTTGAAAGGCAATAATCAGCCTCAGCAAGAAAAATATCATCCTCCTCTCACTCTTCATTACGAGTAATCCCATCGAACTCCTCCTTCATACGCTGACGACGTTCCTTCAGATTACTACCTCAAATCTCCTTAAGAATCGTCGGTCTTCTTGTTTCAAGACTTTTTTTCACTACCATCAACATTGTCCGACCATCGACAACTCTCGAAATACGTTTTAGTGTATCTACGCTTGTTCGCGCATGACTCATATTATCTGGGAAAGCACCTCTATAACCCAGGTTTGTTGTTGTTTTTTATGCGGGCGGTCTTTCCAGCCCCGTGACCACCAGGTTTACATGAAAGTCCTCTTTGCAGAGATTGCGACATGGCTGATGAAACATCTGACCATGTCCTCCTAGAGTCTTAGAGTTTTCTGTTATGGCCCCTGGCGACACAAACAGACATCCATCGAAAAGGACTGGGACCTTCATCGAGGTATTCGGCTTCATGGATGCATCTCGTTGCATCTCGTCTCGATCAAGATTCGCTTGCGTCCTTAATAGTAGTAGTACTACTGCAAATCTCCTTAAGAATTCTCGGCTTGAATCTTTTCGACTCCAGACCTCCACACACTTCCAAGCTGAGTTTCATTCGATTTTTCCCACGTCTTCTAGTTTCAAGTCTTTGTTCGCTACCTCTAACATTCTCCGCTAATGCATCGCCCTTTTCCTTCCTATACCGATTCTCCCGTTGCCACACAAGTTTTCTAAGCAGCTTACATTTTTCGCACTTCTTCTTCTTCGCTATTAAGCTGCACTCGTTGTGATGCCACGAACGCGTGCAATCTTCGAATTCTTCGCCTTTCAAGAACCTGACGTCGACGGGGCCGAGGCCTACGCACAGCCGCATCCGATGGAGTTTCGCCAAGATCGCCGGCAGCGCGGAGACGTCGTCGAGGATTTCCGGTAAATCCGCGTGGTCGATGCGTCGTCCGTAAAGGAAATATTGCATGCGGCGGCTCCAGCTCTCGATGACGAAGTATCTTTTGGACACCAATTGCCTGGTGTTACCGGCGTAGAAAACGGTTAAATGACAGAGGGTAATTTCGGTGCCTTTATCTCGAGTTGTTTGAGTAACGCTCCAGCTTTCCGGCAGCGTGGCGACGTTGTTATCGTCGCCAATACCTGCAGAAAAATTCAAGTAGGTACGTCAGAATGAAGGTGAATATCAAATCAAAGAAGTTAGGAATAGACCACCAGAATAATATTAACCGATAAGAATAACCACCAGTTAAACTTCTTAAGTGTTCTTAAGTCTTAGTTTTTTAACTTTAGAGCTTCCAACGTGCTGCAGAAGCACAAATCCACGACAGAACATAAGCAAGACGAGAAACCGGTGGAACTCCAGTAAAGGGACTGGTGAGGACCAATAGAGGAGTCATGGGACTACGATAGAGGATTCAAGTGACTCCAAAGGAGTGGAGGAAGAGTCGTGAGTACGACAGAGGTACGAGATGTAACCAGTCACAGAGCCCCGAAAAATGCTTTAACCTCCAGGTGAGGGTTACTATAGGCATTACTGTTATTAGTGTATAATAGAACTACTACTTTTTGTACAAAAGTATTCCAAAACTTTATAAAAGGAATCCAGAACTCTAATCAGAACTACTGAGAACTACAGTTGCGGCGCTAACTTCACCTTCGTTCCGGTCTTCGAAATCGAAAATATTGCGAGTTTAAATATACAGGGCGTTCTCGAAATTGAGGAAAGTCTCGAAATGAAAAATAATTGACAACAATAAAACTTACTGCAAGCATTGACGACCTTTAATTGGGAAACCGGTCGAGCTTGTAGCGATTGTTGCTTTACTTTCAAAAACTCCGAATGAATGAAAGCAAAGTTCGTGACATCGTTTGCTTCAACAAAACCATCGACTCCCGAGTCTCTTTCCTGATCGCATGTAAAATAATTGTGATCTTCTTTTACAACTAAAATAAAGTATGAAAAAATACAACTTTTAAAATATATTAAATACATACTGCCTAATGGATGCTCCTCTATAGATAAATCGTCATCTACAATTTCACCTAAAATAAGAGAAATAATTTATGCAATATTTCATTAAATTTTTAATTGTGGTGCCCTGGTAACAAGACAAGACAGTAGAGGAAAAAAAGAAGAATGACAAATGACAAACAACGTGCTAGCTTTTATTTTGGTGGAAAGTGGAGGCCATTTTTATTGTTTACCGTTGTTCACATCCTCTATTTAAGTGATTTTTATTGTGTTCATTGCGTTATTGTGACTATAGTATGTTAGTGACTATTTAGTTATGTCTCCTAGAAGGTGTTACATATGCAATCAGAAAGCTCCGAACATAACGTTACACAAGTAAGTATAATCAAAAGAATAATTTCATTAAACCGCATTTTTAATTTTTAAATAATGTCGTAAGTGTTTATATTATACCGAGTATCCAATTCCGAGCGCTACAATCAGTAGAAAGAGAGAAAAAAACTTTCCTAGTTATCAATTTTGTTACGAAAAGTATATAGGCATTTAATAAACTCAAATTCTTTTAGATTTCCAAAGGATGCGAAAATGTGTGGCTTGTGGAAAGATATATGTAATTTGGAAGACTACGATACAGTAACCTCACTGTATATATGCTCTGAGCATTTTACGAAAGATGATTATCGTGAACCGAATGCTAAAAAAATTGGTGGAGCATTACAAATTAAACCTGGCTGTTATCCGAGTGTAAATGTTCCTAAACAAATAATAAATGAAGAAGAGGAACCGATAGAAGAACCAATGACTCAAGAAGAGGATCTGATAGAAGAACCAACGACTCTAGAAGAGGATCTGATAGAAGAACCAACGACTCTAGAAGATGATCCGATAGAAGAACGAATGACTCCAGAAGAGAATTCGATAGAAGAACCAACGACTCCAGGAGAGGATCCGAGAATAGAAACAATGATTCCAAAACGTAAGTAATTAGAAATTTGGTTCAAAATATATGTTTGTACTCGTCGACATTCATTTTTTATGTGTACAATACAGTACATGAAATTTTATTGTATTCTTTGTAGGTAATAAGAGGAAATTTATCGAACCAAGATTTCTTGGTGATGTGACATCTTCGGATTTAGCTAATCCCAGGAAAGCTCAAAGAATTGTATTCACGGCCAATAGAAAATTAGCAGAGCAACGTAAGAAATATCTGTGTCTGAAACAAAAAACTTATAGGATGGAAAAGAAAATTACGTCATTGCAGTCACTAGTAAAGCACCTTAAACGGAAAAAAAGGGCTCTCTGAAGATGCTCAAGAGGCAATAATGGTAAATTTATAATAATTTTTTTAATTGCATATCAATTATTTTATATTTAATTTTATTGCAAAGGTGTTATAACACTTTTTTTATGATAATCATGTCTTTAATAACATATTTAAAAAATATGTTCATTTAAATGTACGATGGGTTTTTTAAATAATTTGGTTCAAAAATTGGATGAATTTTTTAAAGAATGGTATTTTAAAAAGAGTTTTTTTCCTGTTTCATAGCAAAACGTACCAGAATCTATGCAGCACATTATTTCAAGAAAATTAAAAGGAAAAAGGAAGTATTCTCCAGAGATAAGAAGTTACAAGAAGAAGAAATATATAAGAAGCATTTGAAAAGATATGTTACCACATCCATCCACACTACGGGCTTGGTACAGTGTGTTTGATGGAAAACCTGGCTTTACACAAGAGTCATTAAAATCCTTGGAAACAGTGGCGACAAACAGGAAAATTTTTGTTAACCTGGTTTTGGACGAAATGTCCAAAAGAGAGCAATTGGTTTACGAACAAAACCAATTTTACGGAACTGTAAATGTGGGAAGTAATTTCACCAATGTGGAAAGTGATTCAATGGAATTGGCAAGAAATGCCTTAGTTTTTATGGTAGTAGGTTTAAACTATAGGTTTAAATTACCTATTGGCTATATTTTAAACAACAATTTTAAACGACAATAAATTTTAATAAAAAAAATATAAATTTAATCTTGGCCACAAAAGTATTTGGTTCAAGTTTAAAAAAAGTTTTTAATTATAAAGAAATGAAAGAACACATAATTGAGCAGGATCCGCTGGAAAACCATGTACAACAATTAATAAAAGCAATTATTGATGTTTTTCTCAAAATTAGGCTACATCACGTAGCATCTGTCAAAGATACATACATTAGAAATAAGCAAACTAAATTAATTTTATTACAAACCAATAAAATGTAAATTTTTTATCTGAGTTTTATTTTCTTGGAAATTATAAATATAGGTACGTCCAGAAAGTAAGTTCCGTTTGGTTTAATTTAATAAAAATTCAATATACAATAAAAATATGTAAACACAGAAAAAATTATCGAATATTTCAAATTTATTATATTTTTTCGAAAAATATTAATTTTGCAAAATAAGGTAAAACAATTAGTTTAATAAATTTTAAGTCGAAGAATTTACATTTAATTTTTTACATTAACAAGTATAAAATTTTAGGGAGATACCTAATTCAATTTTTTTGAATTATTTTAATTTTTTGATAATTATTTTGAAATGTTTTGAAAGTGATTACTAAAATTATTTCATTATTTGATAATTTTGTTAATGGGTGTAATCTATTTTTAAAATCGACTTCGACTTGTCTGTGTAAATATGGCAGGTTACCGAATAACCAAATATTTAAACACTATTTTCCTTCTTTTCTTTTTAGGCCTCAGCTACTCGCTATTGGTCCTTTTAAAATAATGCGCTTTCCTATAAACGACTAAGCACACCACAGTGGGTCGGATCTCTTTCTTTAATCTCTACGATTTTCTCTCATGGAATGGATAGGGAGTTAACAGTATATTAGTTAATAGGTATATGAGCAACCCCTTATTTTCCCTTTTAATAAAGTTTTTAATAGTTTTTAAGTTGAATCAGAGTACAAACCCCTCACTCGTTAAATATAATTATACATACTTTTTAATGTTGATGGCTCCAACTCTAGAGAAAAACAACCACTTTCGACCGATTCTAAAATGAAAATTGAAATAAGTTTGTATATGCATTAAAAATGTTATTTTTTTCCTCACCAGGTAATAAATTTAAAGTTGGGATAGCATTTAAATGTAGCCGCTTTGATGTAGAGGACTTATATTTTTCTTCGAAATGAATATTACAAACACGTTTTCCGGTAAACACCAACACGGGGTCCATTTCAGTCAATTCCGTAACATTTAATGCCTGTATCCACATTTTAAACCGTTCAATGTTCTTAGTGGGATTTGGAAACAAATGCCGAATTTTATGATTGTATTTGCAATTCGGAATACAACAATTTCTCGTCATGATTATTTAGCAGCGAATAATAAACACAACGTTTAAGTTAGAGGTTAGAGTTCCGTTATTACTTACACACTACAAACACGACCACTTTTTATCCTAAAAATAAATCACTGAATTTAAAACTTCTCATAAAAACCCCATGAAAACTAGACCGAAAGCAGAAAAATGACAGATGACACGTAATAACAACCGAACATTTTTGCCTGTTATTTATGCAACACACATTTCAAAGCAAAATTAAATGATTTTCGAGGAAACGGACCAACGGCAACGATTGCAACAAATGTTTGGGTTGTTTGTGGTACAAACACAATCATTTTTCTTCTAAAAATAAATCACTGAATTTCAAACTTATCATAAAAACCATACAAAACTAAACCGAAACAAACTACAAACAAGAAAAATGACAGATGACAGGTAGTAAGTACATAACAGTTTTGCCTGATATTTATGCAACACACATTTGAACGCAAAATGAAATATTTGTTATTTTTATGAAAGAAACGGACAAATGGCAACGATTACAACAAATATTTGGGTTTTTTGTGATACAAACACAACTAATTTTAATCTAAAAATAAATCTCTGAATTTAAAACTTATCATAAAAATTATTTGGCAACTAGACCGAAACCAGTAAAATAACAGATGACAGGTAAGATGTACATCAGTGTAGTTTATCTGTAAACTACCTGAGGACATTGTTGCCTTATATTTATGCAACTACCATTTCCGCGGAAAATGAAATACATAATTATTATTTTTTACTTTTTTTACATAATTACCTAGCAACATAGAGAAAGAAAGATGAGAGAGTTCGATCCTTACAATTTGTCTATGTATACCCCGTCGCAACGAAAATAGAACAATTTGCAGCCTTTTAATCGCTTCGATTATTTAGCAATAAGTGGATCGACTCGAATTTAAATAATATGTTACATTTTTGGGACAGAAAAATCGTTAGTGACCGCCTAGTCAATAGTCACAACATATAAAAATATGCTTGACACAAGTCAGGATGGCCGAGCGGTCTAAGGCGCTGCGTTCAGGTCGCAGTCCACTCTGTGGGCGTGGGTTCGAATCCCACTTCTGACAATTACTTTTTGAACTTTTTTTTTGATAATTTGGTAATGTTGTAGCACAGCTTATTCACTATCCAGCTAGAACACTCTCGGCGGCACCTTTGATCTCGCGGTCTACGATCAAGCGAGGCAGAAGCCTTGCTTTCTCTGTTGCACAAGGGGAAAAAGTCAGAGCCGGATTATACACTGATTCTATACGCCGGACAGCACCGTAGTAGGTAATTTTAAATTTTATTGTATTATGGTATTTTTTGAATCTACATATATTGTTATATTACAATAAAAATAGGTCCATATTTGAAGTTAATAAGGATTGTTAAAAAAATACACTAAAATTGTTCTGAAAAATAATACATTTATTTTATAGATTAAAAGAACTTGTGTGGGCTGAAAAAGGGCGATTTATAAAAAAATGAGGTCAGAATAATTACGATAGGGGATGTTTGGTCTAGCTAAAAAAGGACCTTAAAAAACGTCCAGTTTTCGATTTTTATACCAATTTTTACAACAAAACAACATTTTACCGAGAAAATAGCTTTTATAGCAGACCCATTATAGCAATCATTTCTGAGAATTTAAGTGCTTACTATTTTGGAATTAGAGTAAAGTGTTTTTCCGTTTCAATTTTCAATTTATTTGCCTGCGCGGCTATATGCCTTAAGGTAATAGGCCAACAAATAAAGAAGAAGAAAAATCATTCTGACGATTGCAATCTGTCAACAGTGTCAACTGTCAGCCATAGTCAGCTGTACAACATACCTACTGCTGTTAATGTATCTGAATTTAAAAAACCACCCTACAACCAACAAATGCCAATAATTTATAGTACAAATTACCCCAAAACTCGCAGGCCACATCACCAATTTATCTTCGAACAGGTACATCGCAATCTCTCATACATTTCACATAAACACCCAAATTTTAGTACTCGTAGTTCCGTAGGTATGAGCAGCAATCAAATCGAGCGCGATTGCACCATATATTGCAAATCGACGGTACACGGCGACATAATAACCGATTCCATAACGAAACGGAGCGTGTCTGACGCGGATTTGTGCTCGTTTCTGAATTACACATGCCATCGATGCGAATCCGTGTTCGATTCGACGGGCCGGACCGCCCTGCACGTAGCGGCGTCTTGCGGACGCCTGGATTTAGTCAGATGGCTCGTAAGCAACCGGCACGCTGACATCAACATCAAAGACAAGGAATCCAGCTATACGGCCTTGCACAGGAGCATATTCTACGGGAAATTGGACGTGGCTGTCGAGCTGATTCGATTAGGTCAATTGATTCGCTTATCGAACGTTCGTTTATTAATTTATGCAGTATTTTAGGTGCGAATGTGAACGATACGGATTCGGATTATTTAACACCTTTAGAGCACGCCATGAAGGACGGGTTGAACCCGCGAGGGATATTCGGGGAATTGTACTGTTGGGGATCGAACAATAATAATTTATTGGGGCCGCAACAGGCGAAGCAAAGCCCCGATTTGTTGGATGCTTTTCATAAAGAATATCCCAACGAGCTCGTCGAACAGATTTACATTTCGCAGTTTCATAGTTTGATTGTAACACAAACAGGTATCGAAAATCGTATTGTACATTACGAAAGTTACTACGTTTGAGTTCCAGGTAGAGCCTTATCGTGCGGGCACGGTCAAGGCGGCCGTTTAGGTTTAGGCGATGAACTATCGGTGTTTTTACCCCAACCGATCGCATTTAATCCTCAATCCAAAGGAGAAACTGTAACGTGCATCCAAGCTAGTATATCCAGGGACCACAGCATCTTCTTATGTACCGACGCAAACGTAATTATACAGGATGACCCACGGTCGATGGCAGGTTAGGTTATTTCTTATAGTAACAGAAATATAAGTGCTAAACGTCCCTAAACGCCTAACCTGCCATCGACCGTGGGTCACCCTGTATACTAAAACTCCGACAGCCTTATTCACAGTTGCCTCCTTAAAATGATGTTAAAATACCACTAGTTAGTGGCCATTAACATCATACTAACAAGTCACTAACGTTTCCTATTCATAGTCGAATATTTCTATCCCACTAGTTAAAATAATGCTAGCAGAAAAATGAATGTGGCAACAATGGAAATAACTTAAAATTTTATTTTATATTGAAGATTTTGGTTATGTTATTGACGTTATTGTGTCAGACTCACGTACCGAGATCATTTAAATGGGTGATGGAAAAAAAGGTTAAAATTCCAGTGAACTTTACTTTTACTTAACAATGGCTCGTCCTTTAAACGAAAAAACTGTCAATTTCATCAACTTTAAATTTGACAAATAAATGTCAGAGCCAAGAAACCATAGCAACAATTAATTGACACATTTTATAGTACGTTCAGAATTAATTATTAAATGTATCAATATGCCCGGGGGTTAAAACTAAATTGGTCTTCATGTGAATACGCGTTATTAAAATGTTTTCAAATTTGGGGGTTGACTTAGGAATGAAAAAACGAGGTGTCACTTGACCCCCCTTTACATAAGAAAAAAAGATTCAAAATGGCGCCAAACTGTCATTTTGAAAGTTTCAACTGTCATTTTTACGTCAAAAAATAGTATTTTTACTCCAATATAAACACCCCAAATTTCGCGACAAAAGCTCTTACCATTCAAAAGTTAGGGGGGGCGACGGACTTTTGGTCCTCACTGTATAATTTGTACGCAAAAAACTGTGGTCCTTTACAACATCGCCTCCTCGCGGCCGTTTTAGGAACCCTGTTTTATCCTCAAATAACGGGACACTTTTTCGACCTATATTTCCAGACCTTATATAAATACGACTATAAATAAGGCTGCGAATGTTCACTTAAATATCCTACTTTTTAGATATACACGTGCGGTTTGAACCAATACCGAGTATTAGGACACGTGCCGGCGCCCGAACAATGCGCCACTCCCAAAGCCATTAGGGCCATCACGAAGGAGATCCAGGGCGTGTGCGCCAGCGAGTATCATTCGGTAGCGTGGGGCCCGAACGCCATTTACACGTGGGGCCTAAACGCCGGACAATTGGGCGTCAAACACAACGACGTTCAAACGCCCTTCATCGTCGGTCCCAAAAACATCAGCGTAGATATGTTCATTACTAACGGAAGCGATTCCGTGCTCAACGATGTGGCTAGTAGCACCGGAGCGATAGCCGTGTGCACTAGCGATGGGGATATTTACGTGTTGCACGAGTATATGTGTAAGAAAATAGCATCTAGGTAGATATAATGGCTGGGCGTTTGGGACATTTTTAAGCTCAAGTTGTTTGTTTTTTTTTGTAGGCAATTAAATGTAGTACAAATTAGCGTGATCGGGGGTACTTTAGACGTGTCTTTGTTGGATAAAAAGACCATCAAAGAAGTGAATACTGAATTGAAAATTGCGGCTTTGACGAACACTGGGAATGTTTCTTTGTGGCAAGGATCTGATCAGAAATTATGCAGGTAATTGATCTCTTTACAGAGGGTGGACCATTTAAAATAGTATTTCTGGGGGTTATTTCTCCACATGTTTGGACTGTTTTAAATGAGCCACTTTGTATAAATCATGCTATACATTTTCAATAGTTCATATTTATAAAACTGAAGCATTTACTTTGAAACAAAAGGTAAGAGGAAAGGGTTTTGCTCTGATCCATATTCATAATTTCCGCCTCCGCTGTGGATAAATAAAGTAAATGGTAAAGGGTTCTAAACAGTTGTAAATGATTCTGAAGCGTTCTAGATTGATCTAGCCAGATCTAAACGATTCTATAGACAGTTGTAAATGATTCTGGAGCGTTCCAGATTGATCTAGCCAGTTCTAAACGATTCTATAGACAGTTCTAAATGATTCTGGAGCGTTCTAGATTGATCTAGCCAGTTCTAAACGATACTGGAGCGTTCTAGATGATTCTGGGGCGTGCTAAATTGATCTAGTCAGTTCTAAATAATTCTGGAGCGTTCTAGATTGGTCTACATAGTTCTAAAAAAATTTTACACAGTTTTAAAAATATTTAGACAGTTTTAAAAATATGTAGACAGTTTTAAATGATTCTTGAGCGTTCTAGATTGATCTAGACAGTTCTAAAAGATTCTAGACAGTTCTACATGATTCTGGACAATTCTAAATGATCCTGGAGCGTTGTAAATAGTTCTAGATAGTTCTAACGTAAATGCACCTTGTCGACCATAACAAACTGGGGAAACACAGCCAAAATACTCAAAAATTACAAGCTGTGTGGTGGCTAAGAAACTACTGAAAAGATTGTGAAAAGTTGCTACGAACCTAGATTCCATTTTTACGAGCAAATCTTTTTCTTTTTAAGCAAATGTTTCTTTTTATTAATATTCGGAAAACTTAAATACACCTTTTGCTTTAAAGCAACAGTAGGGTCTTTAAAGCAAAATCTCTTCATTCACTTCTTTTTATGCATATACCTTGAAACAATTCGTTTTTCAAAAGTTTTTTTGGTTTTTTTTTATAAATACGGCCTATTGAGTCAAATAGAGTGTCAAATTCTTACGATTAATTCGCTTTGTAGGTGTATTTATTCGATAAACAGAGCGATAGTAATGAAGCAAATTTCGATAAATCTCAACGAGCTACTGTTGGTATCGGATAACGGTGAAGCATTCAAAGGTTTCGCCAGGCCCAGAAAGATAAAATCTTCGGCTGTTGGAAAAAAACAGAATCAAGATAAAGAGCAAAAAACGAAGAAGAAAAGTCCCTTTCACGCGTTCTTGGACAAAAACGATTGTATCGTCGTGAATTTGCAAAAAATACCGAAAATTCACAGGGCCTTGTCGATCGCCAGCGATTCCAAAGGGAAAGATTATTGCATTATACAAGTTAGTTTGTTTTTATAACGAAAATTTCATCTACAGATAAATGCAAAGTAGTTTACAATATGGTCAATTTTATGAGTTGAACAAAGAAAGGTATTTAAATGATTTATACATATTACACTAACAGTGGGTTAGAGTGAGAAAGTTGCAATCCCACTATATCACTATTGCTATGGTCTTTGTTGCACCCATAGACCATATTGCGTACAAATTACTTTGTATTTACTAGTTATTATAATACAGTTGGTACAAAACAAATATCAATGCACGTCACCTATGATTTACTACGTCACAAGTAGGCAGTGTTGCCTACTATTCGACTATGAATAGGAAACGTTAGTGGCTAGTTAGTATGATGTTAATGGCCACTAACTAGTGGTGTTTTAACATCATTTTAAGGAGGCGACTATGAATAAGGCTGTAAGAATTTTCTAAAATTGTCAAATGGCAAAATAACAAGAACAAATTGAAAATTAGGGGTACCAGTTTCACGTTTCTAAACGGCGGATGTATTCAGGGACTCACTATAATTAATAATCAAATTCCTTTATCCTTAATTTTCAATTTGTTCTTGTCATTTTGCCATTTGACAATTTTAGAAATTTCTTAGATTTTGTAAACTCTATAAAAACTCGGCAACACTGCCTACTTGTGACGTAGTAAATCATAGGTGACGTGCATTGATATTTATTTTGCACCAACTGTAGCTTATATTGACACTCTTACAATAATACATATTAATAATTAAATTAATTTTAGGCGCCACCATATAACAGTTACCATTTTCCACACATCGAACCATCACAAATGAGGCGAAATTTCGAAACGTTACTACGAGAAGCCGACGAACACGATGCGATCCACGACGTCGTTTTCAAAGCGGATGGAAAAATATTCCCCGCGCATAAATTCATCGTCGCCAAATCCAGCCCTTACTTAGAAAAACTCATGGAAAAACAACAAACGATTGTAATAGAAGACGTCAAATGGGAAATATTCCAACAAATTTTACTGTACATTTACACGGGCCGATGCGATCTAACCGACTGCGGCGAATTGAAAAACGAATCGCTGAGAAATTTGTTCAACACGCCGGACAATAAGGAACAAATGGACGTGATCGAATACGGCGAGAAGCGCGATAAAACGAAAACGAAACAGAAAAATCCCGTTAGGGCTTTGCACGAACTGGCCAAACGGTTCGAGTGCGTCGCGTTACAGAAAATCCTTGGCGATTTGACGATGGATAAACACGTAATTTACAACAAAAGCAAAAATCCCGCCAAAACTTCGACGTATCTAACGTTCGATAGAATGGAATCGAGTCGATTCTACGATGTTACGGTTAAATGTCGCGATAATAAGAGATTGAATGCGCATAAATGCGTCCTCGCCGCTAGAATGGAGTATTTCAATACGATGTTCATGCGCTGGAATGGGGTAAGATGTTTATTAATACAGGTTGTTTTAAGTTTTAGCTCGTTATACAGGGTGTCCCACGACGAGTTAAAACTATCTGTATATATATAAAATTTGTACGATAGAAAATATTATTTTAATGTAAATTATTCGGTTATCCTAAATATGTAATTTTTCTTAAAAGTTAATTGATAATTGACAATTTAAACAAAGTGTGGCAAAAATTTCCGGTGCTCAGGCTTTATGAATTACTTATACATTCTACATTAACCAAATGAAAATAGAAAAAGTGTATACAGGGTGAAATATTAGGTTTGGAAAAATTTATGTCTTTTTTTTAAGACGGTCCTGAAATTTTTTAATTCTGAATATGCCAGTGTGTTGCTGGTTCAAAATGTATACTTTTACCAAAAATGAACCATATCGAAATAACCACCATAAAGATACAAACAAATGAAAATTTCGTCAAAATTCATAATTCACCCTGTATCTCCTTAGAGAAGAGGCGGTTGGAACTTTTAATGGTCGTATGATATTCACCTTAAGTGTCTCTATACACTGTTAAAGTATGTACGATTTCTCATGACTCATCCTGTATAATGAAGTAGGAGAGATTAAAAATAGGAGATTTCATTGCTTGGATTTTCACGCGTATTGAGCTTTTTCATACTAATTTTCCACTCTGTATTTTGAGCCTTTTCCATCTACTTACATACCACTCTGTAAATTATTAATTTTCTTTTAGGAAAACACGACCGAAGTATCGTTACCGTTTTCCAAAACTACAGTCGAAGCCCTATTAGAGTACCTCTACACGGATTCCCTTTCGAGACTCGACTCGTCGGAAATCAACCACCTGTTCAACGTCCTCATTTTAGCCGATCAGCTTTTCGTAACGAGATTGAAAGAACAATGCGAACGACTACTCTCCGATATCCTCACCTTGAGAAACGTCGTGCAAATCTTATCATTCGCGAACGTATACAGCGCAGTCAAATTAAAATACTGCTGTTTGAAATTCATAGTAGATAACGTACCGGCTCTGTTAGAATGGAAGGCTCTGAACGATCTAGACGAGGATCTGCTCAAAGAATTATCGGAGTATTATTTCGAAGAGAACCATCGGATACAGTGCAGAGTCATCACTCCTTACTCTACGGCCGTTAGCGATGATACTATAGAGAATTTAGCTCTAACTCACCCTGTATGCATGACTGAAGATACTCCGGTAAAGCCGATTGTGCAGAAAAAACGCCATCGTGTGCACAGATCGTCTGATAAAAACGTCTCTATATCTGATAACGATGGTAGTTTCGATAATATCATCCAGTTTCCGGACGAGCCTTCGACGCCGGAAACGGCGATAGCAAGAGAACGTAAAATCGATTCTACCGATCGATTGAAATCGATTCAACCGGGTAGAGAGTCGGACGTTCCCGATCGATTGAAATCGATTCAACCGGGTAGAGAGTCGGACGTTCCCGATCGATTGAAATCGATTCTAGCGGCTAGCGAGGCCATTAGAAACGAACCGGACGGTGATGATTTCAAATCGTTGAGCGCCTCTTTCGAGTTTCCCGAACTCGGCAGGTCGAGTTTTCCGTCGCACAATCGATTTTCGCCGCACAAAAGCGAGAGTAGGATGAAAATCGTGAAGATGTCGCAGAAGCAACGGAAAAGGCAATCGTCCGAGAGTAAGGCTGTCGATACGGTTCTGATGCCAGGTGAGATATACAGGGTGGCACATTAGTATTGAGAAGCTCAATACTCAAAGACATTATAACTAAGAGACTAATGCCCAATTTCTCCAAAACATCATGTGATTAAAACTAATCACATGATGAAAATATATCACAAGTCTTTCCTACATCGTTTCCCCAATATAAATTTGTGAATACTGGGTGCTTGAAATAATGTTTTGAAATTGGAAATAATTTGTGGATTTTTAGCATCACCGAAAAATCCATGGAAAATAATACCAGAAACGGCCGGTCCGGTTCAATCTCCAGAATTTAAACACATAAACATAAACGATATAATATCAGATGAAAGGAAGCAAAAGGAAAACTTGGTGAAATTGACTACGAGATCGCTCATTTACACACAGGTAAGGTAACGCGCATTTCTAGTATAATTCAATGGGCGAATCTAACTATTTTCATTTAGATCGAGGATAGAGCGATTGTTGAGTTACACAAATTTTACAATACCGAAAACGTTGAAGAAGAGCTAATCGAAATAGAAAGGGTGAATAATATCGGGGCGACCGCTGTTCCTACTTGGATACCGAAATAGGCTCGTTTTTAATTTGTTAACTATAAGTGTTATGAAATGTGATTTTGTTTTTAGTTGAAACGTGTAATAAATTTTATTTTTTAATCCGTATTTCACGTCCCTTGGACAACGTGATTCGTTTTTTCAAGCTTGAGGTATTTGCAAAACATCTCACAAATAATGCAGTTACACGTTCTTGAGTCAATTATTTTTAAATTATTACAAATACCACTGTCTTCCTGCAAAACTTCGCTGGGATAGAAACCAAGAAACTAATAGGAAGAGCAAGAAGTGGGGTGGCTGACGAACTAGCTAGAAAGGGGGCCATTAGGCAACCTGAGAGGCAGATCGTTAGAATACCATTTGCCTTTGCCTAAGGAAAACCACACTTAAACCAACTCCTAGAAAGAGAATAAATCGTTGGATGGAGAAAAACAATCGATTGCAGATTATACTTTATATAAAGTATTTTAAAAGATCTTTAAGGAAAATCTATGTATATCCAGCGGCGTTCTTCGGGGATGCATTGTATCTCGGCAGGGAGCAAGCAGGCCTTGTTGAGAAAAACTTTATAGGAACTTCTACCCATCTTATTTTTTCATGTTCTATCTGAAAATTCAAAAATTAATAAAAAACAAAAACTGCATTCCTATTGGAGATAACAAAAATTGACAGATGATTGACCTATAGGAACACACAATTTCAAAACTCAATCATATCGCACTGTCCGTCTTTCCTGGGTGATTCACAAAATTAGATTAACAAGTAACAAATCAAAATAAATTGAACTAATAAATCGTATGCAGCCACTAATATAAAAAACTTATTACATATTAAATTTATATACACGCTAGATTGATAAAAGATATATGAGGGTGTTTTGAAAAGAGCCCTTATATCACCACTCATCGCTAATTTAACATTATAAATACCCTTGAACTTTGATATACATACAAATCACGAGCAATTAACACTATTGTAGGAAATAAACGCTCTTATAATATTCAAAACAAACGACGAATTATCCGTGAGGAGTATTGGATTCAAAAGTTTGTCATAATAAATAATAAATATTATTTTAATGCACGAAGGAGGGTTATTGTACACATTAATTACCGAAAATAACAAATAATTTTTAATAAAAACAGATTACATTATTTAACACGTCGATAATTTGTTCAAAACAATTAATAGTTTAATGGGCAATTTAAAAATCCCACCCTCCTAAGGACTCTAGATTACAGTCAATTGTCAACGGAAGGTAACGTAAAACTGACAGACATAACATCGAATTTTTTATTCTTAAGCGTTTTAATCGATTAAAAATAACGAAAATCGATGATACTAACAATAATTACCTCGTTTCATTTGTATTTATTATTAATTTGCTTAAAAACCCTCCGGATAAAATGACGTATCTGTCAACATTTGCGCAACCCGTTCATCACGGCCTACTGATATTAAGGACCCTGCGACCGAACGGCGCACGCGCAACAACGACACGATTCGGGAATTTAAAAACCTAACCTACTACCTAAAAACGGAAAGTCGGTTTCGAATGTTCGTTGTGAATGTTTTTTTGCTACAACAGAAATAATTACCGAAACGTTATGTGTGACAATGAGCATTTATCGGGCTAAAACCAAACAAGAAGTTTATTTGACATCGTTACTCTACGACTCCATCGATGACAACAATTTCAGGTAAACAATATTATATTATTGATAAATGGTCGTTTCTACACGATTAGGATGTGGTGTAAATATTGTTTGTTGGAATTAAAAGCTTTTTTTGGAAGTTTTAGTTCTAAAAACTGACTTTTTCCGCATCAAAGAATGCTGTGAGTTTGAGTTGTTAGTTTGCTCTTTTTTCTAAATTACAATGTTTGGATTTTAGGTAAATAATAATGGAAAATAATATTCAACTAAAGAAAGAAAGGCATTAAACTTTATCGCTAAGTGATACAGTTGGTTAGAATATTTTTAGTCAGACAAAATTACGAAAAAAATATTTTTAATAACTAACAAGAAAAAAATACTGTAGCTGTCATTTTGACGTATATGACATTTAAATAATACGTCATTTTACACTTAAAAAAATTACTAATAAATAAAAAGTAAAAGTTATGAGTTATAAGTTTGCGAAAAGTAATTTGAAACACCCGGTACACTACAAAAATTGTCATTGATTTTATTATTATAATTTTTCATTGTTAATAAGATCTTGTATAGATCTAATATTGATCTACACATTTTTCATCTCTCAATGATATTCTTAATAGTTAATATGTAACTTTGTTTTAGACTTATGTAATTCCTGTAAAAATTGCATTTTATTCCAAACAGTAAATAGCGCAATCTACAATAACTTCAATTATACATTTAATTCTTATCTGTACAAATAGATTTATCAATTTTACTACTCAATACTCGCAGGATCAAAAAGCTATGAGAGCGTCGCGAATCTAAAACAAATTTCTAATTTTATTTACACTATAATGACCTTTTCGGAAGTCTAAAAATAATTGTAATTCTCAAAATTACAAAATCTGATTATTGTTAATTTTATTTTGTTGATTTCTTATTGGAAGTTAATTGAGATCTAATTAGAACTGGTTTTCATAAATATATTTTCAAATGAAATAGAACAAAAACTGCTAGATCTGTTAAAATTGTACCAAAAATAACAGATTGTGTTATATTCTAATGTTACTTTTAGTTAAAATTAACCCACTAAATGCCTCATCAGGGTTGTTACAAAACATGTTCTACACCTCTACGTGCTATTTTCTCATCGTTTTTTGTATACTTTTTAGGGCAGTTCGATCGTTGTTGTGCGAAAAAGGGGCGAATCCCAACTTTATAGTACCTACCAAAGGAATATCACCGTTTCACCTAGCAGTAGGCATCGATGATTGCGATTTCGCATTGAAAGTAACTTGCTTGATTTTGGAATTTGGAGGAGATCCTAACGTTAGGTAAGCCCCGAGAGGAACGGAAGCTTCGAAGAAATCGGAAGCTTTGATGGCAACATTTTTTTTGTTAAAGAAACCAGTAATAGTTGGTACTCCTGTTTTGCCGTATAAGAGTTGATTTTTAAAGCCGCCAAAGCACGCCCTCAAATTAATAATTCGTGGGGTAATATACAGGGTGTTTCTGAAATAAGTGGTCAAACTTTGGAACTAAGTAGAGAACCTCAAAATATAAAAAAAACTGAAATGTCATTTTATCGAAATGTCCTTTTACAGGGTGTTAAAGATGGATTCTTGAAGAGGTATTTTTATTAAAAATTTCAATAGCAAAGGTCAAATGATGAAATTTGGTGCACATACTAAGTAAATGAAATGTCTTACGGCACTATTCAATCGAGTTAAAAAAGTTGTCCAGAAGTGGGTTAAAATGCGGGTTCGTAGGGTAATTCTAACCTTTCTCTAATCTTTTCTATTGATTTTTTAAAGAATATGAAAAAATGAAGTTTTCTGCATAAAAAAGGTATACTTGTTGATTTTCCGTAAAGTGAACCGTTTTCACGAAAAATGACTTAAAATTCTGATACACAAAATTATTAATCTATCTTTAAAAATCATATTTTGTGGTTCTCTACTTGCTCCCAAAGTTTGATCACTTATTACAGAAACACCCTGTAGAACTATTTTTTTATTATTTTTTTCCACAATAGATGGAATGAGAATAGTTTAACTAATAGATGTTCCGTGTTTGATTCACTTGACATAAAATCAAACGAATTACGTGAGATTAAAAATATGAGATGTCATTGCTTGGAGTCTCTATATTAGATATAAAATGGATTCAAATTAATTAACGGAACCAAATTTGAATCTTACTAGAATTACTGAACCTATGTTTTCCCGTTTAAAACTACCCTGAAGTGGCGCCCTTAAAGAGATTTTTAGGGTTTTGGAAAGCAAGGAAAATTTCCCCGATTTTACACTAATTGACACTATTATAAAAATACATGTATGTGTACCAGAATGGGAATATTCGATATTTTTCCATCATAACAACTCGTTGAACGAACCGATTTGGAAAAAAAATTATCGATGCTCGAATAATACCTAGAATTCCGTTTTATCGGTCGAAAATAGGCCGATTTTCGTACAAAGTAGCGTCTCATTCGCTTGGTTCGAAATACAACGAGTTTATTCGAAACTTATCGAGATAATTAACATCATTAATTTTTACCAGTGGCGCTCTAATTAGGCTAATTGTTCTTCGATTAATTCAGGACCGTTATAAAAAATAAACGAAAAATATTTGTCGAATTTCGCTCGATAAAAATAAACTACATATGTACATTTCGAAAAAAAGATTTATTGACGCATTTTGTAATGTTTACTATTGATAATTTGTTGTTCGAGAAAATTTCTATAGAAGGAAATTTTTCCCACATTTCAATTACAATTACAAATTTAATTTCAAATACTTTGAGATAATACACCAATCAATCATTGAATCATGTCCTTTGCAACTGTATTATACAGTATAAAAGTTCTGGCCTTTTACAGTGGGCGCAAAATTTCAATTCAACCGACTTCTTAATTGATAATTTCGGCCACCTTATACAAAATAAAAACTTTTGTTCCTATTTATTCGCTGGCGATAAATAATTAGCGAGTGTTTGGATGAGCGAGGAAAAAGAAATTAATGAACCGCCATTATCGCTTCCCATTCATGTAAACTCGTATAAATTAACCGGTTATTTCTGGTTAAACGAACAAAGCGAGTAATTAAAGTGTGTCGCACATTAAATATGCAATTAAACTGAATAATTCGTTATCGAAGTATATCGTAGGTCAAGTATTGTTTTTTTTTTTAATTTTTTTTTTTTCGACCGGGTACTTTTGCCCTGGCTTCGCTTGCATAGAACAATGCATTTCTGCTAATTTTAACGTACTTTTTAGAAGTGTTTTAACAACTTTTACCCTACTCTTACCTGTATTATTGATTTATTTACCCGTTTATTTATTTACGTAGGTCCGAAGACGGTTTGACGCCCGTCCATATAGCATCGGCATGGAATCGCCTGGACATACTGAAGTTGCTCATGCGTTGCGGCGGCGACGCCGAACTGAGAGACGCCAATTGGATGACGCCCGTGCAGTACGCCTTGAAAGAAAATCTGCCGGATTGCGTCGACCTCCTTAGGGACCATTTGCCCGACAAGTACGAGGCCATGCACGAGGATCTCCGAGACTGCTACCAATTCAGTTTCGGTGAGGAAATAGAGTAAATAGAGTACTTCGGAGGGTGTTGTACAATAGAAGGATGAATGGTCTGTTTCTGATGGGGTTTCAGATAGGAATCTGGGAGTTGGGTATTCCGATGATTGGCAAATAAAAAGGTTGTAAAGGGGAAGGTTATTTAATAGAAATTTTTCTATTACAGTTTTTACATTTGAGTTAATTTTGTTTTTAATTTGACCGATGCAGGCATTTATAAATTATTTTTTTATGGGATTGCCTTAAAGATATGGAAACGGTTTCTGTAGGGGGGCTACTAGCAAGATAAAAGATATTTGGACCTGTGTTGAAAAACTTTTTATTTTATACAGGGTGTGTGTAAAAATTGTACAAAGTTCAACATCAAAAATATCAAATTTCTTAATTTTTTTAAATGAAACCACCCATTTTTGTCTATTTTAATAAAATCAGCGGTAAAAAATAAGGGAAGTTCATTTTTACTTCCCTATACCTAAACCTAATAGTTTTGAAGATATTAAAAATTTTACTTAAAACTTACTTTTCTGTCGTATTCTTAAATAACTCGGTTTTACAAGTTGGCCGTGTAATATCGTACAAGTACCAAAATTAGTAATCAATTAATCAAGAATAATTTACTTGGCCAACTTTTAAAACCTATTTAATTGAGAATTAGGCAGAAATGTATTCTCGGATCATTTATTAAGTCCAAAACTTTACGCCACTGGAGATCATATAGACACTTTGGTTACAACGTTGCCAATCGCTCCTAAGATACATATATGCCTTTCTCTCTCCCACTCATTAGCCATTTTAAAACAATAACCCGCAATTATATGGGATTTATCAATGAAACATTTGGTCTCTTAGTTGTAGTGGCCCGTATTCAGCGCCTCTGTTTAACTTTAGAGTGACTCTAAAGTCGCGTCTCGAGTCTATAGTTACTCCATAACAACAATGTAAATCTGTCAAGTTAAAGTCGCGACTTTTAGAGTCACTCTAAAGTTAAACATAGGCGCTCAATACGGACCAATGTCTTTGACATAAAAGGTGTCCCAAAGAAAACAGGAATGTTTACCTCGTTTGAGTAGTTAAATTTCTTGGGCCACCCTATAAAAATGATGTTTATTTTAAATTACATTTAATTATAGTTTACCTTCACACCCTATTAGTTCATGATAGAAGTAATAGTAAACTAATCTAAAAATAAGCGCGGAAAAAGATAAGATAAAAGAAACCACTTGTTGAACATAAAATGAAGGAAGTACTACAAATTATAACATATACGCATTGAAAAATCCTATTTTATTTATAGAACTTTGTAGAACGATAATGCAACGAGCTGATATTCATTTTTAAATAAACCAAGACAAACAAACAATAAATTAATACGTTCTATTGGCGTTTACAGATAAACTATTAGTGAATAATGGCAACTTAATCGGCGAATACGAAATCGACGAAGAAACCGCCCGCAGTATTAACGCAGACCGGCCTTTACTGGACCTAGTCAATCAGCCCGAACCCGACCACACTAAATTAGTATTAAACTGGTTCGAAACCCACGTAGACGAGGCCAAAGTCGACGAAACCTTCACCGTCAATCGCCCCAACTCCACCGACGAAGACTTCGTGTCCTACGAAAGCTCCGCCGACGAATCCGACGTCGTACTAAACCCGAAAACGCTTAATTCGACGATCAAAAAAACCTACAAGAAGAAGAGGAAGATCGAAAGACAGCCGAATCCTCGCTCGTCCACACCGCAAACCTCCCCGAAATCCTGCATGGTCGAACGAAATCCGCAATGCTCGTCCGAATCGGGTATTCAGACACTACCCTGTTCGGGGAACTCCCTATCGTCGGTGAAACCACCGGAAACGAGCAGCGATTACATGACGTGCAGCGGAAACAGCATACTAAACCAGAACATCCTGGCTATATACGATGCCAGTAAGAGTCTGTTCGCTTCGGACGAGTCCTGCAACAAATCCTGCGAGTCCTACGAGGCGAGTTTCGTCACCGTTTCGGAGGTGTACAAGTACGAAGACGAGCAGGAAGGGATTGTCCTGTACGAGAAGCGCTCGATCGATATCGGTAGGTTAGTATCTTTATAATATACTAGTAGGTAAAGATATTTTTAATCTTGCACTTGTACATGACTCTGATCTAATCGCAATGTTGTTAAGTAGTTAACTACAAGTAGTTAAAAATGTAGTTCAACTACTTTTAATGTATTTAAAAAACCAACTAACTACTTTTGTAAGTCCGGACTCTAAAATATGTAATCAACAAAGCTTATATAAATCCCCTTGCCCTTATTGGAAACGAGCTTATTTTAAATTGGAGGTAAATGCCACAATTCGTGGAATTTTTTCCTTATAAATTTAGTTTAAATACTTTTAACTACAATTCCGATAGTTAAGTACGTAGTTAAATGCCTTAGAATAAAATGTATTTAACTATGTATTTAATTACATTTATTTACAAGTAGTTGTAATTGTAGTTAGAGCGGGTGGATTTTCTCATGAACACTACGTCATCGTTGCGCGACCGACCAAATTGCTACCCGAAAAATTATATTAACTATCTTGACAATATTCGGCATTCGATTTGCATCGCTTGCCTAGAGCGGATCTAGCGATATCTACCCTGAATACCGATATTAGGAATAAGCGATACCAAGGAAAGCGAGAGCCGATATTTTTGTAACAAACTTTTGCGAAATTTTGACCTGTTGCCACTTCATAGTCGCGCACAGCGCTGCCGTATTGACTGTTCATGAGATAATCAACGCGCTCTAACTACATTATACAAAGTAGTTTTAACAACACTGTCTAATCGTATTCGTGCGCTTTTAGGTGTAGCGAGAGCGTTCTAACGGGTTCGATCTCGTCGAAAATGTCCCAGCTACCCGACAGGCTGTGCTACGATTTTAGCGCGCTGCGCCAGGCGCTGCTCGAGCTGGGTTACCCCGCTGGTCCCGTCACTTCTACGACGAGGTCGGTGTATTTGAAGAAATTGCGCGAATTGCAAAGCCGAGGGGGCCAAGCGGCGGTGGTCGCCGCGACGCCGGAGGACGTCGAAAGAGGTTGGTTCGTTTGATATATGGGTTGTTAGAGCTCGTTTTATGCGGATTCGAGTAGGCAGGGGCGTGTAGGTGATTCTTAAAGATGTTGTTTTATGTTTAAAATACTATACAAGGTGTTCCTAAACATCGTGCACTTCCGAAAGCGGGTGATTTCTTGGCTTGTTTCATGACTAAAAGTTCATATAAACATAGGTTCGCAAAACTAAGAGGTTTAGGACATACAGGGTGGCCCTGAACTCACGCCCCACCGAGAAATGCCTTATGAAAACGACAATGGAGATGCCAAAACTGCAAATGAAAACATGAAAAAGTTAATCCTTTGGTAAATAAAGAGGTTTAAAATCGACCAATCCCAGTAGCAGTTCACAAATGCGAAAATGACTAGTAAAATACACCAATTTGACGTTATTGAATGATTCTATGTCCTTTTCACTTTCAAGGTGCCTTTCAAGGGGTTCTGTTTCTATGGATACGTTGACATTTAATTTGATGTACAGGGTGATTTTAACTTAAGGAAATCGGACAAATTGATATACGGAGCGCGTTTTTTTATCTTAAGTGAAAAATTATTTTAAATTAAATTGAAATACAGTACAGGGTGACTCGTATTCAAGAAAATGTTAATTACATAAACCGGGTATTTACTGTCTTTGCGTAGGAGGCCGTAAGGCCTCCGAGCTGCGGGTCTATGCGAGTATAATCTAGTATCTAATCTATGCGAGGATAAGCGAGTCTAGGAAATAAATCAATAAATTAAATCAAATATAAATCTTCTGATAATAAACAAAGTTTATACAAACTTAGGTAAATATACAAGCAAAATTATATCAAATAAATGAAATTTAAATGCGTAATCAAAAAAAGAAAAATTTAAGTTAAAATATAAATTTTTCAACAAATTAATTCTACGTTCAGTTTCAAATCGATATAAAGTAACTCATCCGTCAATGTTATGAAAAATGGTGCAGGAGTCATGTCAAATATCAGCGGCGCGGTATGAGTAATAAATATACTCATAAATAGCATTAAATTTAAATAAAGGTGGAGAAAAAGATGTGGAATCTCGGTGGTACAATTGAGACTACTTTAGAACCTGTTGAAATTAATCTCAATGAATCTGAAAGTGAAAATTCAGATTTTGATGATTTGCTAGATGAGGATGCCTACTCGAGGAATTACTATTGGTAATTCACATGTTAATCGACCTTACTTTTTTAAATGGCCCTTTCCAGGGCCACCGATTTGCTCATAGAATGAAATGAAATGAATGAACTGAAATTGCTATTTGAAAAACAAAATAAGCTCTCTTTAGAGGGCAATTCAATATTATTTCAAAAAAATTAAATAAATTCATAATGCTATTTATGAGTATATTAAATATTCATACCCCGCCGCTGATATTTGAATTTGACATGACTCCTGCACCATTTTTCATAACATTGACGGATGAATCACTTTATATCGATTTGAAACTGTACTGTAGTAAGTCTATAAACGATAAAGCAAATTATCAGTAAGTTCACTATTAAAGTAAAAAATACGCGTTGAGTTAAAGTCGGAAATAAAAAAAATAAATTAGACAAATTATGGTTACATTTCTTTTTTTTTTAAATGGAAAAATTTCAAACAATAAATTTTACCTTTGGTAGAAAAACAAAGACGGACTTACCGCACCACCAGAAGAAAGGTGAAAATTTAGCAGCATTTACCGGTACCACGAGGCTGGCAGGAAAATGTCGAGAAAACCAAGAGTCATCTTTGCTCCACAGATTTTACTTCCGAAGATCCACGCGAAGAACCACAGATAAAAAGAAACCACCCGGAGATATCTGAAGAACAATATATATTTTTTGAATAGTACTTGGCCCAATGGAAAGATAAATTTAAAACAAGTAAAGGCGTAACCGACATAGTAAAACATACGATTTATCTTGAGAAAGAACATCATCCTCCTGTGAAGCAAAGATACTATCCTGTATCTCCAACTATTCAGGAAATAATCAATAAAGAAGTAGATGACCTCTTGAAAAAGGATTAATAGAACCATCAACGAGCCCATGGTCTAGTCCGCTAATAGTGGTACCAAAAGAGAACGGAGAAAAACGAGTATGTGTAGATTTCCTCAAAAAGCCGTTCGAGTCTATATGGATGATATCATTATTATCACTGATACGTTCGATCGACATTTAGAAGCGTTGGATAATGTCTTCCACTTACTTCATGAAGCAAATCTTGTTATCAATTGGAAAAAATCCTTCGTTCTACAACCAGAACTTGAATTTTTAGAACGCGAAAATTAGAACTAGAAAAGCTCATTTTCTATCTTTAGATCTCTTTTCTATCTTCTCAAGTAATGTTTTTCATTTTTCAACTCCATCTATGGGCACACTGTTTATCAAGTATGCGTAAAGTGAGTTTCGTTCGGCCGAATATCCTAAGCAGCTGAGGCCTCAAAAAGAACGAACTCATTTTTTATAAACACCCTGTGTATTTATTATTGTCGAATGTGACATTTTTTTTACTACATAATATTTCTTTTTCTTTTCTTATTTACCAATGGTTTTTCTGCGTTTTTACGGCGATTTAATCGCTCATTCGAAGAATCTCAAACTTGGCTCATTGATAAAATATCTTCCAGTCTACTCTCGTGAATTACGGAAGACCCTGAGGAATGGCGATTGGACGTCGAATTTGGATCATTACAAGCAGTTGGAGACCACCATGATGGAGCAATTTAGGGATCCTTCGAAAAAATGGGTAGAAGGAAGGGCCAAGGCTTCCTTTGCTTATTTGCTTTTGGATCCGAGGAAAACGAACAATCTGCGGGAGGAGGCGGATTTAAAGAAAGCCTGGGAGAGGTTTTTAGCTGCCATTTTCTACGTTGGAAAAGGTAAATTGTACCCTATTATTTTTGGGGTTATCTTGCAATTTAGGTGACCGAGTGTTGCTGGCTATTACGGCATAATTTTAAAGCTCTTCGATACCAACATACTATAATAGAAACTCATCCTTTCATTAAAAATACAGGGTGTTCCTAAACATCTTGTACATCCGAAAGGGGTTGATTCCTTGGCTTATTTTATGACTAAAAGTTCATATAAACGTAAGTCTGCAAATTCTTCGTTGCCGATCTACAGGGTGTTGAAATTTCAAGATTTTTTTTGTTTCTTTTTTAGAGCTCCTGCAGTGTTTGAGATATTTTGCTCATATCAGGTATAGGATATAGGGTACAGAGTATAATTTGAGTAGCAGGGGTCACTTTCAACATTTATTATAATATAATTTAATATTTATCATTTAGGGTTTTTGTTTTGTAAAATAAATCATTTGTGCAGGATATCATTTTTAATTTTTTTCTCGATAACGGCCACAGAAACAAAGAAGTTTCTAAACAAAACAGACAATTAATTTTGTATTTTAGAATCTACCAGCGGCGCACAGCAAAAAAGTTCGGGGGGAAAAGGGCACATGACCCCTGAAAAAATATCACCCTGTAGAATTCCACAACCATATGATATACCCAATAATGTGTGCCCTATAAAGCAATCTAAATTCAAAATTTGAGCTAAATATCTCAAAAACTGCAGGAGCTCTATAAAAAAAAAAAAAACAAAAAAAATCTTGAAATTTCAACACCCTGTAGATCGGTAACGAAGCATTTGCGGACCCACGTTTATATAAACTTTTAGTCATAAAATAAGCCATGGAATCACCCCCTTTCGGATGTACACGATTTTTAGGAACACCCTGTATAGAAAATTTAAAATATTTTTATTGAATTTCTCTTGCCTCAATTAGTCATAATTTTTTCCCCCATCATTCTTACACTTTGGGTTTCCAAGATATCGCCGGTCGCCATTCCTTATTGGAATAACCCTGTATATTAATTATTAATTTTTTGAGTTGCTTTTTCAAAAACATTAATTAATCGTTTAAAATCTTGTAAAGATTTCATACCATTATTTATCGAAAAATCATTTAGTTGATTAAAATGTTGAATAATAATAAAAAACACCCCTCAAAAAAATCATCTAATTTACCATCCAAAATCACAATCTTAACACAGGCTATAACCTACAAAACTACCCTCAGAAATCCTCTAAGGAATGTAACGTCATTTTTAAAATAACTAAACCATTCATTAATCCCCCTGTGTATTTTATTGAAGGTAAAAGAAACCGGCCCTTTCAGCACCTCTACGAAGCGAGGCGCAAGTGGGACAAACCGAACAACACCACGAGCACCGAGGCCAAAGAGGTCAGAATCCTGGATATATGGCGGGCCGGGCGCGGCGTGATATGCCTCCACGTGTTCCAGAACATCATGCCCGTGGAGGCCTACACCAGAGAGGCGGCCATGATAAGCGCCCTGGGCCTCAGAAACTTGTCCAATAAGGACGCAGGGAAGTATTACGGGGTCGCTTGCCAATGGAGCGACAGGGATAAGGAGAAATTGGGGGCGTATTTGTTGCACAAAGCGATGAATATATTTTTGAACGAATGCGGATCCGAGATATATCCGGAGAATCTTAATTGATTGGGGGCTGTATTGTGGTATATCCGAGATGTGGAAATATAGTAAGATTATTTTAACGGTAACGCCATGTTTTAATATAAGTAGGTTTTACTTATCGACTGATCGATGACGATTATTCTTTTAAAGATAATTTGAAATTATGTTAACGAATAGTGCAATTAACAAAAGTATAATTTATAAGATAGCTTTTTATATATATTGAAATTTTGAATGTATATGTATATTTTTTTTAATAAAATAACTGAAGGTTACCGTAGACAATTTATTCATCAACATTAAAATAGGTCTTTTTAAATTTCCCGTTTATATTTTTTTCTCCTATAATTCAACAAACACACATTCTCTAAATTTTCGATTTTTTCGTAGATTTATTAGTCATTCATTCAGTGAACTTCAGTGTCCATAAAATAAATGTCAATAATTCTGGAGCGTATAGATGACATCAAAATAAGGGTACAACTATATATAACTTTTGTTATTTTAAGCCCCTATTTTTGAGCTAGTGGCCTTTAAAGTTGAAAATTTAAAACTTATTTTTACGTTTTATTTCCAAATTATACATGGGAACAATATACAATTTTTGTGGTTTATTACCTACATCCATGTGCCCAATTTGGTGATAAAATGAATCCTACACTATTCCCTAGAAAACAGTAGCGGCGTGTTCCCAGTAATTAACAATTCGTAACTTTTATGGGGACATTTTTGTTAGTTCATCGATTAAAGAATGTATTTACAATATGTTTCCCTTATACAGATTGTCCCTACCCTACCCTGTATACAGCTTTAAAATAGGTTTAATATATATTAATGAAATAAGAAATACTTCTCGTTAAAGTGAAATTTATTAAATAATATCACAAATATCGTTGACAAAACCGAGAATGAGGCCTTTTTTCGCTAAATAAATAAATAAATAAATAACAAAAATACATTTAAACGTGACTTTTTTTGTTTGCGTTCAACAACCTTTGTTTCATAAAAATATCATTTACAAACACAAATTAACAAAAAAAACATTATTTACATAACCTATTCTAGCCGATTTTCATTAAAAACAGCTGCGTTTTCCTATTTTATACTAATCACGTAATTACGTTACAAAAACCTTAATAGTTTACATCTAAAAATATCGAATGTACAATTCAAATTGACAAATTACAATTATTTGATACGATGCTTCATTATTAATTAGTCTACCAAAGATGCAAATATAGTTCTACCTATATAACAATTATACAAGTTTACACCGAATTACAAGTACATTATTTAGAAATCGTATCGCTACAAAGTGAAAATTTGACAAAAAAAAAATGATTTTTACCATTTTTATGTTTTAGGCATTTAGAGCAAGAGTGAGTTGAAGCAACCGATACGATAAAATTATATAAAACGACATTACTTCATTACATTAAATAAGGGTAAAGAAAACACGTGACCCATAGTTACAGGATGTCCCAAAGAAAAAGCTACCAACATAGAAACATATTGCTCGATAATTTCGATTCTAATTTGTACGACAAACGAGTCCCGTCTACTTACACATTTCCTTTCGTAAAATGATTTCAATAATCTCTCGAAAACAATTTACCAAACGCGCCCATAAAATAAACCCGATTCGTCTTAAAAACGTACGTTAATTATTTCAGCTTTTACTGCAACCGGGCAGGTTCCTTTTGTCAGTAGAAGCCCCGTCTTCGGTGGTCAGGCCTTCCAATCGACTGGACAAATCCTCGTTCGTGACCACAGCGTGCTGGCCTGCAATTCAACCAAAACAAAACTCAAGTTAGTACGATCACAGAAACACTTTCGACTTTATTATTATTATTAAAAGACACCATAGATGTAAAAGACATTACGTTGAGATGCACAAGGAATTTATTACACTCGTTTTATATCACTAAATTCTTTTAAACGGTTTCGCTACGTTCGGTTTGGATTTCTTGACGTTCGAACCAGACTCATCGACGTCTCTGACTCCGCTAGAATTAGCTTCACCCTCTTGATTAGGACCGATATCGGGTCTAGAGGCGTTCGGAAAGGACCCACCTGGATCTACGTAAAGTAAATTCTGAACGGTTCTAGTTGATTCTGGGGAGTTCTAATTGACTATGGAGCGTTCTAAATGGGTCTAAATGATTCTGGAGCCTTCTAAATGGTTCTAGTTTATTCTAAAATGTTTTAAATGGTTCTGAAGCGTTCTAAATGACTATGGAGCGTTGTTAATGGTTCTACTTCATTCTGGAACGTTCTAAATGGGTCTAGATGATTCTAAAGCGTTTTAAATGGTTCTGAAGCGTTCTAAATGGTTCTAGTTGATTCTGGACGTTCTAAATAACTATGGAGCGTTCTAAATGATTCTGGAGCCTTCTAAATGGGTCTAGATTATTCTAAAGCGTTCTAAATGACTATGGAGCGTTCTAAATGGGTCTAGCTCTAGATGACTTTGGAGCGTTCTAAATAGGTCTAGATGATTCTGAAACCTTCCAAATGGGTCTAGATGATTCTAAAGCGTTTTAAATGGTTCCGATGCGAATAATAATGGCCGTACCTAGTATATCGGGTAAGGCGTTCCTTCTACCGGTGCGACCGGACGATAGAAACTCCTTCTCTTGCAGGGCTGCTTCCTCGGGGGTGGCGGCAGGCGGTGGATTCGTGGAACTGCTATTGCCCGCGGCACTCCGAGACGCCTCCATCACTGCTAGCATTTTTAATACTGCAAAAAGGCCGCGTTAGTAAATCGTTTGGCTGCTTCGCTTATTAGACATGCACGGTTATTGTTTATTATCGATACCTAAAACGTATTAGTATTGATGGTAATAAAGGCGTTTCAATCGCAGCCTCTTTTGCGAACGAGAACAATGAGATATTAATAGAATTCCTCTTGGACAGACAGACAATTCGAAAACCCTCGTGAAAGTTGGTCAAGGATACATATTGACACAATGCACGATTGTTTGCTTATCTTTCCACTCGCTACGCAGATACTTTTCGAAATACATGCTATGATATTGTTAGAAATAAAAAGGTAGTTAATTAAATACGTTGGATTTCTTTAAAATGAACTTGCCACTTACATGCAAAGGTTAATGTTTCGTTTTAAATGCCCCGCAAAGCCACAGCAAGCTAAACGATGTGTTAAGATGGAAAAAAACCCTGCCCTACCTGATTTTCTCGAAAATTTCTTTACTCGATCGCGTTTTATATGCGAATTTACTTGGGGAACAAAACATAATAGAGATTTCTCGGCTACTTGCTTCATATTTTTAGTTTTGCCGTACACCAAAATCACCTACCATGTGCGAATCTTTGAAATCACTTGGGCCGTTAACTCGAATAACTCGAATTCAACTGAACCAATTTTGTTTAGTATTCGAAAATTTTATATTAAATACCTAATATTTTCTAAACAAATTCAATGGTCGTCTTTTGTTCCAAGTTCGAACATTTCAAAATGACGAATGACGTTTGTTGACTTTGACGTTTGTTAAATGTAGAAAACATTCCGCAACGTTGCCGCATCGATATTTAGTATACGCATTGGTTAATTCTATTTTTGTTTACTCTGCATTTTGTTAATATTTGGTAATATTAATAGATAAATCATTTTTTTATTTATGATGTTACGGCGCTACAAAAAAAGACACGTGATTAATCGACGCTGACAAGAAATAATTTTTGGATTGTTAAAAAAAACAGTATTATTTAGATACAATTTGTATACTATTTTCATAAAGAAAGAAAGTATATTATTATATTTTGTCTATAGTCTAAAAACAACTAACTACTATATTGAAATTTTAAACGTTTTTATAATATTATTATTAATTCTTGAACATATTTGCCAATTTGAAACGTTTTTACTTTTTAGTTTATTTTACTTTAAGCTTCTTTATATAATCGTTTATATTAGTTTTTACTAGTTTTTAGTAGAGTTGCATTAAACTGTTATAATTTTAAAAATCCTAGATTTTATTGAGATCAACCGAAATTTTTTAAACCTGGCAATGCCGCCTGAGCAATAAGTGCTACCAATATTGTTGTTGACGCAGCCGGTAATACAGGATGCGATAAAACGATAGAAATGAAAAGAGATAGAAATAACAATGAAAATCTAGTAATTTCCAAATTGACAACAACAATATGACATTGAAACGTTTCTCATAAATTTTGTTGCTCAAATTTTCGTTCATTCACATCCCCGACAAACAAAAATTCCCTTCAAATAGTTTCCCTTGCAAAAAAAATTAAACCGACCAGGATTTCCCTGACTTGCGCACTCGTTGACATTCTGACATTTGCACAATCGCGTGTCGTGTGAACGTACAGGCAGAGCAGAACAGAGAAATACGGCTTTTGTGATTCATTCGAAGACGCTTTTCTTGATATTTGATCTGGAAGTTTTGGCATTCGAAAACTTCTACTACACGACCTGAATTGTCGTAATATGAGTAATGCACCCAACGAAAATGGATCAGGTCTAGAGCAGCAGGTGAGCGATTTATTTCCAATTTTCCCGACCACGTTCCGTGTCCGCGATTCTCGACGACAATGGAGGTCGCGGGTTCTTCCACACTATTGATCGCCGTGCGAAATTTCACATCGGGCCATTTCTCTTTACAACAATAACTATTCGCCTGATTCGCGATCGTCGCGATTTTTCCAATTACCCGATCAATTCCGCCGATCGGCGCCCATTAAATTCGATTCCCGAAACCCAACAAAAGATCTTCTGTGGGAAACGGTAAATCGCAATCCGCTCGACGGCGGGATGTTATCCGATAACTGTTACGTAAATAATATCTCGCTACAACAATAGAGTATTCCCTTTTCGTTGCGCTTGTCTCGAAAGTTGGCTAAAAAAATATTATAATTTCAGTTTGCTGGTCTGGACTTGCAGAGCCGCAGCTCGAGCAGCAGCGGTCGCTACGTACCCCCCCATTTGCGCAACAAGAATCTGCAACAGCAGCCCTCCGAAGGCAGCGGAGCCAGTAACGCGGGAGGAGGTAACTTCGAGAAGGACCGTTACGACAGGTAAACGCACAATTTCCCATCCCCTTTTTTTATAAATACCATAATTATCTGCTCGAACCAAGTAAAAAAAAAGTGAGAAAAATGAAACGAAACAAAAACGATACTGTTGCATTTGAAGGGAACGATTCGATAGTGACAGAGATAGAGGCGGTCTGGATAGCAGGGATCGAGGAGGCGGCAGCAGAGGAGGCTCGAGGAACTTCGGACGGGAGCGCGACAATAGAGGCGGCGATTTCTCTAATTTTAATACCAGAAATCGGAGAGATCAGAACGGAGATGCTTTCGACAGGTAAATTGTACTTGGAATTATCCTTATACAATTCTAATTCGATCGACCAAACGATTTGAAACCAGATTAATTTGATCGTAAACTCTTTTTGAATCCTTCATTTTTTCCTTTATCGTATTTTGCGCAGGTACTTTTGTCGTAGTCGACACAAAAAGTCTTGTTATTTTTTTATTTCCTTAGGTGCTGATTGATGGAGGAATTGTCTGTTAGTTTTCTTCTCTAAACCTATTTATTATTCTTTAACGCAGTTTCTCTCTAGTTTTATTGCCTTTTTGTCTTCTTCTAGCCAACGTCAGGAGATTCGATCACAAAATTTCCTATTCGATTCTACTATTTATTTACATACTTAATAACAAGAAAAAGGTTTTAACTCTTTTTTAATCCGTAAACATGCAAACAAAACAGTACTGTAGATATATTTTTGTATAATCATTGGGTACACAAACAGTACGCAATTTGTAATAATTGAGATAATTGCACGATTTTTTTTTTCATAACTAATTTATCGTTTTCGTTGTTGTAGAAATGACTGGAGCGGTGGACGCAATAACGACAGGGACAGGGACCGTAACAACGACCTTCAACCGCGCAATGACCGATGGCAGGAGCCGGAAAGGTCGTCGAGGGGCAACGAAGGCGGCGGCGGCGGCGGAGGCGGTAGCAGATGGAACGACAACGCGGGTGCGTAAATACTTTTAAAACCTTCGTGAAATATCGAAAAATTGTATCGTTAAGATGGCTGTCGTGCTCATACGATGAGACCTGTGGGTCCTATTGACCCTTTGTAGAAGGGCCTCTTAGACCAGCTCTTTTTTGGACAACATTTTACGATTGGTGTTTATTCAGTTTATTCCCTGTGGAAGGAGGATCTTATATCTTTTTCATACTTCTGATTTAAGTGACAGCTGGCTTTGTTCCTACTAAGGCTTACTATTTTAAAATACTGTCTGATACTGTATATTAAAATGGAGTGTGAAGATACCTGCACGACTTTTGAATATTACACTATTAGAAATAAATTCAATATATAATAGGGAAATCAATATAACCGAACCAAAGCGCGGAGTGCGGTCTAGTGGAACAATTAAATTTATCAGAATTTATCGCGACGTTCTATTGGAATGTACACTGGTAGACTGGATTTAGACTTTAGACGGTTAATAATTGAATGTTGATTTTCCCTATGCGTGAATATTCATTGAATATATTCGATGAAAAAAACAGAAGCAACCAGATAACATATTTTTTTGAAAATATTATTAAGAAAAATTTAAGTATGCACATACAATGACTCTATCCGACTATATTATTACTACCGACTTATAATATTACTTATTAGAACATTAGAAGAATGGGATCGAATCATTTAGAACTGTCTAGAATCACTTAAAACGCTCAACCACAATCATTTAAAACTGGCTAAAATCATTTAAAACGTTTTAGACAGTTTCCATAATCATTTAGAATCATTTAGAACACTCCAGAATCATTTAAAACTCTCTAGTAGCATTTAGAACGTTCCAGAATCATTTGGGACTGCCTAGAACCATTTAGAACGCTCTAGAATAATTTAGAATCATATAGAACTGTCTAAAAGCATTTAGAACGCACCAGAATTATTTATAATTGTCTAGAATCATTTGGGACTGCCTAAAACCACTTAAAACGCTCTAGAATGATATAGAACTGTTAAGAAGCATTTAGAAAACTCCAGAATCATTTGTAACTGTCTAGAATCATTTGGGACTACCTAGAACTATTTAGAACGTTCTAGAATCATATAAAACTGTCTAGAAGCATTTAGAACGCTCCAGAATTATTTATTATTGTCTAGAATCATTTGGAACTGCCTAAAACTATTTAGAACGCTCTAGAATCATTCATAATGATATATAATTTTATCAAGTCGATGGCAGAGCATCTGTAAAATTTTAATTTACGCTTGAAATGGTTTTGCAGGAGGACGCAGGAGCGACGGTCGCAGGAACGCTTCGAACGAAAACGACTGGACCGTACCGACGGCGAGGGACGAGAGAGTGGAACTGGAATTGTTCGGTACCGGCAACACTGGCATCAATTTCAGCAAATACGAAGATATACCGGTGGAGGCGACTGGTGACAAAGTGCCCACTCACATTGCATCTGTGAGTCTCACAATTATTCGGATATAATGCTACCTGTCCATTTGAGAGTTTTCCTGAGAACAACTATCGAGAGTTACTCTCAGATCTTTGTCCATTTGAGAGCAAACTCGCGAATTTTTACTCTCTGATGAGAATGTCCAAAATACTAGTTGAGACTAAAAAAAAAAACTAAAACTGAAACTAAAAAAAAATAATAAATATGACATTCCATTTAAAAAAATGTAAGTTTTAGTCACATCTCTTGTTTGGGACATCCTGTATAAACACTCACGACCTTTTCTGATTCGCTTTTTAAAATAAAAATCAACGTGTCCGTGATTTTTTCCCTAATAGACAAATCAAGCATTAACGAATTTACTTCCAACCTTTACAATCTCAATGTGTAAATGGTCACTTCATAATCTATAATAAATATTTTGTATGCGTTTTCAGTTTGAGGAAGTACAGTTGACGGAATTGATTCGCGCCAACATCGCCATGGCCCGATACGATTCACCGACGCCCGTACAAAAGTACGCCATACCGATAATCATCGGTAAGAGAGACGTGATGGCGTGCGCCCAAACCGGTTCGGGCAAAACGGCCGCCTTTCTCGTGCCCATCCTGAACCAGATGTTCGAAAACGGCCCGCCCAACATCCAATACAACCGCAGCAGGCGCAAGCAATTCCCCTTGGGCTTGGTGCTGGCGCCGACGCGCGAATTGGCCACTCAAATCTACGACGAGAGCAAGAAGTTCGCTTATCGGTCCAGAGTCAGACCGTGCGTCGTGTAAGTATCGCTCTTTTTTTTTTAATTTTACTAATAGACCAAACAATACAGTGAGGGCCAATTCAAAAAACATCTATAGGTTTGGTCTTGGATTGTATTCTATAAAATAAATACAAGGTGTTCTACGTAAGAATCGATATAGAGAGTAGATGCATGTACAGTTGGTGAAAAACAAATAGCAATGCACGTCACCTATGATTTACTACGTCACAAGTAGGCAGTGTTGCCGAACTTTTATAGAGTTTACAAAATCTAAGAATTTTCTAAAATTGTCAAAGGACAAGAACAAATTGAAAATTAGGGGTACCTGTTTCACGTTTCTAATCTTGTACAATTGACCCTAAAAAGAGTAACTAGAGAAATTTCTGAAAAAAACTTCTGAATCTGAATTATTTAGAGCTCAAATTATGATATTTGTAACATGTGGAAAATATAACTGAGCAAAAAATTCTTATACCTTATACCATCTCGTTAGGCAATGACGTCATTTTTAGTAATTTCCATGCAGTTTAACATTTCCCTAGTGCCAATGTTATTTTTTCCTTTTGATTAGGGGAATTTAACGACGCTTAGTTGAAAGTCCAAGGCTATGTTGTCATGCATTAGTCTCTGCACCATTTTTCATAACATTGACGGATGAGTCACTCTATAACTATTTGAAATGGACTGACATGACATTTTGAGTGAAAAGAGGATAACACTGTTGTACTTTCAAATACCAATAGTTATTTTTAGTTACCAAAGAGATATAAACCGTTCAAACTTTGGCATCAATAATAAACTGCTCCACAAAAGTTAAGGAAGTTCGCAAATTTTGCGATTATTTTAAAAGTTACAGAATTTTTGGTTACCAAATTTTCAAATACGCGAAATTAAATGTTTTCTCTCATATCTGAGTGGAATTTTTGCTCCTTCCTTTACAACTCGGACTAAATTTGGCGATCAGAAAAACTGCAACTTTTAAATTAATCTCAATATTCGTGAACTTCCTTAACTTTTGTGGAGCAGTACATATATAATTGGCCAATATCAATGATTTTTGATTTCCCAAAAATAAGGTTCACTGAAATTTTATCCTTTTTCCAATATATGAAACTTCACTTTGGTGGCCTTTAATTCCTCAGGGATGCAACTTATTAAAAAGATAATTTGGGTTACACCATCATATTTTAGAGTCCCCTACGTGCCCCTGCTTTGTGTTTGTTTTTGTACAGGGTGTTTATTAAGTACTTGCACAAGCTTGCACAAACTTTAAACTTTAAAGGGTTAATCTTTGATTAATTTTGAAACGATAAGTTTATACTATTACGAGTTTTTTTTTGTAGCACTAGTTTTTAACTTGATAATATGCATTGTAGATATGGAGGAGCTCACATAGGCGAGCAAATACGCGAATTGGACAGGGGTTGTCACCTGCTGGTAGCGACGCCCGGTCGTCTGTTGGACATGATCGATAGAGGTCGCATCGGTCTCGATTATTGTCGTTATTTGGTGCTGGACGAGGCCGATAGAATGTTAGATATGGGTTTCGAGGTGCAAATTAGACGTATCGTCGAAAAGGAGACGATGCCGAAGACGGGCGACCGGCAAACGTTGATGTTTTCGGCCACTTTTCCATCGCCCATACAGATATTGGCCAGAGATTTTTTGGATAATTACATTTTCTTGGCCGTAGGAAGGGTCGGTAGTACATCGGAGAATATCACGCAAAAGGTAATTGGTTTTGTTTGTACCTACATAAAATGTGTAAAAGGAAATGAGGATTATTTATTTTATTTTATATTAATATTATTTTCCACGGCATCCAATTTTTTTTTGGTTCTCAACCAGTGCGAGAAGGAAAATCCAATAATTAGAAGGATAAAATAGAAGGAAAATCCAATAATTATTGAATGAATATTACTTAGCTTGAGGTTCTTAAATATAAACCTTGAATATTAATAATAAATTGATTAATTTTGTGGGTTGATTAACGCTAATTAGATGCTTTTATAATGGACGGTGTTCCAAAAATATGCCAAAGATCCCAAAAATTCATTACAATGGCTACCCGTTTAACATTGTTTGGATTAAAGCTAAAATCGTAGTGTTTAATAGAAAGTTATCTAAAATAATTGACTTACCGAAATAAATTTCTATATTGTGCCTCTCCATACGTTCTACTTTCACACATATTTTGCTACTTTCTTACCATAATTCACAAAACGACTCCATTTTTAACGACTATTTTAGGTGAAGTACTTGATAAAAATTTACTCTCTGATTAGCTTCTCAAAAACTACACCAAACACTCCCAAATGGAGGAAATACTAGACAACATTAGTAATTTCTGTAGAATTAACTTCTATACACCTTGCAGTTGTCAGAGTGAAAAGTTGTAATGACACAATATCACTCTTTCTTTTTCCTTTGTAAGTGTCTAAGGAAGTTATCTTTATCGCACCCGTGGCCTATACAGGGTTGGGCAAAAGTCCGGAATAAAATTATTATCTGTTAAACCAGTAATTTAAACAAAAAACGCTGAAACACGTAAATTGATTTTATATTGTACGGATTTGTTGCCAATAAAATGATTTTTTTTTCTTCAACCCCTTAGTTGCAACCCTACCCAACTTTATTTTTTCAAATGCAAAGGTATGTCGTGTGTATGGTCATTGAAAAGCCCGTGAAAAATGGAATCTAAAACATACCTTTTTTTTATTTTTCTCATGTTGTTATTTGGAAATGAGCAAAAAATTCTTTTAAAAACAAATATGTTACAAATACTTTTTTAGTGGTATCGACGTGTGAATTAAGGCTTACTCTACTTAACAGGCTCCAAGGCAATGGTAAAACCTAATATCGGTAGCCTATCTTTAATTCTGAATGAACTTTTATTAAAAGCAGGCGAGCCTGGTCAGGCAGCACGCCAAATTTTATTGATTTACCGTTTAAAACTGATAAGGCAATTTAGCATTAACATTCGTTGAAATTTATGTTTTAAGAAAAAACAAAAACATAAAATGGGTTTAAATCTAAGCCATTGTTGATCAGTGAACTTCAAAAAGGAAAACAGGTGTTGCATTTTTGTACAAGTTTTTTTTACCAAAGGTTCGCCTGTTTTTATTAAAAAGTCATTCAGAATTAAAGATATGCTATCGATATTACGTTTTACCAATGCCTGGGAGCCTGTCAAATAGATGGTGAAGGGCATTTTCAACATTGCTACGTCGATAGCACTAAAAAGGTATTTGTAACTTTTTTGTTTTTAAAAGAAATTTTTGCTCATTTCCAAATAACAACATGAGAAAAATAAAAAAAGGTATGTTTTAGATTCCATTTTTCACGGGCTTTTCAATGACCCTACACACGACATACCTTTGCATTTGAAAAAATAAAGTTGGGTAGGGTTGCAACTAAGGGGTTGAAGAAAAAAAAATCATTTTATTGGCAACAAATCCGTACAATATAAAATCAATTTACGTGTTTCGGCGTTTTTTGTTTAAATTACTGTTTCAAAAGATAATAATTTTATTCCGGACTTTTGCCCAACTCTATATATAACCTACATTGCAATCAAAAATGGACCAACCTGTATCGAAGTAAATAAAGCAAAGTATTCAGTAATTGCTCCTAATACTTTAGTCTAACTTTAAGAAAACCATGAAATTCGGCATTTACTTGAAGTACATAGAAGCAAATACTCCGTTTTAATCATCACCACTCAATTAATCGTTTGATTATTATTTGCAGGTCGTGTGGGTGGAAGAGCACGACAAGCGTTCGTTCCTGTTGGATCTGTTGAACGTGTCCGATTTGCAACAGCCGTCGGCCGAAAGCCTGACGTTGGTGTTCGTCGAAACGAAGAAGGGCGCCGATTCGTTGGAGGAGTTCCTCCACAACGAGGGCTATCCCGTCACGTCGATACACGGCGATCGAACGCAGAGGGAGCGCGAGGACGCGTTGCGCCAATTCCGATCGGGCAATACGCCCATTTTGGTGGCGACCGCCGTGGCGGCCAGAGGTCTGGACATACCGCACGTCAAGCACGTTATCAATTTCGATTTGCCCTCCGATATCGAGGAATACGTGCACAGGTACGTTCGCTTTTCAATATTATGTATTAGGTTTCTTTATAACCGAGCCGCCTTTTTTTTTCCTGAAAATGGTACTAGAAATTTGCTACGAGAGGCAGTACTTTTGCTAGCGACAAATATTAAACCTTCTCCATTTTTCCAACTCTATACAGTTGCTTTTCAAGGAAACCGTCCATTAGAAGTTATAGGAGATCCTAACGAGTTAGAAATCTGAAAATTTAGGAGTAAAGGTTAATCAATGTTGTGAGTTTTTCTAAAATATCAACCATATGTGATTTTCTGTTATACCGGAAGTAGATGTCAACTTCGTTATTTCAAATGGAAAGTACCATTTTTGCCTCCATTTTGGATTCTGTGGCTCTTTTTATCCCGACTTTGATAATAACACCATATGCCAAAAAATGGCCACTTTTGAGTTATTAAATTTTTTTCGAATTTATTTGGAAAAACGGTCAAATGCATTATCTATGATATCTCTGGTAATAGTGTACCTAGAAGTTTGAAATTTAATATCGATAATGTCCAGACACAGTACTAAATGAAACTAAATTGAGTTTTCATGGTCTATCTACGGGGAGTTTAAAATTCTCTGACTAACTTGGCTAACTTAAAGTGGCTATAACTTTGTTATAGCACAAGTTTTGCACCCTGCATTCATCCGCCGATTAAGCCACGACTCCTCAGTTCGATTGATTTTCTGTTTCTTACTATCATACTATATTGATTGAGAGTCTCTTTCTAATGATTGCAAAATTCAAAACATCCCTATCGGTATAGGCAACTCATATTAAAGAATGTGTGGCAATTTTGAGGTTTAATGTCTATTACCACATATCGACTCGAGTGTGTAGACATTATAATAACATCCTGTATGTGTTTTTTTTGTTTTTAGAATCGGCCGAACGGGCCGTATGGGTAATCTCGGCACGGCGACGTCGTTTTTCAACGATCGCAATCGAAACTTGGCCACCGGGCTGTTGGATCTGCTGATCGAGGCCAAGCAAGAGTTTCCCAGCTGGCTGGAGAGCGTCGCCGTCGACGGCCGTGTGCCGAGCGGCGCCAACCGGAGGACCGGCAAGGGACGCTACGGCAGCGGCGGCGGTAACTTCGGCAGTCGCGATTACCGTCAACAATCGGGCGGCGGTGGTGGAGGCGGCGGCGGCGGTCGCGGCAACCAAAGATCTGGTAGCGGCGGTTACGGGAATAACGGTTACGGTAACGGAAGTGAGTATAGTTATTTTTTTTCTTTCGTTAGTACTTGGCAACGTTGCAATGACACAATCAGATCGATTCTGTTTGGGTTTTGTTATGAATCTTGTTATTATAACAATGCTGTTATATGTTTAATTTTTAACCAAATTGATAAAAATTTTCTTATTCTTATGTTTCGATTATTTTAGCAATGTTGGTTATATTTTTAACGCTTAACCATACTGCTAAACACATTCTGTCATTAGTGAAAAATAGAGCTGACAACTGACAACACTGTAATTATCTGAATATATCCGAAAAAAGAATCCTCCCTAAAAAAATATGAGTAATTAATTTTATTATACATTTGTAAACTAACGCAATTTGTAGATGAAAAAGTGTTGTATTTTTTCGGATAGTTCTTCTAGAACTTCTGACAACTGTTAAATTAAATTTAAAGTTGTAGCCTTATTAATGTTTTATAAATTTTTTATTTATCAAATCAAGGGGGTTACTTGTATCTCCTATTTGCAAAAAATGTAAATTCTTTTAGCTCATATAGTAATGAAAAAAAACTGATTAGCCATATTGCTATCAAATAGTAAGTACAAAAATAACATTGTTTAAATAGCAAGGTTTATAACAAGATATCTATACTAATGACAGATCATATTGTTTAAATTACACGAACAGAATAGGTAATTTCTTAGGACATTGCTAACATAACAATATCTTTAAAAAAAGCCAATAGCCATATTGCTATTTACAAACAGAATAGACCCGATTGTCACTCTTTCTTTTTCCTTTGTAAGTGTTTAATGGAAGTTGTCTTTATCGCACCCATAGCCTATATAACCTACAGTCTACTAAAGGCTATTCAGCCGAATATTCAAGAAATGATAATTTTTTGCGTAGTTATCTTTTCCATATGTTAGACATGACACAATTTGAGCTATAAATATTTCAGATTTCACTATGTATTCTTTTAAGGGTCAATTGTAATGTCTAATTTTCAATTTGTTCTTGTCATTTTGCCATTATAGAAAATTCTTAGTTTTGTAAACTCTATAAAAGTTCGACAACACTGCCTACTTGTGACGTGGATTGATATTTGTTTCGCATCAACTGTATATTGCAAACTAAAATGAATCGGCTTATAGAAGTAAATTTTTTAATAGGCGATGTTGCCAAGTTGTTGTGTTTGTTGTAAATGACTTTGTAAATATATGTATGGTTTATTTTTAGGTAACCATTACGGGGGACTTGACAGAGGAAGCAACTTCGGCGGCAACCACAACAATTCGAATAGTCGTGACGATTGGTGGTAAAAGTTAGAATAAAATTTTAAGGTCGACAAACCTTTTTTAGAAAATACTTACAACACGTACCTATATTACTAGTACCCCCCCAGAAATTACTCCCCTCTCCCCCAATACCCCGCAAGTCTCTTATATGTCGGTGTTTTGTCCCACGTTTCCTCTTTCTCTGATGATACATATTTATTCGAGTTACACTTTTTTTTCTTGAGACAATTACAATACCGAAAAGGAAAAAAATATGTTTCTACTAGCGACCCTGATACATAACTATTAATTATTTAATTATTATATACACGTATGCAATGATTGATTGATTGATTTATGAAGATTTTAAGAAACCTTTTTTGTGTCTATTGAATAGAAAAAAAACGTATAAAAATAATAGGAAAAGTATTGTTAAGAATAATTGTATTTTTTTTCTCTTGTTAGGTGTGATTAATGAACGATTGAAAAAGTTTCAACTGGTATTAGGAGAAACACGTTTGGCAGATAATTTTAATTAATTTTGTAATTTTAAGCATACTTAATTGAAGATATTTTTTAATATACATATATTTTAAAAGTACGCGCTGAAGTTGTGTTTCTCAAAAGGACTAGATTAAAAATAATCACACTATCGAAACTTGTCATATAAGCGGTTTGAGCAATTTATACTCTTTATTTTCTTTTGTATCTGAACAAAAACAAAAAAAAAATAATCGTTCAATCCCTTTCCGCTTATCCGGCCATTTTACGTTACGCGAACGTCTCTCGAATAAACATTGCTTGTGTAAACGATAAAAATTTGGCACGTTGCGTAACGAAAAGTCGTCGAATAAAATGCATGGTAAAGGCAAGCGATAGAGAGAGGGCTCAAATAGCGTTGCAGTTACAGCTATTTAGGGCGCTAAGAATTTACATTTTGACTGTGATATTAAACGATCTAAATCGATTGTATAAGTGCGAAGATAATTCAAGTGTCAACCGTAGATCAAAGAAGAATACAGTCAGGTGACGACGTGACGCGTAAGCGCAGCGAATAAATCTTAGCGTATTTTTAATTTACGATTTAAATAAAAAGAAGGGTTAATTGAAGTTCTTTTTTGTTGTATAGAAAGAAATCCGTAGATTGTAAGGATGATATGATGTGAATATCGAAACGTTAGAGTGGGCACGTCTTCCTTTTTTGATGAGGGGTTTTTTCCTTTCGTACTATAATACGAAAGCGCGCGTATAAGGAGGTTATAAATGCATGAATATTCCTTTTTGTGTCTGGACAGGACTAAAATGAACGTCGACCTGTATCGATTTCTACATAATTTAATCGATGTTCGATTTAGTTTACCTGTTTACTTCTAACTGCATTCTTCCCAGGTGTTCTATTATTAATAATTTTGCCTTTAATTCGTATTTATTTTTTTTGTACTTTTTATTTTTATTTAACTTAGTTGAATAATAGATGCGTGTGACTGAATAGAGTAACGATCGTAGATGCAACAAATTATTTGTTTCATCTAACAACAAGTAAACTACCTGTGATGTGGTGAGATATGTAAAGTTTGCACGTTTCGAAGGTTTCGTCATTCACTTTGAAATATTTGAAATGTGTACTGACGTGTATAACGTTGAAGAAAGAATTTTGTTTTATTCCTTTTTCAAAAGAAACTACACAAACACCACCAAGTTATTCGATTCATTCATAAATTTACCTGTGATATGGTTAGAAAATCGTTGTGCCTATTCTAACTGAATGTGCGAATATACACGTATGCACATTCTAAACACAATTTTATTCGAAAACGATGACATAACGAGGAGCTGTGACTGCAACTTTTCTAAAAAAAATACTTGGAGTTAATTACGCAAATTCATTGTATCTCCCGCTATGGGATTCATTTCCTCATAAGTTTTCGTCGTATTCTCCAAGATGGTTTTGTTAAAAAAAAAAACGAATGATAAATATATTCGATTTGATAGGAACGAAAATGCTCCACACAATTCTTTGTAAACGATAGAGCATTATAACTTTAATGCATTTACACGATTTGTTCTGTTAGAATGCTGCTACAGCATTAATCAATTAATAAAATATTTACAGTTCTATTTCCTAGTGCTTTTTTTTTCAATCCGATTAAACAATCAAAATTAAATGATTATTTGGTCAGGTAAGCCCATTGAAATATAACCATACTACTGGAATGAAGGCTCGTGGTCAAAGGTGTTTGAGAGAGATAGTTGCCTGTGGTCCGTGCTGTCCTTGTCTAACTAATCTGTTGTATTTCAGAATAGTCAATTTGATTTTAGAAATCAATTGAATTTCAGAAGTGAATTGTTTTTAAGAAATCATCAATTGCATTTCAGAATAGTCAATTGTATTTAAGAAATTATCATTTGTGTTTCAGAGAGTGTCATTTGTATTTCGGAAACCGTCAAAAGGATTTCAGAGTCCCATTTGGAATGCAGAAATCATATGACAATTATTAATGAAGAAGAAAAACTCAGTCCTCTCCACATTTTATATTATTTCTTCGGACTTGAAACAACTTCTCTTCGGAATTGAAATATTTTTTTCTGAAATCGAAATTATTCTTTTGGAACGGATACCTTTATAATTTTTTCTGAAATTGATATTGAAAATCTATAGATATTGAAGAATTCCGAAATACAAATGATGATTTCTGAAATGAATTTGACTATTTTGAAATTCAAAAGATCGTTTCCGAAATCGAACTGACTATTCTAAAATGAGACAACATGGACCCAGCTCAATTATCTCTCTCTGACCGTTCGGTAGCGTGGAAAGAATAGGGCAGCCTCGTTCCACTATGGTTATATTTCAACGGGCAAGCCTAAAAAAAAAATGTAAGACAAATTAAAAAAATACTCGCGCCCTTTAATTATTTAAAAAATTGAACACACACATACAGATAGAACGAAATCAGGAATTCGACGCCGCTTTGATGATAGCAGTCAACAGGTCGGGGTCCTCCTGTTGGGCTCCGATCCACCACATGCACAGAGCGTTCTCGTACTGCGACGTGTTCCTCGTATGATGCAAAGGATCCAAGGTATGATGTTGACCGGAGGCGGTGGCCAAAATCGGCCTGAAGGGATGCAGGCTGACGCCGTTGCAACAATCGCTGTGCAAGCTCATCTGCAACATATTTTATGTTCGTTTAATCGAAGTGCTTTGTGCGATCGAACAAACAATTACCGATGGCGGATTTTGAGGAATGAGAGTCACCTAGTTCCTCTGGCCTATTTATTTTTAAAGGTAACAGTTTTGTTTAGGTAGATATCAACAAAAAAGTTACCCCGGCTCTAATTCGTCGGTTACTAAATGGTGACACAATAATTCCTGTAAATATTTACTGCACATTACAAATATCAACTTATCCAATCTACCGAAAAAATACATCGAAACATCCCTTATATATTATTATGTGTATACGCATTATTGTATCATTGTAAAGGATGATTCAATTATTTCAATTAGCTTATATGTACGTAATATATCTTACTTTACTAAAAAATAAAACATTTAAGGTTGACATTTCTATTCAAACCGACTCACCTGCATATGAACGGTCGGATAAGTTTGCTCGGAGACGTCCCACACTTGAACCTTACCATCAGTCCCGCCAGACACCAACCATTTACCGTCTAAACTTATTTCTATAGCGATCTTTTGATTGGTATTTACTTCTCTAGGTACACAAAACATCGGTCTACCGGGCACCTAAAAAAATAAGCCACAAAAATTGTAGATAACTATAAAATTACTCAATTAGTGAGAGAATTACTTGTACATTAAAGAAATTACATTTGATTATGAGAAACAAGCGATGGTATGAGCAGTGATCGAACTGGAAAATTAAACGAAATGATTCACAGTCTAGATTCAGGTCTAGATATTTACTAGATATTGCAGTCTAGATATTTACTTGTAAACCCTACGAAATACTTTCTGATTCGTAAAAACCCATAATTAAATCTTATGTAATAAATTATTTTATCATTGATATTTGAAGATACTTGTATGAGTAGATTAAGCTCTTGTGAACATTTCTAGACTAGATTTTTATCAACTCTTTTAAATCTATTAAAAATAAGATTGCTATAAACATTACAGTAAATGAAAATCTAATACAAAATAACCAAATGTACAAACTGTGCGTAACTGTCTGCACGATTGTTCAATTATACAAGGTGTCCCAGGTTTTACAAGCAAGACTTCACCTCCGATTAGTACAATACAGGGTGGCCCAGAACTCACGCTCCACTGGAAAAGGCCTTATGGAAACGACAATGGAGATGCCAAAACAGCAGTCGAAAACATGAAAAAGTTTTTCCTTTGGTAAATAAAAAGGTTTAAAATCGACCAATTCCAGTAATAGTTAAATTTCAAGAAAATGATGTGAATGATCTTTAACAATTTGACATTATTGAAAGATTCTATGTTTCCTATGGTTAACAAAAGCTGTCGAAATCAGCTACGACTATTAATCAAAGCATTTGCTTGTAAAAATAAAAGGATGATCACAAGATAACTTATCCTTCGGGGAAAACGTTTACGATATATTCAATTAGCTTCTCGTCCGTTTCGTCCACATTCTCTATAAATTTTAATAATTTCCATTCAGTGACTGTATACATATTCGAACCAGGCTTCAATAATACCGTTCAATAATGTCAAATTGTTAAAGATCATTCACATCATTTTCTTAAAATTCAACTATTACTGGGATTGGTCGATTTTAAACCTCTTTATTTACCAAAGGAAAAACATTTTCATGTCTTCGGCTGCAATTTTTTCATCTCCATTGTTGTTTCTCTGTGGGGCGTGAGTTCTGGGCCATCCTGTATATGGATAAATGCAAGTATGGTTGCAATATGGTCAATTCTATGAGTTGAACAAAGAAAGATAATTAAAATAACAGTTGTTGGAGAGAAAGAAGCCATCCCACATTATCACTATTTCTTTTCTCTTAATATGAAACTAGTAGAAATTGTCTTTGTTGCACCCATAGTCCATTGCAAACAATTTTGCATCTACCTGTATATTACACACGATTTTTTGTACTACCAGTAAAATCTAAGCCAGCCTGTATCGTAAACACCTACAATTCTACAAGTAATTAAATCAGAAAGAAAAAATATGCGTACACGTAAGTCCCAACAAATGATCTCCTTGTCCTTACGAGCGCCACTATACAAACGGAAACCGTCCAAGGAAAAGGCCATCGTCGTAATGCCGCCTTTGTGGCCGCTCAACTTGCACAGATGCCGAAATGATCCGTCGCTTTGCGACACCAAATCTATCGTATTCTTCCACGTACCTAAAATAACGGCAACGTTAATAAAAAAAATGTAACAATCCACTATTCCGACTGACCTTTAAATCGTCAAATAAATAAATATCTAATTACCTACGGCTACGACGCCCGGCTGCGCCTGACTGGCGACTATGCAAGACACCTGATGCTGTACCGGATACTCCGTGAAATCCCTGCCCGGCCGAGCCGTCTGGAATATCTTCACGTTCTTCTTGTAACCGCAGAATATGCTCTGACCGTCCGCCGAAAACACGCAACTAATCGCCGGCTCGATCTCGTCCTGATTATTGTAGCCCCTGTACGTGCACCGCAAGTCCCCCGAAAAGGCGTCCCACAAGTGAACGGGCCCGCTGTGACCGCTCGATAACCAGCTAAAACGTCAATACATAACTAAAGAATCCTCTGAATAGAATAAGGTAACGTACCAGCAGGTTGCAGCGTTACTACTATTCATACCAGGATACCAGCAGTAATCGTATATCAACCCGGACTCGGGAACACTAACGGCAGGTTGTAGGGGTACAATAGGTCGGCTGGTACGGATGCTCTCGCCGGAATACAAATCGCTGGGCAGCTCCATGACGTGCGTACCGGCCCCTCTGACTACAGTGAGCAAGCAAGTACCGTCCGGAGACCACTTGCAACCTTTCAAGTAGTGCTGATCGCCGTAGTTCGGCCATTGCGCCCTGGCCAGTTCCAGGGCGGTGTTTTCGAAGTTGTACGAGGCGTATTGGAATGGACTGGAGTTCGTGTAGGGCACGTACGAGCCCTCCAACACCGCTTCGCTCGTCTCGGTGGTTTCGCTCATGCTGGATTTTCTACTAACATGCGCCTGAAATTGAACGATAAGTCGAGCGCGCGGGGTCTGTCGAGCGAGTTATTTGGAAAACGAAACGTAATATAACGTAATTAGGCGCGGAAATTGTCGGAATGGAATTAAATAAAACGATAATAATTGTTTTTTTGAGGCCGACACTCGCTGAATATAAAATGTCAATTAACTGTCATTCTTGTCAAAAGTCGTTAATTTTTAGATGTTTCAAAGAAAGCGGTGTTGCCGTGTTGTTTCTTCTATTTTAAAATGTAATCTTCTTTTTTTACATAAAAATATAAGTGACATTGACATTATGACATTTATTTTAAATGTCACCATTGTCAATATTGTCATCATCTGTGTGATATTTGTGATTATTCCAATTCTCATTGTTATTATTTAAATGATAGTAATGATAAACTAACCCATTAAAGGACAATTACAAAATTCCTATGTGAACGAACGTCCATGAGATAAAATATACACCTTTGCGGGCGAATAAACGTTACCATCTTGATCGGAATTTATCATGTTTTCGAACGGTCTGACCTGCAACCTGCCTTTTTGCATGAACATAAGAGACTCCGGCTCGGACGAGCTCCTTCCCACCAAGACAAATAGAGAACCGGTGCTGCTCAACGTCTACGACATGTACAAAATTAACGAATTCACCAGTAACATCGGCCTGGGGGTGTTCCATTCCGGTGAGCTATTTATAAACGTTGCCATTTTCCTTGGAAGTAACGCTAGGTGTTTCAGGCGTCGAGATATACGGAACGGAATACGCCTACGGAGGCCACCAATATTCGTTTACTGGCATATTCGAAAATATACCCCGGGACGAGAACGAATTAGGAGAACAGTTCAAATTTAGGTAGTACGTGTTGTTATAGCGTTATATTTAAAATTAATATAAATCGTTTGGTAGGCAAACCATCCACATAGGCTACACGGATTTTACCGAAGAAGACGTTAAAAGAATCATAAATGAATTGGGAAAGGAATTTAGGGGTAACAGATACCATTTGATGAACAACAATTGTAATCACTTTTCGGGAGCTTTCTGTAAAGTAAGCTAAAGCTTCAATTAATTATACAGGGTGTACCAATAGTGCGGTAAAGCTCATTTACTCAGTTTATTTTGAAATATACAGGGTGGCCCATAAATCGAAGCCGTACCAAACATAGCTTTTTTTAAAGCGTTCTAAAAGGTTCTGGGGCGTTATAAATGATTGTACACATTTCTTAATTACTATGGAGCGTTCTAAATGGTTATAGACAGTTCCAAATGATTCTGGAGCGTTCTGAATGATGCAGGAGCGTTATAAATGATTCTGAAGCGTTCTAAATGGTTCTAGATAGTTCTAAATGATTCCGGGGCGTTTTAAATAATTCTAGACACTTCTAAATGTGATGCGAGAGCGTTTTAAATGATTCAGAAGCAACAAGACGATACAAAAATTTTGTGTCACTGTAACAAAAAGGTATAGCAAAATAAGATATATCTACGAAAACTGCATGTTTTTATGATTAGGCGTTTAAAAATTATTAGCTCATTAAAGGGGCTACTTTTTATTGGGACACCCTGTATTACTAAGATATTCTAGGCCTGAATCATTTAGAATGATCAACCTCAACCTCAAATTCATTTAGTCTTGGCTCGTACATCCGGTACATAATAATGGTAATATTACATAAATAATAATAATAATTGTATTGCGTGTAGATTTTATGCGGCAATGACATCCCGCCGTGGATCAACAGATTGGCGTATTTCAGCAGTTGGGTGCCGTTTTTGGAGCGATGTCTGCCCAAGGAGTGGCTGATGCCGATGGCATTGCAGCATTCGATCAGCTGCAGGCGGGATTCGACGTGCTCCGAGGGCTCCACCACGCCACTCTAATAGCCCGTTGTTCGTAACCAAAGGTAAAGGACTCGAGGAAAAATTTATATCGTACGATATATATTGTTGTCGGTGACGTTGATTTCATTTAAAATTTGGATATTTTTACATATACAATTGTGCCAATTTGACTTTAATAGTGTCTTGTATCAGGTGATTTTTTATGTTTTGCTAAAGTATTGAACAGTATTGATTGGGCGAGGTTCGGTCGATGGAGGATTTTTAGTAGTTTGATCGAAACTTGCTCATATACAGGGGAACCAGCATTTGGAAGAATTATGCGAAATTGTTAAATTAGACTCTGTATCGAGGAAATTTGATGAATAATTTGGCTACTTGCCTTATTTTTGTGAGCATTTATATACACTGCCGACGTTTTTAAATTTTTTATCCAACACTCGAGATGAAAGTACTGAAGTATTTGTTTGGCCTAAATTCAATTCCGCTTTAATCCTTTATACGGTAAAATCGATTGTGCATGTAAAAAAAATCTAGTCTGTTGCGTTTATATTGACTGTCTTTTTGTGATTGTAAATGTTGTATATACACGTTAGTAACGCATATTTGGCTATAGATAAGAACAAAATAGTTATTTAATGATATTATTACCTTACCCCGTTGCTATAGTTGAATATTCGTTGTTAATAATTAATTGATAACTAATAGGTTTGTTATTATTTAAAAAAAATACTTTCTTTCATTATAAAAGGAAATTGTTATTCTTTTTGTCAATCCAGCATTTTCACCTAAACATGGGGAAATTTACATAAAGGATAAGAGGTGAAAATGCTAGCCCTAAAGAGTTGAAAACAAAAATTATTTGAACTAAAATCCCACAGTTTCATTAGAGTGTTTTCGACGTGAATAAGTTCCATGTTCCATCCCTGTGAAAAAGAAAAAAAGAAAAATATATAAATTAACGGAGATAATCGAGCGTTAGTTGCACACTTGTACGCATAAAATAGTCGAAATTCAAATTTTAATTATTTTTTTATACAATGACAAAATTTGAGAACTTAACAATAGAAAACGAATTTCTTATATACATAAGTAAAAAATAACGTCCCTCGTATTATTTGCCTAAACCTAATTTTTTCGCTTCCACTTCGTAAATCAGCAACCTCCACATTTTCACCACAAACACTTCGGCCTCTTCGTCCAACACCTGCAAATCAAACGGTCAAAACCAATTAAAAATCAAATCGAAACGACCAATTAGTAACCGCCAATTTCATAAAGAGACATCAAGGATACTTTAACTTTAAAGACGCCACTTCGGGGTATTTTTGAATGGGAAACATAGGTTCAGTAATTCAAGTAAGATTCAAATTTGGTTTCCTTAATTGATTTTAATCTTTTTTATATCTAATATAGAGACTTCAATCAATGATATCTTCTATTTTTAATATCACCTACTTCATTATATATTTAAGAAAATTGAAATCAAAAGCTGCCATTTATTTGAAGTGCTTTGAGCTTAAACTTTCTAAATTATTCATTTCTCGATACTAGCAGAAAGTGTAACTTTATCCTTTATGTCTCTTTATGAATTCGGTCCAAAGTAAACGAACAACAACAAATTACCATTTGAACGTCCTCGAGGATAATCTGGGGCTGGGATCCCGCCAATACTTTGGAACAGATAAAATCGACGAGCGTCGGTTCGGGCTCCCCAATGTACTCGATGATCTTCTTGTTGATCCACGGTCGAATCTTCTTCTCCATCAACACGTTGTCGATGGCGCTCCAATCTAAATTGTAGTCGAACAGCGCCTCTTTGTCCGTCGGTATTTTCTCGATCAACGATTTTATGTTTTTGCGCTTCTCCTCCTGCGATTTCGAATCGTCCGGCTTCTTTTCGCCGTTCTCTTTGCCGTCCTTTTTCGTTTTCTTATCTTCGTTATAGTCTGGAAGCGGGAGAGAATCATCAGATGAGGAATTGAATTTTTTTTTGTTTGGCCGAAGGTAGTTAAGGGAGTTGTATACATGGTGTCCCACATAAGAACAGACACAGAGCAGGGGTATGTATGGGAGTCTAAAATTTGTTGTTGTTTAATCCAACTTTTTAACTTATACAGCCAACTTTTGCATTATCGATGATTTTAAGGAGGTTGGGGCAGTCCCCAATCGTTTTAAATGAAATTAGGTTCGTTTCTAACCTATAATACATTGTCAACAATGTTCTTGATGATAAAGTTTGCCGATATAAAGGCATAAATATGTCTCTAAAAATATTCAAGCATCGCAAAAAATTGTGGGAATCGTGCATGCTTCTTAAAGCGTAAAATCATGATTAAAATACAAGAAACAGATAACAACGGACAGTTGAGAGTTTGTAGCGTTGCCGCATTAAAGTTACAGGGAAACCGATGTTGACCATTTTTAGTCAACAACGATATGTTTTACAGTAATGCAACAAATCCAGCGAGCGAATCGAGTTCAAATTTTACCTGTTTACGACCCGCAGAGAAACTTGTCCACCTGTATTTATCAATAAAAAACAAATACCACAAAAAGATGTAAAATATCTTGGTATCCACTTGGACAGAAGAATGACCTGGAAGAAACATATTTTTTACAAGAGAAAGCAGCTAGGTCTTAAATTGCAAAATCTGTACTGGCTAATAGGTAGGAGGTTACAATTAACAATACAAAATAAGAACTGTATTTGCAAATGCGTGGGAATTTAGGCTCAGCTGAAAAATGCATTTTGCTCGGCAAGAAAATAATAAATTATTAAATAATAAATAGAAACGCTACCATTTCTATACCCTCCGCTGCACTCCTCAACCCTATTCTACCATAAGCTACCCTCCTCTACCCCAGCTACCTTGCATTTCTGAAAACGTAACTCACGTGGTCTTTTGCTTTCTTACTATTGGCTAATGCATTGTCCAATCTCTCATTGCCATATGCCCAAACTAGCCGCGTCTCTCTCATTCATCGACAACACTACCTCTTTGTCTAAACCGCGTCCATAGTTAATGGGTCTATGGTTTTTCATCAAAACGACAAATACTTCAAAATTACCTGTGTCTTCGGAGAATATTGCATTTAATTATGCAAAGTTTTTCATCCACAATTTATTCGTTTAGTTTCTTTTTTAAACCATCCCGAAGTTTCCGCCCATAAGAGCTCATGTAATTTCAGATGATTTTACTATTTATTTTCTCCTATTCTGACGAGACAATACTTCAAAATAAAAAAAAACCAAAATACCAACCTAACGGCACTAATTTCCGTTTCTTAATCTGCGTACTACTATCGTCCTCGTCCGGATTGAACACCTCCCTCAGATCGGACCGCCTCCGTTTGGTATCGCCCGTAGGCGATTGCAACGTAATCGGCTTGGCCAAGGTGATCTTCATGCCGGTGCCGGCAGGCGGCGGCGGCGCCGCCGTCGCTTGGCCGCGCTCGTCGCCGTTCGACGCCAGCGAATGGTCGGAATCGTCGTCGGGCGCCCGCACCTGCGTCCATTGGGCCGCCGCCGACGACGAATCGTCGTCGTCGGGCTCGACGGGCTCCGGCGGCGCCGGGCTGTAGCGACCGCTCTCGGCTTCGATGTCGCTGTCGCTGTCTATGGGCTCCGCTTTGACGGCGGCCAGCTCTTGGGCGGCTTGCTCCATTACGTATCTGAAATGCGAAGTTGGGTTAGTATACAGTACCGTGATTTTTTGGGGATAGTGGGCGGTAAGAAGGAACAAAGCCAGTTGCCGCTCGATTCGTACGCACATATTCAACAATTTCGGCTTATCAACCTTGTAAGTGGCAGTCTGATAAAAATTAACAGTCGGTTAATAATATATTTGTTATTCACCATGATATTTGAAGTAACTGATAGTAAACAGACAGTTTTCTTAAAAATAACCAAGATTATGTTGGTATTATGATATTATTCCTAACTTCATGCGGAACTCATAACCACAAATTACCAAATTAGTATAAATGGCAAATTTGTATATTTGAAAAAGTAAATAACTATAGTAACCACGGTCGTATAATAACAATAGGTCGGGCAACTCATGTTGAAAATGTGTTGCGGATGATGTGACTCTCGACTACAGGGTGTTACATTTTTAGAAAAATAATAACTTTTAATCATAATTTTCATGTTACTCCAGATATTTTTATGAAATTTCGGACGTGGACGTCACTGGTAATAGTAGAAAATTAATTTTTTACCCAAATAAAAAATAGTCTTTCAATGCATTGGAGCCTACCAAACTTCAACAAAATCTCAAAAGCAGTCTCAAATGAACTTGGAAAAAATTGGTTTTTATTTTTTTACGCGAAAATGGTGCATCGTACGAAAGTAAGTCTTCGGACAGAATTTGCTCAAAAATTAATAAGGATTTGATAAATAATTTTGCTTTTTAGAAAAAGCAATGGCGTACCATTTTTTTCTTCAAACATATTCAGTTCAAACCCCGTACGGACGCCACTGGTAAAAATTAAAAAATCTTTTGTCTCAAAAAATGCACCTTAATAATTAAAAAGAGTGTACAAAACTTCATAAGAATATCTGGAGTAATAAGAAAATTATGATAGAAAAGTTATTTTTTTACTTCTTTAACTCAGGCAATCAATTTATTTTTCTTCGTACCCTTAGCCAGACACCCTGTACATGTACAACTTACTTTTCCCTTTCCTCGCGTTTTCGTTGTCGATCCCTCTCTCTATCCATTTCTCTCATTCGCTCGCGTTCGCGCGCTTTCTGCCTCTCCATTTCGCGTTCTTTCTCCCTCTCCTTTTGCTTCCAATGCTCGAGGTTGACGTCGATCAGCAGTTTCGGTTTGTAAAGTTCTTCGCGTTCTTTTTTGGCCTAAAACGAAATGCGAATTAAAAATAGAAAGAACAAATGAAATTGAAATGAAACGGACTTTTTCGAATTCCGCGTTGGGATCCTCGTGCTCACCGGCGAATATCCTATTCTTCAATTCTTCTATCTCCTCTTTCTCCTTCAATCGATCGCGATTGTCCGTTTCGGCCTCTTTCAATCGCTCGGTCACCCTTTTCTGTAATTCCCTACCCCTTAAAAATTAAAAAAAAAAGAAACGAATAAATACATAAAATCGAAACGTAAACCGCTCAATTACTTGTAATATTTGATATCGTCCCGTTCGTCGTCGTAATCTTCCAAAAATTCCTTCAATTCTTTGGCCTCGCGCTCCCGTTCCTCCTCCTTTATACGCTCCTTTTCCCGTTCTTTCTCGTACTCCTTCGCTTTGCGCCTCTCTCTCGTCTCCCACGCCCTACGAAACGCAATAGTTCACATAACCGTGATTTTTATCGACGCCCACCTCTATTACAATACAAATTTTTCCCAATTAAAAGCGCATTAGAGGTGGCCGTTTCGTCGAGTAACAGTTACCTGAGCCTCTCCTGATAGGCGGCCTCCTTCTCCCTGGCCCGTCTCTCGGCCTTCTTCTTCTCCTTGGCCTCCTCCTCCATTTCCTTCTCCTTGAGGAGGTCGCGCCCGTTCCGGCGCTCCTCCCTGTCTCGATCCTTGTCCCGCTCGCGTTCGCGCTCCCTCTCCCTGTCCCTGTCCCGTTCGCGTTCTCTCTCGCGCTCGCGCTCGGCCCGTTCTCTCTCTCGCTCCCGCTCGCGCTCCTTCTCCTTCTCTCGTTCGCGCTCGCGCTGCTCCCTGTCCCGTTCGCGTTGCTCTCTGTCGCGCTCGCCCCTGTCTCGCTCGCCTCTGTCTCGCTCGCCTCTGTCTCGCTCGTTTCTGTCGCGCTCCCAGCTCTTCTCGTGCGACCTGTAATATAACAATGGATTTCATTGAATAAATTGCACTGATTAAGCTTGTTGGATTGATTGAACTGATTAAGCTAAATCAACTGATTGAATTGAATGAAATGAACAAAGATATGGATTTGATTGAACTGAACGAGATCTGATTGAACCGATTGGACTGAATGACTAGATTGTACTGATTAAGCTCCTTGGATTAATTGAACTGATTAAACTGAATCAACTGATTAAAATGAACAAACAGATGAATTAAATTAATCTGAATTAGAGCTAATTAAACCGATTGAATATATTGCACTGACTAAACAAGCTGGCTAAACTTGTTAAATTGATTAAACTGATTGAACCTAATCAACTGATTGAATTGATTGAAATGAACGAACAGTTGGATTTGATTGAACTAAACTAGTGCTAATTAAACCGATTGAACTGATTGATCTGAATCAACTGATTAAAAAGAACAAACATATGGATTTGATTGAACTAAACTAGAGCTAATTGAAACGACGAACTGATTGAAATGAACAAACAGGTGGGTTAGAGCTGATTGAACTCATTGAATAGACTGATTGAATACTGAGTAAACTAAACTCGTTGAATAGAACTAATTGAACTGATTGTACTGACTAAATTAACTGCCTAAACTTGTTGAATTGACTGAACTACTTCAACCTAATCAACTGATTGAATTGGTTGAAAAGAACGAACAAACCGATTTGATTGACCTGAACTAGAGATAATTAACTGATTGAAAAGATAGCTCCGACTAAACTTGTTGAATTGATTGAATGAAATCAATTGATTGAACATGTTGAATAACCCCTATTAACTTGACTAAACCAACTGAACTGAGCTAATTGAACTCACTAAGTCATTGTATCGACTAAACTGATTCAACTAACTGGCCTAACTGATTGAACCGAATAAAACCGGTTCTAAATGGGATATCGAAAGAGCCTTTTCGACCAGCCAATACATTTTAACAGTACAATATACAACCTACAACAGTTGTATACGGATAACAAATGTTTTCGAACGGTCTTTACCTAGATCTGGACAATCTCCGTCTCTTGTTCCTGCTGTCGTCCTTCTTCCGTTGCGGACTCGGCGAGCGGGTGATCGAACGGTCGCGATCCCGCGACTTCTCCTTCACTTTCTCCTCGCGTTTCTTGCGCACTTCCTTCTCTTCCTCTTGCTTCTAAAAATAAAAAAGACAAACGTCCGTTTAGCGGGGCATTAATCGGCGTGTAACGAGAGTAATTTAAGAAATGTAAATATTTAAAAAAAAAATGTAATCATACCATTACCCATCGGACAATTTGCTCAAAAGGCTTTTATTTTTTGCGCTGTAATGGTTTAGAATGTAAATTATTGTTCTGGATTAGAGGTGCAATGTAAACAGTGTTTCTCGAGCGATAAGAGAAGAACGTTAAATTGTCGGGAAATACTGTTTTTTTTTGCTGGAAATTGAACAAATTAGGATCATTTTTGTTATAAATGTACACAATAAAGCTTGTATGAGAACGTTCGAAAGCGAAGAATTCGCAAAACTGTCTAGTATTAGTGTTAAGTTTTTGCAAAATCTTCTAAAAAAATGAACTAAACAATGGTTAAAATAAATAAATAAATAACGTAATTCTACAGATTAATATCAAATGACTTACACTCGTAGATCACTTAGGGGAGAAATCCTGAAACGTGCGTTTGTGTAGACACGAGAGAATATATCTAATGTTCTATCTAATAATATATTAAAAAAATATCGATACAAGTAATAGTTCAATTTGCAAGGGCAAATTGTAACAAATCGAATTTCGGCCGGCGATTCCGCGATTTTCGCCCTGGCAGTGTTGCCAAACCGATGGAAAAATGTCAAGTTTTTAGGGCAAGTTTTAAGTTTAAAATTGAACAAAATTTTGAATACGCTATTTGTTCCCAAATTTAAAAAAAATTAATGGAGACGCCTTTAAAAACAACACATTTAGCACAACCATGGTAGAATATGAATGTACATAAGATTTAAGAAAAATCTTCAAAGTTTAACAACACTGTCCGCAATTTGTTACAATTTAATTCATATTTTTATATATAAAAACGTGATTAAAACTAAAATAAAAAAAGGACATTTTTAACTCTCCAATTTACATATATCAATCACTTGGAAACCTCTTTAAAGCAAAGGGGTAACAAATAAAAATATTTTACGTAACATACATAATGAAATAACTAATCTAGAGTTATGCTAGGTGTCCATTTGAGAGAAAAAACTATCGAGAGCGGCTCTCGAGAGTAGTTCTCGCTAGTGGACAAATGTGAGAGTAACTATTTGAGAATTAATGATTATAATGATTATAGTCTTAGCGAGTTAACATGTCGCGAAGTGCTATCAAGTCGACACAACGTTTTTGGTACTATCGAGATTAACTAGAAAAATTCAAATGAAATCAGTATTCTGAGAGTGCTCTCCGAGAGTAAAGGTATATAAATAAATAGTGAGAGACCAGCCACATATCTATCGTCTATTTAATTACAAGGCCTTAAGGCTTGTAAAAAAACCTTAAACTTAGAGCCCTAATTCTTCCGCCCATATTATTTACCTAATTTTTGAATCGAAACTAGATTTATCGACTTGTTTATAATAATTTTAGACTCTTTGTAATTTTCTATAACCCACATTTTTTGAGATAATTCTCAATTTTTAGCATTTAAACAATTTTTAAATCTCCAAAGTTTGGAACGTTTTTAGTCCGTTATTAATAATAAAATTAATTTCATAGCACCTTTTTCAGATCCAGTTATTGTCAAGTCGACAACAAAAATCTCTTTATTAATCATTAAACTGGTAGAAAATGTTAAAGTAAAAAAATATATTAATCAGAAATTTATAAAAACTGTTAAAATTTGGCATTCATCATGACTGGTAAATAGATTTTTAATAAAAGTAACTAATGTCCGGTTTCTCGACTCTGCGATAACTAAAAGTTAACCTTTCAACAAGTTAACTTTTCAATAAAGTCCAGTTAATCTTCGGAATCGGGTTTCTCGACTCGAAATCCAAGTTTAAGTATGCAACAACTATAACGTTCAGTTAAGTTCTCAATAGTAAGCGATAGTTAAACGCGAAAGGTCGAGAAACCGGGCATTAATCTGTTAAAAAGTTGCTAAAGTGCTAAAAATGTTTCAAACTCTAGTTAAATCTCCCAACTAGCATTTTGGACACTCTCAAAGAGTATAAATTCGCGAGTTTCCTCTCCAATGGACAAAGACCTGAGAGTAACTCCCGAGAGTTGTTCTCAGGACAACACTCAAATGGACATGTAGCATTAGGGAGAGTTGAAAATGAATATACAAAATTATATTTGAACAATTATCGCATTACTCACCAGCGGCGCCTCGGGCCGAACCTAGGAGGGACTGCGCCGTCTCCATTTGCCTGTTCGGTTTCAAGCACCAATATAAGCGCAAACTTATTTCTAATCCCAAAATAAATAAATATATAGAGAAAAAAAAACCCACACCCCGATTACCCTCCCCCATCCCACGTATAAACTCTAACGTCGCGCCAATTGCACGTGGAAATTTACACGGACTCATTTATTCGAAGATTGCTAATATTTTTTTTGACTTGGCTTTTTTGACGTTTTACTCGAAAAAAAAAATTGCTACTGTTTACTTACTTTCATTATTTCGCGAAATTTGCCGATTTCCCTCGTAATCAAGTCTCTTTTCTCCTCTTCCACTTCGGCCTCGGCCAAAACTTTGTTCCACTTTTCGATTACTTCCTCTAAGAAATACAAATTATTAGTACAAATACAAATATACAGCATACTGCATTTCTTACAATATTACTATATTTGCTATAGAGGGTGTCCCAATGAAATGTAGACCCTTTAGTGAGGTAATAATTTTTAAACGCCTAATCATAAAATTTTGAAAAATTTTGAAATTTCAACACCCTGTAGATCGGTATCGAAGCGTTTGCGGACTTTATATGATGTTTATATGAACTTTTAGTCAGAAATAAGCCAAGGAATCGCCCCCTTTCGGATGTGTAAGATGTTTAGGAACAAGAAATGCGTACTAATCAATAAAATCTTTCTCTTTTAGGTACATTTAAAAAAACTGAAAATAAGCACAAGATACCCATTTACAATCAATTAAGTAGGTATCCTCAAATGCCTAATTCAATTGGCTTCTAGAAAGATACATACATAACTATACGTACCTTCTTTTTTCGATTCGAAATTTTTCATTTCCTCCTCGTGATCCTTGATTATCTGCCTGATCCTTTCCATTGCGGCGACGTCCATCACTTGCGTCTCTTCATCGAGCTCCTCCTCTTCGGGCTCGTCCTGCAACGGCGACATCGAACCCTTCTGCTTTTTCCTTCGCTCGGCTTAAAAATCACAAAAACAAATCAATCACCACAAATTTCAACATCACAAGGAATACAAATCTGTTTTTTAATAACATGATGAATGAACGGGGGGTGATTCTTGGGCCCATTTTAAGAAACAAACCTCATATGAACCTTGTCCTAAACGTCTTAACTTTTGAGATATAGGGAGATAAGAAAAAAATTCAATTTTTTACTGTCATTTTCATACCACTTTAAATATTTTTATAAAATTTGGTGTATGGCGTTTATGCATTAAAGAGTATTTTTTGACCTAAACATTTTTTTATTTCCAACAGTGGCGCCTGTACTGGACTCAGGTCAAATATTTTTGAGGGTAAGTGGATTTTTGGAGGCCCCTTTCAATTTAGAACAAATTTGATTTCTTGACTTTTTTTTATACGACTAACCGTTTCACATAAAAAAAATTAAATTCATTTACTGCATTAGCCGCTGTGCAGAAATTAGGTAATATTAAATTGTAGTTTTAAGACATATGAAGTTTTTTTCCTCTTCTGTATATTAAAAAAAGCACCCTGTATACACATTAAATTAAAAAATACTACATCTACATGCATTGTACGTTTAAACCTTATCACAATGTAATTCACGATTGGTCACGGGTAACTCAGTAACCTGGCTGTATAAATGAAAATTATAAATGCGACGAATAAATCGATCGTTTTACCTTTGTATTCGTCTAAGACCGTTTTAGTTTTAGCATCGACTTTCGCGACTAATCGCTTATCGCCGATCATGAGATCGTGTAAGAGTCTTACTGCCCTCAAGCCGGCGTCGGGTCCGGCCAGTTCGCAAAAACCGAACGCCTTCACCTTCTTCCAACTGATGACGGGGCCGCAAGCGCCCAGTATTTGCCTGATCATCGTATCCGGAGCCCTTTCCGTTATGTTACCTGTAATTGCAATCAATTAATATAATTGAGGTTTAGTTAATTGCTGGGGGGACTTACCTACGAAAACCGTAACGGCCGGACCCTGCAATTGCTTCTGTTGATCCCTGTTGGGGTTGAGTTTGGGGAAGGCCCTGATTTGGGGCGCGCTGGACACCTGAATGGGGACCATCTGAAAGAGAATTTGTTTACCCCCAAATGATCGGTGTTTGTGAGCGTTCTTACGTGTTGTATGGGCATCACTGCGGGCATTAGGGGCGTCGTAGGTGCGCCCATCGGCATGTAGGCCATCGGAAGGCCCTGCATCATCGGTGGACGGCCTGGATACGACATATTTCCGTCACTCACTGTACCACAATTATCGCACTTTTTTCACGGGTTTCGATAACAGGGTAATATCACTTCGCGGGGTAATACTAATCGCTGGGCGAACGTACTTGTAAAAAATAAAGTTATATTATAAATGTAAAGCTTCCATTTTATGCTACTTCAACAACAATATTCGTTTTCACGAGCCCATCGTTTGATATATTGACTTAATGCGTTTGACGTTTGACAGAAACGCGAAAAATTTGACATTGACAAAGAATCCAAATTTCTTCTTTTGCTGAAAAACATAATTTTAGGTTTTATTTTATTTATTTTATTAGATATATTGAAAAAATTATAACGTATAAATTTATATTCAATGAATAATGTTTTTAAAGGTGTGACATTTTTTATTCCTTTAATAGTTGAATAATATGCTGTGCTAGACCATATAGTTAAATAAGAAGAAGAATCTAACCGATAAAATGTTATGAAAAGTGACAGTTGATTGAATTGATAAATAAAGAAATATTTATAGTTTCTTTAGAACTTTTACAAAATATTTCAATGGAATGTGGGTAAAATATCAATGAATTTGAAGTTACTTCGCTAAAATCATGTTAATAATCAAGAAAATACCAAGATTAACTTACCTGTTGTTGCTTCTCGTGGTTTTCGGATTTTTGGCTATATTGTATCAATCACAAATCGCAAAAATTCAAGAAAAAATTCATGCTATCGGTAACTATAAATATCTTCTAATTTATAGCAGTTATCAACCGCTAGATTAAATTCCAGAGAAGCACCAGGAGCATATCGATGCTTCGTTAAGAGAGAAACCTCTCTTAAAAGTAGAAGATTTAATTCTAATATACAATCGAGTACCCAAGACTGGCTCGACCAGTTTCGTAGGAGTAGCTTACGATCTATGTAAAAAGAACAAATTCCACGTACTGCACGTCAATATTTCGGCAAACAGCCATACAATTACATTAGACAATCAGCTCAAGTTTGTACAGAACGTGACCAATTGGAATAGCATGAAACCCGCCCTATATCACGGACATTTTGCCTTTATAGATTTCTCAAAGTAAGAACTAGCTATTTTCATTCCTCGAACAAGTAATATTTAATTTAATTTTTAGATTCGGGGCGCCCAAACCGTTGTTTATCAATCTCATTCGTCGTCCGTTAGATAGGTTCATATCTTACTATTACTTTCTCAGATACGGGGACAATTTTAGACCGTATCTTGTGAGGAAAAAGCACGGTAATACAATGGTGAGACCTTGATATATGTTGCCTTGTAACTGTTATATCTGTATCGAACTTTCGTAGACATTCGATGAGTGCGTCATGCAACAAGTACCCGAGTGTGATCCGAACAACATGTGGCTGCAGATCCCGTTCTTTTGCGGCCATGCGGCGAACTGTCGGTAAATCAAACATTCACTATCCATCTAAATTGTTGATTTATGTTTTTTTTATTCAAGGAAACCGGGTAACAAGTGGGCATTAAATGAAGCCAAGAAGAACCTTATAACGAATTACTTCCTAGTAGGGGTCACCGAGGAACTGGAGGATTTCGTGCAAATACTGGAACAGTCCCTTCCGGGGATCTTCGAAGGCGCTACGGATCACTTTCGGCGCAGCAACAAATCCCATTTGAGGCGAACGGTGCAAAAAGATGCTCCTAAAAACGCGACGTTGGAGAAGATCAGGAGCAGCCAAGTGTGGCAGATGGAAAACGAATTCTACGAGTTCGCTCTCGAACAGTTTCATTTCGTTAAGAAGATTTTTAGCAAGAATAAAGGGCAGGTAGTTATGTACGAGAAGATCCGACCGAAGCCAGCTTGAAATTAATTTGGTGATTTTGAAGTGGCAGGCAAAGTTGCCGGGTCGAGTGAAAGTCACTAGATTTGGTGATTTTTGAAGTGATTTATGATAGCTCGCTAATAATTTCTGATCTATCTGGTTTTCTGCAATTTATTTATTTTTTAACGAATATCTCTTAAGGCTGTTTAATCAAATGTATCGTTAAAAAGACTTATGTGATAACTACAAAATTCGGAAAACACGGATCGGAGAAATACCCTTAGTATCTATGAAATTATATAACACATTGACATAAAAAAAAACTCTTAATATAATATTGTGAAAAGTAACCTAAAATATTTATTTATATCTTTGTGTCGACATTTTTTTTTATAATTGTACATGATTTGTAAATAATAAAAAGCATATAAAACGTTCACATATGATTTAAATAAATACAATTTGGAAGTTATACAGGGTGCGGCAGAGAACTTACTTTTTTGAAAGGTTGATAGAAACCACTAACTCTTGATTAATTAAATAGAAATTAATAATTTTTATCATCCCATAAAAACATGAGGTAAAAGAAGGACATATATAACAAAGGCTTCTAACTCAACCACCATATTCTCTTAAAAATATGTATAACTTGTACTCAGGAGTACTCAGGTGTAATTTTTTTAATAATAAATCATAAACACGTTTCTTGTCGAGATGTCTCACAAAAAGCAATTTCTTTTATGGATTCGTCTTCTAACTGGCAATTACTTTGTAGTCTAGGAATATTGTCGATTTTCAAAAAAAGAACTTCTACCCAAACGAACGTTTCAGGGATGGTAGGGGGTGGGTGGGTGATCATAAAACCGAAGATATCACACATTCACCCCTCTGGCATTTTGCGCTATAGGGGTTGAAAGTGCGCCATTGGCGATTACTTGGTACCTATTGATTTTACAAAAAAATGTTTCAAATAAAAGATATGCAACATTATTCGATCTACAATGTTTATCTAAAGATTTTTTTTAAAGTATTGTTTAATCGTGCCTTAATAAGGCCAATTTTCCTTCATTCCACTATTTTGCCTTTAAAATATCATTTTTATTTAACTTACGACAATTTTAATTTAATTTGAGGATTGATGACGATTCGTGCATCGTACTGAAGTGTATTGAGAACCCTACCCGACACTAGCGTTCCTAGCGGATTTTCCGTGAACCTTCAAACTAAAGTCACAAGAAGCGCAACACTTCCTATAATACAAAATAATCAGAGCTTCCAGACCTACTAAATAATAAACGGCAAATAAATGGCAAAATGCTATAGTGCATCGCAAACATGCGATAAAGCTTAAAAATAAAATTTACACACCTACATTACTCGTATTATGTAGAAAGTAATTCAACCGTGAAAGTTAATTCCATTATGTAGATACATATTAAATTGTTTACTTTCATACTTGATAAACCTGTTTTAAAATGCGGCGCCGATTGCTAGTTATATCCAGTTTAGCGGCAATATTTTGTGGCGAAAGGTTAAATTGCAGGATCAAAAATGGAAGGACCCGTAGTAGAAACCATCGAAGGACAATTGCGAGGATGCGTCAGAAAAAATCTGGACGGCGAGGAATTTTATTGCTTTTTGGGCGTCCCTTATGCCCAGCCGCCTATTGGAAATCTCAGATTCAAGGTAAGAAAATTCTTCACTATTTTGTTCGTTTCCAAATTATCACAATTCATTTCAATTACCCTCAGCTAGGTATTAAAGGATTTTGGTATATGTATCGTTAAAAAAATAAAAAATGTCTCCCTTCAAATGCTTGCATATATTTTCCTCATTTGTAGAACACTCAATACTTATATCCATTGCTGCCAACTGAATTTAAGTTACTAAATTACTAAAACCCTACTAAAACTAGGCCCATCTGATGTGATGATTTTATTCCTTTGATACGATATAATTATACTATACTCTATTTTCAAAATAGTAGGCACTAAATTCTCGGAAATATTGTCGCTTTTCTTATTTATTACATAATCCTTGCTCTTCTAATTATTAGTCTCCTGCTGATTTTCCCATCAAACACACTTGTAGCCTACGATATTTTCCGTACGCCACTGGGAGAGACCCATTATCGCAATCATTTCTGAGAATTTAGTGCCTACTATTTTGGAATTAGTGTATAGTCAAAAGAGACGATCAAGTATGTTTCCAAAAACCACTGAAATAATTCCAATCTTAAAAATATGTAAATCAATGCAAACAGATTAAAAATAAATAATTAAAAAATATAGGTAATTAAAATCGAAGTAGGCGCCTTTCCATTCAACCCAAGGCCTATTCGAGGTGTTCATGGCCACCAGGTGGCGTCTTAATTTGACAACTGTCAAATCAAACTGGGGGAACACCACGGTTTGTAGACTAATAGAATTTGTTATTCTACAAACCGTGGGGGAAAACATTGGAAATCCCGTTTATTAGTGTGGTGAAATAAATTCAATTTATCCGTCTATTACTTGTGATTTATCGTATTTTTTTAAATGCTTGTTGTAGTAGTTCTTTTGGCAGATATTTTATCTTATCTAGATGGAAAGAGTAGACCCATAGTGTAAGATAAAGCAGTTTTTCTAGCCGACCACATCATCTTGTGTCAGGTTGAAGATTTGAATATTAGAAAAATATTTGTTTAAAAAAATATGTTTGTAGTTGCAAAGATGGGCAATCTGGATATTGTAAACATGTTGCTGCTTTGTTATAGGTCAATCAGTGAGCTAGTTTATTTGAATATATTCTCTACGAAATGAAGAATTTTTCATTTTAGAAATAAGGATCTGGATGCATTTGGAAGTTGCACAGAATTTAAACAAGTGTAGGGAAAAGAGAAAAAAAAAGAAAAGGTGATGAGGTTAATTCGGCAGAAAGAGCTGTGAACTACTGGCAATTAAAAAAAGGGACATAGTTCATAACTAATGATGAAGTAGATAAAGCAAACAGATGCTTATCAAGTGTAATAAATTTCATAATTTTCAAATAGTTTATATACACTACAATAATTGATATTTTGCGTGACACTGTTTTGGAAACATTTTCGGAAATAGTTATTAGTTACTAGACATAGGCACTGAACAAAACTTTTTTGTGAAAAAATTCACTCAATATCGCAAGGAATCAGAGAAATTTATTTATCTCTAACCACATAAGAGAACGGCAAATTCATTGTTTTCCCCCGTTTTAGGTTAAAACGACGGATAGATGTCGCCCACTCCGTGGTTTCCTCGAATTATTAAAATAAATCGGATCGGTTAAAAAGTCTACTTGATTCTCGCCAGAGAACTCTTCGAAAATGACGATTTTATTTACTCCTACTTTCAAAAGCGGTCCGGGCAAGTACAGGCTCTGTTGCGGTCCGATCGTCCAATATCTCCCCAACACAAACCCATTTACCATCACAATGCCTTTCTTCCATTTGCTCATATCCACATAAGTATCCGCTATATCGTCACCATTATCGTTAATTATTAAATCGGCCTCGTATAATCCCGCTCCTGATTTCGTCGCGTTATCGAATTCATCCCAATTAGATAGATTTTCTATCCAGTTCCGCTTGAATTCCATCGGGATTATGTGCCAGTCGGTGAGCTCTTTATCATCCAATAACACGGGATTTTTGAGTCCCTTAAATTGGTAAAATTGATCTAGACTGCCGAAATTGTTTCTGCCCATGTTACAGACGATTAGATCTAATACAGCGTTATTATAAGTTGTAGTGAAAGTTATAGACCCATTTTGTTGCCTCCAATAACCGAAGTTATCTAAATCGTTAACGTTATTCGTTATTCGTTTACCGTTAACGTATACGTTAATGGTATCGTATACGTAACCGGTTACGGTTAGTTTGGAACCTTTTGGTAAGGTTACGTCTGTTTTGCGGTAAATTATATAGCCGAATTGCTGACCGGTGTTGTTGTTTATGGGCAGCATCTCCATGGGTAAGATTTTATCGTTTTGCACCGCGTCCAAGTCCGTTTTATCCACCATTTTCTCGTAGTTTATGTACCTTTTTACTTTGATGGAATCGTAAGCTACGCGTTTCTTCAGCTCGGGCATCTGCGGCCGTCTGGTCTTGACGGGGTCGTGATCCTCCAAACGCTGTTTAACCACCTGGTACTTCTTGTGGTAGTCCCCGGATTCGGTCAAAGGAGCGTCGTAGTCGTAGCTGGTGGTATCCGGGTAGTAGGTCGAGGGCGAGAGGGAGTCCATGTTGGCGCCGTTGAGGAACCCCCAGCTGGTGCCTCCGTGGAACATGTAGAAATTCACCGAGGCCGGGTACGCCAGGATCATGTCCAAGGTGTCGGCGAAGGCGCGCACGCTGCCGTTGTACTTGTCCTGCGACCAGTGATCGAACCAGCCCGACCAGTACTCCGTCGCCATGGCGGGTTTGTCGCCTTGGAGCTCCTTGAGCTTGTCGAAGTCGGGCGCGGGGTCGCCGGTGCCGAAGTTGGCCGTTTGGAATAGACTTTGGAGGGAGCCGGAGCTGCCCGAGGCGACGGGGGAGTCGGAGGTGAAGAGCAGCTCGGTGATGTTGTTGGTGAGGAACAGCTGGCGGAGTTGCTCTATGTAGACTTTGTCGGGCGTGAATGGCGGATCGGTTTGTCCGGTGGAGCCGTATTCGTTTTCAACCTGAAACAACCTAAAGGTTATAAATAATAAAGTTGGTTAATGAAGGGCGATTGTGGCACCTGAAAGGAAATGATAGGTCCTCCTTTGGTGAACTGGAACGGCGCCAGAAGGCTGAGCAAAACCATGAAGTAATTGGTCACGTATTTCATGAAAACCTCGTCGGAGGTTCGGAATTTGATGTTTGGTTCTCTTAATAACCAGCTGGGCATTCCGCCGAATTCGAATTCGGCGCAAATGAAAGGCCCCGGTCGCATGATCACAAACAAATCCTCCTCTTGGGCCGTTTTCAGGAACTTCTCCACGTCGAGGAACTCCTCCATGTCCGTACCGCCTTTACCGAAATCGTATTTACCTGGAAGTAACAGGGAAATTTATCTTTGGGGTACAGAGGAAGGAAAGCTAAAACTATTACTATATATAGGGTGTATTATACGGTTGTACAGAGTATTATTATACTTAAAGACATTTACAAACTAGTTATAATGTCTTTGATTATACTTCATTATAAAGTTATCATTTCCATCAAGACAAAAATATTATCTACTAAAAGAGTACATTTTGCGATATTATTAAAAGAAAAAAAAATCCCTAAGAATTGCGATAAATAATATAACCAAAACATTCTTCTACAGAGTTGGGCGAAAATCCGAAATAAAATTATTATCTTTTGAACCAGTAATTTAAACAAAAAACGCTGAAACCCGTGAATTGATTTTATATTGAATGGATTTGTTGCCAATAAAGTGATTTTTTTTCAATCCCTAAAAAAAGTTATGTTCTCCACCATTTACTTGACAGGCTCCCAAGCGTTGGTAAAACGTAATATCGATAGCATATCTTTAATTTTGAATGACTTTTTCATAAAAAAGGCGAACCTTTGCTTAAATAAAAACTTGGTACAAAAATGCAACACCTTATTTCCTTTTCGAAGTTCACTGATCAACAACGGTAATTAAATGACTGGTTCAACAGATAATAATTTTATTCCGGACTTTTGCTCAACCGGACTCATGCATGAGTAATAAGTACCTGGTTGTGGCTCATGTAGATTCCAAGGCACATAAGTCTGGACCGCATTTAATCCCGCAGCTCTCATTTTCCTCAGCCTGTCTCTCCAATATTGGGGATGCACTCGAAAATAGTGCATTGATCCGCCATACAACGATATATTTTTGTCGTTCAACGTGAAATAGGGCTGATTGACTGATAACCCTCCAGTTATACCGCCTGCCGTGTAGTGCTCGTAGAGCGATGGTAACGCCATTATTCTTTGATCCTGTATATTTTTAACAGGCAATTTTCCACTACTTTGAAAATGTAATCTGTCACTTTTCCTTAAATCAAATGAAATAATAAATACTCGGCAACATCGATGTCGAAACGTTTCAGAACGGCTTGTATATGCGCAGAAGACGCTGCGTACTCTTCTAATTACAACATTTACTTACCGGTTGTCCTGTATAAACCTCTTAATTGTACGAATAACAGGCTACACTCTAAATAAACTAAAAATGCACCCTTATGCACTTATTTATACGAAGCGTATAGAGTGGGTCACCCGGTATATGTAGGTATTTTGCACGCGAAAATCACAGTTAAAATGGAAAATTACGCTTTATTCACTCTGACTTGATAGGCATTTAATTAATGTGATGGCTGTCACTCGATTGATTTATTTATATGGATTCGGATCGATCAGGGGCGGAGTGGGTGGTCAGTAAATGGGCATTATGATTATTTTCTTTTGTAAAGATTTGCTGGAGTGTGAAATGAATCAGGCGATGCGGAAACATTAAAATACACACTCAAAAATGTTTTGCATATTACAAATGAAGTTAAAATGCCACTGGCCGTTTATTATCATATCTCTTATTTGGGACATCCTGTATAAACACTCTCCACCTTTTCTGACCCGCTTTTTAAAATAAAAATCGACGTGTCCGAGCTTTTTTTCTGCAATGGACAAATTAAGCATTTAACGAATTTGTTCCAAACTTTACACTCTCACTGTTTAATAATTTTATGTTCGTACGCAAAAAACTGTGGTCCTTTACAACATCGCCTCCTAGCGGCCGTTTTAGGAACCCTGTTTTTTATTCAAATAACGGGACACTTTTTCGACCTAGTATGTTTCCAGACCTTACAAATACGACCGTGTTTTGCACCAAATGTATACATATAGTTATGTATTTCAAAAATCCAAGATAACTTTCATTTATCTATTAACTAGGTACGCTACTGAAATCTTTTAAGCAAATTTCGTGTATAGACGAAGTTCGACGAATTCGAAATTAGGCAACAACAAAAAAAAATCCACTCTGTATAATAATAATAATACCATAGCAATAACAAACACTCGAAATATAAAAGCATTTTTTTTAATTTTACGATAAAATAATGGAACAAAGATTTTTTGATAAGATTGCTTTGTTATATTATTTTGTATTTACGAAACTTAGTGGAAAAAAGGGACTCAAAACACTAGAGACAATTATGTACAAATGTAAAAATAAATTGTGTATAAATATGTTGTTTTTTATTTTAGGATCCCCAACCGTTGAAACCCTGGACAGGGATCAAGGATGCGACGAAGGAAGGGCAACGGTTTTACCAAAAGGACAATATGGCAATGTCAAAGACGGTTTGTGGTACCGAAGATGGTCTACATCTCAATGTTTTTACGAAGAAGGTAAAAAAAGATTCTTGATTAAAAAGAAATTACTTTTCGATCCTAATTTTCTTATTACTCCAGATATTTTTATGAAATTTTGTACACACTTCTTAATTATCAAGGTGAATTTTTGAGGCAAAAGATTATTTAAAATTTTTACCAGTGACTTCCGTACGGGGTTTGAACTGAATATGTTTAAAGAAAAAATGGTACGCCACTGTTTTTTTTCTAAAAACCAAAATTATTTTTAAAATCCTCATTTATTTTGGAGCAAATTCGGTCCAAAGGCTTACTTACTTTCGTATGACGTACTATTTTCGCGTAAAAAAATAAAAACCAGAACATTTTTTTTTTAATTGAGTCCATTGAGACTGCTTTTGGTATTTTGTTGAAATTTGGTATGCGCCCATCATGCATGGAAACACTTTTTTAAATAAAAATATTGGGAATAATAAGAAAATTATAATAAAAAAGTTATTTTTTATCTAAAACTGTAACACCAATTTATCTCGAAAACTAAGAGGCTTAGGACAAATATTGATATAAACATTTCTTCTTAAAATCATCCAAATATTCACATCCTAAAGTATCGGCACTCAATTAATTAACACCCTGTAAATTAATTAACACTCTGTATAAACCAAAGAAATTCCAGTAAAAATTCATAAACTTGAGACGAATGCCACTTTTAATGGTCGTTTGATATTCCCCTTAAGTGGCTCTACAAACTTTTAAAGTATGCACAGTTCCTCATGACTCACCCTGTATACAGGATGCTTTTTAATAACACGTATACAATAAAAGAGATGAGAAATAAAGCCTTGATAATTCGAAAAATTCGCCGATTTGCATGGGCAATAACTCCATATTCGCATCATTTCGATTGCAACTAGACCTGAACTGCGGTCCAGAACGAACGTTGTAGCAAGAAATGCGTCTAAAAATACCCGGCTATTCATCAGTAATTCATAAAAATGTAATTAATAATATTTAAACTGCAATAATTACAATTTTAATTATCCACAGCCCATTCCGACGGGGTCCAAGAACCCGGTAATGGTATGGATTCACGGCGGTGGATTCAAAGAAGGCCGCAACAACACCGACATTTATGGGCCGGAGTTCTTAATGCTCGAAAATGTTGTCCTCGTTACCATTAATTACCGTTTGGGAATATTGGGTGAGTAAAACTGGATTTCCCCATGTACACACGTAAAAGTGGCAACACTGTACTCAAAATTCACACTGAAATAGCATTCTAACCTTACTTTAATGTCAATAGTCGAAACGAAACATGTTGGCCTTTTATGTATCGGAAATCAAGTCGAATAAAAAGCTTGTGGATATAAGAAGAAAGAGTGGTATTGTGGGATTGCACCTTTCTTACTCTAACCACTTTATTATTTTAATAATCTTTCTTTGTTAAACACATAAAATTGAAATATATTTGCACTTATCTGTACCATATAGGCTTGTTAGTGTGTAAAAAATAGTGCAGATACGTCGCTGTGCTATAAATGGAATTATTCGAAATATTTATTATAGTAATTAGTTTTCTAAGCGTGTGGAAAATTCCCTGCCATTTGGACTATTCGATGTCATGAAAATTCGACTATTGTACAACGATTGAAAATATTTATCTATTATATTTTATGCTTGCGAACAATGGCTGAATTGCGCGCCAATTTTATACAGGGTGTCCCACGACGAGTTAGGACTATCTGTAAAAAATTCGACCAATTGGTATTAATGCAGACCCTTATAAATAATTTTTACGAGGATCTATCCTTAAAGATATGGAAACGGTTTCTGTAGGGTGGCTACTAGAAAGGTTAAAGGTATTTGATCCTCCTGGTTATGCCCTATTCTTAAACACTCTTCACCTTCTGATGCACGAAGCCAGCCAATTTACTTCATCATTACTTCAGGTTCATTGAAATTAAACGACCCATCGCTAGAAGTGCACGGCAACACCAACCTAAAAGACCAAGTGGCAGCTTTGGAATGGGTGCGAAGGAACATCGGGAAATTCGGCGGGGACGCGGAAAACGTAACGATTTTCGGGGAAAGCGCCGGCGGGGCTTCCGTCCATTATCTAACACTCTCGCCGGTCGCCGAAGGATTGTTTCACAAGGCCATCATGCAAAGCGGCGTGGTCTTGAACAGATGGGCGTACTGTCACGAATCCTATCTGGAAGAGCTTAAGATGGCCGCCGGGAAATCGGACGCAAGCGAGGCGGATTTTCTGGCGTATTTGAGAGAATTGACGGTTGAGGAAGTGTTTGAATTGCAGGAGAAAATAGATGTTGTAAGTACTTTGATACAATTTCGGTCTTTTGGGGTTTTTTATGCACTTATTATTTTCTTATTGATACACTGTCTTCTAATGCATTTATTTATTGCAATAGGCAATGCACTCAATATAAAAAATAGATATTAAAAAATAAATAATAAAATAATAATATAAAATAAATATAAAAAAAATCTAAGAAAACCGGTTAAAATTGTTTAATTATACATTTAATTTAAATGCACTTAAAATCGTCCAAAAACAACGAAAAAATACATAAAAAATATCCTCTAAAATGGTCCCATTTTTCAGCCAATTAAGGGTCAATTCTCACCGATTCAGGAGCGTCCCCATCCCGCGGCATTTCTAACGAAGAACCCCTTGCATCTAGTACTGCACGAACACAACAACAAAGTACCCATCCTAATGGGGTACTGCTCGAACGAATTCCTCATAGGAAAAGCATTGCAACAAATGGCAGAACAGGAGAAACAGGGCGAATTGCAGAAGCTATTCAGCATGGAATTCGTCCTGAGCAACTTACTACACGATGTCGAAACTTCCATCGTTGAAAAGTTCATTGAAAGAATGAAGAAGATTTACGGGGAATCAGAAGCAGATCAATACCAAGTGAGTTGTTACCGAAGCCATGAGGGGAATACCAGGATTCCCTGGTAGTTTCTTTAGACATAAAAAATCCGAGCTATCAGGGCTAATTGAAAATATTGTTCCAGTTTTTATCTGATGCGTATTTCGCAAAGGGGATATTGCATTGTGCAGGTAAATATGCAAGTGGAGATGGACCAGCGGTGTATTTGTATCGGTTATCGTTGGACTCTGGTCAAAATTACACCAAACGAATGGCGGATATAAAAGATGAAGGTGCGTATAAAATGTTGTTAAAATGGGAATAGATTAGAGTTGAGAGAAGAGAGTGGAGAAAAGAGAGAAGAGTGTAGAGAGTACAGTAGAAAGTGAGGTGCAAACAGTAGAAAGTAGAGAGTAAAGAGAATTTAATAGAGAGAAGAGTGTATAGAGTAGAAAAGAGAGTGAAGTGGAGAGAGTGAAGTGAAGAGAGTAGAAAGTAGAGAGTAAGGAGAAGTGGATAGAGAGAAGAGAGTAAAAAGATGATAGCTGAGAATGGAGAGCAGAGAGAAGATTATAGAGAGTAGAGTCATGTGCAGAGAGTAAAGAGTAAAGAGAAGGGAGCAGAAAGAAGAGTGTAGAGAGTAGAGTGTGAAGTGTAGCGTAGAAGAGAGTAAGTAGAGAGCAAAGAGAATTGAGTAGACAGAACAGTGTAGAGAACATCGAGTGAAGTGAAGGTAGTAAAAAGTAGAGAGTAAAGAGAAGTGAGTATAAGGAAAAGGGTAGAGAGAAGAGAGTAAAGAGAACAGAGAGTAGGGAAAGAGAATAGAGAGAAGAGTATACATAGAGAGTAGAGTAGAGAGTGCAATGCAGAGTGTAGAAAGTAGAGAGTAAAGAGAAGTGAGGATACAGAAAATGGTAGAGAGAAGAGATCCATAGATTTCTTAATATATATTCTGCAGGAGTGTGCCACATGGACGATTTGGGCTACCTTTTCAAGACAGAAACCCTCCCGTTTCCGGAGAAAAACACCCCCGAGTACTCTTACGTGAAACGATTCGTTAAACTTTGGACGAACTTCGCTAAATACGGAAACCCTACGCCTAATAACAGCGACTTCAACATCATTTGGGAACCAGTAAAGGACGAGAAGACCATAAATTACCTCGACATCGATAAGCAACTGACCAAACAAACCATTCCCAAACAGGAGATATTCCAGATTTGGGAAGAATTATATGATTGTATATCAAAGCAAACTCACGCTTGAAAAACAATATTTTCATTTAATATTTATAAAATATTTGTAATATATGTTTACAAAACGTTTTACTGTAAAGTTTGTACAATATCCCTAGCTCTTTTCACTTTACTCTGATAATCCTCGTCCGGATTCGCTTCCTCGGCCTGGTCCTCGGCTTCGATGATTTTGATGGACTCCCGCAGGACCAAGTTCCTGATGAACCCCTTGGAAGCCTCGAAGTACTCCAGGGCCGTCGCCCAGAAATCATCGGGCACTTTGGAGGGCTCGAACAAATTTTGGGCCAGCCAAATTTGTTTTAGTTTCTCGAACTTCCATTCGCTTCGAGCATGTTTCCATTTTGACAGGTAATTCAGCACGTTGCTTTGGGTGACGAGTAGGGCTTTCTTCTTCTTCTCCTCTTGGAGTTGTAGGTGTTTTCTGCGTCTTTGGGCTCTTATCGATTCTTTCGTTTCCCCAGGTTTTTCCGGATTGTCAACTTTGGGTTCTTCGGTTTCATTTTCAGTTGTTTCATTACTGGTATTGTTGGTCGACTTACGTTTTTTCTTTTTCGTTTTATTCCAATCACCTTCACTTTCATTTGTTTTGTTACATTCGCTATCTTCTTTTATATCATTCGAATCGGTATTGGCTTCTTCGGGTTCTAGTTTCGATGCTTTCCGTTTTTTAGATTTCTTTTGCTTTTTAACATTATTAGTTTCTTCCATTTTATCCGTTTTTGCCTCGTGGTTATTCAAATTCTCTTTATCTACGTGCTTTTCCTCGCTATTATTTTCATTAACGTGGGATAAAACTTCGACCGCTTTTTGTTTATCAATTGATTCTTCTTCGAACTTTACTTTGCTTTTGTTACGTTTGTTCTTTTTCTTGGTTTTTTCCACTTCTTCAGCCATTAAATCGTATTTATCAATAACAAATAGAAATAAATTTTATAACGCAATGTGTACTTGTTACTCTTTAGAAAAAGTTAGGTTATATTTTTCTTCTATTTTTATAAATGAAATTGTCATATTTTGGCCTTTTTCTAATATGGTAGTCAGACATAAATTTACAATAACTTTTCGTTGACATTATTTTTTTATTATTAAAAATATTCACTTAACTATTTATATACAAAAAATAGAAACGTAAATAATAATTGCACAAAACAAATATCGAATACTATACTAGATAAATGGTAAATTTCGTCAAAAATATATTGATTGAATTTTGCTTAATCTATGACCTATATTCCCTACAGGGTGAATCAACAAAGTGTCGCCTCCAAATGCATAATCTGCAATCAGTTTTTTCCTTATAACCAGAAAAATATTCGAGATACAAATTTGATTTTTTTCTACGATTATACTTCAAAATAATTCGAGAGTCCCATAGTCTTCGAGTTATTTCGGAAAATTAACTGATTTCTGATTACATCGTGGACTCACCCCGTATAAACCGTAAGAAAAGGTACATGTTAAATAATAATAAGGCACATATACATATATACAATTTAAATACAAATAATAAGATTTAGTAGATTCACTTTAATACACGACGATGGCGTCACGACCTGAATAATTCAACAAACTATATTAACAAAATATTTTTCATATGTAAATCTGCTCTAAGGTCCAAATTACACAATGTTTCATACAGTTTTGCTTATAGTTCATTCAACAATTCATCCTCGTGACGTCACAGCCACGTTAACCTGAGCATATAGTTTAATGGCACCCGCAACTTTTGACGGCCATCTTTTTGAATTTCTTCAAAACAACATTCTGATCGTCGAGATAGTATAAAACCGATATGGGGCTGAGCTTCGTCGGCGCGCAACAGGGCTTCGGGAATCTCCAAGGTGTCATCAAGTGGACCAAAGTCTGGACGATGGCGTGGTTGGTGGCGTTCATGTGGGCGTTCAGGGGGAAATTGCATTCACCCGCGCAGTAGTAGGCCGCGTAACCGTCGGGGGCTATTATCCAATCCTGGAATATAATTGGGTATAGGTTTATTTTTTGGATTATTATAAACGACTGGCAGGTTATTCGAAATGCAAAGTGCATTAGCAACAATTTAATGAATGCTCAGTAAACAAATCAATATTCGATTAAAATAATATATGCTTAATAGGTAGGTAGATACATATAGGAGAGGGTAGGTGTAAAGGAAGGTAGAAGCAGGGCTAGGGAGAGGAAGATGAGGATAAAGAGTGGTAGAGGTGGATAAAAGGGGCTAGAGGAGGGTAGAAGGTGGTAGGGAGGGTAAAAGATAGTGAAGAGTGGTAGAAGAAGGTATAGGGAGGGGTAGAGTAGGGTAAAAGGGGGGTAGGGAAGGATAGAGTCGGTAAATTGGGACTCTGTGACTGGGTATATAAGAAAATAAATAAAGTGTTGTCAGGTTTAAAATAAATTTGGAGCATTCATATTTCTTTGAAATAAAATGCAAAATGCATGCAAAGTACAAAATGCATTTCTCTGACGAAACTAAATTTATACCATTATTTTTTTACTAATTGGTTTGTTTGGCTAATTTGGTTTGTTTTGAACATTTCTTGTAGAATTAGCATAGTTTTTTTAAGAAGGGACTATTCAAAATCATGAAATAAACTTAAAAATAAGAATAGAAGAATAAAAAAAACATCTTAAGTTAATATTATACGAACCTCCCATGATAAATCTTTGAAGCTGATATACAAAGTTTCGATTCGACAACTCCTTCGCTGATCAGGCCTATCTTGTTCCACTGAAAAAATCAAGTGTAAAAATATCTTTGTAAAAAATATTCAGGACGAGTCACGAAGAACCGACTAAACTTCAATAATAATTATTTGTCTTTACCTTTCCCTTTATGATATCCGGTCATTACACTGTTGAAAGTGTCCTTTTTAGTCCTTGCTTCCCTGGTTACTCTCGGTTTCACGTGATTAACAGCCTTCAAAAAGGCCACCATAAATGGTTGAATTTCATCCAAGCCTTTGATGGTCACCAATCCTATGTCTTCCGGTCTGATCTCGTGTCCTGAAAATATTTCAATAACATTTTCTGTTTTGAGTCACTCTGTATAATATTTTTTTTTTCAAATTCCAAATAACAAAGAATTTATGCCACTTTTTGAAGCGCCATTCGACCACCCCGTATGCGATTGTCTTTGGTCGATTTTATTTGATTTTATTTACCTGGTCTATTGACCGGATGTACCGACAGGTAGAGACCCTTGTTGGAGTTCGGAAACGCCACCCAAGTGGTCAGACATTGGGTTATATTCAGAATTATCCATCCCGTCGAGTCGGACGTCGTGTTGATGGCAGAAACGTATTCCAAGTCCTTTTCCCTGAAACAATTATATTCGATAAAGTTAGCAAGAATCGCGGTCGTATATAACAGGTCCGGAAACTCCTTTAGAGGGGGGAGGTGTTGCGGATGATGTAACTCTCGATAGAGGGCGCTAGTATCAGGTAGTGTTGTTTAATCGTACGCACGTAACGCTACTTTTCATTCATTTCGTCATTTTGCCTTCCAAATTTAATTTTTATTTAATTTACGAAAATTTTCGTGCATTGTATTTCACACGAATCAGCATAGTCTGCAGCGACCACTTGACTTTACCGTTTTTGAAGAAAGTCAAAATCAAACGAGCGATTTAACGGGAGCTGTTAAGTTCACGTGTTACTTCTTTAATACTATAAGCATGATGGTTTTCGAACTCAATTTCCTTCATTTTCTCGCCGTTATCATTGGTTGAAGAGGTCGAAGACCGTCCGGAACAAGGCAAGTCTTTAGCTTTAAATTTTATGCATATTCCCTATTAAAAAACAATATTTTAAATGTACATTAATTACCCTTCGTTGGTCTTGACCATTTGGAAGACAGTTATCGTGTAGATGCTACCGTGGTTTTTGTTGCCACTCCTTTTTTTGTTTTTGTACAATCTGAGCTCGGCCCCCACGACATCTTCAGCAACGGGCACGTCGCTGACGTTGAACCACAGTCTTTTGCCTCTCTCATGTCTCACACTAGATACGTGATTGCCTGCGAAGGAACGTAATTAATTACAATTAAAATTAATACATTTGTTCAACGGGGACTCCAAAATACTATAATTACACCAACGGATGCGGCGGACATGTTTGATAAATTTTAATCTTTTAATTAACGAATTTAAACGAACCAAAAGGCATTGAAGATTTTTTATATACGTGTATTATTTATGTATAATAAATGTTAAGAAATGTTGATAATTTCAACAACATTCATAATTTCAAGATAGTCTTCATTATCAATAATTATGCTATTTATTAGATAATTTATAACTTCTTGGCCGCGTTTTTTATTCAAGTTGCATGCATCCGCTGTAGCGATAGAAGCTTTTACCATTTTTTTAATGCTTTGAAATAGCTTTAAGAATAAAAAACGCGCCCCTTATTTAAAAACTCCTTGATTGACATTTGACAGATTAAAAGACTCCCGTGGCCAAAATCACGGTCGTGTATTTAAGGTCAGGAAACTCGACATATTTTGTGGTGGGGCGGTTTCCCGCTAAATGAAGATTTTTTTGATAGTTCGATTGGGCACCACACCGTGGCGAATGATCGGAGGATCAGCATATTTGTCTCTCAGCAATGCACATTACTAAGCAATTCATCGTCTAGTCTAGAGTCTAGAGCTAGATTGCCTTGGTCGTTCCTTTGGTTCTCTAATTAATACATAATTAATGTTTTCAAATTTCATTTAATTTTACTTTTAAGGCAAGGTTTCACAATTATTGATTCACCCTGTACAATTATTATTTATACCATTGGATAGCAATTTATAGGTTTTTCAATGATGTTTTCACAAACTGGGGGTTGCTATTTAAATTTATACAATTGGGGTACGTGGGGCCTAGGGTGTTGATGGGGGTGAATTCTTTTTTATGTCATTTTATGTCTCCCTTCATAGCCTAGAAATAGTTTTAGTCATTTTTGTTGTTATCACTTTTCGATTGGAAGATATAGCCATTGTAAGTTTTTAAATTGTCATACTGTATAATTTATAATATCCTTTTTATAACATCTTCTATTTATATTAATATAGTGGACACCCTGTATTAATTTCGATAGTCCACGCTTCGATTAGTTTTGTTTATTATTTACTTTTTTTCTCGGTGTAGATTTCATTTCGTATACAGTGCATATGTAATTTAATTACGTCGTTTTTAATATAATATTGCCGTATTGTTTGGATTACACGGTCGTAAATTATAACCGGAACTATTTTAAGAATATGTTAGTTAAATTTCAGCGAAAATGTTTGTTTTTATTCTCTCAATCAATAAACGATTAATTTACAACCGTTCTGTTTACCTAAGTAAGTTTCGATCTATTCATAATAAAGTGAAATCGATAAAAAGTTGCGAATTTATTTATCCGCAAATGATACTAGCTCGTTAATAAAATAATATATTAGTCATTAAATTTTGCGATTACAATGTTCGAATTTGAATCGCCCTGTATTTTATGTTTAAATTTCACTATATTTAAAGCTCGTTGAGCTAAACGTTTCGATTAATTGAAAAAAAATACGATGTTAAATTCGAGTAAATTGAAAATTCCGAGATTTTTGAACGCGCAGTATTTTTCGACTTAACAAAAATACACAGACTTCATTTCAAATGCGATATATACAGGATGTCCCAGATTGTTTGAGCAGTCTATTTTTTGTGCATGATATTCGCACACAGATTATCCTGAGCCACTTAGTATAAGTCAAGTATTTTGAGTTTAAGCAAAAATATACATATCATAAGATAACTTTTATGTACCAAATAAAGATTAATATTTTCAAAATTCGTATTTTAGGACACACTGTAGATACTATAGTTAATTGTTTCTACAGGGTGGTTCCCTTTCTTAACTCGAATCTCACTGATTCTGCATTAGTTTTAATTGAAAAATAAAGGTTATTTTAACGTTAAAAGGGGGACCGAAGGTACGAAACAAAACGCTTAATATACGTGAGACACCCTATATATAATGTACCCCCATATACTCACTAACGCTCTCGAAAGTCATAATAACATCGCTCTCGTCGATTTGATGCTGCTCCTCGCCGCTCAAATAGACCTCATCCTCGCTCCTCTTAGACCTGCCGGAGTCGTTCTCATCGTCCATGAGCGTCCTATAGACGTCGAGCAGAAACCGGGGGGCCGACCGCCGGAGCGGTCCCTTGTCGAACCGTCTGGGCCGCTTCGGCAGCCCCAGCAGGCTGAGAATCTCCAGGCCCAAGTCCTTCTGGTCGTCGTCCGAGAACGTCCTGTCGATGACCGTCTGATCGAACCCGTTGTCCAGGTAAACGCCCGACCTGGAGGCCCCGCAGACGCACAGGAGCCCGGATAATAACAAAGAAACCGCGATCGCAGACTGCATGTTAGTGAGCACGAACGAAACACGCCGAAACACGCCTTCCTACGCGTTTAAAATTCATGGAGGAATCGCCAGTGACGGAGCGTCTGGTGCGTTTGTTGAGGCGGATTAAGAGTGACTGAGCGACGTGAAACTGGGTTTCTTGAAAGTGTGTGGGCAGGTAGAATTTAAACAGGTTGTTTAGATGATAGAAACGAGTCGAGAGTGGAGAGCGTCTCGAGTATGGTTCCCCCTTCTTCTTTTGGGTACTTGATGGTCTTGTTTGTATATCGTTTGTATAGTATAGGTGAATCGCAGTTGTTGGTACGCTCAGTAGGGGGTCCGAAGATGAATAATTTGCACCTGAGATGGTCGATTAGATACACATTGTTCGAGTGTTTACAAATTCCTATTTTCGTTGACTTTTCTATTATTGGTCAATAGTAAATTGACCTTGCTTCTTGCCTTGCTAATGAGGGATTTTTAATGCATTTTTCCGGTTATTTATTAATTTATTTGTTTAGTTATTTTCTTTGATATTTTTAAACTGAGTTTTTTATATAATTTTATAGGTGTAAATGGGCCATTTTTTTATTACTTCCAGTGTTTCATATACAATTTAATTTCTTAATCGATCTATTTTTGAATTAACGCCATAATTTTAGTATTACTGATTTTTTGGACCAAATAGTTCTAGAGGAAAATTTAATAATATGCACATAGTTCAAAACATTTGTCCCTAAAGCAATATTAGTGGTTAAAAATAAGGAAAAATATAGAAAATAATAATTATTATTTGGATCTCTTACATGTATTTACCTACAAATGTTTAATTTTATAACTGCATTTACCATGCTTACATCCTTTTATTGCATAAACATTTTGCAATAATTTTATCGAACAATCATTTAATATAAATTTAGCAAAACGCCAAAGTTCACGAATCTCTCAGCAGGTAATGTGGCAATTTATATTACATTTATAACCATTCAATTATTGAAGTATTTAAATTTATGTATAGTGGATTATGAGGAAAATGTTATTCTAACGAACACATGTAAACATCATTTAACATATTTTTCCATGAATTTCTTATGGAAATCGGATCGTAGCGAGTCGTTTATGAAAACATTCGTCTTTTTCTCCGGTTCGGATTTCGCGCAATTTTTAAACACCACGTCATCGTCCCATCTCCTCTTCACCTTGTGATCGGCTTTGTTCGATCCCGCCGAATAGTGCGTTAACAACGGATTACCGCTCAAAATGTTCTCCATTCTTATCCTCTCCTCTTCCTGCTTCCTTTCTATCTCCTTTTTGGCCATCTCCGACGCTCGTTCTTTCTTGATTTTGTTCAATTCGGCCAGCAGGGCTTCCGTGTCGTCGTCCTCGTCGCTACTATCGGAGTCTTCTTCGTCTAAAGGATCGTCCGCATCCAAGCTAGCGGCGGGTACTTGGTCTATTTTCAGCCGCTTACTGTGATCGCTCGCTCTCGCTCCGGATCTCTTGTCTCGCTCGCGGTCTTCGAGCTCTTTGCGGAAATCCCTCGTACGGGTTTCATCGATTGTTCCTTGCCCGTGCTCTCTAAAACATGATACTATTAGTAAATATAAATGATATTACGAGTGTATGTAAAATGAAGTGAAACCTAGTGGTTTCTTATAAATAGAGTAATACATAGAGCATAGAGTACCCTAAAATTTGGATCTTATGGAAACTGTGGGGTATAGTAAAATAGACGAATAACGAGCTTAATTCTACAACAACAATGTTTGAGGAGTGTTTTTATTTGCTTATGATTTACCTGTATTTTAATTTAGTGTGTCCTGGAAGATCTCTGCTGGAATATTGTCTTGAAATGGCGCTGAGATCTTTCTCATTTCGTCCTCCTCCGCCTCTCGCTGGTTCGAATGTAGGTCGAGCAGCTGTAGTCATGTTTAAAAAGACTTATCTTGTTAAATTTATAACTAAAAATTACTTTTATTTTGCGAAAACTACGTGAAATTGTGAAATGCTTTATTTTGGATCGAATGTGTCTTAAAAACGTCAACTGTCAACTATGTCAAAAAAAATGAAAAAATTCTTCTTTTTTCTGTTATTTAATTACTCCAAGCAGTTACAAAATAATGCTAATACAACACACATTAAAAACTTGAAATTTAAATGTAATTTCAATTACATTTACTTATTTTACCAATCATCAAGTCGATAACCAGTCAGTTATGAATGCATCTATCAATTGACATTAATTCTTCTTTTTTCTAACGTAAGTACTTCACTTGTATCCAACGTTGCCACTTCCAACGAAATTTCAATAAAACCCTATTTTTGTTGACGATGTTCGCCAGAGTCAATAAAGAAAAACTTCGTATAGATATATTAAGAAGACTTACATTAACCGATAGATAATTAGAATAAATATTTCATGTCTATGTTCTTTGAACTTGTATATGGAATTTACACGATGGCATATTCTGAACCTCTGCTGTTACCAGACACATAATATTCAAATTAGCCAAGCATCCTCGAATAATCCCACATGTAAATGCTACGTATCTCGGAGCCACTTCCAAATACTGTTTCCCGTTTGAAAGGTTCATTAAAAACCTGAAATTGTTATCTTGTAGTACGTAAATCCCGTGGTGATTTGTTCTGAGGTTATCTATTTGTTTTTTATATAGAGCGCACCAGAAATCAGTGCATAAAAATTTCATGGTGTCCAGCTCATCTTTAAATCTGGGCATTTCTTTTGTTAACCTGCAATTTGTAAATATTTCATATACTGCAGTTAAAAAAATCTATTAATGTTACCTTTCGATTATCCTGTAGCCAGTAGAGAAGCCGATGTACTCCAAAATTGATAAATCCTCTTCCTTAAATGATTAAAAATAAATAAGGAAGCATTCAACAAACTTTATGAACATTTACCTTTCCTTCGTTCGATTTATTATCATCCTTATCTAATATATAATTTACTATTTCATTGTGCAAGAAATCGAATAAACTCTCATCTGCCATAGTTGATACAATTACAATATCAATATAATTGTACGATTAGAGAGCTCCTTTGATTAATATAAGTAGATGTATCTAGGGGGTATTAATTATCCATAAACTAGTTACTTTTTTAATGAATTAATGCCCTTATTTTAAATTTACAAAGATAAATAAACAAACCTATTTTACAAAATGACATTTGTTCCACTCAATAATGTCGATGTCAAAATTGGAGAAAAAAATAGTACTTTTTTGTATGGATTATACAGCTACTTTCGGTTTTCTTTTTTGAAGAATTTGAACAAATTTTTATGATATATAAACACTTTTTTAAAATTACCTTTGTAAATGTCGATGATGTGATGATTTAGTGTATTATTGAATGGATTTTCAATAAGGTGACTGAATAACCTTTTCAGAATAAGATCGTATTTGAATAGCAAATAGAAGAAAATGTTTTTTAATTTTGTAAACATTCAAGCAATGTTTTTAAAATTCCGTGTTTTACTAAATAAATAGACTATAAGACACAATGGCTTATCGAATAACACCTTTAAAATTCATGCATAAAAATTGGCTTCTTATCGGCATATTATGTTGTATATTTGCAGCCGGTGTTTATCCTAAATTGGGCTCTAAAGAAGGTACTTGAGATTTAAATGATCTTATGAATTAATACAATAACTTTATTCATTTTTAAGGACCTCTGTGGACGCAATATACAGTTAAATACGGCGCTATATTCATAATATTTTTCTCTAGCGGTGTATCATTAAAAACCGAAAATATATACAGGGCGATGCGACAGTACAAATTACACGGCTTCATTCAGCTTTTTACATTCCTATTCGTACCTGTTTTTGCTGTGATCTTCGTAAAATGCCTTTCTATAATCAACGTGCATCCTTGGGTTCTTAAAGGGTACATCATTAACATTTTATTTTTTTCTTTATTACCCGTTACGATCTTTTCTAGAATATTCACTGTAGCAAGTATGCCTCCACCAGTCTCCAGTGCTGTTATTCTAACCAGAGCAGCGCAAGGAAACGAAGCTGCAGCTATATTCAATTCAGTGCTAGGGAGTTTCATGGGAATCGTATTGACTCCAATTTTACTTCTATTTCACGTAAGTTATTAGTTATTACAATTATAATCGAATTAAGCTCGAATTTGTAGTAGTGTTTAACACATTAGCTACTTATTTATTTTTTTTACAGTTAGGTTCGACAACTATAGTACCTTTCTTGGATACAGTGTTACAACTTATGGTTACAGTTTTACTACCTTTATTAATTGGTCAGGTATTAAAGATGTGGTTAAACGTTCAATTTCGACATGTGGCTTTGAATACACTCAGTCAATGCGCTTTATTATTCGTGATATATACTACATTTTGTGATACATTTCTCGTAACCGAAACAGGGTTATCGGCTGTAGATGTGCTTTACACAATTTTTTCAGGTACTAGCATATTAATAGCATTTTCTGAGGGTGCGTTTGTATTAATTTGTTTCAAATTTGTAGTTCTGCTCATGCAAATATCGTTGGTATTGATTTGTTTCAACGTAGCTAAAAAATTCGATCAGTACTACAGTCCTCCCGATGTGATTGCTATAGTGTTTTGTTCGACTCACAAATCGCTTACTTTAGGTAAATGTTACAGTTAGATTGGCTATTCAGTAATTTTAATCCTGTTTTTAACATTGCAGGCATACCCATTCTTCGTATAATGTTTCATGGCTATTCGCACTTGAGCCAAATCAGTCTGCCATTGTTAGTCTATCATCCAATGCAAATAATTTTAGGCGGATTGGTGGCCCCGCAAATTAAAGATTGGATGCACGCCCAGAGCGCTAAGAAACTGACCGTTTGAACAATTTAGAGATAATTGCTAATTTTTTAACTTCAAGTCCACAAATCGATGTCGAGGAGACATCGACCAAACGATAAGGCTTCAAACAAAATAAATCAAACGTTCAATCGAAACAGTTTATCAAGTCCAAGGTAAATTATTACAAAACATCACCGTACCGACTACAAAGTATCCGAGAAAGTACGCCAAAATAATTCGATCGTTGTTCTTCGCATAGTGAAAAGTGCAATACCAATAAAACAACGGCGTAGACGAGCAAATCATTCTAGTGGTGACTTCTACGTGGACGCACAGCATGCAGAACACCGATAGGAATAAACCGTGCAAAACGAACACTGTTAAACGTAAATCGTTGACCATTTTTACTTCGCTGTTAAAACGCAAACGCTTCAAATCGAACACTCCTAACAGACTGTTACGATTGATATACAAATGTGTCCAGCAATTTTTGAGCATGACGTAGAGACAAGGCGACGCTAGCAGGAAATTCGGAATCTTCTTCAGCTCGTAATAACGCAGGAATCCCACATTCCAATATTTATCCTGAACGTACGAGTATGCTAATGGAAGGGTCCGGTAACACCAGGATTGGTTAAACTTGTCGAACTGCCCCGGTAAAATCAAATGTGAATTCCGCGCGAAATTTATCACTTCATCTGGTAAAACTGCTTTAAACGATGAACAGAAGTTTGCGAAACAATAAATTTGATATAATGCAAATGGCACGCAACAAACAACACAACAACTGAATATAATTAAACAGTATTTGAAACAATGTGGATAAATACCAGTTTTAGGAAAATAAGTAACAAATACACATAAGATAGTGTAAATAATAAAGCCAGTGTTTAATAAACCGTTTGATCTTGTTATTGTACTCAAACTAATAAACAGTAAAACTTTGGTATCTTCGAAACTAAACCGACTGGATTCGTTGGAATATTTCCTTAACAAAATCACACACCTGTAAATCGATTCGAAAGTCAAATAACAGTACAAGCACTCCGTATAAGGCGCTGTATAGAATATCGAAGCCGGATTGAAACAGAATAAAACAGCGGATTTATATGCGATCGAATCGTGGAAAATTAAACGACTGAGTTTATAAAATGAATCCACTGTTAACACAAAAACTAGGATGTTAAAAACAACGAACACTAGCAACAACGTCTCGTCTAAGTTCAATAGAGAGAAAACGTACATTAAAAAATCGGCTATAAGTCTCACTAACGACGGTAAAAAAGGAAAAAATGCCAAAGAATTTTCGTAAGTGTACCCATACTTTGCGATGTGCATGAAATATTCGGCGTCCCATCTAATAAAACCTCCCAGGGTGTAATTCACTATGTTGCTCAATGGATTTTCCTTGTCGTGGGTCCTTATGTATCGAAATACGTGAGCGTCATGATCGGGAATAATTACGTTGCTTAGGAATTGTAAAAAACATATTCCTAATCGGCTGAATATCGCTAATTGTCTCAGCTCGTTTCTCTGTGCCATTTGAAATTTGAAAACAAACAAAATTAGAAAGCGAGGTTATGTAGACCTGTCATTACAACAGGTGAGTAACTAATAGCCGCATCACCTGAGGCCGCATTTGACACCTGTACCTAACTTATCACAAGTGTAATGATATTTTAACTAATAAAAAAGAAGAAAAACGTTTGATTTTGGAGGTTAGTGTTATGGCGCAATATTACTTATTTGAATAATTATAATAAAACATTTATTTGTAGATTATTTAATTAACAATGTCTCGTAGAAGGAAAGCTCGTAATATCCCCACGATAGAAAGCAGTGATAGCGAGATCGAAGAAAGTCCTAATAAAAAACTGAAATCTCCCGAAAATCTACCAAAAGTTGGGGAAGATTCATCGTCCAGTGAGAGTGATATAGAAAATTACTTACAACCTATAGATAAGCTAGATTTCTCATCGTCATTTTTCAATCCTCCACCAAAGAAGGAACAACAGGAGCAATTCGATCGAATCGAACAGAACATCTTTGAAGGCGTTTCGACATTAAGCAGCTCAGATTCCGATGAAGAAAAGGAAGACAATGAAACTCCTAAAATTAATCTACAAGACGTTGCCTCCACGTCTAAGCAAAGCTTTCAACAGCTTAGCGAATTTACGAGAAAACTCGAAGAAGCGAAAGCCCAAGTGGAAAAGTACCAAGCCAAAACTAAAAGCAAACTAATCGAAAAGAATCTAGACATATCAAATTTGCTGGCAGCAGAGCGCGAAAACCATCTCAGTCTCGAAAACATCACAGCAGAAGATCTCCATTCGAGCGATTTTGAGGATACTGATGATGAATGGGAAGAGGTGAAAGTAAAGGAAGAAAAACCTCTAGTTCCTCAGGAGAACATCGAAATCAGATTGGGAGGCATGCCAGATCACGTGAAGAAAAAGAAAGGTCTAGACTTACTAGCGGCTATGAAAAGGCGCCTTAATAGAATCAGGAAATCGAATCAAGTACTCGTACACAAAGTACACATACTCTGCTGGATAGCACACGGAAATTACCTTAACTCTGTCATAAATGATCCGGAGTTACTCGCCCCGGCACTGTCTCTCCTGCCATCGGAGAAATCGTATCCCCCCGACCGACCGGATTTGGGGTATTTGGAAAGGATAGTTCAGTGGTATAAAAAAGGCCTCAAATTGGCTGAGAAACCGAAATCCCCTTTCCTAGAACAACTGAAACGTTTGCAAATGCAAATCGATGAAAAGGTTGCTTACGATAAGAAGGATTTCGTGTTGATTTTCATAGCAATACTTAGATCTATAGGGCTCCAATGTAGGTTGGTTTTGTCATTGCAAGTCGAACCTTTACATCCACCTAGCTCCGAACTGCATTCGTTATCCAACAAAGATGAGGAAAAGAAAAATTTGAACGTCAGTAAAGGGAAAATATCCGTACAAACCAAGGGTAGAAATACTTCGAAAATTGGCAATAGTAGTAGGGATACTAAAAACACCAGCCTCAAGATTAATCTGAGTAGATTAAAAAATGTAGACAACGTTAAAAAAAGTTCTACGTCCCCTAATAGTAAAGAGGTAGTTGAGAAAGGTGTTAAAAAAGAGGATCCAAAGAAGGAAAAAAGAGGCAAACCAACTAGAAAACAGGTAGAAGATAATGTAAAAAAAGCAACAGATTCTACAGTAAAAGTTGCTAAAAATTCAAATAAAAAAACGTCATCTAAGAAAGAATCCAAAGAGGGATTAAAAGACGATTCAAGTAAGGAAAGCACAACAAAATCAGATGCAAAACCAGCAGAAGAAGAACCTAAAACTGTCAAAAGTAGGCCACAGCGTATGGTAAAAAATGGAAAAAATTCAAACCAACAACCACCAAAGGATAAGGAAGAACCCAAAGATCCCCAACCTTCTCAAACCAGATCTTCAAAAAGAACCTCAAAAAAACCGGTAAAAGATACTAAAACTAAACCTAAGAAAACCACAAAAACGACACCAATCGCTCAATTAGACGGTGCAAACGACGAGAAAACCCCCAAAAAAGGCAAAATCAACCTAACTAACCTGAGAAAGCAACCCGCCAGAAAAGTTTGCGCTGCGAAAACCCACGAAAAATCCAATCGAGCCGATTCCGAAGACGAATTTTCCTCCAAATCTCCGCGAAAACCCACGATTTCGCCCCATTTGGACGTCAAAAACGACATCATCCAACTGATAAAAGGCCGCATAGCGGAACAAAAAGCCGCCGATAGCAGAAAACTGGCGACCAACAAGAGAAAACCCGAACCCAGAGACTCGTCCGATAGCGATTACATGCCGGAACCGGTCAAAAAGAAACACCACGACAGCGACAGCGAAATCGAGCAGTTCCTGCCCAAAACGAAGGTGAAGAAACGGATAAAAGTGAAGAAAGTCGGCGATAAATTGAAGGTTTTGTCGGACGACGAAGCCAAACCCAAGAAGAAAGGCAATGACGTTTGGCTGGAGGTGTTTTTGGAAGCCGAGGAAAAATGGATTACTGTGGATCTCGTCAAAGGACAGGTCCATTGCGTCAAGGAATTATTCGTAAGTATGTTATAGGCTATTTTGAATATTCCTGAATCTTTTGTAAATATGTCTAAATTCAAATACTTTTGGACCCTTCATTACTCTATTAAATTGTACCGAAACACTTCTAGACCTGTTGAATGTCTTATGGATTCATCACTAGAGTCGATTAAATTCTACTAGGATACTTTTGGACCCTTTATTACCCTAATAAATTGTACTGAAACCCTTCTAGACCTATTCAATGTCTTATGAATTCATCACTAGAGTCGATTAATTTCTACTGGGATACTTATGGACTCGTTAAAATTTGCTACATCTCATAAATCAGTTGATCACACTAATATTAATTCGAATACTTGTAGACACTTCTACGTCCGATAAAATTCAACTTGTACCCTCCTAGACCCATTGAATGTCTCATGGACTCTTCTAGATTCCTTAAAATTCTACTGGGATACTTATAGACCCAATATTACCAGCAAATGCTAATAATAATAATAAGAACTACAAAATAGTAGTTCTTATAAAATCTTTAAGGACATTTCTAGATTAATACAAATAAATAATTGTGGACTATACTCGATTAAATTCAAGTGGTACCATACTAGACCTCTGAAATGTTTTGTGGAAACTAGGCTGGACTAATTTCTACTGAGAGTGTTTCTATGTCCGATTAAATTCTAATGGTACTCTCCTAAACCTGTTAAATGTCTTATGGACACTTCTAGACTTGATTAAATTCTACTGAGGCACTTCTCGATTAATTTGAATACTTGTGAACATTTCTAGAGTCTATTAAATTCTGCTGAGACACTTATAAACCTATTTAACTTTATTAAATCTTAGAAATCTTTGAGGACTCTTCTAGATTGATTTGACTACATGTGGACACTTCTAAATCCGATTAGATTGTAAAGGTCCTCAAGAGAGTCTAAGAAAACCACTTAAATATCTTGTGAACCCTTCTACATTGGACTACATTCTACTGAAACCCTACTAGACCCTTTATGGACACTTCTAGATTTCACACCAATTTTTTTTTTCTGTTAGTCGAGGGCCTCTCATCCTGTAAGCTACGTAGTCGCTTGGAATAACGACAATACGCTGAAAGACGTAACGATGAGATATTGCAAGAACTTCAACACGGTCACGCGTAAGCTCCGAGTGGAAGTCAAATGGTGGGAGGAAGCGTTGAGAGGCTTCAAAGAAGGCGACTCGCCGAGGAGCCGAGAGGAAGATTACGATTTGAGCAGGCAGCAGATGGACCAACCGTTACCTTCGAGCATATCCGAGTGAGTAGTTTTGTTGTGAAAAGAAATTAAATTCACGTCGCGGTATAGCGTGGTCGCGTAGACACGGTCGAATGTTGGTTGAATAGCCACATCCTAGTACTGTCAATTCGATTTTTGAGGCATAGTATAGAGGTGGGAGCGAATTATCGAGTATAGAGGTGATGGAACTTATGTTACAAAGTAACCGTTTTAAATTTGTGTTTTAGTAGGTTTTGTTTTAAATAAAACGCGCGTACATAATCGAATTGACACTAATAAATTTTGTTTTGTACTTTTTTAGGTACAAAAACCATCCGTTGTACGCGCTCAGTAGGCATTTGCTGAAATTCGAAGCGATTTATCCGGAAGACATCGTACCATTGGGGTACGTTCGCAAGGAACCAGTCTATCCGAGAAATTCCGTGTACGTTTGCAAATCCAGGGATATTTGGTTAAAGGACGCCAGAGTGGTGAAACCGGGAGAGAAACCTTACAAAATCGTCAAAGGCAGGCCTAAATACGATAAAGTAATGTATTTTTTAAATTACAAGCAAAGTTTAGAGGGAAGATTTAGTTAAAAATTAGACTAGAATTTTGGAAGATATTTTTGGCTGTATTTGGTTAATTTTTATGAGTATTTAGACTGTTTAAGTAAATAATATCGACGACCTAACTTTTCTATACAGGATTTTTCAAAGTAATCGACCATTGGAACTTTTAGGAGTTCCTGATGAGTTACAAATCAGAAAATTTGAGAACAAGGTATAGTAAATATTGTGCCACGATATTTTCAACCACATGTGATTTCCCGTTATACTGTAAGTATATGTCAACTCCATTATTTCAAATGGAAAATTCCATTTTTGGATCCTGTGGCCCTTTTAACTAGACTAATAATAAGTTGTCCGATACTGTATGTACCTACCTTAGCGCTAAATTTTCAGATCCGTAACTCTTGAGGGAACCCCTAAAACTTCTAATGGTTCCTATAAGTTACTATAACGTAACATTAACATTTTTAGATGTCTAATCAAATGATAACGGGGCAACTTCTAGAGCTCTTCGGTATCTGGCAGACGACCGATTACGAACCGCCTGAGGCGAAAGATGGCGTCGTGCCGAGAAACGCCTACGGTAACGTTGAACTCTTCAAACCTTGCATGTTGCCTAAAGGAACAGTTCATCTACAATGTAAGTAATCCTTCGAAAACCTTAAGAACACCAGCTAATATCGCAAGTATTGTACATTCTGACAAAAAAGTACCCGGAATTTCTGATTTAAATTACTTGCATTTAATATTTTTAACTATTTCAACTGTTTCTGTATGTAGGTAAAACTGTTCTTAATTAGCATGCAAAAAATTAGAGAGATTTCTTAATCAGTTTGGTTGTAGTAGCTGATTGAATCAGTTCATCTCAGTAGTGCTCTGCGAATTTTGTAATGGACAAAAATAATGAACATAGAGTTCTCATTTTTGACATACATATTGTCTCATTTTTTTTTTGGTTTTGAACGGAATTTCGTGGACCGAATCGATCCAAATTTCCGGGTCCTTTTTTGCCACAGCAGAAAAAGATGCAATTCTCGTTAACCTAATATCTAAATAATTCTATATAAACGATTCTAGTGCCTGGTTTGAACAAGGTGTGCAGAAAACTGAACATAGATTGCGCTACGGCCATAACGGGATTCGATTTTCACGGAGGTTGGAGTCATCCTGTCTACGATGGATTTGTGGTTTGTAAAGAACACGAGGAGACTTGTATCACTGCCTGGCAACAAGTAAGTATTATTAGACGTCTGTTCGTCTAAAACATTTATAAAAACAAAATCTATTTATAATAATAATAAAAAGCAACAAACTTTCGCACGATTTATTCGCTACGGTGTGAAGTACTGGACGAATGTCACTGCCGCTGTTGTCGCGAAATTTTTGCTACCGCTGCGGCAGCGAATTATTCGCGTTGGTTTGGGAGAGCCTTAATGATTGTCTTGCTATTAATATATATGTTTGCGAGTTATAGTATAAGAACAGACGTTGATATGTTTTAAATTTCAATGGTATCGGATCTTCTAATTGTTCATTTTCGCCAGGAACAAGAAGAGATTGAAAGGAAAGAGGAAGAGAAAATAGAGAAACGAGTTTATACCAACTGGAAGAAGCTCATTAGGGGATTGTTATTGAGAGAACGCCTCAAAGCTAGATATAATTTCGGCGGCGGTGGAGCTAAAGGGAATAAGAAAAAGTCGAAAAAATAGAAACTACCTCAGATAATTACGAATCTCTTTATACAGTTTTTTTGTACTTTTTTGTTGATTTTTAAGTTATTTTTACCAGTATTGTTATTGAACTAATCAAAACATTGATATATATTTTGTATAACTCATTATTTTATTTCATATATTTACTTTGTACTTATAAATTGTTGGTCTTTTTTAGAAATACCAAATTTAATAATTAACAATTTATTCATGTAATTACCTAAAAACAGGCAGCACAAATTATTATTTTATCGGATTACAGCGCGAAAATCCGACGTTTAATTCATCTTTATAGTACCTAGTAATCACCTATAGTTGCACCATCTTCAGACACAAGTTGTAAATTTAACCATTCCTTTAAAAAACCTCACCTTTATTGAAAACTTGTATTACGTAGAAGCAATTCCACTTTCCGTTTTATACATTTCATAAGCGAATTCTTCTCTATGATTCGGATCGAATTCAACTCCAATATAATCGATTTCTAAATGGAAATCGCCTCCCCACCTTTCACCGGCTGTTATTCCAAAACTGGCTATTCTATCCAAAGGCACCGACACTTGTCTATCCTGTATTCGGCCTTTAGAGCCAAAGTAAAACTTCGAAAAAGGAATCTAAAAAAAAAAAAATTAAATAAAATCCAAATGCAACATTAATTAAATAGGTACATACCCTGGCTACTTGCCAATAAGGCCCGCCTCTGGTAAACAAAACGAAATGGTACATGTCATTCCACGTTAAATCATGGTAACCTTTCGCGTGGATATTTAACAAATACGACCTTCCATCTCCTCGAACTCTCATCACCAGCATATTGTAAGGAGTCCAATCCAAGTGGGAGTCCCTTTTAAATGATTTCTAAAACGCGGATTTTTCAGTTTCAGGATTCATATTGTCACGTTTCAACTTACCCTAACTCTTAGAGATTTCATACTGCAATAACCGGATCGTTTAACTTTTCCATCTTTGGGTATCCGCTTATCCAATGTACCTGAGAAAAGGCCTTTTCCTTCTTTAGTTAGGGTTAAAGAGCATGTGCTGAAGCCTTCGTTATTATCGGCATCGCTGGTGGCCATCCATTTGTTCAAAGACTCGGTTGTTCCGAAGCGCCATTGCACGTCCACTTCGCCCGGCCTGAAAATTAGTATGGGATCGCCTTCGAACCTTTCTTTCATTTCTTGGGCCCACACGCCTATTTCGGTTTTCAGGTCTTTCAGGCCTTCTCGCAGTTGGTCCTTCAGTGGAGGCATTTTCTTCCAGTCCCTGTAGCCCCCTTTGTCGTCTTTCTCCCAGAATGTCGTCAAAACGGGCGACGTGTGCACTGATCTTCTCCGGCATATTAAACACGTGAGGCTTCTTTGTAAATTTAACATTTTATTTATTAAATCGTAGGTAAGTGTTTTAGAAAATAATTAACTGGAAGGAAAAGTAAGGTTATAGGAATTTTGACACTTAGCAATTTGGTATAATTGGGCCTTCTACTATATGTGTATTAGGAACTAGTTATTCTTTTATGAACTGCTAGCTAATATGGTAAAAGGTCTGGTTTTATAGGGTCATTTATGAAAATTACCGGAATTTGGAACTGTAGGTGGATAGTTGAATACATACATTATAAATATTATTTTTAATAACCTTTAATAGAGGAAAATGGCCAGATAATCAATTTTATTGCAGCATATGATAATAATCTCAATCTGGGATTACATAAGGACATAAAAAAGTTCAATAATTTGTTTACAACGATTTTTGATTTTTATCCTACTCGAATCTATTATAAAATATCATTTTATATTCTCCTAACTCCTAATATAATTACAAAAATACCAATACTGAATATAGTAAAGCTACATTCAACAATCCGTAATATTTCGTATACTTTATCACACATTTAACTGTAAATAAGGCAATTATTTTTTTACTATATAACAGATAAACATTCGAATAAGATTACTGAATAATCTATAATAACACTAGTTTACAAGGTTCTGTGCAAAAAAACTTATAAATATTATAAAAACTTATAGGATAATGGGAGCGTAGAGTTTTGATTAATGAACAAACACATTTTTTTGTAGTACTAGAGGTAATAAAAAATATACCCCAACAATATAGCTCGCTCCTAGGACTCCATTTTAGAACTGTCTAGAACCATTTAGAATGCGCTCTAGAATTACGTAGAACTGTCTAGAACCATTTAAAACACTCCAGAAAGTGTCTAGACTCTAGAACCGTTTAGAAGTCTAGAATCATTTAGAACTTTCCAGAATCATTTATTAGAACTCTCCAGAACAAACTGTATAGAACCATATTTGGAAAAAGCACATCAAAATATATTAAAAAAAAGTTAATTCTATATGTCATGCACTAAAACAAGTGTAAAACTTGTAAACTAGTGTAATCTGAATAATCTGTATTAAATTAACTTTGGAAAAACTGCAGTGCTCTTATTCTATTACTAGTTATTCTGATCATACCTCTCAGTTCTTAATACGGTCTTCTATGGAGTGGATTTATCATTGTCTAACCACAATATAATTAATCCATAAGATCTGGTACAACTGGTAGGGATTTGGTTTATTAAATACAGCTTGCATATCTAATATCAGTACATTGATAAATCCACTTGTAAGGATATCGTTCGAAAACAATACCAGTAGGAGTCAGTCTTGGAAACTTGACCTTTCCGAGTATCACCGATCACGCTGGCCCTTTAGTCAGGTTTGCGGCAATTGAATGTTGATTTTGTGCTTGACAGTCAAACTGGACTCGCTACTGAAAGCGCTCTCGGACGACGTCAGAGAATTGGGTATTTTATACCAAGAATCGGACGCTTTAATATCACTGCTATTTCTATTATTACTCCCATTTTGAACGCTGGATTTTATCAGAACGGAGTCCCTGAGACTGCGCGCGCCCCTCTGGCTCTCCAACGGAATCCTAGGATCCACCGGCGGCTTGTAGGGCGCTTCCGCCTTGGCCGAAGCGCCGCGCCTTCGACTCTTCCTGTGACTATTGTGATGCTTTATTTCCCTAATTTTCCTCGCCGAGCTCGATCCTCTCTCGCCCAGCGGCCCGTTTTGGTTATCGTGTATCCTGATGTTCTCCTCGTCCTCTTCCGCCTCCACCTCCTCGTCAGCCTCCTCTTCTATCACGCTGTTCTGTATCCATTCCCTGATCCTGTTCTTCTTCAGGGCCCTGTCCACGGTCGTCTCCAGCCCGTATTGGGTAAGGGTGAACAGGAGCTTGTTCTTCTCTTCTGGGCTGCTGTGGAAACTGTACATGGAAGGGCACAGGCCCTCGTCTTCCTTGAGGGTTTCGTTGGTTTTTTCCATACCTGCGGGAATTCGGAGGATTAATCGCATGTACCACGGACAATTGGACAATTATTCCTACCTTTGGACATCCACCGGTCTTCCAGAAACCTGGACACCTCCGCCAAGCCGGCGGGTCGTTTCTCCGGCCTCGGTTCCAAGTACTTTTTGAACAGCCTTTGGGCTTTGGAAGATACCAATTTGAACAGCTTCGGCTGGCGTTTCAGCGGTATATTGGAATTCTGCCAGGACAGGTACCTGACGTACCTGGGATCGTCCATAGCCGCCTTTTGCCAAGGCAAACACCCGGTCAGGCATACGAAAATCACTATGCCGAATTGCCAGACGTCGTGCGTCGTCTGAGCCCTACAAAAACAATTTAAGAGACATTCAAAGGGTCTTAATGAAAAGGGTTAAGGAACAGAGTAAAAGGCCTGTTTGTTCATGAGTATACGTACACGTAAGTACCATCAGTGGGTACGGTGAGTACTTCAGGGGCGGCGTAGGGGAGCCATTCGTTCCTCCTGAGTACTACGGTACCGGTTCGCCTGGTCTCGCCGAAATCGCAGAGTTTTATGCGGGAAAAGTCGGATTTGAAGACGAGGATGTTGTCCAGTTTGACGTCGCGGTGCACCAGGTCCCTGGCGTGGATGTGGTCCAAGGCGGCGGCCAATTGTTTGGCTACTCTTTTGGTATGGAGCTCGCCGATGCCGATTTCCGATACGTTCGATGTTAAATCGCCTGGAAATGTGGGAAGGAAAGGTCTAAGAAAATTCATTTTATGTTTATCGGTTGTATAATTATTGAATAAATATTACTTTGCTTGCAATTGTATTTCTAAATATCATACTTATATATTAATAATAAGTTGGTTAAGTTTGTGGACGGAACAACGCTAATAGAGGCATTTATAGAGGCATTTATAATGGAATTTGTAGTCATTTTATCGAAATGTCCTTGGTTATCGGTATACAGGGAGTTAAAGATGGACTCTTGAAGAGGTATTTTTTTTATTAATAATTTAATTAATAGCAAAGGTAAAATGATGAAATTTGGTACACATACTAAGCAAATGAAATGTCTTACGCTACTATTCAATCGGGTTAAAAAAGTTGCCCAGGGTTGGGGGAAAATAGGGACGGGGTTCGTCGAATAATTCTAACTTAACTTATTTACTTTAACCTTTTCTAATGATTTGTTATTATGTATTTTTACATTAAAAAGGTATAAAAGGTTTTTTTAACTAAAAAAATGGTCATTTATGGTCATTTTTAAAAATCTAGGAATGAATTCTTTAAAAAGCTTGACATTTCGATAAAATAACATTGAAGTTTTTATTATATTTTGAGGTTCTCTACTTGCTCCCAAAGTTTGACCACTTATTTCACAAACACCTTGTATATACCGGGTGTCCCAGAGGTTGTCTGTGACTGTATTTCAATTTATTGCTGTAAAAGTATAAGTGGAATTTTCTCACCTAATGGTGCGTATTCCTGCGAGAAGACGTAGAATCCTGCCGTTTCGAAGGATACGTCGTAAGCTGTGATGATGTTTTTGTGCACGCCTAAATGAAGACCATAATGGAATTCCCTGTAGAAGTCCTTGATGGCTGTGTAGGGTTTAGGTAGGGCTTTGAGCACCATTTCCGTATCAGTGGCTTTGTGTTCTACCAGCAGGATTTTTCCGAACCAGCCTTCTCCCACTATTTGCAGGATGTCGAATTCATCTGCTAAATTTACCTACAAATTTTTTTGTCTATTATACTGCGTTCGCTTCGCTAGTAGGAGATAGTAATGAAACCTAATTTTGAGACACAACGAAAAAAATATAATTAATCAATCGATCCAGTACCGAAATTCCGCATCAAAAATGTTGTTCCTACCTACGTACTTTACTAATCCCACGCAGAATTTCCACATTCTACTCTACGACAAATTACTAATTATTTTCGCTTTATACGCGAATGAGTGGGACTTTAAAATGCGTTCGATGATACGTTAACAAAAACTGTCAAAATTTATAACGACATTTCGCACGACAGAAGATTAATAGAGGTGGGAATCAACTTTTTGGTACAGAGGTGCAGTAACGACTACTACAAAATAAGCGTTATTTTTCATATCGTTTTTTTTTGAGTTTTTGATTTACGTGATTGATAGGTTCTATACTCTTCATAACTTTCTACATTAAATTTAATGCTACTATATAATTATAATAACTCACCTTTTCTAATTCAAATTCTCGAATTTTGTGAATATTTCCATTGAGTGACTGCTTTAACATACTCCCCATAATTGACGGCTCATTCCTTCAAAATAACGATTTTGAATTCACAGCGACAAATACTAAAAAATAAATTGAAATAATTACAATCAAAACGGATTTTCACTGGTCTCGCTTGAATACAATGTAAAATATATTTATTTGCGAACGTAAATTAAAAGTGTCTGAAACTAAAAATAGAAAAATCAGACCGGCGTAACCGAAGCACTTTTTAATACACTCAATTGAATTTTATGTAAGAAAAATTACAAGTTTCAGTATTTATATTATAACAATACCTTCAAACACAACAGAACAAACCAACTAAAGACTCACCCTAATCGATTTCAAACTCGATATCCAACTTTTACCACTACAATAAACACCAATTGTATGAAAAAATTCGCCAAAGACACACACGGGAATTTCCCTTTAACGTGCGCGAATTATTTTTAAAACCCGCGGATCTCTAGGGAATAATCTACAGAGTCTAAATCTGAATCAGGCCTTCTTTTCAACATTATTATTGGCATGCTAAAGTGTGACAACGCTCTAGCCGGGTATTTTTAGACGCATTTCTTGCTATAACGTTCGTTCTAGACCGCAGTTCAGGTCTAGTTGTAATCCAAATGATGCGAATATGGAGTTATTGCCCATGCAAATCGGCGAATTTTTCGAAATATCGAGGCTTCATTTCTCATCCCTTTTATTGTATACGTGTTATTAGAAAGCATCCTGTATACAGGGTGAGTCATGAGGAACTGTGCATACTTTAACAGTTTGTAGAGACACTTAAGGGGAATATGAAACGACCATTAAAAGTAGCCATTGTCTCAAGTTTATAAATTTTTAAGAAATTTTCTTTGGTTTATACAGGGTGTTAATTAATTGAGTGCCGATACTTCAGGGTGTGAATATTTAGATGATTTTAAGAAGAAAAGTTTATATCAATATACACTGTTGGAAAGTAATTCACGCATAATAGGGAAATCAATGTTAATTGCTTCGGATGGTAAAAGCATTTATTGCTTTCATTGCCAGGGTGTGTACAAAAAATGTAAAAAATTTAACTTCAAAAATACCAAATTTCTTCATTTTTTAAATGGAACCACCCATTTTTTTTCTATTTTAATAAAATTAGCGGTCAAAAATAAGGAAAGTTCATATTTACTTCCATATACCTAAACCTATTAGCATAGACAAAATAAAAGACATCTTTGTTTCTCTATGCCTAATTATAGTATTGAAGATATAAAAAATTTTACTTAAAACTTAGGTATAGTCCTTTTCAAGATATAGTAGAAAATGACTTTATAAGCTGATGAGTTTATGACTACCCGGTGCTGTTGAGGGTACACGCCGTACTCGCCGGTCGAAGGACGCAGAACCGAATTTTAAGTTTGGTACGTTCGCTGCGGCTAAGCGGCGATGCAAAATACTCATTAAATAACATTTATTAAGTTCTAACCTGGAAATGTAAATACTGTTTACCACCCGACCCGACCGAAGTGCTTCAACGTTCCATTGTATTGGTATTAGGAAAGTCATTACTTTATTGCTATAATCCCTAAGCTCTCACGCCTCTTTTCTACTATATCTTGAAAAGGACTATACGTTTCTGCCATATTCCTAATGCCATATTCAAATGTGAGTCACCATAATTTTGACAAATATGGCTATACTTAAATTAATGCTATTTATTTTTGTATTTAAATGCTCTTTTAATTATTATTTAATTTATTATTTATACGCTCTTTTGATTTTAAAAACCACAATTTACTGTTAAAATCACCAAATCAAGGAAACATCTCTAACCCAACCACCAATACTGATAAAAAAATCATCAATCCTGGCAAAGACTAGATAACATTTTGTGGCATTATTTTTAAGAATGAGTAAAGAATAAGAATGATTGTTTCCTAATACACAAACTAATTCACCAATGGAAAAAAATAAAATGGAAAAGAATGGCTCGAAATTGTGTACACTACATTCAAGTTTCCCGCTACATAATTTAGTTCATGAACAAACAACGCAGAGGGCGCGCAAATATTTCCCATGCAGGCCCAGGACAGCCTTATGAGAAATTTTCGACGTTCAATTTAGTTTTACTCGATGCATGTAGTTGGCGCGGCGATCGTGTTTTTTGAGAAACAGCGCAAGCAACCCACGCAACATGCCGTAGATCATTATTAACGATTTTTGAACATGTGCAGTTCGAAGAGTTTTGAAATTTTGAAATACAACCGAATAAATATTTTTTCCAACTATTGTTAGTTATCGATTATACAAAGTGCTTTGGTATTTGCTGTGAGTTTTATAAATGAATAATTTGTGTATTGTCAGCGTGATTCTACCATTCTATTGCTACAAGACTTAGAAATTGTTGCAGCGTCGATCGCCATTTTTCCAAAGCAGATTTCCAATCATCGGAAGGTCTGAAATCAGACAAGATTGCTGTGTCATGCTTTCTTTTCAAGGTAAATATAATTAACATTCGTACATAATTTCATCAAATATCATTTTTATCATATTAACTGCTTATTTTTTTGTTACAGAAAATGGAGATAGTTCTATTGGGTTTGGCGAGCTACCGACCACCGATATAAAATGACTGGATTTCTCAGAGAAAGGTTTGTGAATTATTTATTGTATTGTTAATAGGCCAAAGTACTTTAAAGTCTAAATTATTATTCATAATACGTAGGTTTACATTTAAAATTATGATGAACTATTTTAATATTGTACTATTTAAGTGTATTATATTTATGTTTATATATGTAGGTATTAAATTATATTGAATTAATTAATATCTAATTTTAAATCCGCAAATTTGTATGTTTTTTAAATATATATTTTTAAAATGAAACGTTTTTGTCGTTAATTTATTTGTGAAAGTAATTATTTTCGATATTATCCAATTTCTTGTAAAACTTGTACAATTTTTTGTACTACGTGTCTATATTTAATAATTACATAAAATTCTTATACATTTTATATAATTATTATTATAAATTATAATAGTATAATAAATTGTACAAGTTTTACAAGAAATTGGATAATACGAACAAGAAAAAGAAAAAAGTCGAATAGAAAACCAGTATTACACGACTGCGTTTATACTAGCCCCTTTTTACTATGCAACAACCATTACAAATTACAGTTTCCGTTACCATTTAGTACCACTCAGTGCTCTCAGGATGCGCTCTACAACGTCTACGAAATTCTCACGGCGATGTCCCTTCTTGTTTATGTATGTTCTGTGTTCCCATGTTTATGTATGTTCTGTGGTTCCAAAGTTGATTGAGCGGTTATCTATGCAGCCGGATTAAAACTACTGTATTGTATTTTATTTTTATTTTCCCTTAAATTCCTAAAATCCCCATTATGAAAATATTATTTATAAAAATTTTGTTTTGTCAAATGTCAATGTTGGGCCTCTTATTGTACAATAATCCAGGTACACGAGCACTACATAAAATTGACCAATCAAATGGATTGAATTGCATTCGGTTTTTGTGACACTAGCGCTCAGGGCGCTGAACGCCTATAATTTGAACTAAAAACGTACACTCCGATAACAGTTAACACCATAAACACCTATACGATTTATAAACAGTCTCCAATATTTTGTTAGGGATTTTAATTATGTGATAAATCTCATTTCGCGCACCTTTATCAACGAACTCGAATCAAATGCACACACAAATTCGAACCATTCGAATAATCAAACAAACACAACGGCGAATTCGAGGTAAAGTAGGTGAATCATTCGGTAATTAATATTTTAGAGAGGAAAAACATGTCGAATACCAGCGTAGAAAACGACACGGAAGACGTACAGGTAATGAGAATTTAGTTAAATTAACCTCTCGTGTAATTAGGCTGACTTTAAACGTTTCAAGGAGTATGACTGTTCGGGCAATATGTGCTTGGAACTGGCCCTGGAAGGCGAACGACTGTGCAAAGCAGGCGATTGCAAAGCGGGTGTTGCCTTCTTCCAAGCGGCTATTCAAGCAGGAACGGACGATTTGCGAACGCTAAGCGCCATTTACAGCCAACTGGGTAATGCCTATTTCTATTTGGGCGATTACGAGAAAGCCAAACAGTACCACAAACACGACCTAACTCTAGCAAGGTAAGGAGATTTTAAGAAAACACGTACTCGAATAAACAATGTTTACGTTACAGAACAATGGGAGATAAACTAGGCGAAGCCAAATCATCCGGAAACCTGGGTAACACGCTGAAAGTAATGGGCAAATTCGACGAGGCTGTAATATGCTGCAAACGCCATTTGGAGTTGTCCAGAGAACTGGGCGACAAACTCAGCGAAGGCAGGGCCTTGTACAACTTGGGTAACGTGTACCACGCCAAAGGGAAGCACATCGGCCGAGTGGGCAACAAGGATCCCGGCGATTTCCCCGAAGATGTAAAAGGTTGTTTATTACAAGCTGTAATGTACTACAAGTAAGTACATACTCTTTTTATCTTACCTGTATTGTACCACAAGTACATACAGGGTGGCACATTAGTAGGAAAAAGCTCAATATTTCTGTTAATGTAGAAAATGTTAAAAAAACTTCATTACAAAAGTTGTAGATCTTTTTAAGCTGCATATTTTAAAATTAGTTACATTTATACAGAGTGCTCCGTTTTCCGTGATAGACCAAACTGTGGTATTCAATTTTTGAATTTACCTCGTTTTCAGATTTCCAAAAATATAGTATTTTATAATGTTATACTGAGTGGTTTAAAAGTTATGACCAGTTTTCCACGAACATCGTACCAAGAAATAAAATTCAGGTTTTTATAACATTGCATATATCTTGAAAATGTACAAAATAATTATTTTTTGTGAGTTTTAATTATACTGCTTACAGTGTGGATTCAAACGCAAAAGTAACATTTTCTCCGTTACTTTAAATGGATCACCCTATATTTTATATCGTTACCAGGAAGTATTTTTGAAGTACTTTCATTATTATTAACCATTCTCCATACCTAAAGTTAATACTTTTCGAGATATTTCAATTAAGAGCATACCGGACCGGACACCTATAAAACTGATTTTACTTCTAAAATCGTTAGTTTTTATCCGATTTTTATGAAATTTTTAAATGAGAAGCTTTCCCACCTTTTTCATTTGAACCCTTGTAATATGCTGTCACCGAATTTTTTGGTTTTCGGTTCAACTACTAGCATTATTGTTTTGCATTTTAAACCAAAATTTTTAAATTATTATAAGGTGTGAAAATAAGATTGAAATTTGGTAAATTTGGTTGCCCGAGAGCTCCGGTACGCTCTTAAAAAATTAGAACTTAAAGAAAAAAAAATAAAGCTTTCTTTTTTTTTAATAATCGAAGTACTCATTAAAGAAAGAAGTAAGAAATGTCAATTAATCACTATCTGGTAAAAATTGTCTATGCCTAATAAACTTTTCCTATACCTACATTTGATACTTTTCGAGATATTTCAATACATATTTTAATATTCCTTTTTTTATATTTTCTACATCTATATACGATAATTTGTATTGATGAATATCTGTTGTTTTTCAGAGAGAATTTAGTTTTGATGCAAGATTTGACGGACGTAGCGGCGCAGGGAAGAGCCTGCGGGAATCTAGGCAACACCTTTTACCTTCTGGGGGATTTCGCGCAGGCCATTCGTTATCACGAGGAAAGGCTGTCGATAGCCAGGCAGTTTGGCGATAAAGCGGCCGAACGAAGGGCTCACAGCAATTTGGGCAACTCGCACATTTTCATGGGGCAATTCGAAGAAGCCGCGCATCATTACAAGTCAGTAACTCCCATAGCACAAACTTTGCAATACTTAATAATTTATTATTGCGTAGGCGGACATTATCATTGGCCCAAGAACTCTCCGATCAAGCTATAGAAGCCCAGGCTTGTTACAGCTTGGGCAACACGTATACTTTGCTTAGGAACTACGATGCTGCTATCGAATACCACTTGAGGCATTTGTTGATAGCGCAAAATCTCTCAGATAAAGTGGGCGAAGGAAGGGCTTGCTGGTCCTTGGGGAACGCCTACGCCTCGTTGGGGAACCACGAGAAGGCGCTCAGTTTCGCCAAGAAACATCTGGATATCAGCAAACAGGTGATTTGTTTTTTATAGTGATTTTACAACCCTAAGTTTTGCAAGCCTGAAACAACTCGTTTTTCGGTATCAAATTTTGTGTTATAATTCGGTTGATTTATTTTTTAGTTGAACGATTCCATGGGCGAGGCGACTGCCAAAATGAACATCTCGGATTTGAAGAAAATTTTAGACATTCCGGATAGTCCCAATGACGATGCGGATTCGATTAAATCGGACAGTTCCACTAATGTAGGTGAAACCCACGTACAAAGGGTGAGACGTGAAAGCATGGAACAGCTTAGTCTTATAAAGGTAGCGCTTTGCCTGAACTGTTTTCTTTTCTATTTAATTAAATGTAGTAAAACTTCTTGTTGTAAATGTAGGTCCCCAGCAATTAGTCTGTGCGAAAATTTTGTGGAAAAAATCAATTTCTTTTGCTTTTTGTGCAATAGTCGAGTTAATTAATTAGTTTTGCGATTCAACAATAATAATTGTCTCTGATTATAAGAAGTTTTACTATTTTTGGAATGTGAATTATGGGCTGGACTTTACTTGTTTTTAATTTAATTTTTTTGTTTGTTTTGTTCATGTAACATTATGTTGCACACAAATTGCATCGAATTTTCCACAGTGCATCGCATGAAATTAATCATAAGAATGTGAATTTTTATTCCGATTGTTAATTTAATCTAATTTGTAATTACATGTCGACATGCAAAATACCCATTTCTATATGTAGGGTGTCCAGAAAATAGATGTCAATAATTCGGGAGCGATAGATGACATCAAAATAAGGGTATAACTTCGTATGTATAAATCTTGTTCGTTTGAGTCCCACTACCAATCATCTCAATAGAAAAATTTGAAATTTCTCTTGAACCGTTAGTTTTATCGACTTCAAGCAAGAGTACATTTTTGTTAGTTTATCGATTAAAAAATGTATTTACTACATGTCAGATGTGTACATACAGATTGTCCCCATAAAAGTTACGAATTGTTAATCAGTGGGAACACGCCGCCATTGTCTTCCAGAGAGTAGTGTAGGATTCATTTATATCGCCAAACTTGTTCCCAGGTATAATTTAGAATTAAAACATAAAAATAAGTTATTAAATTCCATCTTTAAAGGCCTCTAGCTCAAAAATGGGACTCAAATGAACAAAATTTACCTTCTGACAAAAAAATACTAGAAATTTCTGATTTAAATTACTTGCACTTAATATTTTTATCTATTTCAAGTTTCTGTATGTAGGTAAAACTGTTTTTAATTAGCATGCAAAAAATTAGAGAGATTTCTCAATCAGTTTGGTTGTAGCAGCTGATTGAATCAGTTCATCTCAGTAGTGCTCTGCGAATTTTGTAATGGACAAAAATAATGAACATAGAGTTTCTCATATTTTGGGTTTTCAAAGGAATTTCGTGGATCGAATCGATGCAAATACTTAAGGTGACTTTGTTTTATCGAAAATCAACATTTATGAATGGTACAAAACTTTTAAAGACAGTCAGGATATCGCTAATGATCAATAGTCGCAGCTGATTTTGGCAGCTTTTGTTAACCTTGAAAGTGAAAAGGACATAGAATCTTTCAATAATGTCAAATTGGTGTATAGCTAATTCACGTCATTTTCGTGGATTTGAATTCCTACTGGGATTGGTCGATTTTAAACCTCTACCAAAGGAATAACTTTTTCCTGCCTTCGACTGCAGTTTTGGCATCTCCATTGTCGTTTCCATAAGGCCTTTCCCGGTGGGGCGTGAGTTCTGGGCCACCCTGTATTCCCTTAAATTTAAGAAAAATCTAATCTAATAGTACAAATTTCTCAGCTAACGCCCGACGGCAAACGTTCGGGCTCGAGCATTCCACAGAAACCGGCGCAACCGGCCAAAACCGACGACGATTCCTTCTTCGAGCTGCTCTCCCGTTTCCAATCGAAACGCATGGACGACCAACGGTGCTCGTTGACCATCGACAACAAAGAGAACACGAACGTGGTCAATATTCCGTACAACAACGATACGCCGGACGATTTGATCGACATGATAGCGGGCATGCAGAGTAAGCGAATGGACGAGCAGAGGGTGTCTTTGCCCCATCTACCAGGTAAAGGGATACTTTTTTTTAGTCCTTGTTTTTTGTTTTTCATCTATCAGTGACTATTGGTATATTTTGTTTTCCTATACAGAGGCGCTTTTTACCTGCGGTCTTTTAAAGTTCGTAGGTTTTTGCTTTAAAGCAACAGCAGGGCCCTCGAAGCAAAACCTTCCTTCACATTTATTTTTATGCATATACCTTGAAGCAATTCCTTCATTTTTTGAAGTAAAAGGTTGTGCTTCTTTTTATAAATACGGCCTATATTGTCTTCTTCCCCATCTTACCACATCCTTCTTATTTCAACGTTCTCAACTCAACCTCTGGACGTTTACCTAGCAATCATCCTAACCATTCGCACCGATATTGTCTTTAATTTTTACAAAAATTACATACGTCGTTCTAATCAGCACCCGGCTCTTGTAGGTTTACAATCCAACCCTCGTCAGCGGCTCTCCGAAGCCAGATCGAACAACATCAATCTGCCCGACGATCGATTTCTGGACCAATTGGTGCGATGTCAGAGCAGCCGATTGGAGGACCAACGGTCCCCGTTACCGGTGGCTGCGGCCGTCGACGCCGAGACCGATCAACCGCCTGCGGCTAACGGCAGGAAGAGCGGGGCCACCGTGCCCGACGAGGACTTCTTCTCGCTGATCATGAGATTCCAGTCGGGCAGAATGGACGATCAGAGGGCGTCCGTGCCCAGTAGGGATGTTGGGTGAGTTGATTTTGTGTTCCGTTTGCTCTCTAATTGTTGATACTCTGGCCCGTATTTAGTGCTTCTGTATAACACTGCAACATACGCACACGAACAACTACCAACGAATGAATTTTTCCTTTGTAGATAAACAAATCCCTATTCATTTGGCAACATTGCCAGCCAGTAAGTGGCTGGACTCAGACGTCGACTTTATATATTATTTTTCTTTTGAATGCCCTTTTCTCCGAAAAGAGTGATTGGTTATAGAAATTATTGTTTTCTCAGAAAATTATACACCATTATTAACCATACCCATATATTAAAAAATACCTATTTAATTCGTTTATGGAGGTCACTGTCATTTTAAAGCGTATGAACTTTATTAGCACAAAATAACACAATTAAGAATTCTAGTGAAGAAAGGTTTTTTTTATTTTTATATTTGTTTTATTTTAGGATGGGTAATGGAAGCGTACCGCATCCGCCGGATGTCGTTAATAACAACCCTAGAAACTCTTCGAGTAAAAAGAAAAAATAATGTAAGCTCCCTTCGTTTAGATAGGGTAAATAGAAATAATTGGACGAGAAATGTTGTTGCTGTTGCTATATTGTTGGGACTGAATTTTTAAAATGGCGAATGCGATGTATTTCCTTTTTTCTATTCTATTAGCCTTTCTTAAGGATCTTCAAAATATCTGGTAATGAAGTTAGTTACTTATCGACATTTTTAGGTGTAAAAAACTGTTCACAATTCATACTTGATGAATGTATAAATAGCTAATTATTTTAAATTTAGCTTAGAATGATTTTGAACGTTAAAAAAATTTTAAGGCCTTGATGAATCCATTTTAAAGATGAACGTCCATTGGAAGTGATGGGTGTTTCATTGACAATTTGCATAATGATAAATTGCTAGTATTTCATACAATAATAGTATTAGCGTTTCAAATTTTACGACTTTTATATGGATTTTTCGACATTTTGAGATACTGGTAGAGTTTCTAAAGCATAAATATATTTATACTTATTTTAGGATTTTCTGTTGCAATAACCTTTAGAGTTAAATTTGAGCCAAGGAAAAATATCTTCAACTATTAAAAACGTGAATATTTTTATTTTTAGATATATTTCATAGGCTTATAGTTACATTACATAGAGCTCTCTCGAGGTAATTTTTTATATTTATATGATTTTTAAATGTAACTTTATGTGTATTCGACTTTTAGTACAAAAATATGTGAACGAAATTTCTTGGAGTTTTAGATTGTTAAAACCATTCAAAACGAATGGTATGTTTACATATTTTCATTTAAGTATATTATGTACTTATTAATTTAATGTAAATAATACTGCCAAAAAATCTATTTAGCGACTATTTGTTCGTTTATATAAATATTAATTTTTATCAAATTACTGAAGACTTTATAACAAAAAATAATATAGTATAATTTGTAATTGTAAAAATTATTTCTATAAGAAAACGAACAAAATATATATTCAACTAACTGATATTGTTTGAAATTAAATTTAAATCTTATAAAAATAGTTAAAAAAATATTATTTATATATTTTTTATTCTTATAAATGAACGTTGGTATATTTAGTAAATACTGGGTTTTTAATTTTTAAATAAAATGATGTATTGTTGATGTTAGTGCCAAATTAATATCTTATATATTAAAAATTCGTTTTATTGCTTACAAAATCGTTTTACATTATATAATTTTCGGTATGAGAAAATTGTACAAGTAGAATACATAATATCCCAAGAATAATTTACAGAAACTTATTAAAATTAACAGATTTCCTTCTATCAAAAATACTGAATAACTAAATTAGTTTTAAATCGTACCTTTTTATTTAACAAACATTTTAAACCACATGTAACTGGTAGCAGCACTTAAGGAAAACCAAGTCAAAATATAAGACATGTGCTCGTTTCTTAGGGAAACTCTCGTTTGACCTCCTATAGGTCCTTTGGGAACATCAAAATCTTTGGTAGCATCTAGAAAAATTGGAGCAGCTCCCGTAACTGCAGCCATGTGCTTTAAATCTCTACAAACATTAAAAAATACCAAATTATTCATTGAAAAACAAGGAACGAAAAAAATTTTTACCTATAAAAATAAACGTTACTTCCTTCTCTATTCTTCATAGAAAACACCGGTCGAATTTCATTATTCCTTACGATACCAATTACATCTACAACATCCTTCACTTGACCATCCTGTCTGGAATTGGGATTTTTATTTTTATGTGACACCCATCCTCTATTCACCAATATGATATCTCTAAAATACTCGAATTAAACACCGGCAAATACGCTAGTTTCAAACTAACTCTCTGTTTTCCAGTTTAAAGGGAGTGACTACTAAATAACCTTGACTCCTCGAACCACTTGTGGTCATTAAGGAACTCTTCGATGAAGCATCTCCTTCAAATAACAGAGATCTGGGCCCGATGTAGAGTTCTTTATCGTGCAGAAAAGTACCTCTCGCGTGCACGGGTCGATACTCCAAATTTTTCATGTCTTCTAAACTGCAAAATGTTCCTTAATATACGTTAATAATTTTTATAGGAGGAAGTGTATACTCGTCCGGTAGTTTTACTGGATCGCTATTAGTTTTTTGCATTAATTCTGCTATTAAGTCTTCCTTCCATTTCTTCCGTTGTACCTGCCACACGCCTAAAGAAAATGTAGATATCGGTATTACCTGAAATATATACATTTGTTTTGTCTTAAAATAGAATAATGGTGGAATAATTACTTACCAGTAAAAACCAACCAATTGGTTCGATTTTCTTTATACTAACAGGTTTCTTATTTGTAGAATATTTTGGCTTACAAGTAAACGATATTATGGGTTTGACGAATGAATGTCGACGAGCAAATAGTAGGAAAGACATTTTTTTAAAGCTTATTTTGTCATAATTTTATCAATGAATAAATATTATTAAACTAAGTTTAAAATATAAAATACAACAATTGTTGGTTATGTTCAATTTTTATCCATATACCTACTAATAGGTATATGTTTTTATCTAAAATGTCACTGTCAACTGACACTTATGTCATCTGAGTGACTGTGACCAAGCTATTGTACAGCGCGCTGTTCAACCAAATATAAAAATTGAGGTTTATTTATAAAGTATCATAGTATTGATCACAGGTATTGATTTAAAACTACCTATAAGTTTAGAACTTTTATTTCAATAAATAATATATCGCAGAGTTTCTTTTAGTAAAGTGGCAAGTTTAACTCCCGTACAACATTAACAACTACACAAAACACTATGCCTAATCATTTTAGAACATCTAAGAATTCATTATGCTTTGCTAGCGCAGCTACCAGACCGTTCTCGTTAATAACCTTAGCATCACTACTGTAATTCAATTCTTCACCGAATTTATCTAACATTTTACCACCCAAGGCATTCAATACAGCATCTCCCGCACAAAGATCCCACTTTTTAATATTTGTTACGTGCAAATACGCATCCGCGTGCTTTTTAGCCACTTCCAAGGCTTTGTACCCTGAAACAAGAATATTTATAAATTGACAAATTCGCTATAGGGTATGTCCCAAAAGTCCCATTCGAAGTCAACAGTGTAAGTTTATTAAAACTTTCGGGACGAACCCCTTGGTATATTTTAAACTCTTACCAGCCCCAGCTGCAGATATAACGTTAACGTTATTTCCGAATTTCTTTTCAAGCGCCTTTTCGACATCCCCCTTATGCGACAGGGATACTATTACTTTGAGATCATTATCAATACGGTTTTCCTAAAACAAAGTTAAATATAAATAAATCATTGAGTAAGATAAGTATTTAAAAAGAAGGGATATGTGTACATACTGGAAAAGACAAATCTTTTGAAAGACCAACTCCAACCCATGCCCAAGACGTAACTTTCTCAAAGGGCTTATGTATAACTCCGATAACGGGTTTACCTTTAATCGCCACACAAACCATAGTAGTAACGTATTGATATAACTTTTCTAAAAAAACACATTAAAATCATGCTATACAATTATAATAGTAAAATATAGAACAAAGATATTCTCTAGTATCTCTAATATTCCTATTAAATTTGATACTATATTAATTTACATTACCTGTATATTCATACGTAGCATCTAAAGGATCTATCCAAACAGTAACATCATCTTTATTAACAAATTCTTCCTTATTAATCGGAACATAATCTACAGTATCGTACTCGGGATATTCATCATTGCATTTTACTGTAGATTCTTCGGATATTAATTTTATATCAGGAAAGAAATGTTTCACAGTTTGTGTCATGGAACAATGAGAGGATATATCCGCATTGGTTACACTGTCTCGTAGGCCTTCTTTGGTTTTCCCTTTGCTTTTGATGTTCATATTATCTTTGTGCTCTACGACTTTCTTACCGCCATTTTCGGCTGCTTTTATCGCCACGCTCAATATAGTGCGAATATTTATTTTATTTATGTCATTTACGTCGCTCTCTGTGGATTTATTCGTCCTCTTGGATATAAAGTGAAGGGAATAAATGAGGAATAAGCAGAGTATCGCGAATAAACCGTATTTATTCAAACGTATCGTACCGCCCAGATTCATCTTTCTCTTCGAATTGATTAGTCTTACATTTTCGCTTATTTGTCGTTTGTAAAACGTTTGCAATAATGTTGTTTAATTATTTCATTATTTGGCAAAATTGGCAATTTTATTTTTCAAAACATAACCTAACTTTCTAATCGATTTTGACGTTTTGTCTTGTGTCTCTCACTACTAGGTTCGACGACATTTGTTTCCATTGTATCTTAAAAGGAGAAAAGAAAGAAATTTATTTATTTGCTTCCAATAAAACAATGACTTTCAACATAATTAAAGTAATTTTGACTAATAATTTGTACAAATTTGAGTTCGATATCAAATGTAGTTGAATGCCTTTAAATAAGAGATACATAAGTGAAGGATGATATCAGTCAATTGTCTTGTCATTGCGTATCTGTCATTTGATATAACCTAGCGTAGTTACTTTTGTTGACATTCTATTTTTAATTAATACAATCCACTTTAAAACAAATATGCCATCGAAGAAGAAAAAATACAATGCACGATTTCCGGCTGTGAGTGCGACTTATTTTTAATTTGACAGTCCATTAAATTCCATTTGATTTTAGGGTAGAATAAAAAAAATCATGCAAACAGATGAGGAGGTAGGAAAAGTGGCACAAGCAGTACCAGTTATAATTTATATCCTTTTTTTCTAAACGTTTGTTTTTTTATTAGTTACTTGTGCTTTATTGCATTATTTTTTGTTATTTACACGACTTCCATGAACCATCTATGTTAAATGGGTCTCAATTGTATTTGTATTTCGTAAAACCTATCTAGTGTTTACTTAATTACGAATACTCGTAGATATTTCTTATTGTCTTGTAAATATTTCTACTATTGAATAATGCAAGTGAGTAAAATGTATGTGTAGACTTTGTATTTTGGCCTCTTACTACGTAGCCAATGCAGCTCTGAAAGTTTCGTTTAACACATAACTTCCTTAATAAGACCTACCTAGAACATTGGAACTGTTCGTAGAATCGTTACTTACGAAATCCATGCAAATAACGCAATCGAGGAACGCCAAAACCCTGACTCCGTCCCACATGAAGCAGTGCATATTGGCAGAAAGCCGTTTCGATTTCCTAAAAGACTTAGTGAAAGATATCCCGGACGCCAGCGTGCAAGAAGATAATGAAAACAACGCCATGTTCGATGAAAGTAGCGTAAAACAAGAGGACGAGTCGTTGAAAGATCCCATTGAAAATCCGGTTAAAGAACCGCATTCGAGTAAATCGAAACAATCTAGACGAAATGCTAACGTTCCCCACACCGAAGTACACCCATTACCGACTATAAACATAAATTATAGCGAGCAAAGTACCAGCAGAACGCCTGTTATCCAGTACTCGCCTAGAATTGGCGCAGAGAGTAGTAAATTGAATTTCTCCGTAAATAGTCTGCTGAAGACTGAAGAACCCAAATTGCACATTACCATAGCATCTGAAGAATTACAAATAACTAAAGTACCGCCGGGAAAACCGCCTTCAAATAGTTTACCACCGAGAGTTCATTCTAGTGACACCGTGCCCCCTTTGGTGCCCATTACACGATTAACTCAGAGCTCAGAGAATAATTTGTATATCGATGATGATTACGACAACTGAATAAGGTAAATAGTTCTAATTTTAGAAATGTACTGGAAAAACAGACTAGTTTGTAAATTTAATGGAAACTCGATAGGTTTCGAGTTTTCCAGTCTAACTTCCGTTAGAGAATATATTTCTTTCGTTTCTCGACAGGTCTTGAGATACTTGCCTTTTGAAGTACACACATAGATTTGTGAAATGGATTTACATTTTCAAAATAAAACTTGTAGCGCCACTTTTTGAATGTCGTAACATTAATAAATGTTCTGAATGTGTATTGTAGATCTGGCTCAATGTGAAAAGTAAAATTCAAATTTCTGATTCAAAATATTTCACGAGATTCGTTCATTTTTTATATTGTAATAAAATTTAATATACTAGACTTATAGGATATTGATTATTTTACGTTTTATTCATTTTGAGCTGATTAATAAAAATTGTAGTAGTACTAAAAATGAGCAATAAATGTATATTTTTCATGTCACAATAATCCATTTTATTTGTAACTTTTTTTTGACTAACAAGTTACCCCGAATAGTGATAAGGTTTTCAATAAATAATATACAATTCGATATTTAGGCATTTAAGATATTTATTAGCAACAATTTAAATATATAATATAGACAAATTTAAAGCATATACTAATGTGCAAGGCACTAAATAAAACTATTATTTAGAGTCGAACACACGATTATTTCAAGTCAGATGAAACTATATTTTTATTATAAAATTTCAATTCTAATCATAAACAATATTATAATCACATAACTTTAAGTTTCCTTTTTTTAAACCACTTTTTTTCTTTTTTATACAGAATCGTCTGAAACATAAAATAGAGTTAGTAGAGTATGAATTCATTGTCTCTCGATTATTATTATTTTCACTAATAACTAAGAAGGAAATTCCAATAAAGAGTTCTTAGAGATGAATTTATTTACATTTTCCCTTAATTATAGTGGAAATAACACAATCAAGCTCTGCGTTTTCAATTAATCGTACTAACCGTGATACCACCATTTGGTTTTCTTGGGATTCTTATTGCAAGTTTTCACGTAAAAAGCATTATCCGGAGGTCGTTGCTACAACACAATAATCATAATCCCCTACAAAACAGTACTATAATACTCACTTTTTCTTTACAACTACTTAACATAGAAACTATCGAAAGACAAACGGATTGAACTGATAAGGCCGGGGACCAATCGTCTGTTAAAATGGATAAACAAATGTGGCCGTTACTATATACATGAGGGTGTGTTGGAATGTTGGGTCCTACAAATGTTACCTGCAAACATTCAAAATAATTATTATTTCGCATTTACCAAAAGAATTTCGAAGTACCTCGGGGGAATCGAACGGGTATTTATTACTAAACTTGAATTGTAGTTGAAATCGTTCTCCTTCGTAGAGAGTTCCTGCGGCTCCTTCCATGTTTATGATCCAACTGAAACGTCGTAGAACGAGATTAGTAGCTTATGCTCGTGTTTACATATCGTGTTTACTTACTGCAGTAGGTTTTGTTCGGCGATACCAGCATCGACAGAAACACCTGGTGGTGGATCTTTTATTAGAGACATGAGCTCTTTCTGTAATCTTCTCTGCAATAATAACAGGTATATAACGACAAATAAATCACACATTTTAAAGGTATGATTAACGCAGGGAAGCGTGAAAAACACGCATAATTTAAAGAACAAAAAAACAAATGTAATTAAAATAATAGGTACCTCTGATGGTGACATTCCTGCCATTTTGAAATTATTGTTTCATTCCGTAAAAGTTGTGTATTAATCGGTGATATATTTAATTTGGAAATTTTTTAGGCCTAAGTACGAAACATTGATGAGAATGTATAAAATGTCAATTTGATAAAATTTTGGATATAACAAAAATATACTTGTAATTGTCACTGTCACTGTCACTGTATGATGGAGTTTGAACTGCATGAAGTTAGCCCCAATTGTTACCAACAGCAATATGATTTCATTTCACTACCTATCACTGTTGCCAATCTAGTAATTATATAAACAAATAATAAATTTGTAATTTGTTTCAATCAAAATTAAACTCAAGTTTTCATTTTCATTCCATGTTTTATTCCTAATAAAAATCATGTACTTTGATTTACATTTGCTAGTGTTATAACTTTTTCCATTGTAAATCAGACTTCCAAATCGTAATAGTGTAGAATGACATATGATGTCATAATTATTAGTTTACGTCATAATTGTCAAAATTAAAAGCAAGGTTGCTCGTTGCTCGCTTCAATTTTTAATTTAATTATTTCCATTCCGTTAAAAATGGCAGTAAATGAATGAACCGGTACCGTAGTGTCTCAATTTCGCAACAAATAAAGGCTCTGCGAGTGTTTAGGTGAGTTTCCTGCTTGCTGCATATACATTTATTATATTTCATCGTCAACGTAAAATAAAATATATTATGTCAGATTCGATTCGATTTGATTCGAAAGCACGAAGGTTCGAGTTATTGATTTCGCTTTGTAAACTACCTTACAGCCCGGTCATTTACGCTCCGAGTCCCCAATTAACATGCCCTTCCTATGGATCAAAGCAAAGACATATTTGGAATAAGTTCTAAATGCGACAATGATGGTTTGCGGTACCCGATTTACCCTAATTACCCGAATTACCCGAGCGAAAAGAGGGTCGTAGCTCGACGTCGTTGGGCTATTTTGGCCAAGGCCTTAAAGGTATACGGATTTTCGAAAAAAAAACACGAGAATTGCGTTTTGTTTGGTTTTCCCCGTTTTTTTGCATGCCTTTTTGAGTTGAGTTGAGCTACTTATTTAGTAGAGGACTTGTGTGTTTATTTTATAGCTTGTTTCATTCCCGGTTTTTCTCTTCTGTTTAATTTGGAGTGCGGCATGATTTAATTTTATTACAGTAGGAGGTACGTTTACGTTTCCAAGATGTTCAGAGTATGATACTTTGCATGTTTACACTCTACACGAGAAGAATTTCTGAATACATTTGCATCTACCGCTTTACCGATATTGTATTGCTTGTAGAGTCCGATGGAAAGCCAACCATCGAGCCCCACCAACGAATACTCGGTGCGTCGAATCTCCTCGTTCATGCTCCTCAAAACGCAAGAACTCACCTCATCGCCTCAACTGCTACCTCAAATACCCCAAATCGAGAAATACACGTGGTACAAATACAGCGTATGCACCGATGAGTGTATGGAGTACTACATAAACGTGGGCCACAGGAACCGCACCTTCTCCGCCGAAGATCTAATGGGATTCAACAACACGGGCAACATTTGCGTGTGGCCTTCGGAGGAGACTCTGAGCTACTTCGTTTGCTCGAATTTAGAGATATTCAAAAATAGAAACGTTATCGAATTGGGCGGAGGGATGTCCTGCTTGGCCGGTTTGTTTGCGGCCAAATACGGCAACCCCAAGAGGGTGTTGGTAACGGATGGTAATAAATTATCTGTAGAAAACGTGCAAGCTACGCTGAAATGCAACGATTTCTCCGTACCAGTTTCGTGCTGCGTGCTAGAATGGTCGAAGTACAAATTCGAAGATCAATACGATGTTGTACTTTGTGCGGATTGCTTGTTCTTTGACGAGGCTCGATTGGATTTGATCAATTGCATTTGGCGTTGTTTGAGCGATGGGGGTTCGGCTTACGTGATGGCCCCTCGTAGGGGCAACACGCTCGATATGTTTGTGAAGCAATCGGAGGAGAGGGGCTTCAAATGCAAGAAGCTCTTGAAATATAACAAGGTCGTTTGGGAGAAGCGGTTGACGTTGTTGAATAATTGTGATTTCGATGATAATATCCATTATCCTATACTCATAGAAGTGACCAAATGTTAAGTGTCCTTAGTATATTTTTTCATAATTATATATTTATATACCTATATCACAGTTAATTACGTAAACAAAAACGACCATTATTAATGTATATCTAGTCTGATATTTACCTTATCTGTGATAATTAATACCAATTTCCCTCTGAATGTCGTTAGTTTTATTGTTAGACGATTTATCTTATTGAAATATCAGGCGTTTCTACTTAAATATAATATTATGTAGGTACAATTGTTTTTATGTAGGATTCGAATATTACCAAAAAAATGTGTCCAATAAATTTTATCACGTTTCATGTTTTCACGATTTGCAATGAAAGTGTGTAGATTCAAAAGTTACCTATTTGATTGAACCACTAAAAAAATTATAACCACCAGAATTGTAAGAGAGGACTTTTAAATCCTAAGCTGTAATCTCCAATAAACTCATAATATTAGGGTTTACCAGTTTTTAACCCAGTGGGTACTTTCTACCTGTATTGGTTCCTATTATCGGAACGTTTATTCATTGTACCAAAATACATGTTGATTAATTTTAATTTGCAATATAGGATACAAAGGCTATGGGTCTATCGGTTTATTTATAATGATTTTTTACTCTTTGTTATTTTCTGTAAAACTCAGTTTTGGAGTTAAATTTCATTTTTTGGTAATTATATGATTTTTAAGTCCCCTTAGTTTGGACAATTTCAGGCAATTATTGATAATAAAATTATTTTCGTAGCATCTTTTTAACCGATTAAGTTATTTCTAATAAAAATCTATTTATTAATTCATAATTAAGGCCATATTGAAACAGTCTATAAATGACTGAAGTCTCATTATTAACATTAACATTTTCTACAAGTAGGTAATATGATTAATAAATAGTTTTTTTTTGAAAATTACAAACCTTTTAAAAAGGTGTTACTTTATTAACGGGCTAACAATTTTCCAAACTATGAGGACCTAAAAATCGTAGATATGGCAAAAATAGAGATTTATCTCCAAAAATATGGGTTTTATGGAACTCGGGGCGGGCGTGGCCGGCGTAACTTCTTTGCTATGCACTTTTGATTATAGGTAAATTACGTTAAATCATCTTATTTTCGTCCCAGAAGTTAAGACATGTCCCAACCTTTTAAAGACACCCTGTATATTAGTACGGGTCTGCATTAGTAACATTCCATCTACTTGCTCATAGCTGGGTACTTGTTAATCTGAAGATTATCACCGAATTTTGAAGAGGTCTAAAGGTGGGAGTAGATTAAGCAAACATAGTTGTTCAACAGTTGAACAACAAACGAGTTCAAAAGTGTGTACGTGTTGGGCCACAGTTGTTCCACTGTTGGCGATCTGTTGCTCGGTGTTCACTCTAAATTAAGCGTTATAAAGTTCCTCTCTTTTAATTCTGATAGTTCTATACCTACCCTTTTATATTAGATATTGTTGTAATTTCTAGTCAATGGTCATTATTTTGTACAGTACTTATTTTTTCTCTCATTTTTTCTCTCAAACTATTAAATATATTTTTTTATAACTTAAACAGAGCAGTGCAAAATATACATTCTATTAATATAAGTACTTTTATTGTACAGCTATTTATTAAAATTGTTGTGTATTGCTAAAATTTGCTCAATAATCTCTCTCACATCGCTCTGTTTATCTAGAAATAAGTTTTTTCTCTAAACAACATATCAGAATGTACTTTTAACATATTTATCAAATGTTTTTAGAAATGTCTTGAAAAGGATTTTAAAAAAATTTTACCAATCATACAGGTGTTCTCGTTAATTATGTGTAAAGGAACAAAAATATAGAAATTTAAATCAAATAAATTTCTTAGAAAAAAAAGGACGTATTTTATTCCATTTCTCAGTTTCGAAATGCTTCTCTTTAAATAATTCTACAACACTTATTGTTAGACATAGATTCGTTTTTGAAGAATACTCTCATGTATTGTATTTTTACTTTTCTAAAAATACACTCATTGAAGTCTATTTTTAATAGTGTAATAAATTAAAACGTGTCTAGTCTAATAAAAATAAATGCCAATTTAACACAGAACAAAAGCGTTATAACAACAACTGCGAAGAACTGTTGTTAAGAATAATATTGTGCTTTTTTTGCATGTGAATGTTCAATTTGGTTTTCATGCTATAACTCTTCTCACACACCGTACAAAAATGTCTGACCGGCGTTCCCGTATGTTTCTCCGATATATGCCTAGTTAGAGTAGTTTTATTCAAATAAGCGATACCGCACATGCTGCACACGAAATCTTTAGTCCTATTTAAAGTGTGCTTCCTCGAATAATGCTTGTCTAACCAGGACTTCACCTTAAAGGTAAGAGGACACTCCGGACACAGCCAGTTCCTTTCGTCGCTGTGTTTCAACTTCATGTGGGTCTTTAAGGTGCTCTTAGCATTGAAGCCCTGTCCGCAGGTGTCGCACATGAACCCGCGGAAATTCACGTGGATGTTCCGGTGCACGGCGAGGCCGTTTCTGTATTTGAATTTTTTACCGCAAACGTTGCAAGAGTACCTTTTCACTGAAGTGTGCACTAACAAGTGGTCTCTGAGGTAGGAGTTTTTCGTGAAAGCCGCACCGCAATGTTCACACACGTGGGTTTTGTGGCTTTTCTGGTGCTCCTTGAGCTCGTCGATTGAGACTAATTCCTTTTTACATATATGGCAGGATAACGTTTTGTTTGTTGCACTAGCCCTCTTAGGTAGTTGTTTTCTGGAAAACTTTGTCTCGATCGAAGCCGGTGGTATTTTCACTGTGATTTCCGTACTGTATTGTTCGTAATCTTGGTTGTCTATGTAAGTGCTGTGTTTTTGGACCATGTGGGAACTGAACCCGACTTTGTACAGAAAGGAATCCCCGCATTCATCGCAAGTGTATTTACGCGAGATTATTTCCTCGTTACCGAACTCGTCGTACACTTTGTTTGGTTTTATTTTGATGTCCGAAGGTGCTTCTGAGTATTCTTCTTTCCATTGGGATACGAGTTTAACGGGAATACCAGCTGATTCGTCCAATTCATCGAACGACTCTGCTTGACATTCTACGTAATTATCGTAATCTTGTTCGTCTAAGAAAAATTCGTCTTCCTTTTTGTTGATATTTATAACGGAATTATGGCTGGATTCTCTGTCTTTGTAGGTTTTGATTAAACGCTGGAAGTTTATGATAACGTGAGTGCAGTCTTGACAAATGTTACTTGAAGTAGAATCAGTTTCTTCTATCTGAAAAATCATGGAAATATAACAACTGCACTCGGTAAAAGTTAGACAATACCTTTAGAGAAGATACTGAATTTAATATCTGTAATAAACTCTGTCCTTCGAAGAACGGTTTAAAGAACGGGTTCATTTGAATGTCTTCATCTTTTCGGTAGCACAATGTGCAATAAGTGACCATGTTAAATTCAATTTTCGGTAGAATTTGCGATTTTCCTTTTAAATGTTTAAAATCTTTTATTGTTTTTAACCTATATTAATGTTTTGACATTTTGTTGACATTTGACATTCGCATTATACGCCCGATTTACAATAGGAAAAGTATGCTGAATAATTACGTTATACACGGCCATTATAGCTGAAAAGAAGAATTGTTTATCGACATTATTGACAGATGCCAGATAATTAAAAATATTTTATTGTCAAAGTAGTGACGAATGTTTTTCGTGAATGTATAAATAAATAATATTACAAAGGATAATCTGATAAAAATTATCTCTTGTGGAAGTGAGTCATTTAGCGTAAATTCATTCGAATTCGATCCTCTAAAGATGCTGTTCGACAATTTGAATAAGTGTCTAGATCAACAACCAAATTTGACTTACGATGAGGCTTGTTTGGATATTTTCAACATTTACAAGGAAACCATTACTTTAGTTTATCAGTACGATGAATGCTACAAATGCAATTTTCAAAATTTAACGACTCTCAAGCCGAACGCCACCACTTCGGTTGTCGTCAAAACCAGCTCACCGATGCAGATAGAATATTCCGTAAGCAATACTAAGTGCCAGTAAGCAACAATAATATCACATAATGCAAGTTTTTATTAACATTTGCATTTCAGTTACCAACAACTTCTCTACGAGCATTATCGATATGGATTCAATGTCTCTGAAAAGTGCCCTCCGATTTACATTAAAGAACCTGCGGATGACGCCTATTTGCGTAAGATTATGCACACGTTCGCTCGTATAGATTTAATTTAATCTATTATTCCAGCAATTCTCATGGCGTTCGTTGTGCTTTTCTCATTCGGGACAATCTGGTATATGGTTAAATGCATATACAAAAACAGCGGTAGACTCCGTCAGTTACTCGCTCTAAGCTCTGAATTAGAAGAAGTAGGTTTGGTATATTTATTCATTTGACAAAAAGCACCTTCACTATACAGGGTGTCTCAAAATTGACGCCCATTCTTTCGGTTTATGAACAAGGAGATCAAAATAAGCGTAAATGAAAGAATAAAAATTTTGCGTTTTGTCTTTGGTTTCGGAGTTATTGATAAAAACAAACTTCTAAAATTCAATCAGAAAACGTTAAAAATTAAGTAAGCTTAAAACGAATGATTGGCATAGGTTGCTATGATTATTTTGAAAATTTTTAATTAGTTATGTAATAAATGTATAGGTATTTCTTTGGTATTAGGTATTGTTTTATCAATTACTCGGAAACCAAAGTCAAAACGCAAAATTTTTGTTCTTTCCTTTACATTTATTTTGGTGTACTTATTCATAATGCGAAAGGACGGGCGTCAATTTTGAGACTGCCTGTATTAGACTACTTAAATTTTTTTTTTATTTACAATTAGGATTTGATTGGATCATCGTCTGGAACTCCTCTTGTTTATGAAAGATCGCCAACTGCTCTAGCCAAGCATTCCGATCGATTGAAATCCATTGATACCTTTAGAGGTTTGTGCATTGCAGTGATGATATTCGTTAATTATGGAGGCGGACAGTATTGGTTTTTCAAGCACTCTGTATGGAACGGGTTAACCATAGCTGATCTGGTGTTTCCTTGGTAAGGATTAGTGTATTCTTTTAAATGACAGTAAATACAACAGTAATCCTGGAAAGACCATTGATGAATTATGTATTAAATTTTATTATCTATTCAGGTTCGTCTGGTTGATGGGCTTTTCCCTGTCAGTGTCCCTTCAAAGGAAAATTCGAACGTTGGTACCAAAGCGATTGATGATATTTCAAGTGATCAGACGCTCCTTCATACTGATGTTGTTAGGAATAGTCATAAATTCCAATGCGAATTTGTCTACGATCGCAGATTTAAGAATACCCGGCGTTCTCCAAAGAATCGGCATAGTTTATTTGGTAGTTGGAATACTCGAAGTTGTGTTTACCAGAAGAACCGAAGTTGAGGTATGTGTAAATTACTCTGAGTGACACAATTTTTTTAACAAAAGTAATACGTATTTTCAATTACTATACAGATACAAGCATATTTCCATAATATTGCAATTTCTATAAGTTAAACAAAAATTATTACAATAACAGTGGTTAGTATGGAAAAAGTTACAATACCGCTACAATATAGCTCAATATCATAACTCTCCAGAATCATACGGATTGTTTTAGGGTGAATCAGAATTGTTAAGAACCCTTTAGAACTGCCTAGAATGTTTTAGAACTGTCCAGAATCATTTAGATTAATTCAAGACGAATCAGAATTGTCGAGAACCATTTAGAAATGTCTAGATTGATTTAGAACTGTTTAGATGATTTGAAAAAATTAGAACTGTCCAGATTCCTTACAATAGTTTAGGACGAATCTTAATTGTCTTAATTGTGAATGACTTAGAACAGTCTAGAATGGTTTAGAGCTGTTCAGACCTGTACGGAATGATTTAGGAATTGTCCAGAATGGTTTAGAAGTGACTAATGATTTAGATCGCTTTTGAACAAATTAGAATTGTTCGGAATCATTTAGAATGCTTCAGGATGAATCAGAATTGTCTGTCGAGAACCATTTAGAACAGTCTTGAATGATTTAGAACTGTTTGATTGAATTAGCAGTGTCCAGAATGATTTAGAACTGGACATTTAGAATCCTCCAGGATCATATAGGTTCGAGTTTTTGAATTTCCTGATCTGGTTTGAAAAACGGTACTTCCTCATATTTTTCTACAAATACTGATTCAATTTCCTAATGAAACTATTACATTGTTTTTCTTCGTTGATGGAACTAAAATTTATTATAACTTCAAAATGTTATTACAACAATAATATAATGTATGTCGAGTTCAGTAGACCCAAATTGACAGTGATCTGTTATTTAATTCAGTAAAAAAATATGTATGTGCTATTTAAAGATTAAAGAACTTTTAAAGAACCTTTACAAATCTTTGTATATCTCTTTATACAGGTTGCTCCATTTTTGATCGAAACATAGGTTATATAGGCCATGGGAAGGGTCATAAAGACATAAACTTCCATATTAGACACTTACAAAGGAAGAAGAAAGAGTGACATTGTGTCATTACAACTTTTCACTCTGATAACTGTCATTTTAATAACCTTTCTTTGTTCCACTCATAGAAATGACCATGTTGCAATCGGAAATGGAGCAAGGTGTATATCTCATAATAATACCTGGTTTTAGATGGCGTCTTGGATACACGACGTGGCAGTAGCTTGGCCTCAATGGCTGATTGTATACAGTTTAATTATAATTCACGCCAGTTTGACGTTCCTAATCAACGTACCCGGATGCGGTACGGGCTATTTGGGCCCCGGAGGTTTGGAGGAGAACGGATTGTTCTACAACTGCACAGGCGGTGCGGCCGGTTTCATCGATAGGGCGATTTTCAACGCGCACATGTACAAAGATCACGCTTTGGCGAAAGTCTACGAAATCACTGTTAGAGTGGATCCGGAAGGTGGGTCATGGGTGGAAATTATTGTAGTTTATACGAGATTTTCACGATTGATTTTTTTTAGGCGTTTTGGGTACGTTGACTGCGATTCTCAGCGCTTATTTCGGCGCCCAAGCCGGCAGGACTTTGAACACTTATCAAAGCGTCAGAGCTAAAGTTGTCAGATGGATTATTTGGGGTGTCGTTATTGTAAGTATTAAGAAATTCTCAATGTTCTAATTACGGCCGATTTCATAATAATACGTTAAAGTATCCTTTAACAAAAAGAGGATAAAAAGCCTCCATTAGCTTAAAAGCTAAAGTGCCCTTAATCTTATTCCTAATGTCAAAGGCCGGTATTCAGCGCCTCTGTTTAACTTTAGAGTTAAAAAAAGATAAATATAAAAAAAATATATATAAAATAAAATAAAATCGCGTCTTTAACTTGACAGATTTACATTGTTGTTATGGAATAACTAGGGACTCGAGACAGACGCGACTTTCGAGTCACTCTAAAGTTAAGGGTATTTTTAAATGGGAAAACATAGGTTCAGTAATTCCAGTTAGATTTAGATAATAATTTAGATAATATAGAGACTCCAAGCAATCAAATCTCTTATTTTTAATCTCTCCTACTTCATTATATATTTAAGCAAATTGCAATAAAAAAAATACCATTTATTTGCAATGCTATTTAAATGGCAAAACGTAATTCTAGTAAGACTCGAGTTTCCTCGAACGGATGTGTGAATAAATTTAAGTAGGATGAAGAATACTTATTACAGAACGATGTCTCCTAGTTTATATTGATTCACAGGCTGTATTAAATTGAAAAAAACTAATTAAATTATTTAAGCAAATGATGATAGATTCCTGTAAATTATGGTGTCGCCTGACATAAATGTCAAATCACCGAACAATTTTGTAAATTTGACTAGCGACACCGGTGCCAGGAGTTTCCGTTTTTCAGATATTTTTGGATAATTTGCAATTATCCAAGGGCAGGCAATATGAAATATGGTATTTCCAGTGCACCGGAATGCTTTTAGAGCACTTTAATGAATATTTTTAAAAGCCCTACTTTTATCTTTTCAAATTGCAGGGAAAAAGAATTGAATTTAAAATATTTTGAAAAGGATTTCTCATTTTACTTTCTTGAACGTTTGATTTTATGTCAAATGCAATCAAACACGGAACATCTACTAGTGAGTTAAACAAATCTCATTCCATCTATTGTGGAAAATTTTAACCAAAAATAGTTCTGTATTACCCCACGAATTCTGAATTTGAGGGCGTGCTTTGGCGGCCTTAAACAGAGGCGCTGAATACGGACCTGAATAATGTGGGTAAAAGGAACCTTTAGGAAAAGGTTGCTTTAAAAATATTTTAAAGTTTGGCTACCCTGAAAAGCGGTATAGATGAACTAAAATCGGTATATTTCAAAAAAAAATATAAAAGACGTTTAGCTTTATTTATAAGTATAGCTTAAATTTATGATTGTTGGTGATTATATGTTGGCAAAACTGTTTCTTTTTTCAGACGAAAACTTTGGTAAGAGTCTGCTCGTCGTATTTTTGAAAACAGTCCCTTCTTTTCCCATAGACTTTTGGTCTTTAATATTCTTGTTCATCAGACAAGCCTGAACTCGAAAGTTTCAAAATTAATCATCTCACAAAACGCAGAATTAGTAACTTGGCGGTACAAACTTTAACTTGATTATGAAATCGATTACATCTATTAAAGGATCCTTAAAATATCCTTTATGTTTCATTATGAAATTGGCCGTTAGTCTTTGAAATGGTAAAAATGCTACAATGTTCAGTGAACTAGCTAAAATTGAAATATTTTTTTAGGGCCTTATTGGTACATCATTGTGCGGTTTCTCTAAAAACGACGGACCAATACCAATCAACAAAAAGCTGTGGTCGCTTTCGTTTGCTCTAGTTACCAGCGGCATGGCCTTTATTATCGAAGCTTTCTTGTACGTGTTTGTGGATATTACGAAAAAATGGGGCGGTCGACCGCTCTTCTATCCCGGCATGAATTCCATTCTGTTGTACGTGGGTCACGAATTGTTCAAGAAGACATTTCCATTCGGTTGGGTACCCACCGTGCAAACGCACGGCACCTACTTGTTTATGAACCTTTGGGGCACGTTCTTGTGGGTGTCGATATCGATTTGGCTCTACAAAAACAACGTGTTTTTCAAAATCTAGAAATCTATTTTTGTGATAAATGATATATTATATGATATACTCTCGTGTTATCGTTAAATTTTGAAAGTACCGTTGGTTTAATTTATATTATTAGACTGTGACTGATCTGAGTATAATATGTAGCTGTAGGTTTTGTTTGCTAACCGGAATTTGTGTTTAATAAAATATAGTATATGAATATGTGAATTGCATTTATTTCGCTTTCTGTATACTTTGATAAATCCTTCCTAAAATGTGCAAAAATTACTTTTATTTTCATCGTACAAACTAAAATTGAAATAATAAATAGAGCATTCCATTTAAAAAAATGTAAGTTTTAGTCATCTCTTTTTTTGGAACATCCTGTATAAACACTTACAACCTTTTCTGACCTTCTTTTTAACATAAAAATCGAGGTGTCCGAGCTTTTTTCCCCAAAGGACAAATCAAGCATTTAACGAATTTGTTCTAACCTTTACACTCTCACTGTATAAAAATTTCCGTGGCGCTATTGTTAGTATCCCGACGTTCCATCACACGACTATTCATCACGCGACATTCCATCACGGAGATTTTATCTCGGCGACGTTTCATCACATCGACGATTCATCACGACGAAAATAATTCATCACACTTACTTAAAAAAATGAAAAATAAAACAAAACTTTTGAGGACAAAATTACCTTATGGTCGTGTTCCGATGACGGTAGAAATTATTTTTTATTCGTTTTTTGGATTCTTTCTTAAACATTTTAATTTCAATAACTATTTCATCACACATTTATTTACACATGGTTGAGATAGAGTGTAGAAGCAAGCTAAAGTCCGTTTTATTTTACATTTTTTTTAAGGACGTGTGATGAATGTGATGAATTGGTAGTGATGGATTGTAAAAACAGTCTATTTCGCATTACCCTGTAGTATTAATATAAAATTATAAAATGTACGTAACCATTCAAGCAGCTACTCCTATTGGAACTATTATTGAAAAATATCCGAAACATGTAGCCGATAAAATATCATTCATAAATTCACCTACTATCAATCAATTTAGCGAAAATATTTTCGTTTAACACTCGCTCAATGGTGCGTATAAAAATAAAAATAATCCTCTAATCACTTCGAATTCAGTAAGTACAGCGAGTTTACATTAAATTCCTACGTAATATTGCAAATAAAATCCCAATGAAGCTCCGAGATAACTCGTAAATAACAAAGTGCTCCTCGAGATGAACATGCACATTCGAAATACCTAGAAATGAATTCCTACATTTAGCAAAATCGTGCGCAAAATAATAATTTAAACGGCGCGAGAAAAATTCGTGAGGGGGTGCGCGTCTCTATTCTTAGCTCTTAGCTGTAGTTTGCCGAAAATCCGATCGAAATTCGCGTTAAAATCGCGATTTAGCTGAATGAAAAAATACCCGTACGCGATTATTCATAAAATACTTGGCATACCGGCGTCCGCCTTTAGTCGAGCGCCCGCGTGATTTACGCGAGCGCTCGATGCCAAAATATTCGAGAAAACACTGGCCGGCGCTCCGCCCGGAGGAATCCCACGAATGCCGAGAGATATTCCACATTCTAAATCACAATTAGACGAGATTTATTTCGTTAATGGATGGGGTTAAGGACGATCCGCTGACGCGCTTTTGCTCTCTTATTCATTTCGCCTGACGCGCGTCCGGGTAAAAGATATGATGGGATTCGAGAATAAACAAGCGAATTTTCGCGATGATAATTGCAAACAAACGACTATTTACATACATATGTAAGATCCGCTTGCCGTCACGTCAAACTAGTTGCAAAACAACTGTTTATTACTCTAATAACGATAAGGTGTTAGGTTGTTTTTGAGGATCGAAAAATTCGCGAATTTAATTGATAAAAAATATCAATTCATAAATTTCCAGAATTTTTGAAACTGTAGGCATAAAAAGAAGAAAAGGAAGAGGGGTTTTTCTTCTAGGACCCTGCTGTCGCTTTAAAGCAAAAGGTTTTATGTATTCCGTATTTATAAAAAGAAGCATTTGCTTAAAAAGAAACAGATTTGCTTGTAAAAATGGAATCTAGGTTTATAGCTACTGTTCATAATCTTTCAGTAGTTACTCAGCCACCACACAACTTGCAATGTAATTTTTTTGTGAATTTTGGCTGCGTTTTCCCAGTTTGTTATGGCCGACGCCCGACAGAGTGCGTTTACGTTAGAACTGTCTAGAACCATTTAGAACGCTCCAGAACCATTTAGAACGGTCTAGAATAACTTAGAACTCTCTAGATCATTTAGAACGCTCCAGAGTCGTTTAGAATTTTGTAAAACCATTTAGAAGGCTCCATAATCATATAGAACTGTCTAAAACGATTTAGAACGCTCTAATCATTTAGAACTGTCTATAGAACAATAAGAAATGCTCCAGAAACATTTAAGCAGTATAGAACCATTTAGAACTCTCCAGAATCATCTAGAATTGTTTAGAATCATTTAGAACTGGCTATAGATCAATCTAGAACGCTCCAGAGTTATTTAGAACTGTGTATATAGGACCAATTAGACTCGTTTCGACTAGTTTGACGAAATCGCTAGTATCTGTAACATTTACTTTATTTATCGGAAGCGATTCCTTCGCGAAGCCTTACCTTTAGTTTCTACCTTTTACTTCAATGTAAATTCTTCATTCTAATCAATTTAATATGGAATCATCTATTTTTCAAAAAATGTAGTATTATTGTAGGATTTTAAGTTGCGTACGGTGATACATAACTACATAAATAATTGAAATATCAAAATTGTCAATTTCTTGACGTTTTGGTTGACATCCATTTAATAGAGATGGGAATCGATTTTAGAGTGTAGAGTTATCTGCAAATAACGTAACTAAAAAAACCGTTATCTGGTATACCTAAGGTGAAGGCGTGATGAATGGCAAAACTCCACGTTTTTCTTTCCCGTGGTACATTTATTTTGCAATAAATTTCAGTTGAACAACACTCTACGCGTTATTTTCGTTTATTTTGTTCGCGAAAATGTGGGCGATAAATGTGCGTTTCTATAAAAGCAGTCGTATAGGAAATTATCGAGTTTGTAGAAAAATATTGAGAAATTATCAAACCGAAATAAAACTGTTGCGGCCTACATAAAAACACACCTACTATTATAATATAAATAATATTAATCGTTATGTAATGGTTACGGAAAGGAAAGCTTCATATTCGAGTTTTAAAAGTCTACTCAAGCTCTAAATATACCTAGAATAGGGTACTATTGATTTTAAGAGTAAAATTTGTCATTTTTAAACTGATGTTTGAAAACTAGTACCTACTGAGTATTTCAATTTACCTCGGTTTGTGAAATTTATTCAAAGATTTGAAGGGTGTAGGCTTGAGATACCTCATTTGAAAGGCAATTTCAATTTTCATTCGGGAGGGCCGTTTTTATTATTTCTGTTATCAAAAATAAAAGCCTACCCTTCTAATTTGAAAATTTAGGGGTGGTAAGTCTTATACTGAGGGGGTTGCAGTTAGGGGTGAAAATTAGATGTTACTAAATTCAATTTAAAAAACAAAAATTGACCTGTTTCAGGGTTTCATAATTGTAAAAATATTAACAGAGAAAATTAATTTATTTATTACATATGGTTCACACTGTATAAGCAACCATGTTTTTGTACTTCACAGAAATTATTATAAATACTGATGCATATGGGGAACTGCAGGTTTGTTTGCAATATGGTCAATTCAATGAGTAGAACAAAGAAAGATTATTAAAATAACAGTAGTTAGAGTGGGAAAGTTGCAATATTAGGTACTTTTTCTTTTTCCTTTATATGAGACTAAGAAAGTTGTCTTTATTGCACCCATTGACCCATAGCCTATATTGCAAACAATTTTGCATCTACCTGTATAGTACAATGCATACTGTACAGAGTGTCCCAAGTTTTTACTTAATTAAAATAATGCTGTAGGATATTTACACGAAACTCACCTGTATTTTTATTTTTTGTGGAACTGTTTTAGTTAAAAAGAGCAATATCACAATTGTAATTTTTAGAACATAACGTTATTTTTTCTATTTTTTGTGAAATCGGTAACATTAGTCGGTAATCTGTATTATCGACCAGCTGTCAATCTGTTAGTATCTGTCATTTTGTTCTAATATTGACACGGTCTTACGTGCAGGTCTGGAAACTCGGAGTATTTTGTGGTAGTGGGAGTGTTTGCGCTTATTGTGTCTTTGGTTCGAGGGTTCATGAGGAATCCGCTTGAAATGCTAGTGTCGGGTAGGGTTAATTTTAAATTTCTTGTACCATGTGCATCGATTCGATGCACGAATATTGGCATTGTTATTAGAATAAAATTGTAAATTAAATAGGAATAAAATTTGGAAGGTAAAATGGCGGAATGAAAGAAATGTAGCGTTATGTGCTTACGATTAAACACTGCCAGATACTAGCGCCCCATGTCGAGAGTAATATCATGCGCAACACCCGCTGCACAGAGTTTCCTGACCTGTTATATACTACCTTGAATATTGATAAAAAATGATAGATTGAATTTTCCATGTCAAAATAAAAACCACCTTCAAACACAAACAACTTTTAGAGTGTTATACTTCAATTTTACGAGTACTTTTTTGTAAACTGAAATAGAATTTTTAATTTATTCCGTGAAATTTCAAGTATAATAGATAACATTGTAATCTACTGTACCGACCTGTCAACACCTGTCATTTTATCGATAAAAATGACAGTTGGAATTTTTGTATCCATTTCACCATCATTTCAATCAGCTTTGCTATCACACACGCAAATCCATTCATAATTCATACGGTGTGGATCGTAACTAGTCGAAATAATACCAATGAATTTCCGCATGACCAGATCACGTGATAATCAAAGCTCGGAGACACCCTGTATATCGATGAGACACCGAGCACACGGTGTGATGATTTCGAAAGGCGGCGCTCTCTCGCACTCGTATCGCTGGAATCCAATCCCAACGCTCAAGCTAAAGAAAATTTTAGTATCAAATCGACTTGTTAGTTAGTTAGTGACCGTCCGGTATCTAACATCATTAGTCGATTTACTTTCGATTCGATTCGATTTGGAATATCGAGAAAATAAACCCTCCTGCTGGCGAGAAATTCGCGTTTCTATTACTGCTCATTTACCCCCCGCATTGGCATCAGTTTTGGTTTTTTTTTGTATTATTTTCGTTTTTTGTTGTTGTGTGTTTCCGCAATTTTTACTCAGGTAGGTGCAATTTTTTTTATTTGATTTTAGTTTGGGGGGATTGTATTTTTTTGGATAATATTTTCGATTTAATTCAGTTTATTTTTCGTTTTATTGTCGTAATATTTATAAAATATATTTATAAAGCCCAAAGATTTATAAAAAATCAATCGAGTTAATTTTAATTATTTGTTGTTTAATTTATCAAGTAATTCAGAAAAAAATTCATCAAAAAGACTCTTGTAAATTCACGAAAAATCAAACAAAAATGGACCAAATAATCCCTATATTTTTAAAATTAAGAACCACTATAATCCAGAACATCATAATCCAATAAACTTCTCTTTTCCCTTCGACAGTCCTCCACCATTATTGAATTAAATGTAAACCGCCAAGTGAACAATGCTACTGCACAATTTGGCCATATCCTCGCGTAATAAATAATAATAATAAATAATCTTTTTATTTTCAACAATATAATAACCGCTTTAACAGACAATCATAATCCAATAATTTTCTCTTTTCTCCTCGACAGCCCTCCACCATTGAATAAAATGTAAACCGCCAACGGAACAATACTCCTGTACTATTTGGGCATAACCTCGCTCAATAAATAAAAATAATAATTATATACAGGGTGTTCCAAATTGACATGCTAATATTTAAGAGGGTGATTGTTGGACCCATTTTAAGGAAAAAACATCAATGAACCTATATCCTAAACGTCTTAACTTTTGAGATGCAAGGTGTTAAAGTTTTAAGAAAAAAATCATTTTTTTTTAATAACTGTGATACCTACTGTTGTAGATTTCTGTATGAAATTTGGCACACGTCATCTATGAATCAAGATGCATTTTCTGATGTACAAGTAATTTTATTATTTTTAGTAGTGGCGTCCGTACGGGTTTTGTATTGAATATTTTTGGAGAAAAAAATGTACGCCATCGCCTAATATTGAAATAAATTTGTTTTCGGAATCCTAATTCAATTTAGAACACATTTGACCGATTTCTTTGACTTTTTTCCGTAAAAATTTTCATTAAAAAAATAAAAGCATTCATTTGTACACTGCCGCTACATTAGCCGCTATGTTAAAATTAAAAGATATTAAATTTTAGGTTTAGATCATATGTTCATTTACATATATGAAAATTTCAATCAGAACCTTTATAGTTTCTTTCTTAAAATGAGCCCAACATTCACCCTGTATAATCTTTTTATTTTCAACATTAAATACCAGACAATCAAAATCTCTTTTCCCCCCGACAGCCCTACACCAGTAAATTAAATGTAAACCGCCAAGGGAACAATGCTCCTGTACCGTTTGGGAAATATCCTCGCTTAATAAATAATAATATTAATTAATCTTTTCATTTTCAACATTACGAACCGCTAAGAGACCATCATAATCCAATAATTTTCTCTTTTCCCCCCGACAGCCCTGCGTTGAATTAAATGTAAACCGCCGAGGGAACAATGCTCCTGTACCGTTTGGGCATGTCCTCGCTGGCGATGCTCGCCATGCTGCACTGCACCAGCACGCAGCATTGCCCCATGTGGAGGCAAATCGTGCCGTGCACCTGCAAGACTGACTACGTCGACAAGGTGACCACCATCACCTGCGACAAGATGACCTCCTTCGAGCACGTGGTGGAGAAGCTGCGCGGCCACTTCAACCCGGAGGACCGCGTCTCCCTGCGGCTGGCCTACTCCACGTTGGGCGATCTCTACAAGCGCAGCTTCGACGAGTTCAACATGACCATCGTCAATTTGAAGCTGAACCACGACGTTATAGGGTGAGTTTTGGGGAATTTTGGATGCGGATAAATAGCGGGGGTAGCTGGAGACAGATATTTCTATTTGTCTAGGTTGTGCAAATGATGGGGTTTTTTTTCATTGGCTATCTGAGAATTTTTAGATAAATTTTTAGGTAAATTAAGGAGTTAATAACTTGAATCCAAATTCATTTTATTTCAGAGCATAAATCTGATCAAACTAGGGAGGCAAATGACTTTTAGATAGTTTAATGAGTTTTAGATAAACGATTGATTTTTTTAAAGAGATTAAATAACTACTTTCTTTATTTTCGAAAGATGTTTCCTTGTTGATGAAGATATAATTTTATTACTTCAATGTAATTGACTCCCTTGACTCTTTGGGTAAATAATTATCACTGTTGATTGCATAAGTGATTTGAATTGTGGGGCAACATTTTTTAGTAAGGCGTATTGACTCTTAGAAAGTTTAATGAGCTGAAGATAAACGATTGACTCTTTTCTTACTAGATTAAACAACGACTTTCTTTATTTTCCAATGCAATTTTTATATCGGTCTGTAGATATTTTAGGTATATACGTAGAAATTATTCGAATAATGTTTCTTTTTTGGAAATTTTATTTTATTGGTCAAATTATAATTGACTCTTTGGGGCTCTAGGATATAAAATGGCTCTTAAGGAAGTGACATTCACTCTTTGGTTAAATAATTATCCCTGTTGAGTGCATGAATCATTAGATATGTGGATGCAAATGACTTTTTTAAAAAGGTGTATTGACTCTTAGAATGTTTAATGAGTTTTAGATACACCATTGACTCTTTAGTTTAGATAACCACTTTCTTTATTTTCCAAATGCAGTTTCTATTGGTTTGTATTGTATACATGTGTGCTTCTTTCTTCCAGAAATAATTTTATTAGTAAAAAATATAGTTAATTGACTCTTTGGGAACTGGGAACGTTGGATACATTAGATACATAAAATTCGTCCCTTGAGTGGATAAATACATAGTAAGATTTATAAAGAAATAACTTTTATTTATTTCTATTATACTTTTACTTAGAAAGGTACATAGGTATGTGATATTTAAATAGTTTAATAATTAACATAAACGAATGACTCCTTTCCGAATGAAAAGATTAAATAATATTCACGTCTTATTTTCTACAGCTGTATCTATCAGCCTGTATTATTTACCCAGGAATTATGCTTTTCTTAGTTGAAAATAAATTATTCTCTAGCATACATAAATGACATTTAGGGAAGTAAATGAACCTATAATTAAATCTATCCCTCGCATCAATGATTAGATTAATATAGACGAATGACTCTTTTTGAGAGGTATATATGATTCTTAGTTTGTTTACTGAATTTTAGAAAAATGAGTGAATATTTCTATAGATATTATATACATGATGAAGATTCTTCATTCTTTGAGAACTAATTTCAAGCCACAGATTAAACTACTCCAGTAAACTCTTAATTTAATGAATTATAGATTAATAAATAATTATTTTTAAGAGATTTAAATTTTTTGTAAACGATACTGGTATATAGGGTAAACGATTGTTTTAGATTAACGGCCCCTGTCGAGTAGTAATTATCCTTTTATCTTATCTAGGGTGTACCAATTACAAACCAATTACGTTTAGATAATGTATCGTCAACATCTTAAAAAAATCTCCGTCATTTTTATTTATCCTCTACAGGGTGTCCCTCGAAAATTACCAATGAAATAATAGATCGAGTCGCGAGAGGGAATAGAAGGAATGCGGCGGCCGGAGCGCCGAGAGCAACGGAGCAAAGGAAGATTACATCCGTATCGGACATTAAATTACCAAATTGTTTATATGAATCGAATGGAATTAATCTCGCCAATTAGCGACTAGAAATTAATCGCGTTAACGCCATCTTAACGAAATGCGCGTGTGTACAGAGCGAGGAGAGACCGACCCACAGGCGCCGTTCTCGATAGTAACGGGCACGTGAGCGCAAATAAACCGTCCGTTTTTGCCATTATTTTTTCATTTAAAACCCAGAGAAACGAAGGTGATCTAATGAAATAATAAAAACGCTATTTGGGTCTCTACGATATCCCCCCTAATTGAAATTACTGAGAAGATAAATTTAAAAGCGCATTGGTAGTTCCGAATATTTAGCGTAAAGTACATAAATTGTTATACAATTAGTTTGTTTTCCTAATACGATGTAATGAAAGTTTTATTTTATATTCTAAATATCTAACATCTACAGTTTATTCAAAAGTTATTGAATATAACATAAAAAATTACATTTAATTATTTTTTCTCTCAATAGAAATTAGTGTTATCACCCTGTTTAGGTAATGAATTGATTCAAAATAACTTGTTCGTGGCGTTTTTGTTTGTTAAATTTATTAAACCCAATTTTGAGAAAGTTAATTTCAAGAAATGAATTAAAGCAATTAATTAGAGTTAGAGTAATTATGTTGAATTAAAGAAAGTAAGTTAAAATTAAAATGAAAAATCCGATCTACCTATTCAGTTTATAGGATGTTTAAAAAGGATTTAACTTTGAGTAGAACTAGAAAATGGAAAACTCGAAGCTATTCAAAATAATAATCGATATAAAGAATTGGGAATATTTCGTTTATCGAGAAATTACCACCATAATTCAGGCGCGTTTTATACTCGAAATTAATACAGGGTGTCCCAATGAAAAGTAACCCTTTTAATGAGCTTTTAATTTTTAAAAGCCTAATCATAAAAACATGTGGTTTTTATTTTATTATAAGTTTTGGTACAGTGATACTGAAATTATTACCAATACAGGGTATGTTTTATCAAAATCTCTTCTTTTTAATTCACAGTACCTAACCATTTTTTTAAATAGAACACCCCGTATATATATAGAGGTATTTTGGAAGATATACTAAAATGTATTAATTGTATGTACATATTATTGTACAAAATAAGATATCATTTTTCAAATTAATGTCGATACAGTTGGAGGGGTGTAGGTACTAGAAAAGGAACTTTGAAAGGTAAATTTAACTTAAAATTAATCGAAAAACGGTAATCTATGACTAATTTTGGGATGAAAAGTTCATATGAACGTGGTGCGTATTTCGTTTCGGAGATATACAGGGTGTTGAAGTTGAAATTGTAGGAATAAGATTGAATTATGAAAAATCCAAAGAGTTCGCTGTCAAAAAAGTTAGGGCAAATTAAAACAAATAAATGCTACAAAAAAATTAATACCAAATTTTGGTATTTACAAAAGTTTTCCATTCCAAGTAATTGAAAATATAATTTAAACTTCTACAACACTGTATCTCCGAAACGAAATATTTCCGGTCACTTGTTCATATATAAACTTTTCATCTCAAAGTCATCATCTCAAAGTCAAACTTTTCATCTCGTCTTCTAGTCGTGTAAAGTTTTTTTAAGTACTTAATAAACACCCTGTATATTCAGTGGTTTTGTAACAATATTTTTTTTAGTACATCTTTGCAATAATAAAAATAAAAATTAAAAATTGCTTCAAAATGATGGCGCGTCTTATAAACTGTATATTAAAATATTTTCGCATTATTACACGTAATTTTTCATCCACTCAAAACGTAAATTAAAATCAGTTTTTCCATTAAATGCAAACTCTTTACCTGATAACCGATAAATTTCGCGCTGTCGATAAATAGGCCTTTCCGAGTAACCGTAGTCAATTTACCCTATTTAACCTTATTATTCGTTTGTAATCAAGGTTAATTATCGTCGTTCGATAGTCGTTCCAAGACGAAACGTAAGCACGGATAAAAATTCAATTCGATACATGTTATATCAATTTTAATCAATCAATCTTCGATAGGTTTTACCTTTAGGAACTTCGCGAGATCCGCGGATATTTTCGAGATTTTCGCCCGGAACATGACTTATCTGGCATCTTTTAATTCAAAAGACCTTGCAGTTTTTACTACATCTCTCTTTTATCACGAATTATTAGTAGAAATAGTGTAAGACTACATTATATCATGATACAGATTAATTAGTGTTTTCCCCTCGAATTTTATAGCTTTTTTAACTATTAAAGTCATGTTTAATAACGGCGTTATCGATAAGTTTTGATGACACACGAAGTTGATAAATGGGGATTTTACGATGGTAATAAATTAATGTTTAATAAAACCCGTAAAATCCGATTTGTCGCTTTGAATTTGGCCCTATCCGAACACGGGTCAATTCGAACTAATATCTATCCAATTATCGCGTTTCGACTATTTTTATTATTTCTTTCGTTCGGCGATAAACGAAACGGGCGCCAACGATTTGTTTAGAACGATATTGTACACACATTTTGAAATTAATTAGGCTTATCTCGGGACGAATTAATCTCTCGGAAATTTTCACGGCTCATCCTTTGCAATCGTCCTTAACAACAACAAAAAAATCGACCAAAACTCGACCAATGTTGCAAAAGAATCTCTTTGTAAAATAAAGATATACCAGTCGAAAATACACCTGCAAATAGATTTTGGATTATACAGGGTGGCCCGTTTCAAACGGTCCGAGCACGTGGAGAAATAACGCCTAAAATGTTCGGGAACACGTTGAATAACAAAGACTTTATTACTGCATGGAAGTAAATGGGTCGCAATTTCAACATTTAATTAATTAAAACTTGCTTAGAAACTTTTTTCTTCGATTTATGTATTTCACCGACACTCCCAACTGGTGTTTTAAATTAATTAACACAGGCCAAAAATTTTGTCGGCATGTTTGAAAAGAAACTCAAGAACCTTTAAGAACCTTTAAAATAATAATGTGCTACTTCACCATATAGTGCCATTTAGTTTTCTTGAAGAGGTTGCCACCCCGCTCAGGGGGATGAACCATCCATGAATTTAAGATCATATGAATTCACCTTTGAAATCAAAATCGACCGACCTCGGGGTTTTCCCAAAAAAATCTATGAAAATGTTGCAGAGGTGGACTGTTTTAAATGGGCCATTCTGTATAGTCCATTCACTGAACTTAGAGGGTTTTGGATTATGAATTTACAGTGAATTGCAAGGACTCTACCATAAAAAATTTCTTTTTAGGTAAATTTGAACTGTCAAATTATTTATGAATAAAATTGAATCTAATCCTCCTCTGTTTGAATTGTACATACAAATCATTGTAAATGCTACAATGTCATAAATTCAACTGTATTTATTGTAGAAATAGATCATTTGATATACCTAATACGTGATTTCGCCAATTTTCTGCCTCACCTTAAAGTGTGATAGGTGATACGGGTTACCGAAAATTAGATAACAAAACCCCGAGGACTGGGAATCCCCCGAATTGGTGACCAATATTTACGGAACGCCCCGTATAAATGATTTATTACGATCGTGAATTTTTCTAACATTAGTCCGAAGGAGTAAATCGAACAAAGGGTCAACGTTCCAAACGGGCACGGCGCGGCGTACTGGCGTGGCGCCCGAGACGGTGGCGCCCGTTCGCTCGATAGGTGCTACTTCTTCTCTTTTTTTCCGTTTTGTCATCCGACTCTTCTTTAATTGATGAGCGCGATTTATATCTATCTGTGCGCGAAACTGCGCCGCATTCCTCGCTTACGAGGCCGAATTTCCATCGCGTTCGCGAGATCGAGCTCGGAAATGCGCCGGAATTCCACACCGAATTAATATTTCCTTTTTGGGACGTTCTTAACCATTAATGTCTTATTGACATTAAATGCCATTAATGTCAATCTTGACAGTTTATGTGTATCATCGAATGCATCTTAAAGTCCCACTTATTCGTGCACATTGCGAAAAACATTTTTGGTAGAGTAGGTGCGGAATTTCGTTACCGAATTAAAATTCATGAAAATTCGATGTAGAGTTCCGGTGCGCTGTGAACTGATTTTATTAGACGATATTCGCGGAAAACTAATATGGAAAAGTAACCGCCTTTTCAGTTTTTTAGATCCGGAAACCTTCCGGAGCCTGACGCGCGTCAACTACTTCAGTTTGGCCGACAACGATCTGCGTGAGGTGCCCGAGAAACTGTGGAAGCAGATGCCCAACGTGAAGACCTTGGACTTGGGCCGCACCAAGATCAAAACCCTATCGGAAACCAGCTTCTCGGTAAGCTCCTTACAATTTACCGCTAACCGTAACTGTTACGTTATTCTTACCGACGCCCACCTCTAGCCCAACGCTACTGTCCCTAAGCAAATAACGCAATCGACAGGTGTTAGAGGCGGGCGTTTCCATAAAGTAATCGTTACTAAGCGATAATGTGACGATTTGCAGAATTTAAAGGACATCGAATGCTTGGTGTTGGCCGGCAATCAGATATCCGAGATGGATCCCAAGTCGATACCGCCGCAAATCCAGCGGCTCCACATCGGCAGGAATCACATCAAGCGATTGAACAATACGTTGAAGAACCTCACGGAGTTGAAGTGGTTGTTTATTAACGGAAACGAATTGGAGGACATCGAAAGCCAGTTGCCCAAATTCGCGCCCAAATTAAAGTAACTAAAGACTTTCTAACTATAATTTTGTAGTCTTCGTTGCTAATCTTTTGGATTAGTTTTAGTGACTCTAATGTCCGGTTTCACCAACGAAAAATAAGACCTTATTCGATGAATAAATATAACTGTCCAATAAAAATGGACAATTTTGTTTCACCAACAACAAATAGCGTTATTCGAAGATTAAATTGACGTTTTAATTAACCAACGAAATTTGGACAGTTAAATAACAGGATAACAGATACTTTTTAAGTTATATTTCAAAATTATTTATCTATTAGATTTTTAGCATCATCTTTAACATCATCTGATGAAGATTTTCATTATAGATGACCTCGAATTGTTTTATAGAAAAAAGGATCATTATTAAATTTTCCTTCTCCTCTTTCAAGTAATTTTTGCTTCTTTCTCTTTTTCGATCCTTTTCAAAATCATTACTATACGAATAATTAGGTATAAATTTATTTGTCGGTGGTGAAACAGGGTATAAATGAACACCCTGTACATGATTTTTTTTAAATTACCAAACGGAACACTTACTTTCTGGACGCCCCTAGAATAAGAAAAGTGCACTTTTTCTGGGATCTACTAATGGGATCTACTAATTATTTACCGTTCTACTAAATAAAGTACTTAGTTGATTTTCAAGACAAAATGAACTTTTTTCTTCAGTTTGTGCTATTAATTTTTAGAATTTTCAAGTTCTTTTCTACATTTTCTGTTGTTTTATTTGACATGTTTAGTCCATTTTTGATCAAAATACAATAATATTTAACGTTTTGGTAGGAAATTATTCAAAAAAAACAGCTTCTTTTCTTCATTTTATTCTTTTTTAAACTGTTAAAACTCCATATATCACCACTAAAGGTACACCAATTAAGTTATTCCTTTTTCAATTGCATCCTTCTGGTATCTAAGGGATTAAATCTCGATTTTCAGATTAATTCACGCTTCGGATAATCTTCTGGAAAAACTACCGCAGCAACTCAAGAACTATCCGACTTTAGAGTCGATTTTCTTCCACAACAACAAGCTGAGGTCTCTGGACGGGGCGCTGTCCAAATCCACGCATCTCCAATTAGCCGAGTTGGAGCACAATCAATTAGCAAAAGTAACCGAATGGAATTAATCAAAACTATTCGTTAAATAATGATTGTTGCATTTTTAGTTGAGCGAAGAAGATTTCGCCGTTCCCTCTTCGTTGAAGTCCTTATTCCTGGCCTTCAACGAGCTCACTAGTTTGAACAATTCCCTGACCAAACTGACCAATCTGAACTTCCTGAATTTGAAGTTCAACCGCCTCACGGAGTTCTCCTTGGAGGAGATCGTCGATTTGAAGGAGTTGCGCAGCATCGATTTGTCCTACAATCGCATCTCCACGTTGAAGGGACCGCCGCCTGTAAGTACTGATCGATTAATCGATTCCCCCCTATTCCCAACGATATTTTTATATAGAATTTGGTCGATTGGAACATCAAACTGACGGAGCTGAAGCTCGACCACAACGATCTCCAGACCCTAAACGGAGCCCTATCCGGCCTCACCGAGCTGCTTCGGTTGAATCTGAGCTTCAACAAGTTGAGGAAAATCTCGCCCGAAGACTTTATTGGTTTGGAAGAGCTGCGATTGCTCGACATATCCTACAATTACTTGACCACCTTAGAGGAGACCAGCAAGGTAATATTGCCTCCATAATAATCGATTTCTAGAGTAATAACGTTCAATTTACAGACGTACCTACCGAGATTGTCGGAGTTGAAGGCCAGCCACAATTTGCTGACGATATTAGATAAGGATTTCCACGGTTTGCCTGTCTTGTGTTACGCAGATTTGTCCAATAATCAAATCGTCGCTCTGGGAAGGGATTTGGTGGCGAAAACTCGATGTACTATAGAACATGGAGTACACGAAGGCACTTGGGACATTTTGAAAATAAACCTTCAAGGTAATGAGTAGAGCAAAATGCATGAAAAGTGCATACATGTTAATTTCCCCCAAATATTAAAAATGAATATGCAAAATAAAATTTTGCATTTTTCAATAGGATATTTTGCCAATTATTAAAATACGTTAAACTTATTAACAAATATAAAATTAAAAGCTTAACAATTATTTGCAAATTCTAACTAAAGGGGAACTAAAGGGGAACTAAAGGAAACGCCCAATGCCTAAAGGCTACTTTTGCTCAAGTCTTCCATTTGTTAAACGATACTTTAAAGCTTTATTGACATCGGCACTAACTTTAAATATTTTTTAGAAAACCCGATACTTTGCGATGCCGCTTTACCCGACATAACATCGATCATGGAAACAAACCACACTAGAATATACGGCGTGTCCCATTGCCCTCCATTGAACGAACAACCGACGACATCCAAACCGAACGCCTTTTTGGGCTACGTACCCGACTCCAAGACATCGAAACCCATCTACAACCCACCGATAGAGTACCAAAACGAGCAAGAAGCCCAGCACACCGACAACCAAACCCCCCGAGTGCAAAACGTCGAACCCCTATCTTCGGGAAGCCCCGAATTGCGCTACGAAATCCACAACAACGATCCCACCATCGTCGAAGACAACTCCAACATCACCGAGCATTTGAACGTTGTTAACGGTAACGATACCGCAACGGCGGGGAGCGATAATAGCGGCAGTAAGCCGCCTTCTGGTGGAAATTTCGACCCGGTGAAGCAGGGAAAGCAGATCGACAAGCTCGCCTCGGAGATCGAGGAGTTGCGCACGCGAATCGACCAGTTATCCAACCAGAATCAAATGCTGTTGAGCACGAAATTCGTCAAGGACGAGAAGTTGTCGGAGTTGCAGAAGCCCTGAGAGGAAGGAGGTCGGTCGCTCGACTAGTCGTATCGAGTAGGTAAGTAGTTTGTCACTAAGTAAGCAGAAACGTAGTTTTTGGGGGATACGCTAAATTTCAATGGGGAAATGTACTTTTAACGCCGCGTTTACAAGGCTCATGGTAGTCGAGATGTTACTAGTCATTAAAAAATAAAAATGCTACTTATCAAACGAATCCAATATACTTTTATACCTACAATGTGGTGCATAACTGTAGTGCCACCTTTATTTTCGAATGTTAGGAAACTTTTTTCAAATTTGTACGAATTGAACTTATCAGAACCATCTAACCTATTTAACTCGCAAGAAAAAAATAACTTAAAAATGACACTATTTTTTTAGAAAATGAAATAAAGATGTTTCCTAACATTAGAAAATTATGGAGGTATTGTTGTTATACCCCACAGTGTATAATTCATTATTCAATTAAAACGCGGTACTTCACTCCTATGCAGCGCTTGCAAATGCATTTACGAATAAATTAATATAACAACCATTCCAGAAATAAAAAAAAACAATAATTAATAGACATTATTCGACCAGCTCGATTATTCTAAAATTGAAAAAAAGTACCTGTTCAATGTATATAATTAATAAAAAATATCACGATCGTTAGAATTAAGAATTATCTAATAATTAACAAGTCATTCTTAGTGACACATCAATGAAATGAAAGCATATAAGATTAATGTGATATTTTAGACGAATTTAAACGTTATAACAAGATAGTGCCATATTTTTACAAATTATTTACTATTATTTAATATTGTACGTTTAGTTGTTTTGTATATATGTTTAACTAACTCGACGCAGCTTTTCCTAGTTCGTAGACAATTCTTACAATTAGATCAAATGTATTTTATATTATCAAACGGTTTAAATGTATAAATAAAATAGTTTAATTAAAACGCAGACTTTTTTATTCGTACTCGTATTTTCCTATACAACAAAGTACTGTACCTGATATAACTAATACTGCTCCCAAAATTGATCCTAAAACCAATAATGATTATATCGACTGACCCGTTATACAGGGTGTCCCGTATAAGAACCGATACACAAGAGAGGCGCGAAGGGAAGCCCAAAATATGATGTTCAACCCAACTTAAGTTAATACAAAGTTACATTCATGAGAAGTTATAGGCCTTCTAAGTGGAGTTACAAATTTAAAATAATATTAATATCTCAGTAATACTCAAACTTAAAAGATATTCCGATGTTCCCTTAAAATGTTACAGAATTTTTTTACCTGATCATGATTAGATCATTTGATAGGTAATTGATTTGAGAACATTTTTTATTCTTTTTCATTAAAGTTCTTTGTCGTTTTGATGGAACATAAATTCATGGATAATTCAAAAGTTGCCTGTTTTAAGCAGAGTTAAACAACATATTTTAGGTTTCCCTACACGCCCCTGCTCTGTATGAGTTCTTTTGTATTTCCATGTCTTTCCATGTCTTATATATTTTCAATATGCAGTGTGTCCCTAGGTGGAGTGGACGAAATTGTAATTTGTAACACTTTTGTAATTTTTCTCTAATAACAAACTTCTTTTTAACATAAACAAAGATTAGATACAATTTTCAAAAAGAAACGAAGATAGAGAATTTATTTAACGTCACTGATTTTATTTATTTTTTTGGGTATTTCCATTTTATTTAGTCTATCAGTATTATAAAATATAACGTAAAATAATAAATAATGATAATTCACATTTGAGGAAATTCCATGGTTTAATTTCATGTTCAATTTAATATTAATGTTCCACATTTATTAAAACCTTGTACATATTAGAGTCCAGATTTTAACATAGCAAATTTAATTTTTTCAACAAACAAGCCTCTTTATAAGGAATAACTTTTCTTCGTAACATTAAAAATTATGATTTCATTCCTCTCATCCTCAAGTCCATCCAGGTACACACTGTACAGGGTGTTTTTTAATAACATGCTAATACTGAAGGGGGTGATTTTTGGGGCCTTTTTAAGAAAAAGAGAACTTCATATGTTAACTTCATATAAGAACTTCCCTGTGCAGAAATTAGGTAATAATAAATTTTGACATGTTTGACATGTATGTTCATATGAAGTTTTTTTCTTAAAATGGGTCCAAGAAAAAGCCGCTTCAGTATTAGCACTTGCTAATGACATCATTAAAAAACTCCCTGTATAGTAATAAATATAAAAAAACAGAATGGTTAATAAATAAAGTTAAAAATAACATAAATTAAAAAATCTTACTTATTTTGGGAAATTCTTTCTCGATAAACCAACCGGATATCGCTGTGAATACGAATGCTAAGGAATTTGCTACAGGCACTGCCAATGTTATATCGGCATTAGTTAGGGTTAAATAATACAATACCGATCCTAATTGATTGATTAACATAGGAAATAAATACTGAAAATAGTTGTTACATAAAGCCAATACATCAGATATATTTAAAATACTTACCTGCAAATTAGTAGCTAGATATTTTATTTCTAAAGCGAATTGAGCTATTCTAGAATTACCCTTTACTTTCAGGATATCTTTGGAGTTTTTCTTTATTAGCGGATTTGTTGTTCCCCACAAAATGCCGGTGCCCAGCAAACTTACTGAAATAGGGTATAAAATATGTGTTAATCAGTGATTATGTTGTTTTATTTAAAAAACTTACATATCTGCAAAAACATGATGAAAAATACAAATATAAACAAATTAAATCGGATATGTGTCAAAAATGTCACTGTCAATTAAGTCTTCTTTTTTTTTGGTCTCTTTCTGAACACCATGTTCAGTTATTTTTTTTTAGTAAATTTGGTTACATATTATTTTCACAATTATTTAAAAGTTTAGTTTAGTAATAAGTAAAAACTTATATACAAATTTTTATTTCTGGTGCGTTTTGAGTGCAATGAGATGTTAATGTATTGATTTCCTTGATTTGACAAAATTGTTTCTTTTACTGTTATTTCAAGATACACAATAAATACAAAATTACAAAAACTAAAATATTCGATGAACTAAACATGAGTTTATATACACTAAAAAAGTATTCAGTTTTTTAAAATCAATCTCACATTACAAACATTTACTTATAACATTTATATTCCTTAAATTAAGGCCTCAACTTCGACACAATCCAAGGTACATAATTGGCTACTTTCGTGTAGACTCCAGGCCAGCCTTCCATACCGCAAGGTGAAGGCCCGAACGATACCACACCGATCACGAACCAATTCAGCTGATACTCCGCATCGGGGGACAATTTCATGAGGGGTCCTCCGCTGTCTCCTCTGCAAGAATCCTTGCCCTTTTCACCACCTGCGCACAACTGACCATTATTAACGGTCACGCCGGCCTGACGGTAGGTTCTCGAGCAATCCGAATTCGTTTTAACAGGCACCTAAAACCAAGAGTTAAAGTAGAGAGAATTATTTCAAAAGAATTTGTACCCGGAAATTTGGAATAAAACGTAATATTCCTTCATTAATATTTCTTGAGTGTTCTTCAAAATATGTTTGCTCCTTTTGAAGCGATACACATAGTCAGACGCCTTTTCTAATCATCCAAGCACCTTTAAAATCCCTTTTTGGTACGGCTTTTAGCTCCTTCCGCGAATTTTCTGTGATGGCATTTAGGGAGTCGAAACGGGATCCTCGAAGTGACAAATGGAATTTGGGAAACAAATAAAAATATCGCACGAGGCTATATCTGGTGAGTAAGGCGGCTGGTCGATGGTACGTTGATAGCAATCATGATGGAAAGTGAAGAGAATTGGGAGGTGGTTAGAGCAATGGTGGGCAGAATAATGAAAAGTAAGGGGAGGATGAGAGATTAAGGCAAGGAAGAGGATAAGAGAGCCTGCTGGTGGCCGAAGATATGCGGAGGAGGTTTTAGCCAGAGTAGCGCCTAGCATAACCATGCAAAGCAGGAACCATGCGGTTTCCCCTTCAACCCTTAAAAGAGAGTGGGCAGGGTAGAATAGGGAAGTTAGGGTAGCTAGTATTAGAAAAAATTGCTTCAAAATAACCGAGCATCTGGTTTGCTTAGAATTAAAAGATCTATACGCAGTTAAAAAAAAAAAAAGTATCAACTTATGAGACACCCTGTATAGTAGGTAAATGAAATTTGAGCAATTTTACTCACGTCCAGTTTTAATTTGATGTTACTTTCGGATCTTTTTTCGGTTTTTCCCCAACCGGATACAGTTAATTTGGTGCCGGTATAATCTCTGCTTTGGTCTAAGCTGGTTTTGGGTAGACAAATCGGTCGAACGAATCCTAAAAAAAATATTTGTAATTTTTGTAATCCTACCATTACATTTCGAACCAAAAATAAACTAAGACTTAACTAATTTATCAAAGATAACTTACCGGTGTATTTAACTTCCCTAGCCAGCCTGAGAAGAGCAATATCATTGTACTGGTTAACATCGTACGGATTGTACTGCTCATGTGCAATTGCCTCTTCGACCAGCACATTAACAGGTGGAGGAGCGCATCTTTGCTTGCCGTTTTGCAATGATACGCAGTCGGAATCGGTTTCCGTGTTGTATTCTCCCAATCGTACGCTCGAACTGTAAAAAATGGAACCCTCAAAAACCGTGCGTAACTGTACTGCGTCTGCGCAAAGCTAATACAAAACAAGTGTTCGAACTTTTGCAATTTTCCACTTACAGTTTCCAGGATCTCGGCAAATCTTTCCCTTTCACGCAATGAGCTGCAGTCAAAATGTATCGTTTATTTATCAAAACGCCTCCACAGTAAAATCCGCTGCGACCGCGTTCTGAAAACAGAAGAAAATGTTATTTTGTACAAATTCTAATAATTGCGCTGATTTTGAGGTACAAAGTGGTAGAAAAAGATTACTACTAATTTAGTCGCCATAACAATTATTATTTAAAGAGTAACTTTTTTTCTCTCAAAGTTTTTTTTTGGTACACCCTGTATACATACCTCTTTCGTATTCGATGAGAGCCATCCAGGGGAATTCGTCCAGATCAGTGGCATTTCCACCGTATATTCTATCAGCAGTGCTTCCTATTCCACAATCTTCTGTGGATGGTAAAAGAGAACTATCAGCAGGCCTGGCTGTAATTAAAACCATTTTTTAATTAAAAAAAAAACGCTAAATTATTATAAGAAGAGAAAGTTAATAAATGTTTGTCCTAATGTACCTAATGTAATTTATACTCCTGACTCGAGTCGTTTTGTTAGAAGACAAACAAATTGAAATATTTGGAAATTATCAGGAAAAAATTTTGTAAATTTTCGAATTAATTTTCATCCATTAACCGATGCTTTTTCTTTTTCAACACATCAGTTAATTCAGTTACAGTCAACTAGGAGCTAGAAACTAGAAACCAGGAACTAGAAACTCAGAATTAGAAACAAAGGAACTAGAACCTTGAAACTAGAATCTAAGAATTAGAAATCAGGAACAAGAAAGTCAAGAACAACAAACTAGAAATTAAGAATTAGAAACCAGGAAGTAGAAACCTGATAATAGAAACTTGAAACTAGAAACTAGGAAGTGATATGAACTTGTCGTACTAACTCTGGGAATTCTTATGATATTTTGGGACATCCTCTATATGTATAGTGTATGACTTACCAGTTCCGTAATCGACAGTGGGTGCTTGAGTGGTGCCGACGTCGGTTTTCAAAGGGCAACAGACCTTGGGCAAGGAGCCCTCGAATCCGCAATGAGATTGCCTGAGGAAATCCGCGCCCTCCGAAGTAATCGGCCTGTTTTGTAATATAGAAAATAGGCTTTGGCATTTCGTTATCAACTTACACTCACCTTCTTGGTTACGGGGCGTTTTGCAAATTTTTACGTTTTCTAAAAAATAAGATATTTAGCAAATAATTATATACAATTTTTTTTATTCTATCGAAACAAGGAACTTTATTAATTAAAGTTGGTACAAGATGTAGACATTTGATATGTTCAATGCATATATAATTAATATCCTTGTGTATTTATGTAGCTTATTAAAATAATTATGGGTAGATAAATCTACACAATTATCTACACACTGGGAATTCCATTTAATTTTGCATAACGTAAAACGAAATCGAAATCCGAGTTTATTTTGCCAAATAAACATACATATGCATATGTAAGTCTTTGGAAACATAAAATATTTGTAGGTCATTAAAAAATCACCAATAATTGTAATTTAATTAGAACCTGTTTTGTTATAGCTATATTTCTATTTATATTCATAAGAACAAAATTCTCTATAAATTTAGGAATATTAAGCAAATTGCGCATTAAATTCGATAGGAATTACCTACACAAAATATCGACCTTCTAAAATAAAATTCCAAAGATTAGAAATTTAACTTACGTGCATAAGAAACTACAAACAATAACTCTAAAACTAAAAGTACCGAAGAAACAATCGAACTTTTCGCCATTTCAATAATGTTTATCTGGCACTTGTACACATAAAATTAACGCTAAATCACAGACTGGTCGGTTCGAAATCGATTTGAAATTGAAGAAATCACCGAACGAGTTTTAAAGTCGATTTACTGATGACCCATGTTGATCTTTCGGTCGGTCGTCAATACGAAAGCAGCCTTGGAAATACCGAATGACGGTATGATATAAATTGTTAATAATAAAAATGGACTGGCTTAGCAGGAAAACCACTGCATGTACAGAGTGTAGGCGATAAGTTCCGTTCGAATGGATGATTTTTTAATGACGCAAATAGGTTAAATATTTGTACCTGAATCATTTATAACTGTCTTGAACAATCTAGGATGCTCCAGAATCAATTAGAACTGTTCAGAATCATTTGGAACAGTCTAGAACCATTTAGAACGCTCCAGAATCAATTAAAACTGTCTAGAACCATTTAGAACGCTCCAGAATCAATTAAAACTGTCTAGAACCATTTAGAACGCTCCAGAATCAATTAAAACTGTCTAGAACCATTTAGAACGCTCCAGAATCAATTAAAACTGTCTAGAACCATTTAGAACGCTCCAGAATCAATTCGGACTGTTTAGAGCTATTAAACGCTCCAGAACACTTAAAACTACCTCGAACCATTTAGAACGCTCCACGAAATTAGAACTTGTCGGGACGAGAACTTTTTACCTTACCCTTGTATATTAGGGTATATTATAAATAAAAATAAATACAAATAAATAAAAATAATAAATATCCGAAACTCTATAGATGTCTAAAATACAAGCAAAAAGCTACTCAGAACTCTTCCATCACGAAGTTAGGTGTGAAGTTGGCACCCCAATTTTTATTTGCCAATTGTTAATTTCATTGGTTAAAATGGCGGAACTTTTTTTATTTTTATAAAAGTACTCAGATAACAATTTAAGCTTGTAGCAAGCTTGCGTTAACCTTGTCACGACACGGTTTGTACCCTTGTTGCAACCCAGGGTGTAAGGTTATAAAAAGGTTTTGACAACCTTCCTAGTCAACATGTTAGAGGCTTGCTTTAAGGTTGTCATGACAAGGTTGCTACGAAAAGGTTATGGCAAGCTTTTGAAAACGTTGCGTAAAGCTTATGAAAACCTTGCCACAGCCCTATTAAAACGTAGCGACAAGCTTATGAAAAGGTTGCATAAAGATTATTACTAAAAGCTTATTAAGGCAAGATTATGAAAAGGTTATGACAAGCTTGTGAAAAGGTTTGAAAAATGTTTATGGCAAGCTTCTGAAAACATTACGACAAGCTTATGGAAAGGTATAAAATATATGAAAAAATGCAAATATTATATAATTGACATTTATTTTTATAAAATATGTATACAAATATAATCACTGTGTCCCGGATATGGACGAACAGTCATACCAAACATATTTTTTGACGGGTCTCCCTGTAAAAGAAAAAAAATTAATGTGCCTATAATAATTGAAAAAATTAATATACTCACTATTATAGTCCATTTGTTTAAAAATGAAATTGAAAAAATACTAAAATGTCCTTTCATAATCCCAACAAACATCTGTGAATTTGTGAATTGTCAGGCAAACCCGGGCGAACCCATCAAGTGTGACCATGTGTTTTCAGTATTTCTTGGTACTCCGCTATTCTTTAGAATTTATGAGGGCATTGTGAAATTTTTAAAGTGTTCGAAAAGCTGTAATAAATAGTTGAGTAAAATAATTGTAAAAAAACTTAACAGTTTATTTGTAAATTGCAAGTCTAAAAAACCGACGAGTCGAGCGAAGTTGTTTGGCTAAACATTCATCTAATTTGATTCTTCATCATGAATTTAATCGAATGAATTAATGATAACTTTTCGTCTGGAATTATTCTGTTCATCATTCAATATTTTCATTTATATCCTTATGGAATCCTGTCTAATGCATGGGTCTTTTGGGACATTTTATTGAACGGTCTTCAAGTGATACCTATGAATAAACATTCTATTAATAATTACATAAGGCATAGATGATATCGAAATACAAAGAAATAATAAATATTTGACTTACCTTTGAAAAATGAAGGTAGGTAAAAAAAACACGTTGGAAAATAACAGCAGCAAATTTTAAGAGCGAACATTTACAAAAGGCAATAGCGTCAGCATGTCAGCAATGCTAGTAGAGAAAGTCGAGTACCGAAGGCACAAAAATTAGAAACCCAACCCAACCAACCCCCTACCCTTTACATCGAGTAGCGATTAGACAAAATAAAACTTCATAGGAAATTATCAGATTGAATACAAAATGTCTTAAAATAATTTAAAAGAATATTTTTCACTTTTTGTAGTATGTAGGTACTCCAAATGTATGCCTTTTCATAGATGTATGTTGTGTAGTGTAATCTTTCCATAAGCTTATTAGTTTAACTTTTTCCCATGATTTTTGCATATTGCCAAATTAGCTATAAACCTTTTAGTATAATTTATAAGTAAACTTTAAAATAATCTTACATATACACCTTATACAAACGTGGCAACCGCAAGCCTATATTAAGCAATAACCTTGCAATAACATTATTAAAAGCTTCTCATGTAAAGCTTGTCACAATAAGAAAATGACAATTTTATAAATTTGTCAGACCAACCTTGCAATAATATTATTAAAAGCTTGTCACGAAAACCTTATTCCGACAATGCTATGACAATTGTATAAGGTTGTCAAAACAACCTTACTCTAACCTTTTTATAAGCTTGTCTTGCAAAGCTTGTCATGACAAGGACATGACAAGTACATGACAACCTTGTCACAAGCTTACGTGTTATCTGGGTACTCCTATATTATACTCTGTAAAAGGGTGAACTCAGAACTAAAATCAGAACTATTGAGAACTGAAATTTGGTTTCTGACTTCATACACTCCAATGAACAAAATTAGGTATATCTAATTTTTGGCTTATTATACGAGAAAAGAAATCCATTTTAGTCTTTCCTTAGGATGAATCTATAGGACGCCTTGAAAGTTTCTAGCAAAAATTTTGATGCATTTTTTTGATTTCAGCGCATTTTTAAGTAATTTGTAGATAGTTCCTTTTAAATTTTATATCATTATTAATAAAATTTGTAAGTATATTCCTTATACTTTCCTACTACCTTATCCTATACGGGGAATTTTGTGTCGAGTTAGTTTTAAGGTTTTTTTTGTAACTTTTGGACCTTTTCGTAGAAAGGGATATGTGAAAAAATGTATGATAGAAATTATTATTTTAAAGTAAAAATTATTCGATTATTCCAATTATGTAATTTTTCTTTTAAAACTTGATTGGTAATGGAGAGGAGTACGACTTATTTTTTTATTTTTTAAAAGGACTATATTTCCTAAAATATTGAGTGTTTTTAGTAACTGAAAACTGCTTTGAGTTCTAATAAATTATTTCTATTCATATGTATGTTTAGCGAAAAACCGTATATGTCAGGCTTTACGAGTTGCTTATAACTTCTACACTACAATAACAAAATGAAAATTTAAGAAAAACAGAGTGAATTATTAAGTTTTAAATTATTTATCCGTTTTTTTTTGAGGACTAGATTTGCTAATATGAACCAAACCGAATTTACTACCGTGAAGATACACGAAAGAAAATTTCGTAAAAATTCATAAATTACAATGCAACAATTTCTTCTTGGATGAAGATGTTCGTAACAAGTTCTTAATCAGTAATGTCGCGGGTTAATTACCTTAGTTTGTTTGCAAACAATAATTAACACTAATCGATTATTTTATATCGAATAAAACAAATATAAATACATGTGTTCATAACGTGAAATCCGTGCTTGATATTCTAAACTACGGTTTCCTAATTTTATTATTTTTTTATTTCACACTAATTTTATTTTTTTAAGAACTTTGTTGAATTACTTGGAATTGATGTCGCTATATTTTTGATACAAAACCTAACCCATAATAATCACACTATACAATTCGTCATAAATAGTAACTCATTTTTTTGAAGCCTTATAAAATTGGCTATATAAATTTGGCTATAAAATTGGCTAATCCGAGTTAGAGACGTGAAATTTTCAGCAGACAGCCTCATGTCTTGTATTGACGTCTACCATCATCCCCAATCCACTCCAAGGGAACGAACAATCCCTTTTAATGAGACCATGTTCACCAACTTTTTAGGAAAAGTTCAACTCTTGGATATTGTAAGACACCGATTTATTTCTTAGAAACATAATGAAATATGCCGGGTGTTAGGAAAGAAAGAAAGTTCTGGACTTGGCTAATAACTAGCTGTAAAATCCATTGGTACCTACGTGCAAATTTGTTTCCAGTATGGTCAATTAATTCTATGAGTTGAACAAAGAAAGATTATTAAAATAACAGTGGGATAGAGTGAGAAAATTGCAAGCTGCTACTCCTCAATATTACCCTTTTTTCCTTTATATGAGACTTATGGACGTTATGCAGTATATTGCAAACAATTTTGCATCTACCTGTATGTGTACGCTTAAATTCAAGAAAAAAATGCATGATTCCCAGTTGTTGGAAAATTCAATATTCTCTTGAACCGTTAATTTAGTCGACTTCAAACAAGAGTTCATTTTTGTTAGTTTATCAATTAAAGAATGTATTTACGATATATTTGCCTTATATAGATTGTCCCTATAAAAGTTACGAATTGTTAATCACTGGGAACACGCCGCCACTGTCTTCTAGGGAGTAGTGTAGGATTTATTTTATTACCTAATTGGGCACACGGGTTTAGTTAATAAACCATGAAAATTTGATCTATACGCTCCCGAGTTATTCAAATCTATTTTCTGGATACCCTGTATAAAGGAAAAGAAAGTATGATATAGTGTCATAACAACTTTTCACTCTGACAACTGTCACTTTAGTAATCTATCTTTGTTCAAACGCACGGAGATGTCCATATTGCGGCCTGAATTGAAGCAATGTGTATAATTCAGAGTGACTCAGAGTATAATTCGGTTCTCAAACGTGCCTTGTTCAACCGTTTGAAAAGTTTTTGGTCTCAGCTTTCCAGTCGCAGAACGTCGCACAATCCCAATTTTCTCTGGCGTTCTGATCGACTTCTGTTGACCTGCGTGCTTCCGATTTACCACGGAGCCTGTTTTTCGGAAACTTTGAACCCACGATTACACTAAATTTGCCGACGACTAAGAAAACGTCGAATTGCCACTACATACGAATCATTCGCTTTAGAAACTGCCTCGACCAAAAATCGAAAATCCGCATGGATTCACCACAGATTGCCAGCGCTACCCCCCAAAAACTTTTCAAACGGATGCACAGGGCACATTCGAAAACCGAATTCTACTCTTAGTCACCCTGTGCAATAATTATATTAGGCATATTATCCAAATGTTCCATATCTATTATCGTGATAAGAAGGGTGGAAAACAATTCAGTATATTTTATAATTAATCGTTCCTTAACGTGTTGTTTACATATCAAGCGAGTTTACTAAACACGTAATGCGATTCACTGGCATAATTATGTTAATTACTAGCGGATATGTACAAATATTTTTTTATTATTTATCATACTAGAGTATATCTAATGAATAACCGTTTTGCGTAAAACCCAGTTCGCCAATGTTTTCCAAGATAATACCATATAATTATAATAAACTAGATATCAAATGAATGAAAAGAATGCTTTAAATGCATTAATTTAATTGTTTCCTCATATACAGGGTGGCATCTCCACGTTAACTAGTTTCCTCTATAGATAAGTAGAGTGAAAGTTACACTAAATCTGGAAATAAAAAACAAAGTGTTTCCTATTCTTAATTAATAGGACACTAGAATTATTACAAAATGAACATAATACAATCACTATGTACAGGGTGTTTTAACGAAAACATAACACCCTAAAACTAGAAAAGCAATTTGTTTTTTTGAATTCGTCGGGACCCGTCAACTTCTGTTTTTGTTAATAGGAAACATTTTTGAGAGTCAAGCTAACTTGATGCGAATATGTTCATCCAATCTAAGCTCCCTAAGCAACTCTAGATTTATAATTTCAAATGGAACTACCCTTGTTCAAATACATCATTTGAAAGCCCTTTCCGTTGCGAATACTCTGGTGAATCTTTTTTGAAAATCGGTTAAGATTTGACAAAGTTATTTACATGTTGTCGTAACGTTTTTTATTTAAGGAAATCTCAATGGAGACAGATGATTACAATTATTGGAGGACACTATTGACACTATTTTCTTTTCTTCTTCCTTTGGTCTCAGCTATTTGCTATTAGTCCTTTTAAATAAAAAATAAATTGCGGCAAATAATGCGCTTGCGTGTAAATTTTCAAAAACGATTCCCCAAAGTAATCGCAATGGAAAGGGTTTTCAAATTAACGATGCTTTGGAAATAGGGTAGTTCCATTTGAAATTCAAAAATTAGAGTTACCAGGGCTTTAGGGGGATGAACATATCAAGTTAGCTTGACTATCAACATATCTCTCCCTAATCTCCCTCAAAATCGTTTCTCTAGTTTTAAGGCGAGGTCAAGTTTTCGTTGAAAGGCCCTGAATATCAAAAATACATTGATAACTAATTGAAAATCATTAATGCGAGTACTCCCATTGAACACCTTCCATCTTCGCCTTCTCTTCCATAAACTTGTAATGCAAATCATTACAGTCGTTATCGTCGACATGACTCCAACCTGTTTCGTTAATGTGATAAACTCTTACAATACCGCCCGAATAGGCGTCCCTGTGAGTAGCGTGATAAATCGATCTACGCCCTAAATCGAAGGCTTCCTCATCGGATAAGTCCCATTTGTAACCCGAATCCAGCACACCAAAAGCGTAAATAGAGCCGGAACCTACGCTGAACACTTGCCCCGGTGTCCTGAGCCCTTCCGAATCGACATAGTAAAGTTGAGGACCCTGTGAATTTCATTATACAGTGTGGATAAGCTCAATATATCTGTTATTGTAGATGATTAAAAAAATTGTCCACAATCTCATACTGCGCCGCTGATATTTGAATTTGACATGACTCCTGCACCATTTTCCATAACATTGAAGGATGAGTCATTCTATAACGATTTGAAACTGGACTGTAGTCTCCTTTACTTAACATTTAATTTTTAAATTTATTAATCTAACATTCTGTATAAATATAACCAATTTTAAAATACTCAACATGAAAATATCTAATACTTTTGTTCAGATTTTTTTTTATATTATCTGCAATAACAGATCTATTCAGATTTTTCATACTAATGAGCCATACTGTATATTCAACATCTCATTAGTTATTTTAATAATTTTCATTACCCTTTTGTCCCATCCGGCGAGCATCATGCCCATCGACAAGCCCATTCCTTTGTAATTATAAACCATATTGGCCATTAACTTCGAAGCCGCAGCCACCGAGATGCGCTCCTTGTTTTTCAGCTCGTACATCCTGCAATGCTTCGATAAAACTCGGTCCCAGTACACGCAATCGGCCGCTCCTCCGGCCAAGGTACCTTCAATTTAAATAATCAAGAGTTTTTCGGGGTAAGTTTTCGCGATTATCGCACCGTAATGCGTAATGCTGTTCATTAGAGAGAAAAACTCGACACCGGTATTCGAGAGTAGTTCTCGCCAGTTGACAATATTGTGAGAGTTAATGATTACTCTCTGCGAGCAAGCATGTCCTTAGCCAGTGCACCTTAGCACAGTGCACAAGGTTCTAAGAGAACTAATTTGATAAAACTCGCAACTACCATTTTGGACACTCTCATCAGTGAGTAAAAATTCGCGAGTTTGCTCTCAAATGGACAAAGACCTGAGAGTAACTCTCGAGAGTTGTTCTCAAGAAAACTCTCAAATGGACAAGTAGCATAACCGAACCTAATAGAAAGTTGTTGATTTCGACAATTTTCTTCATGGATTGTGAGCCGATGAATTGGCCGCCAGTCGCGCGGGAATCCACCGCTAACACTACGCCCCCTTTGTACAAGAACCCCAAGGTAGTAGTGCCGTGATCGAAGTTGATTTTGATATCTCTACCGTGATCGTCTTTGCTTAATTTGGAGAAATTTTGGCTCTCCTGAAAGTAAAATGTGTGTTAGGTGTAAGGTATAGTCAATGCGTTGGGAGTTTTTCTTTGCCTTAAAAGCAAAGTTTCATGAAGTTTGAAAACACCATCGAACCATTAATTGTGCATGAATTAGATAACCAAAGGGACGACCAAGGGCATCTAGCTCTAGGCGAAGATTTGCTACACTTCCAATAAGATGGACCATCTCCTCATTATGCAGCTGCAATTATGCACTGGTTGGATACTAATTATCCGAACAAATGGATTGGAAGGAGAGATCCTATCATTTTTCGTTTGGGAGATATAGCCATTGTAAGTTTTTAAATAAAATTATTATACTGTATGTCTTCTGGTTATACCGGAAGTAGATATATCAATTTCGTTATTTCAAATGGAAAATACCATTTATGACTTAATTTTTGAATTATGTGGCTTTTAATAACTAAATTTTGATAATAAAACCATATGATTTGATGATATCGCTCTATTAACAACGCAGCTAGAAGTTTGAAATTTTGTATCGATATAATTTCCGTACACAGTACATGAATCTAAAATTGGTTTTCATAGTCCATTTAAAGGGCTTCTAAAATTGTCTGAATAACTGCGGCAACTAAGTGAGCAAAACTTTGTTATTTTAAATTGATCACTTCGTATATTTGGCCTTAAACAGTGGGTATTTTTAAAAGCTCTTTCGATCCATAGGTATTTCCTATATCCAAATCCAGAAGTTTTAGAAATAATCGAACTTTTGTTAATTATGTTATCATTCTCTTCTTGAGTTGTTTATGTGGCTATTCGGTGCCTTTAATACGCAATTATTCGACAATTATGTATTTTCTGAGACTGAATTTGCGTTATTTAACTGGTCAATAACAAACCAATTCGATTTACTTACAATAGAAAAAGGAGGAACTTCCAAACTCAAGTTGTTCTGGAAATTTCTGCAGTATTTATTTAAACTATTATCATACACTAAACTTTCATTAATGAACGGAAATCCACATATTTCCTCTAAACTCATGGTGAATTTTCTTGTAAATAATTAATAATACATGTAACAATTCTCTTATGACGTGTTAGTATTAATTTAGAGAATGTCACTATTTTTGATTAAAAATGACAGGCAAATTTTTTAAATCCATCTTATTACAGGGTAATAATTAATTGAGTGCCAATACTTCAGAATGTAAATATTTGGATGATTTTAAAAAGAAAAGTTTTATAACATAATTTTCCTATTACTCCAGATATTTTTATGAAATTTCGGACGTGGACGTGTACTGGTAATAGTAGAAACTTGATTTTTGTATCCCAAAAAAAAGTGTTTCCATGCATGGTGGGCTCCTACCAAAATTCAACAAAATATCAAAAGCAGTCTCGATGAACTTGGGAAAAAACTGTTTTGGTTTTTAATTTTTTACGCGAAAGAAGATCTTTGGACCGAATTTGCTCCAAAATAAATGAGGATTTTAAAAATAATTTTGGTTTTTAGAAAAAAACTGTGGCGTACAGTGGATTTTAGAGAGAGATTTATTTTTACCAGAAATGGTATCACAAATTTACACAATTTACATGTATGGGATGATGAAAATCCGAATTGGATAACTTTAATCGGTAACTTTACTTCAGAGCGCTTTTCTTGATTTAATAGAGCACTTACCACTTAAAACCCACTGAAACATATGTACTTCATGCACTATGGGGCACCACCGTTTCTGGTTTACAAGTACTGGTTTACTCATTTATTAGGTGAGGCAGCCTCATTTCACTGTTCACATTTAACAGCCTTAGTCAGACTATGAGTAAATTTACCGAATAAAATGGCCTCTCTATCCTTAATAGGGCGCAAAAACTCGATTTTTTCTAATTCACGCGACATTATTTACTTTCTGAATTAAGTCGATGACGTTTAATAAATATTAGTTGTAGAAAAACAGATGCCAAAAATTTAATTCGACAAGTGTCGAAATTTATTTTATGAAACGAATTTTTAAACACTTGTCAACCAACACTTGTAACTTGTCAACTTGTCAGTTATATGAAACAGGCTCCTGAACTATAGGCACTGAATTAATTAACATCCTGAATAGTTATTCCAAAGTCATTCAAATACAGTGAGAAATATCTTCCTTTAAATTATTTAAATCAAAAAGAACATTATTAAATATTGGAACAAACTATCCCAAGATTTAATGAAAAAAATAAAAATCTCATCAATAAAAAATTCTCTTAAAATTACCATACAATTTACCCTCATATCTTTATCAAGCATTTATTAAAAAGTATACAAATTAATTCCAGAAATTTATTACACTTAAAAAATATAAATTCACAAATCAATTCAATCAAGCGCCTCCCATTTTCTCCTTTTCCTCCTCAAACTTGTAATGCAAGTCCATGCAATCGTTATCATCGATATGCACCCAACCGGTCTCTTTCATGTGGTACACTCTAACAATACCTCCCGAATAGGCGTCTCTGTGAGTAGCGTGGTAAATCGATCTACGACCCAAATCGTAAGCCTCCTCATCGGATAAGTCCCATTTGTAACCCGAATCCAGCACACCAAAAGCGTAAATTGATCCGGAACCTACGCTGAACACTTTTCCGGATGTCCTGAGACCTTCTGAATCAACGTAGTAGAGTTGAGGACCCTGTAATATAAATAAAAATTAGGAGTAGGTTTCACAGAACTAGTTAGAATTTAATTACCCTTTTGTCCCATCCAGCCAACATCATTCCCATGGACAAACCCATTCCTTTGTAATTATAAACCATATTGGCCATTAACTTGGAAGCCGCAGCCACCGAAATACGTTCCCTGTTTCTCAGTTCGTACAACCTACATTGTTTAGCTAGTACTCGGTCCCAGTAGGTGCAATCAGCAGCGCCTCCTGCCATTGTAGCTGAAATTCATTAACTAGTTATCGAACATATCGTAGCAATATGATGACTGAATACCTAGTAAAAAACTGTTGATTTTTATGATTTTTTCGACGGTTTGTGATCCAATGAATTGGCCACCAGTCGCTCGGGAATCCACTGCGAGGACTACGCCCCCTTTGTACATGAATCCCAACGTAGTGGTACCGTGGTCGAATTTAATTTTGATCTCGCGGCCGTTATCATCCTTGGTGAATCTCGCGAAGTTATTGCTGGGCTACAAAATGATGTGAATTAACGATAAATAGTCGATGAAATGGGATACTTACATCGGGAAAAGGCGGAACGGCCAAGTTCATGCCATTCTTGAAATTGGTGCAATACTTCTGCAGACTCTCGTCGTAGGCGAGTCGCTCGTAATCCTCGGAATTGTAGCTTGTAATTCCCGATAAGGCTTCTAAACTCATGGTTTATACTTGAATTTTAATTGTTAAATAGAAAAATTATTATTGGTATTTAATGCACGATGAATAAACAAAAATCAAATCGGCTAAATGTACTGTCAACCATCTGTCAACGTCAATGTCAATTCGTATTCGTCAATGACATGTGTCATTAAAATAGAAAAATTATTTGTAATGGTTTGTGATTTCTTTTTATAATTCTTTTATACTTCCTGTAGGGATCTATGAGTAAAATATGAAAATTGAGTAATTTCAACAAAATTTCAAATATTGAAGTAGTACAAATTACAAAGTAGTACAAGTCATATTTCGGATAATAAAAAAGAAGATGTGAAATTCACGACATCTGTCATTTCATAGCTGTCAATATTTAAAATTCATATTACAATCAGCTGTTTGTAAATGTAATTAAATTTAATTTTTGATACGGTTTATGATAATTTCACTTTATCGAATCTCTTTTATTATGTAAACATACATTGTTGTGAAATATCACTTGCTCAGCACATACCGATTTATGGCCAGGCAATAAGAATTGTTATTTGTCATTGTTCAAATTTTATTGGAAGAGGAGAGTCCAATAAAATGGGTTTTATAAACTTGATATTTCTTGCGTCCATAATTTCAGCAGGTAATTTATTAAATAATATTTTAAAATAGCTTATAGGGCATTTTAAAAAAAATTGTTTCATTGACTATAACTTAATGATACTTTACCCTTAGGTTTAACTGCTGAATTGCCCGTTTGGAGTTCTACGTATTCCGTTAAAGGAGTTTTGGCGATTCCTTATGCTGAAATTGTGGAGCCCTTTTCTGCTTGGTAAGAAATACATTTATCAACTTTTTTCTCATAGTGTTGCGACATTTGATGCCTTATTTTATTATTTCCCCCTTATGAGAATTAATTATGCTGGTTTAGTATGCGGTCTACCCAAATTTATTACATACAAAGTATAACAGCATGATTTGGAAAATTGACCCTTCATTAAGCAAAAGAAAAAATTTACTAGTATTGTATTAAGTTTACAGAATTTATGTGGCTAATTGAATTTATTGAGAATTAGAGAAGTACCAGTATTTATTTAAACGTAAATATATCTATCTTTATTAAGCAAACGTATGGAATAGCAGGCATAAGTAATTCAATTTATCGTCAATTATGTAGGTAGACTGCAAATATTATGGCAGACCGAAGACTTGAAACTTTCCGCATGTCTACTAGGTGGTTACATTCTAAAGTAAATATACATTATTCCATTCAAGACTTAATTTCACAAAGAAAAAAAGTGGTCTGATTTCTGGTCAGGGGTCAGAAAAGTATTGTTTTTTTTTACGACAACAAAACGTAAATAGTATATTTTTTATTCTGTTGCAGTTTTCACAAATCAGTGTTATTTACAAAATTCGAATAGTCTGCAATTTTAATTTATTGCTTGGTTTGTTTCATTGTTAAAAGAGGCCATTACAATAACATAATTTTTGCTAACTTTACATTTATTATAATTATTGAATAATTTACAATCAAAATCACAGTCTATGATTTTTTTAGCACAACATATTTACACATTTGAGGTCAAATTTAACTAAACTTTGGCCTGTTTATCATCAATCAACATAAACGTTCTTCTCCGTTGGATTAATTAGTTGTTTTTATTTGTCCAAAGGATTATCGTTTCATTAAAATTTGTACTCTATCTGTTTAAAATATTATTGAAATTTATGATGAAAATAATATACCTATTTATACACTACAAATAACATTCCTCACTAATCTTCCTCCTTATTCTACGGAGTGTTTTTAATAACATGCTAATATTGAAAGGGGTGATTCTTAGGCTCATTTTAAGAAAAAAAATTCATATGAATCTATGTCCTAAAGGTCTTAACTTTTGTGATATAGGGTGTTAAAGTTTTAAGAAAAAAATCAATTTTTTACTGTCATTTCCATACCACTTTAAATATTTTTATGAAATTTGGTGTAGCAAGGAAAGAGCATTTTTTGACCTAAAAAACATTTTTTATTTCCTTCCAACAGTGGCGTCCGTACTGGACTCAGGCCAAATATTTTTGAGGGTAAAAGTGGTACGCCACAGCTTTCTCTTGAAATAAAAATTATTTTTTGAGGTCCCGTTCAATTTAAAACTATTTCTTGACTTTTTTTCATACGACTCACAGTTTCGCATAAAAAAATTAAATTCATTCATTTGTATGCTATGAAGTTTTTTTTCTTAAAATGGGTCCAAGAAACACCCCCTTCAGTATTGGCATGTTATTAAAAACATCCTGTATAACATAAAAAATTCAAAATCAAATTAAAAATACACATTTTACAGGTACGATGGTCCTTCGAAACAATCCCGTATCGACTACTACGGGGACATGGTGAAAACGTACCAATTAGCAGGTGCTGATTACGGTACAAGTTTGAAAATAGCACCGATCACAACTGAATCGGAGAATAATGTCAGGACTTGTCTGCAAGTTAACGGCTCCGAGGAAAATCCTATCGCTACTCAAACAGTATTACCCGATCTTACTGGATTCACGCTAGCCGGTAAATTTGACAAGAACTGATCGATTTTTGTGATTATTAATTACTTTGTTAGGCAAGGAAGTGATCGACGGACAAGAGACCGAAAAATGGACGTTGAACCAAACCATCGGGAACAAACTGAACAAATACAGCCTTTGGATATTTTACAAACCGAATCCTAACCAGCTCGATTCCCAAATAGCTGTACCATTGAGGTATAAATTTATAATTTAGTATGTACTCTACTCTACTTGCTGATTTTCAGATACGAAATGAGAGGTTTCAATTCATTATTGGGAAGCCATTACGATCACTATTACCTAGAATATATTTCTTACGATGTGGATTCCATTCCAGAAGAAACCTTCAAGATTGATCCCAGTAAATATTACATTAATTTCTATTTTTGAATGTAATTATACAGCTTTTAATTGCCCAATTTTATAGACATGAAGTGCAGTTCGTTCCCCGGACCGGGCGACAAGCACATTTACACCTTCAATCCCATGGCGGAATTCATCAAGCCTGAGTACACCGGTCACCTGGATTTCGAATTCGACAAGTTCACCAACAAGCACCGAAAGCAATACGATAATGAGGAGGAGCACGATTTTCGCAAGGGACTCTTCCGGCAGAACATCAGGTTCATCCACGCGCACAACAGACAAAATAAAGGTAATCTTGCTTCGTACGATAACCGGCAAATTAACGTTTATGTAAATTTTCTTGTAGGTTACACTCTAACGGTGAATCATTTGGCCGACAAGTCTCCGTTAGAGCTGAAGGCTCTGCGCGGTAAAACGTATTCCGGAGTTTATAACGGCGGTAAACCGTTCCCTTACAAGGATATCGATAGTTTCAGTGAAAATTTACCCGATCAGTGGGATTGGAGAATTTACGGTGCTGTTACGCCGGTCAAAGGTCTGTAACTGTTACTTTTGTCGAAACTCCCAACTCTAGTCTTTTTTGAAAATGGTCTTAATTAGAGGATCTCTATAGGGCCTATTAGGCGATCTTTAAAGACCCTAGTAATAGGTGGAATAGTTGGTTTTGATACGTTTAGTTACGCCTGTTGAAGGTTTGTAACCGATACTTTTACCGCCCACCTCTAATACCTATTGAAAATTGTTCTATTAGAGGCATTCAGTAGGCTCTATTAGATGACCTTTAGAGGCGAAATAACTAGGTTTTGATGAACCTATTGTTCCACCTCTAATATCTTTTGAAAATGGTCCTAAATTAGATTCTCCCAATAGGCTCTAATCGATGACCTTTAGAGAACGTAACGTTTTATAGAGTATATTGATGGTATTACGTTGTTACGCCATCTTTTAAAGGTTTGTAACCGTTACTTTTCTTGAAACGCCCACCTCTAATACTTTTCAAAAATTGTCTGAATGCCCTTAGATGCCGAATAGGCTAGGTTTTGAAGAACTTAAAGTTTTATAGAGTATATTAATAAATTTATTAATACAGATCAGTCTGTATGCGGTTCCTGTTGGTCATTTGGTACGATCGGAACTATAGAGGGAGCGAATTTCCTGAAAACCGGGCAACTCATGAGATTATCTCAACAGGCTCTTATCGATTGCTCTTGGGGGTAAGTTTACAGTTTTTAGTATGATTTTTTTTTTCTGTTTTTATGAATATATTTCTATTTTAGGTACGGAAATAACGGATGCGATGGAGGTGAAGACTTCAGAGCGTATCAATGGATGCTTAAACACGGAGGTGTACCGACAGAAGAGGATTATGGACCGTATTTAGGCCAGGTAATAATTTTAACAGATAAAACTAGGGTAATGTTGTAGTTTAAATCTTCTGCGCATATACATAATCAAGCCGTTTTAAATCATTTCAAAAGCACTGTTGCAAATATATACATTTTTCATTATTGGTGTTAATTGAGTCACTTTAGGATGTGAATATTTGGATGATTTTAAGAAGAAAAGTTTATATCAATATGTATGTCCTGAACATCTTAGTTTTCGAGCTACAGGGTGTTACAGTTTTAGAAAAAAAAATAACTTTAGAAAACTAAGAAGTTTAGGACATACATTGATATAAACTTTTCTTCTTAAAATCATCCAAATATTCACATACTGAAGTAGCGGTACTCAATTAATGACTGTATATGCAAAAGATTTGCGTACTCTTATGGATTCAAACTACAACATTACCAAAACTAGTATAAATCTTGACAAAAAAGTTGCTAATTTTTATATTCTTACTACAGGACGGATATTGTCATGCCGGTAAAGTACCCAAAGTTGCTAAAATCACGGGCTGGGTAAACGTAACAAGCAACAATGAGAACGCCTTGAGATTGGCTATCTTCAAACACGGGCCTATTAGTGTTGCTATAGACGCCGGTCACAGAACCTTCAGTTTCTACTCCAATGGAGTTTACTACGAACCTAAATGGTAACTAATAAAATACTTCAATAAAATACTCTACTTACGAATTTTCTTCATCTTCAGCGGTAATAAGGAAGACGAGCTGGATCATGCTGTATTGGCCGTCGGTTATGGAACTCTAGGGGGACAAGATTATTGGCTGGTCAAAAACAGTTGGTCGAACTACTGGGGTAACGACGGGTACGTTTTAATGTCCGCTAAAAATAATAATTGCGGCGTCATGACGACCCCAACGTACGTTACAATGTAGATTAACCGTTTATTTTTTTTACTGCTTTATGACTCTCTATTAGTATTAAGAGCCAATTGAGATCTGTACTTTTAATAATAAATGCGTTGTTTTTAGTTTATCAAAGGTACTTATTAACTTTAGTATTATAATTATAGTAAAACACCAATATTAGGGGAGAAGCGGTATAATTTTAATGCCAACAAATTATACTATCACAAATATTTAGTGTCTTATAATGAATAAGCGCGTCTAAGAAATTTTAGATGTGCTACAAACATAAAATAACTTATTAAACTCTGGTAAAGTAAAATAGGAATTGTTGTAGTGGAAACAAATGTGTACAAAAAGGCATATATCACAGTACAAGACAGATTTTTTTTAACTACTAATACATATTTTTATAGTAATCGTTTATATAAGTCTAATCGAATATAGAAGATAATTTTTTTATATTATACTTATTGGTAGTTAGTACAGAGTGTCCTAAGTAAGAAGATAACATACAGGGTGTTCTATAATGATATGCTAATATTTAAGGGGGTCATTCTTGGACCGATTTTAAGGAAAAACCTTCATACGAACCTTTGCCCTAAACGTCTTAACTTTTGAAATACAGGGTGGTTAAATTTTTAGAAAAAAAATATCTTTTTTATAACTGTGATACTATTGTAGATGTCTTTGTGGAATTTGGCACACGTCTTTTATGCATAAAAATGCATTTTCTGATGTACAATTTTATTATTTTCTACAGTGGCGTCCGTACGAGTTTTGCATTGAATATTTTTGGAGAAAAAAATTAAACGCCACTGCCTAATATTGATAATAATTCTCATTCATTTTAGAACAAATTTTAGGTTTAGGACATGTTCATATGAAGTTTTTTTTTCTTAAAATGGATCCAAGACTGATCCCCTTGAATATTAGCATGTCATTATGGAACACCCTGTATAGAAGCAACCGTTTTCACGACAGATAAAACAAAGACGATTAACTATTTAAATTTATCACTCTTATTTGGGACACCTAGTCTGTAAAAATGCTATAAATATTACAACAATCTCGTGATTAATATTTGAAACACACTACTAATTATAAGTTGTAAACAACCACGATTTACGATACATCCTAAATATATAGAAAAATATACTCGGTTGAAAAATACATGAACAATCTGTTGATTTTTTAATATTTTATCCAATTTTTATTCAACTTTTGAAGGAAAATTTGATTACCCTATGGTAGAAATTTGAAAACAAAACTATTTTTATCATAAACAAATGCAGAATATTCTTTATAATATTAATAAAACCAACAGATGGTCAGTTTATTATACACTTGAGTATGTAACAGCTCTAAAGAATTCATCTAAATAACGTTATAGCATTTGTTTTTCTTCAAAAAATTCAAAGTCAGTTTATACATGTTACCATATTTGGTATTATATTACAGTTGTTTTACTATCACAGCTATAAAATGTACTTATTATTTAAAAAAAAATGTTTAAATCGGGAACACATTTTGGAATGAAAAGGAAATCTATGGCAAATTGAACGTCTTAAAAATAGCATAAAAACTCACAGGTAATTAGCAGCAAAGCCGAATACACTAGGAAAAATGAAACTATGCTTCGAATTTAGTCCTTTACATTTAGCTGATTAAAGGTCAATTAAATCATAGTGCCATTAAGGCACACGATAAATTAGGTCTTACCAAAACATTAGCATCAACATAAACTAAGTAGCTCTACTAGCAAACTACTGGTTTAGTAAAATATAAATTCGCAATTCGTTTCGAATAAAATTCAACTACAATCATTTCGTTCAAGAGGAAGCCGCGGTTTCATTTTTGAATATTAATATACAAATAAATATCTAATAAATAGAAAATTAAATATTTTTCAAATATAAAAAATAATCAAAAGAATAAATTACGCCAACAGCGTTAAAAATTAGCTTAATTAAAGGGTTTTTAATGCTTAAAACGAGTAGTACGATTCTTAAATTACCAAAAAAAAAGTCTTCGAAATAAAATTAAATATCATTCTATGAAACTTCACTTTGATTACAAAAGGCATGTTCTGAAAGTTTCAGATACTTTACAGACTCCCTTTAAATATTTTTATGGATTTTTTTCATAATATATAAAAAAACAACTAAATAAAGAATATAAATAAAATAGTATAAAAAACCTACATACAAGTGAATTGCAGAAAAAAAAACTTATCGTTATGAATTTGTAATTATGACATGGCAGTTGTAATTTTTAATTGGTTACCTGACTATCCCTGAAAAATTAATACCGACATTATTTTCGGCTTTGTATTAATTCGTTTACGAAGGCACGAATACCGAAAAAAAGTTCATTTACAATCGAATGAAAGAGCAAAAATTACAACATCCAACAGAGAGATAAAAATTCTCAATGTTTTTACCAAAACTATCAGTTTCGAATAAACTTGTTAATGCAATTCGAAAAATATCGACTCTCTGCCTCTTACTGTTATTGTTAAAAATCACTTTAGGTACGTAAATTGGAATAGAAATATATCATTTACCCGTATCTACAAGATCACTTCGGGGACGAACGTGTTAGGTTTAGGTAATATCAAAGTCAACGACACAGCCATCATCATATGCCAAATGCTATGGAGGTACCAATAATTATTTTCGGTTTGCAAGAAAGCGTAGCAAGTCAGGCTAACCGCCACGATGGTGAAACCGAATGGCAATCGATAGAACAAATAATTCCTGTTGGCGAATCTCTGCTTAATTTTCCTGTATTTAACCGTCCAACTGGCGGCTATCAAAATAACTCCGGTTATAGCCGGCACGACGAACACCCACAGGGACGTTTTGTTAATAGTAGTGAAAAAAGCCAGGACTATAGCCCCCATCATGTGGCAGATGTTCGTCCACAAACCCGGCAAATCCGCAATGGCCACCAACGTGACCCATATAGCCAATATAGCGCAGAAGAAATCGCCGAATTGCAACGCAGACAAATTGACTATGCACATGTTTATCAAATTCTCGCCGGCGTCGCAACAGTGATAGAACACCGAGAAGAAGCATATGCTCAGATAGGAAACCGCCTCCACGTAGTACTTACGTTTGTAGGCCACGTAAACCGACGGCAGGAAGAGCAAGTTGCTCAAGACGAGAAAGAGGAACTCGATGACTACCATGGAGTACGGGGTGGCTTGCGAGTTATCCGAACAATCCCAACCTGAAAATTGCCAAATCGGATCGTCTTTAATGAGAATTCTGATCATTAATACAGGGTGTCTTTAAAACGTTGGGATATTTAACCTAACTAACCTATAAAACGTGTTAAAGTTAAAAATAAAAAAGACATTTTTTGATATTAGTGCAGAATGGCTGAAGATTTTTTCATGAAAATTTGTACATAATTTCTTTGTTGTGGCCAATTATTGTGTGGAATTTTTTAAAAAGTATCAATCCGTCTCAGATTTAACTGGGCGGTCCAACGCCTTTTATGCCTTCATTCTTTCGCCCATGTTATTTAACTAATTTTTGAATCAAAATTAGATTTATCGGATTATTTGTAATGATTTTTCACTCTTTGTAATTTTCTATGAAACCCATATTTTTGCAGATAAATCTCTATTTTTGTCATTTACACGATTTTTAGGTCCCCTAAAATTATCAAAAAATGAGATTTATCTCCAATAAAAGTGAGTTTTACAGAAAATTACAAAGAGTAAAAAATCATTATAAATAAACCAATAAATCCAGTTTTGATTCAAAAATTAGGTAAATACGATCGGCGGAAGAATTAGGGCTATTTAAATCAGAGAAGTAATGATAATTAAAAAATATTCACGCAATAATAAGTCACTAAACAAAGATATTCTCTACAAATTTTCATGAAAAAATCTTCAGCCATTCTGGCCCAATATAAAAAAATCTCTTTTTTATTTTCAACTTTAACACCCTATAACTTCCTTAGGTAAATATGCCCTTTTGGATATAGGTAAGTTAAGTTAAATCATCTTATTTTCGTCCCAAAAGTCTGCAGTTAAGCCACGTCCCAATCTTTTAGATACACCATGGATACATTTTTTTTTCAACGAAGTAGTTGAGAGGGTTGTCAATAAATACAGGCTGGCCCAGAACTTACGCCCCATCGGGAAATGCCTTATGGAAACGACAATGGAGATGCCAAAACTGCAGCCGAAAACATGAAATTCCTTTTGGTAAATAAAAAGGTTGAAAATCAACCAATCCCAGTAGCAGTTCAAATTCACGAAAATGACGCGAATTAGCTATACACCAATTTGACATTATTGAAAGATTCTATGTCCTTTTCACATTCAAGGTTAACCTGCCAAAACCTGTGACTATTGATCAAAAATTTACTTTCAAATCGACCAAAAAATGGATCATTCGATTTGAACCACTTTTGAAGCAATAAAAAATTCGATAGGTTTGGTATCAGCACAACGGAGCTCCTGAATGATCGATTTGGAAGCAATTCTTTGATCAATAGTCGTAGTAATTCGCGTCATTTTAGCGTATGTGAATTGCTACTGGGATTGGTCGATTTTAAACCTCTTTATTTACCAAAGGAATAACTTTTTCATGTCTTCGGTTGCACTTTTGGCATCTCCATTGTCGTCTCTATAAGACATTTCCCGGTGGAGCGTGAGTTCCGGATCACACTGTATTTCTCTGAATAGAAGCCATAGCTTGATATGTCGAGTTTATTAAATTTTACAGGATTTTACTAAACTCCCCAAATATCTTCAGTAAGTAATTGCTTCGGTAGCTTCAATGTTAATCCTTTACCTCAACGAAAAGAACCTGATGGTACTGATAACTAGTAATTTCGCCAAAAAAATCAACATATCAAATTACAGCATCTATCAATCACGAATTTACTTCTAGCGTACGCTTACCTCGATATTTGTTCATACAAACGCACGTGGAGAACACCACGCCGTCGGAGACCAAGAACATGCATCTGCCGTTCCTCGAGCACTGCCCGAAAATGCAAGGGTGCGAGCCGATGTCGAAGAGAATGCTGGTGGAGCAACTGGCGTTGGTGTTCTTCGAACAGGGCCCGTCGCAATCGCATCCTTTGCACTCCTCCGTGGCGATGATTTGGGAGCTGCAATTCGTCGTGCACGACTGGCAGTCCCACGGAAGGTCGCAGTTCAGTTCGCAGTCGATGACGCATTGCTTGTAGATATCCTGACAGTAGTTCGAGCAGGTGCAAGGTTCGCAGTCGCTGGAAAATAGGGGCTCGGTGAAAGCGATTGGAGTTGTTGATTTTCTGCCTAGTTTTACTTATTAAGTAAGGTAATCTGAAGTTAATGCTTTCAAGTATTTATCTATGTATCGTATATAAAAATGTTTGTCACCACTTGTTCTTATTAGCTAACAAGCGACCTATGAAGTGTAGCTAAACTCGCCTTAATATGAATCTTTCTCCCTTTTTTATTTCTTTTCTTTTTCTCCCTACTTTCAAAAGATTTATCCACTAATTAATTACCTTCAAAACATCTTCAAACTTCTCCCTCTACCTTTATCATTACTCTTTCTCCCTTCTTTAATTACCTGAAAAATTTTACAAAATTTTCTCTCAACTTTTATAAGAGAAAAAAAATCACCCATTATGTAGTTAGTATTTGTAAAATATCATATAATTTTTTCCTTTTTATTTTTCCCCTTTCTCCTAACTTTTATACTCTCATTTTTCCTTCTTCTTCCCTCATTTTTATAAGAGAAAACATTTAATTAATTAACTAAGTAAATACCTTCACTTTGTAAATGTAAAACATTGTAAATTAAAAACATCTTCAAACTTTGCCTCTACTTTTATCTTTACTATTTCTCCCTTCTTTAATTGCCAGCAAAAAATTATTAAAATGTATTACTCACTATTAATTACTTGTGAAATTTAAAAAAAATCTCCCTTTTTTTATTTCTTCTCTTTCTCCTAACTTTTATAATTGGTTTTTCTCCCTACTTTTATAAGAGAAACCAAAATTACTTCATTCACTACAAAACATCTTCAAATTTTTTCTCTTACGTTAAAAAAATACAACAAATTCACCCACTAATTAATTACTTGCGAAATATAACCAAATTTTCTTATTTTTATTTTTTCTCTTTCTCCCAACTTTTAAATTTTTCCTCTACTTCTAACTGTTGCTCTTTCTCCTTTCTCTAATTGCCTGCTAAACCTTATTTATATATATTCTTATTTTTTTATATCCTTATTCTTTTATAAGAAAAAAAAATCTCTCAGTGTTAAATTACTTGTAATTTATAATCACATTTTCTCCCGTTTTTGATTGTTTGTCTTTCTCCTAACTTTTGTAAGAGAAAACATGGAATTAATTCATCCACTAACTAATTACCTGCAAAACATGTTCAGATTTTCCCTCTTCTTCTATCTTTACTAAAAAATAACTCGCTATTAATAATTGTAAAAATATAAAAAAATCTTCCTTTTTTTATTTTTTCACTTTCTTCCAAATTTTATATTTTGTTTTCCCCCTACTTTTATAAGAGAAAACATTGAATTAATTAATTCACCAAACATCTTTAAAATTTCTCCCTGTGTCTATCTTTTGCTCTTTTTCCCTTTTGTAATTAGCTGCAAAACATAACAAGAGAAAATAATTCCCTTATTAATTAATTACTTTTATAATTTTTTTCCCCTTTTTTATTTTTTGTCTTCCTCCTAATTTTTGTACTTTCTTTTTCTGCCTACTTTTATAAGAGGCATTTATTATTTTATATTGAAATAATTTATTCACTGCAAAACATTTTCGTATTATTCCTCTACTCTCATCATTTCCCTTTCTCCCTACTTTAAAAAATACAACAAATTACCTGCAAAACAGCTTAAACGTCGCGTACCAAGTCCCACTTTCCGGATAGGGAATAAGCACCGTAGAATTCTCGCTAGTAGCGTTCAATATCAACTGCGACTCCCTTTCCACGCCGTTATAAGCGCACTTATTGGGCCACGTCGGTATTTCCATGGCGCCCCGTCTTATGCAAGCCACCAAAACGTGACTGGAGGGCTCCGATTCGAAGACGAATTTCCCGGTGGCCTCCGACTTTTCCACGCGCGGTTTGAACGCCAAAATAAACTGCAACGTCCCGCCCACGTCGGTTCCTTCTCTCAGCTTGAATTTGAGCAAGGAAAAATGGGAATCGGTCATGTTCATGGCGATCGGCACCCGGGAATCCAGCTCTTTTTCCAGCTCGAAGGAGAAGAAAAACGTCTCCGAAGTGGCTTCTCTTATCAAATCGTACTGTTTGTACGGAATCAAATTCGTCAGTTTGTAATCGTGGAACGTCTTCGATACCGAGTTGTTGAATAGAGTTTCGTTTTGGAGCAGCCCGTAGTAGTAGGAACTTTCGGGCAGTTCGTTGGAAATGAACTTGAGCTCGAACGTTAGATTCCCGCTGGTCGTGTTGTCGACGATGCCTTCGTTGAAGTGGAATTCGATGTAATGCCAACAATCGGGGTTGGTGGAGAAAAATATCACGGATGAGCTGGAATTCGAGTAGATGAATTCTTGCTTGTGGTGTACTTCGGACGATGGGGGTCTGTTAGCTTCGATTCTCACTGTTAGAAGATTGGAATTATCGGGGAATGTAATGGTATTGACGAATAGAACCGCCTGATCGTAGGAACTCGGCACGAAGAATTTGTAGTAGCGGCTCTCGTTCGCCTGGCTGGTCATTTGGAACAGATTTTCGTCGGTTATGAGTAGAGGATTGTCGATTTTGCTTATGAATAGCGAGGCTTCCAGGTAGGCGTCGCAGTCTGCTCGCAAACCTGAAATAATTAGAATTTTTGATGAGTTTTGAAAGGGGTTTAAAGGGGTTTGGTGAGAGTGATTTTTGAGGGAATTTTTCGATGCAAAAAATTATTAAATAAGTCTAAAATTGTTAAAAACTGCAACTTTCTGTGTTTATTAATGCAAAATCAGGCCCAAAAACTGCAACTTTCTGTGTTTATTAATGCAAAATCAGGCCCAAAAACTGCAACCTTCTGAGTTAAAATCTGCAACTGCAACTTTCTGAGTTGGTTAATGCAAAATATCCAAAAACTGAAACTTTCTGACTATATTAATGTAAAATCAGACCAAAAACAGCAACATTCTGAGTTGATTAATGCAAAATCGGTTCCAAAAACTGCAACTTTCTGACTTTATTAAACAAAATAAGTCCAAAAAGAACAATCGTTTTTGAAAGGAATTTAGTGAGAGTAGTTTTTTGGGTTTTTTTTATACAAAAAAAATATTAAATAGGCCGCAAATTGTCAAAAACTGCAACTTTCTGAATTGATTAATGTAAAATCAGTCCCAAAAACTCAACTTTCTAAACTTTATTAATGCAAAATAAGTCCAGAAACTGCAACTTCTTGAGTTTGTTAATGAATCAGTCCAAAAAGTGCAAATTTCTGACTTTATTAATTCAAAATAAGTCCAAAAACTGCAACTTCCGACTTTATTTCGTTTGACTTCCAAAACTGCAACAGTTTGAGGTTGTTAATGAAAAATCATTCCAAAAATTGATACTTTTTGAGTTTTTTAGTGAATTCAATTAAATTAAATATTTGTTGAAATATTTAAAACAAAGTATACTAGGATGTAAAGTACTTGGAACTTTTGCTAAGATTACTCATTACATTTAATTAAAAAAAATAACCATATAATGTTTTCAAGACTCTTTTAAAAATAGTCCAAATTCTACAAATTTGCAAGCAGTTAAAATTATTCACATTATTTTCCAATAGCTCTTAATAATATTATTGAACCAATTGTTATTAATATTTCACCTCTTCTTAAATATCAATAATTAAATAAAAGATATACCAATAATACCCATTTAATACTTTGATTTAATTGATATTTTAAAGCACTATATATTACATTAACTTTAGAGAGACTTTATGAGACAAACTATCTTACCTTCCTGACTAATGGCATTATACTTGGGATCCTGGTAGGATAAAAACGCAACAGCAATGTATGAACCCGGACTAGGAGAAGTAATGTTAATAAATGCTTCCTTCTTCGTAGTGGGTATTTCTAAACTATACACAGGGCTCCTGGTTATATTTTTAAATAATTTCGGAAAAGGAGCGCCGTCGGGATTAATAACAGGAGCAGCCCCGTGTTTCATAAACACGGAAACATTTCTTGTCGAACAACCTACAAAACAAATAATAATTAAAGCTTGAAAGGTATATTTTTTTATTATATTGTACTTACGAAAAATAGACAATCGATTTTCGTAGGCCATAAACTTGAATGAAGCGAATATCGTATCCTGAGGTATATTTAAGTGAATCATATCGACATCTTTGTAGTATTGAAACTGTTCCAATGGGGATGTGAGAGATCTTGATGTTATAGTGATATTTGTATTATTAATTGATTGATGAATGAAGCTTAAAAGAACGAAGCAAAACAGAGCTTTTTTCGACATGATCATTCTAAAATAAACGCACAAGAATTAAAGGAAATTCGTTTTTAAATTGGGTGTAATTGGATAAGAGATTATATATCAAAGATATTAGATATGATAAGTATACTTACTTTGTTTGTATCGACTCGCACACAAATAAATGAATATATGCTTTACTTTACTACATTATATTAAAATTAATTACGTATGCTTAAATAATTACAAAAACAAATATATTTTAATAAAAAAACCACCTACTACATTCATTTATGCAGTTTTGACAATATAACCTTCAATTGAGGTTGTTAAAGTGTCAAAGTATAAAATGAAATGAGGGCTAAATTAACCAGTTATCAAAGATCATAAATATTCAAGTCTTAAAAGTTAACAGATAATAAAAAGTGCATTTACCAAATAATATATTTATAAAATGAGTGGCTACTTTTTGTTCTGTTCTGGCACAAAATTTTTATTTATATAAATGTAAAAGTAAAGTAATGTGAGGGCTAATAAACCTAATAAGTAAAGGCCAGACATGCATAAAATTGATTGACATTTGACTTATAAAAGAAGAAATATAATTTCCAATATTTTGAAATGGTTTATTCCAGTTTACATTTTTTCTTTATTTCTCTATTTTATGTAATTTTTTTTCTACCCGTAAATGATTAACATTTTTAACACTTTACAATGTTTCAGGAGCGATAATCATGGGTGTTCACGGCCTTTGGAAGCTCATAGAACCTTCAGGTAAACCGATACCCGTCGAAACGCTCGAAAACAAAGTTCTCGCAGTAGGTAATGGTTGTTTTGTATTTAAAAAAATGGGTATTAATTAATGTTTTACACTTAGATGTATCAATATGGCTCCATCAAGCAATTAAGGGATTTCGCGACAACAAGGGTGCATCGGTATCAAACGCTCATCTACTGGGAATCTACCATCGGGTGTGCAAGTTGCTCTATTTCAAAATAAAACCTGTGTTTATATTCGATGGGGGCGTACCAGCTTTGAAAAGACAAACTATAGTAAGTTAATGTGTAAAAAGTGCTCATATTTTATCACAGTTTTTCAGGCGAAAAGAAATCACCTCAAGTCTAAAAACGTTTCCGAAGCAGACGACATTCAAAGGCAATTAATAAGCACACTTTTAAAACACACCGCAATTTCTAGAGTGTTATCGGAAACAACCAAAGCTTCTTTACCGTTACCGAAAAAATCAACAAACAAACACGATAACCTCTATGAGCTTCCGTCTATAGCAACAGTCGAAGATTCTTCTTCAGAAGATGAAGTTGATAATAAAGATTTACCCGATAGTACAACAGACTCAGACACAAGTCCTAATAAACAATTTGATCTACACACAATCGATACAACCAGCAGTTACTTCAAATCGTTACCTCTTGATGTTAAACACGAAGTACTCACCGATCTAATAGAAACGAGGAAGCAGAATTCTTGGGCTAAACTCCACCAGTTTCCTAAACAAAGCGACGATTTCTCTTCATATCAAATGAACAGGTTGTTGAAACGAAAAGAGGTTCAATCAGCCCTAGACGATGTATCAAAAGAAATGGGAGGAATGTCTTTGTCTCTAGCTGAATTAGAATCGTTATTGAAAGATCAAGGCGTAGAAATAACTAGCGGTAAGAAAATAGCTTCAGATGAACACACGAGGTACTTGTACATCAAGAATTTGCAAGAAGAAATTAAGCGAGCGGAAAAAGAAAAAAATCAATCGAGCAGTAATAACATCGAAGAAGATAAGAAAATAACTAAAGCCGATTTAGAAGAAGAGGAAGATTTGAGGAGAGCAATTCAAATGAGCCTCGAAGACACCCCTTCGACTTCTACGAATAACGAAACATCTATACCTATTAGCGGTGATATTGGTGATGATTCTGATGAAGAGCTTGTGGAAGTGGTCAAGACTAATAAATCTAAGACGTTATCATCTGCGCAAAGTTACATGCTTGAATATAGCGGTTTGAGCCGTAATGAGGTTAATAAAATAATTAATAGTAACGTCAAGAAGCTTCCTACGATAAACGAAAGCGTAGAAGAAAATAGTCTACCCAAACTTGCAGATTCTGTATGTTCAGTAGATGATAATGAAGTTGAATTTATATCGGAAAGTAGCTCATCAGAGGATGAAATGCCCGCGCCCAAAAGTAGCTTAGAAATATTTATAGATCCCAATCAGAAAGGTGAAATCGATAATTTATTCAGTGATATATTCGATTCGGAGGAAAAAGATGATGATGAATCGAATAAAAAAGAGCAAATTAGTACTACAGAAGAAAAATTAGTCGAAGAATCAACTGAAGAAAGTCGAAAGAGTGCCACGAAAGAAAAATTGGCCGAAGAATCAGCGGAAATAATTGTTGTAGAAGAAAAATCAGTTGAAGAAAATGTTGAAAAAGGTCCCTTTAAATCGGCAAATAATAATAAATTTATCACCACAGAAATAATGCACAAAACTAAAGAAAAATTAACCAATACTTCGACTAATACAAGCATTAAAACTTCTATCGAACAAGCACCAATCAGCAAATCATCAACTGATCAGCACCTAATTGAAGAAAATGAAACAGTCAAACAAAACTTACCAAACGAAAGCAACGAAAATAATCCTATGGAACCGGAAAATAACAGTAAAGTATCCATCATACAGTCACCATGTAACCAGCAAACACAAATCATCAATCCACCAGCACCAAAATTAACCAACGAAGAAATGAAACAACTCCAAGATAACCTTCAAACTGAACAAATCGATCTTCTCAAATCGAAGAGCTCCAAGGAGAGGATAGCCGGTAACATAACCGATCAAATGTACCAGGAAGCTCAGGAGCTTTTAGAGCTCTTTGGGGTACCCTATGTCGTAGCCCCGATGGAAGCCGAGGCTCAATGCGCCTTCTTAGATTTAATCGAACTCACAGACGGTACAATAACCGATGACAGTGACATATGGTTGTTCGGAGGGCGTACGGTTTACAAGAATTTCTTCAACCAAAACAAGTACGTAATGGAGTTCAAATCGGAGAATATAGAGCACGATTTCAAGTTGAGCAGGCATCAGATGATTTTGTTGGCTCTATTAGTCGGTAGCGATTACACTACTGGTGTGCAAGGAGTCGGGCCGGTTACCGGTTTGGAAATCTTGTCCAGTTTTCCTTATTCAAAATGTGAACCTTACCATGAGCTGGTAACCGGTTTGAGAGAGTTTAAAGCGTGGCTTACGAAAGGAAGAGGCGGCCGTTTGGGGCTGAAGAACAAGCTGAAGAATGTGACGTTTTCGGATAATTTCCCCAGTTCGCAAGTGGTAGAGGCTTACTTGGAGCCCAAAGTGGATACCTGTCGTGACGCGTTTTCTTGGAGCAGGCCGGATGTAACCGGTTTGACTGTGTTCGCAAGAGAAAAGTTCGGTTGGACTTCGTTGAAGGCGGAAGAAATACTCACACCTGTTATAAAGAAAATTGATGAGAATAAAGCGCAGAAATCCATCAAAGACTATTTCAAAACTAAGTTTGTGCACAAACCGGTGAGCTTGGAAGGTAGAGTCAGCAAAAGAGTGAAAACTGCTGTCGATAGAATAGGGAAGAATCCTCAAGAACTTGCAGAAGAAGACATGGCAGATGTGAAAAAAACCAAACGAAAGAGCAGCAAAAAAAATGTTGGTAACAATTCAGAAACGTGTAATGAAACGGATAAAGAAACGGAGCCTAAGAAACGTCGAAAGAGCAAAACCGAAACCTGTAATGAAACTGATAAAGAAACAGAGCCTAAGAAAGGCCGAAAGAACAAAACTGAATCCAGTAATGAAACTGATAAAGAAACAGAGCCTAAGAAACGTCGAAAGAACAAACCCGACACAAAACCATTAGAGGAAATGAAGGATCTGAAAGACTACCAAACAATAGCCAAGGAATTGAAAGAAAGAAGAAAACGAACACAACTCGCTCAAAGTGCAACAGATCTCGCTAAGAAAAAGAGAAAAATCCCAGCAAAAACCTCCGAAATCGTACCAAACGAGCTGAAACAGGACGACGAGGTTCGATTATTGGAAGCTACGACTTCACAATCCAACAAACGAATGCAGGAAATACAAAAAGAAATCGCACAAACGTTAGAAAAAAAGACATTGAAAACCAGCAGTCCCAGTTTGCATACAAAAGAAATTATTCATCAAAAACTGAAGGATAAATCGGACTGTTTGAGGAACAAACTGAAAGCAATAGAGACTTATAGGAAATCGAAAAAGGGGCCTGGATATGTCCCGAAGAAAGCGAAAACTACGGTAGCACCCAAAGAAGATGCTGATCTATCTGAAGATAGTGATTAATGAATATAATTGGTTAATAAAGTTGATATTAACATTGCTCAGGTATACGAATTGTCTATAAGATACAAGAAATGCCAAATTTGTAAAGCATTAATAAATAGGTATTACATCGTATTATAAGAGTATTGATAAAATTCACCCTGTATATACAGATTATTTTAAATAAAATGTTGTTAATCAGGAATATTTTACTGTTAAATATAATGATACAATGAGAATTGTTGATTTATTATAAATGAATACATTTTTCGAATAACTAAACCATCACAATGTAATTGAAGTATTCTATGGAAATTTTAAATGAAATAATTTTGAAAATTATAAAAACCTTAAAAATACTTACATCGTTAATTAATGATATTTAAAAATAGTTGGACACAAATCACATTAATATTTGTTTTGAACGTTCAAGTATAAATAATTAAGTTCCGAGTTTCTACAGCGAAATTTTATTGCAGGATAATGAAAAACGAAAAATTTTCTAAACCTTGACAAAACCATCCCACAGATAAATTCCACTATTTAAAAAATGAAATACTGCGAATAGTTTAAATTAAAATAAATCATTTTTTTTTGTTCAATTTACTAGAAAATCCCCGACAGACAAGAAATCGAATTTGCTCTTAAAAAAACTCAAACAACAAACAATTAAATAAAACAAGATCTTCAGAAGCGGCACTGAAAAATTGAATTTAAACTTACTCTAATTGTTTCACTTTATCAATAATTCGCCCGTCAGTATTTCCACGACCATTTTCTGCCTGAAGTACGGCATGTGCTCCTGGTTGAAGGTGATCTTCGCGTTTCTCGTGATAAATTCGGCGAACGTGCAGGAGAACATTCCGCAATCGCTGCCGTTCATCTGCTGAGGAATGTCCGAAACATTTTCCAATACAAACTCGGATGTATCGTAATGAGATTTCTTCTTGTCCATGTGTTCGGCATCTAAATAATTCCTCAAAGCCTCCAAGCACTTGTCATTCTTGCTACCCATACTGTCGTAATACCTAAAGAAATATTAATTGACTATTAACACTGTTATAACTAGAGCCTGGAAAATATGCAAAATGCACGTAAAGAGCGTTCCAAATGGTTCTAGTTAATTTTAAATGATTCTGGAGCATTGTACATAATTCCGGAGTGTTCTGAACGGTCTGGAGCGTTCTAAATGGCTTTAGAGTGTTCTATATGATTCTGGAGCGTTCTAAATGAATCTTGGAACTTCCGAAATGGTCTTATGACAGTTCTAAATGTTTTTGGAGCGTTCCAGGCCGTCCTATATGATTTTGGGGTGATCTAAATGGTTCTAGATAATTCTAAATAATTCTGGAGCGTTCTAAATTGACTTTAGAACTCTAAATTACTAACTATTGATCCGACTTTGATCCACGTACGAACAACCTAAAGTGCTAAATAAATGAAATTACCTAATGGATTTATTTCCAAAATCGATAATGGCCATGCACCAGTGCATTCCTAGATGAATCGGAACGCAAATCAAGTCGTGCTCGAACAAATCCACTCGTTTCGTCCACCTTCTCAACGACTGCGCCCCGTCCCTGATCAATTTGGGATAGAAAAACGTGTTGAAAGCAAACGATTTGGGATATTTCGAGTCCTTCCCCCGTTCGATGATCATGTTCATGTAGAAATTGATCACTTCATCGTTGAGCCAGTTCAAGCCGGCCAGAGTCAGGATGTCCCTGCGGGTTATATTCAGGTTGAATTTCTTCGTTAGAACTTCGTTTTTATCGCCATTGAACGCCCGCTGGACCATTTTTAGTTGGGCGTCGGTCAGTTCGGGTAGTTCTATCGATTCTTCGAGCTCGATCACCGGCAAGATGGCCTCTTTGATTCTGAGAGATCTGTCGACTTTGTCTGCGAGTAGATCGACTCTTAGAAGTTTGTTAATATTTTTGTGTTTATCTGCATACGTTTGGAGCTGCTCGACTTCTTTTTTACGGTCTTCAAGGACCTTTCGATGTTGTTGCACCCTAAAAATTCATCAGAAATGCATTACAATATTTTAGTCGATAATTATATACAAACCTAATTTTGTAATAAGTGAAAGCACTAATTAATTTTTGTAAAAAATTACCCATTATTACAACTAGGTATGCATAAAAATATAAAATATGTCAAATATTTGACAAAAGTGAGTGTTTAACACCCTTTGAATCTCACCCAAAGTTTCTCATTAAACTAACAAAAAAAAAACTTACGAGTTTTCTAACCATTTGGATGTAGCCCTTTGAGAGGTATCCACTACTTTCCTGAAACTATTCACAGGCTCTACTTTGAAATCGGGCTTCGGAGATGGAGGATTCAGGAAGACCACATCGGAATCGGAATCCGAATCTTTAATAACTACAGGCTCGTTCTCCAAGTCCCCTAACACCTTTCTAATGGTATCTTTAGTAGACATTTTTTCTCTCGTAGGGATGTCCATGGCTAATTTCAGTATTCTACCTTTCCTTCCAGACGTATCAAAATTAAAAGTAGAGTTTAGAGCGGAGGAATATTCCGAAGACGATTCTAAGAGTTCTCTGTACAGTTTTTTGTCGTCCGGTCTAACCGAGTAATTCGAATTGTTATTAGAAGAGCCGGAGCTATGAGCTGCATTTGAGCTACTCATTCTCTTCATTCTGTTTTTGGAATCGTCCATAATCCTTTGATTCAAATTTAATAAGCCTACAACAATTTGAATAAGTAAGAGTGCAATGATTAACTGTCAAACATACTTGAAAAAGGCTGTATGTAATGCAATCCTAATTTCGAAGCTTCATTTCGTTTTAACATAGGAGATTTTAATTCGCTTATAAATGTTATATCATCGTCTTGATCTTCGTGTTTCTTTTTTGTATTTGTGGCTGCATTCCCTTGTAGGCATCCAGCGAGATCTTCGTACTTCTTGCGACTTTCCTGTGGAGTAGAGGTGTATTTTGAAACTGATTTGTTTGGATAACTGTTATTTTCATATTTCTTAAGGTCATCATCATCGTCATCTAAGACTATGGTTTCCATTCCTCTTTTCGTTTGAAACTTGTAATCTGAGCTTCTGGCTCGACAAACGGGGCTAACAAAGTAATTCTCTCCTAAAATATGGTCATTAAAATTTCGTTATAACGTAAATTAATGAAGAAACTCACTGTCACTGTTATCGGAAGTTATTCTATGAAATTGTGTCCTCCTGTATTTAGTATGTTGATCGGTATCGAAGGAATTAGAGGCTCTACAAAGGAAGAGGCATTTATATTGCATTGAACAAGAATGTTGAACGTATGTTTACCTCCTTTTTCTGGCCCTTTCTCTGTGGAAATCGGAAGTAGGGTTAAAGAAATTTCTAATAAGATCGAATACATGTTGAATTTTCGCCATAGCTTGATTTCACATCATAAGCAGATTTTGCAAAAACTTCAAAAGCCGGTTGGTGGGTTTGACTTTTGCATATCGAACGACTGATACTTTAAATCCTACAATTATTAATTAACTTGATTATCGAAAAAACAACGTAGTTCACTATTTCCTATTTCCTTTAAAAATCAAAATGAAAATGCCGAAACGAAAATGCCAGTTTTGACTGCTGACAAGAGACAGGATAATTCTTTTGACAGTTCTTCGTTTGACAACAGTGTAGAAGTTTCAAATTAAAAAAGTACTAGATTTGCTTGCAGCACACGCATAATATAAGCAATTTTCGGCATTTGTAACTTCGATTTTTACTGTAAATTTGATGTGATTGTTGAAATAGTTTGGCATATATTTTATTAAAGTTTAGTTAAAAAGTTAGCTATTTGGCCGATAAGTAAACGTGTACAAAAAAAAACAAGAAGTAGTTTTGTGACAATTGGCAGTTGTATATTTTTGTATTTGTGTTGTGTTCCATTCCACATTTCATCTTCCATCATCCTTCATCCGTCAATAAGTAGTTATTCTATGGTCAATTTCGTAGATTGAAGATCGACTGAAATAGTGAATTTTCTTACATTGGTGTGTGTCATGGCTTCTTACAAAGGCTAGTGTTTAAACTATCGCAAAATTACCTCGGATATTCGTATAGTATTCGTCGCAAGTATCGGATATACATTTAAGTCAGCCGTATTTCCCATTGCACTTCTCTTTCAACAAATTCGAATATCCTTCCTGTGTGGTACAGTGAACTTTTTAGGCTAGCATTTCACGACAAAACTTGATTAAATAATGCTCGATTAATCCGAAATACATCGTATTATGGCTACAGTTCTGCAAAAGAATGGTATGAAACCATTATCGAACGGTAACGGCCTGGTGCAAAATATCAACGGCTTTGAACAAGTCCCAGAAAACACCGAAATCGAAGAAATATGCCGAGAACCGAACAGGCAGGAGTCCTGCCCGGAACCGGAGCAGACCATCGAAGAACCCGAAATAGACATAGTAATAAACAATGTAGTTTGTAGTTTTAGTGTTCGGTGTCACCTGAACCTGCGCGAAATAGCCCTATCGGGGGCGAACGTGGAGTACCGCAAGGAGAACGGCATGGTCACCATGAAGCTGCGCAGACCCTACACCACGGCCAGTATATGGTCATCGGGGAAGATCACTTGCACGGGGGCCACCAGCGAAATAGCCGCCAAACAGGCGGCTAGGAGATTCGCCCGTTGCTTGCAGAAGCTCGGCTTTAACGTTCGATTCAGAAACTATAGAGTGGTTAACGTACTAGGTACTTGTTCTATGCCGTTCTCTATAAGGATCAGTTCGTTCTCGGAGAGGCATCGAGAAGCCGAGTAAGTTCTTCTGTTTAATTACAACTTGCAGTAGAAGTTATTGTGTAGGTTAGAAGGATTGTTTATCGATGCAATTTTTTTTAGCTACGAACCAGAATTACATCCAGGAGTCACATATAAATTAAAGACTCCCAAAGCGACTTTAAAGATATTTTCCACGGGCAGCGTAACAGTAACTGGTAAGTAATGTTGGAGTTTTAAATCACAAATATAGTGTGACAATGTAAAAACTTATAATGGCTATATCTCACAAATAAAAGATATCAAAAAATGCCTAGGATATGAAAGGGAAACAAAAATGACATAAACGAGAACTCACCCCCTAATCAACCCCCTAGGGCCCACGTACCCCAACTAAAAAAATGTAAATAGCAAACCCCTAATTGTGATACAACAATAAAAATCTTACAAAAAATACTATCTGATAGTATAAAATAATAATTGTACAGGGTGAATCAAAAATTACCAATTTAATCAAATATCTAACAATTTAAAAAAAAACAAACCCTACTTGTGGTACAATATACCTCCAACAATACCTACAATATAATCCTTTAATGAGCTTATAATTTTTAAATGCCTAATCATAAAAACATGCGGTTTTCGCTTATATATTTTATTTTGCTATAACTTTTTGTTACAGTGGCACACTTTGGTTTTATTCTAATATCTTTATTTAACATCTTTAGCTAATTCTATTTCTTGTGCATTTTGAGAAAAAGAAATCCAATCATTTTTCTTCCACACAATTTATTGTCTAATTTCTTTAATTACCTTTGACATGGTTTGTTTGATGTATTCCGATATCTACAATAACTCTCGATATGAGATCCCAAAAATTCTTTACATTGGCTACCCGTTTAACATTGTTTGGATTAAAGCTAAAAGCATAGTGCTTGATAGTAGAAGGTTACCTAAAATAATTAACTTACCGAAGTAATATTCTATATAGGGTGTTAATTAATTGAATGCCGATAATTCAGGACGTGAATATTTGGATGATTTTAAGAAGAAAAGTTTATATCAATGTGTGTCCTAAACCTCTTAGTTATCGAACTAAAGGGTGTTAAAATTTTAGAAAAAAAATTACTTTTCTATCATAATTTTCTTATATTTTTATCAAATTTCGGACGTGGACGTCACTGGTAATAGAAGAAAATTAATTTTTATCCCCAAAAAAAGTGTTTCCAGCATGCATGGTGGGCGCCTACCATATTTCAACAAAATATCAAAAGCAGTCTCAAATGAATTTGGGAAAAAATTGTTTTGGTTTTGTATTTTTTTACGCGAAAATGGTGCGTCGTACGAAAGTAAGTCATGTGACCCAATTTGTTCCAAAATAAATGAGGATTTTAAAAATAATTTTGGTTTTTAGAAAAAGCAGTGGCGTTTTTTTCAAACATTCAGTTCAAACCCCGTACGAACGTTTATGCCTCAAAAAATGTTCCTTAATAATTAAAAAGTGTATATAAAATTTCATAAAAATATCTGGAGTAATAAGAAAATTATAATAGAAAAGTAAATTTTTTTCTAAAATTTTAACACCCTGTAGTTCGATACCTAAGAGGTTTAGGACACACATTGATATAAACTTTTCTTCTTAAAATCATCCAAATATTCACATCCTAAATTATCGGCATTCAATTAATTAACACCCTATATTGTGCCTCTCCATACGTGCTACGTTCACATATTTCCCCCCTTTTTTCCCTACTACCTTACTAAAGTTAATCTCTGATTACCTTCTTAAAAACTACACCAAACACTCCCAAATGGAGGAAATACTAGACACCATTAGTAATTTCTGTAGAATTAACTTCTATGCATCGAAGTAAATAAAGCAAAATATTTAAGTCATTGCTCCCAGTACTTACTTTAGTCTAACTTAAAGAATTATGTGGAGTAAACGCTATAATTATTTGAAGTAAAAGCTACGAATTTAAGCATTTATTTGAAGTACAAGCAAATACTCCTTTTAATCATACCACTCACAGTTTCTCTTGACTAATTTTAACTATTTGATCCACCAGCCACCAGCCTCTGGAGTTGTGTATAACCCTGTTCTGTACACCCTGTAATCTTCTCTCAAAACGTTCCTTCCTCGAGGAATATCTGCTGAAAATTTCACACGTCTCTAGCTTAGTTATAGTTATTTTTGCTGGATTCTCGAACAATCTGTTTTTATTGAAATTCCAGCTCCGAGCGTGGCAGATGTGCAAGCAGCCATCGAATACATATTCCCTCTAGTGTACGAGTTTCGCAAAGAGCGCACCAAAGAAGAGAAAGAGGCGTTGGCCAAAAAGAAGCTGAAGCAACTGGGCGAGACGCCTTGGAGAGAGGAAGGGTCCGAGGAAGGCGAGGAGACGCCGGAGAATACCGTGACAATGTGCTCGTCGAACAATGAAGAGGAGACGGAGACGTGGAATTAGGTTAAATTGAATTTATGGACGATAGGGGGGCGCATTGCATTTGGTTTTTTTTTCTCTCGCTGGTTTTTTTTCTCTTCTCTCGTTTCTGTGTAACCTCATCGGTTCTTGGTGCGATGTTTTTCGAATTGGGGATGTCGATTCGATTGTCCGATGGATCCGCATCCCCGTTTTGAACCTAGTCCGGTATTTCGTTTTTTAAACGCTGAAAGACTGAATCGTGTTTTTCTTTGTGATTTTTTTTTGTTTATTTTTTTTTTGTATTATTTCTTGGCCAGTCCGCGGGAATTCATTAGCTCGAATTTATTCGTTCAAATCGTTTTGTAAATTGTAGAATTTATAAAAGACAATAAAACTCGAGGGCATTACAATTTACGAGCAATAATTGGGAGAGAACGCGTTCGAGATTTTTATCCGGATGGATAAGCTAGTGATTGGATTGGATATCGATGAACAAAATAGTCGTACAGGGTGTTTGGGATATCATAGCAGATATTTTTTATTATTAAAATATTGTTTATTTTGAGTAAAAGGTTGTAGATAAACTGAACAAATTTCAACGTAGTTATTAATAATTGACAAATAAATATGAATTATTTATAATAAGTCAACTTTCGTTAATCTTACTGTAGAAGGAACATTGTTGTGAAAAAAATCGAAAATTAAAATATTTCTATTTAGTTTTTGAAATGTTTGCAATGAATCTCTAAGCACTCTGCAGAGTAGATAGTTTTTAGTATTTTATCACAATTGTCAATTAATGAATTAAAAAGAAATCTTTCGAAATGTTACCTATTTATTTGAAAAGACATTTCTTTATTATTCGTTTTGACCGATCTGTTTATATTTTTAAGTGTTTATAGGCAAACTTTTCTCACAGAACCATTGGGACAATCAATTAACGGAAATTAGTGCCCTTAATGTCCACCCCTCCTAGTGATATAAGATTCGGTAATTCAGTATTTCTTGAAGAAAAAAAAAGTACCATCGGTGTTCGCGAGTTGTGAACGAGAAATCTTGGTTTTGAAAGTACTGCTGGTTATTATTAAGTGTATCAATTCGAATATGCAATATTTAATAGACCACCGCTTATTCTATCTTAAAGGGTCCAAAAGAGGGTAATGAAAACAAAAAGTAATAATTAGATTAACTGATAAAGTGGCCAATTACTTTTCGAATTTTATTTAACGGTGGATTATCACAAAGCAAAACAGTCAGTTAAATTTAACGATAGGTGAAGTTAGACGGAGGTTTGAAAAACTATTTTGTACATACGAGTGGGTGCTCTCTGTTAAACAATTAAAAAAAATGTATATCTCGATTAAACTCGAATTTCCAATAAATGCTTACAGGATATACATTTTTTTTTATTTAAATAAAAGTCTGTCTTGGAGGAGTACCCGATTTAGATATCACTATTTATTGTTACACGCAGACCATTCAAAGCTCCGAACTAAAATAACACTAGTTTGTAAACTTTTATAGTATATTCACGATAATCGGACGATGACGTCGCTAATACGTCATCGTTAGATTAAAGTGACCAACGTTTATATCATTAGACTAATTTAAAATTTACTGCCAATGTACAGGGTGAATCTATTGCTCTCAGTTTTCATTTTACGCGTATTTATATTTTGAATGGTCTGTATGAGAATTAGTTCTAAGTAAGTCGTAGGTATATTGACTGATCATTTTCCACAAATTTCCACACATTTCCACTGAATAGGCGAGATATACACGGAATAAAATGACGTTTACCTTTTTAACTGTTCAATGTCGCTTCTGTTTTGTGATATTTCTTATATCGGACTGATTGTAGAAAAATCGAAACGAACTAAATAAATTGTACGATTTTATGTCATGTGTAAAACAGTTTGAGTATAAAATGCAAGCGTTTTACAGGGTGAGTCACTGAAGTGTCGCTCATTAATGAAATCTGTAATCGTTCAAAATTGAAATTTTGTTAGTAAATCATTTTATAGATTCTCCATATAACAAATTTTGTTGTAATTTTTGAGTTATATAAAAAGACTCGCCCTGTATTATACATACAGACTATTTTTTCTTGTTTATAAATACAGGGTGTCCCGTATAAGAATCGAGACAGCAGGGGCCTCTAGGGGAGCCCAAAATATGTTGTTTAACTCAACTTAATTCAAAGTTACATTTCTATGAAGTTATAGGCCTTTAAAAAAATCATAAAACAACTAAATTTTTTATACGTTATGAGTGTACTAAGAGCATTAATCGATAATTAGGAGAGATAAATTGATGTAATTAAAAGGATTCATCAGTGATGATGCTCCTTTAAAATGTTACAGAATTTTTTTACCTGATGAACGATTTAAAAAAATATTAGTTCATTTTATAGGTAATTTCATTTCAGAAACTTTTTTATTCTTTATGTTTTTTAAAATGTTATGTCGTCTTGATGAATAACGCTAAAAAATAAAGTCGTGTACACTTTCAAAGTTACTTAATGTCGATTGCCAACTACGAGATAACTCGTAGATTAGGTTCTTTTTCTAGGGCGCCGACTAAGAGTTATTTAGTATTAATATCATATGATTCTTAGACTGGAATTTTGAAGCCCCTGTTATGTCTCGGTTTTTATGCGGAACACCCTGTATATCATATAAATTTCACACACCAGGCCTATTAATGTCAATTCGTATTTTTCAAAACACCTTTTCGGATGATTCTAGCACACTTTTTACGACTCGTATTTAATTGATTTCTTAATTATTAAAGTGTCTGTATTTATCGAGTTTTAATAAATATCACAAAGGCCTGTAAAAAGTGTGTATGTAATGTTTAAGTGTATTTCATCGTACTTGAGGTGTGTATTCGTAAGGCTGATATTAAATGTCTGGATAATTACGATGTTATCCTTTCCAGGATTGTAATATTTGTACAGCAGATCACAGATATATAGGACTTTTAAATTGATATTGGATATTTATTATCCTTTTTATTATGTTTTTTTTTATTGTCGCTGTTTTGTAGTTAATTTACACATTTTTGTTTGATAAATAATTGATTAATGTAATATATAAGTACGGAGTTATTTCGTTTGGCGAAGTTTCTGGAGTTAATTTTTTTTAAAAGAGCCCCGAAATTGGTTTAGGTCGTGCCTGTTTGTAACTACTATTAATAGGGCATTTCGTGGGTGTAGTAGGTTCGAATTTAGCAAAATATTCCAATGAGATTTGAATAGGGAAGTGAAGGGTGCGGACCAGTAACTTTTTTTTTAATTTATGCATATTACATTTGAGCCGAACGAGCGTTATAAATACTGCTAAACGTACTAATTTTTATAACCTCAACGTGTAATAAAAATGCATCACAACTATTCTGTATAACAAGGAAAAAGTCTGATTAATCGTGGATATTCGACAACGATTTTTGCTAACTTTTTCGTCGTGTACACGCCCAACCGACGCAGAAATCAAAGTAGAAGCAATTTGTTGTAATCCCTTAAGCCTTATCGTTAGTAATATCCGAAAAATTTATCATACAATAGTAAGTGTTTGCATGAGATGTGTTTGTATGTCATCGATATAGATTGAATTTGTTTAATCGAACTGTTTCTTTTCGCTGAAAAAAGCTCTTTGTTTTGGTCCGAAAATAAGTATGACATTGACAATTTATTTGCAATTACTTGGCAATGTAAGTATACCAAAAAAATAATGAATTTTTTATTAGAACTATTCGTGTTTTTCGCTTTCGATTTGATAGAGCTGGGATGATATTTGTTTCTACTGCACAGTTTTTGCTTATTACGTTTATTACATTACTCGGCATTACATGATAATGTTAAAGACTTTCCCAGCTCTGTATATTTGGATTATTTTAATATAGTTCTGTACATATACTAAATAAAGTTTTCTCATACTGTTTATATTTTGACTTTTGTTTACCACTCCTAATTTCAGGATATTTTCATTAGGATATAAAGTACTTGCACTGTATATCCGAGTGATTTTCCACACGTTCAGGGACACACTGTATAAATAATATGCTTCCCCATACTTTTACTACTTAAATTTTTCGGAATAACCATCAATCAAAAATGTAAGTATGTATTTATACCACATATAATACAAATATCATATCTCATTTACGACTAGAACACGTTCATTAATCATTTTAAATATAAAGAAACAAAATAATCACAGAATAAATAACACCTTGGAATACACCATAACATATATCACATATCGGATAATATTACAGCAAGAAAATTCGCATTTATGCGACATTGTGCTTCGATTTTAAATGCATTTTTAAATTATATTTTCTAGAGAGCACCACGTTACAAATAGGACATTTCGTTCGTCCTAAATGCACTGGTTTATGGTGATGTAAACTATAAGGATGGGTGAATACTTTGAAGCATATCGGGCAAGTTAAATTATCAACAGGGATACTTTCTTGTGCGTTATCTGGAGGATCTTCTTCGGTTATTTCTTCTGAAAATATGTATGTTTTAGTATAAAAATTGATTGATTTAGTTTTCTTACTTTTAACAACAATCTCGTCTGCTACACAATCGGTTAAATCTATAAATTAATTATGTTATTAAATGAAAATGTAACGAAAGTTAACTCTGCAAACCTTGCGATTCCAATTGAATGTCGCAAATGTTAGTAAAAGTTGTGTTAAAATCTTTTTCTTCCTTACTATTCGGGCATCTTTTCCTTTTCTTCAATTTAACCCGACTAGAATTGGTTAGAGAAGTACCATTAACTATACCCGATTCATATTCTGGATAATTTTGTGTATCTGTAAACCCGCTTATTTGCAGAAATTCAGCGGTTTGTAGAAAGTTATTAAAGTGATTGCTATCTACATTAACTTCTCCGTTGTATATAAATTTCAAAATATCCTCCAAAACACTACACCTGACCCCTTTGAGTACTACTATCGGATGCTCCTCGGGGAACTCGTGAAACAGATCTTTGAAGTAATTACTGCACGCTGAAAGCAACATTTTATGAGCCCCTATTTTTCTACCTTCTACATACAATGTTACATCCGTGAAATCGTTATTGTTTAATAAATTATCAAACGCTTGTTTTATGTGGGCCATATGATTGCTCCAGTTTACCGCAAATTGCTTTGCTTGATCCATTATATTCAAATCACTACTTAAAATATCTAAAACTAAAAGAATTTCTGTATTATGTACTTCTATTTGTTTGTTTACAAATTATTTTTATAAACGTCAAATAAATACTGTCAAAAGTGTCATTATTGGCACTAGTACATAAAAGTTATTTGGTTACAAATGAAATTTTACAATGGCCTAATAACCGCATTATCTAAGGCCTATGAAGTAAAATATTTTCATTTGAATCAAGTTTTGGGAAACCCGGAGCAGGATTTAGTGTAAAAAGGCGGTAATTGAAATAAAAACAATCGCAATTTTAATATTCTTTTATGTGTTTACATATTGTGAATTGGGGAAACAAGGGTAAATTTTTCGTTTGTAGTATTTTAAACACCTATTAATAATAATTTAATATATCATGATAGTTGTTAACATTTGACTAATCACTTTACATTTACGGTTTTTAGGTAAATATACTACAATATATAGGTAATAAAATTATATTTACAGGGTGATAAACATGCGTTGGATTTTATTCAAAAAAGTTTCTTACAGAGAAATGTATAAATTATTACTCAATATATTTATCACCTTATAATTTTGAATAAACGTTTCAACATCAACCAAAATCAAGTAGATAAACCAGTGAGTTTATAGTTAGCATTCCAATTTTATTAACAATTTATTTTAATAGCTAAAAATCCAATTAGGTATATCTGGTTTACCTACCGAAAAAAATAACTTGAAACCATCATAAGTCACCCTGTTTTGATTTGATTAGACTACATATTTAAATCCAATAACCATACAAATACTAACTTGTAAATACACACAGCTCGTCGAATAAAATAACAAGCTATTTTTCTTTAAATACTCTTTTGTACCAGTTTAACGGGTGATTATTATTAACAAACATTATTGTCATTCTAAATTATCTATCGATTATATATATACACATTAATTAATGCTACCACTTTCTGTTTGTTTAAATTTGATTATTGTGATTCGTTATTGTCGCAAATGTTATTAATTTTTGGCACTTAGTTTCTTACTATAACTAACAGGCATTGCTCAAACCCGTAGAAGCTAATGTAAACTCTTTGTAATATTAATATGAGTTGTTTTGAACAATCCTGGGTAGTTTAGTATATCCTTGGTTTCAGAAATATATCTCGATGCACGGCCCTCTAATGCAACTATGCTAAATAATGTATAATTACAATAATAGCATTTTTTGTGTATAAAATTAATATATTACATTGATATTGTTTGTTAGGAAAGTGTTGGTAAATGTCTGGAGAAGATTTCAGCTTGCTGTGAATTAAATTATTGTTCCACTTTATTTATTTTACTTATTGAATTACCCTCGTATAATGCAATATTGGAAAACTAATTATAATGTGACTTATTAAAATGTCAATTGGTATAATAAGTATTTTTCATTTTTTATTAATATGGAACAAAAAAGGAAGACAATTAAAGTTTGCGGATTAACAGGTTGTGATTAGTTTCTGTGTGTGAATTATTCTTATTTTCTTTGGGGCATGTATCCCTTATGTTTTTATAACAATTTTAATGCAATGTTTTTTTTCCAATTTTACCATAGGTAATTGCAGTACCTAATTATTTTATACTTGCACCCGTAACTTAAATATTAACTTAACTAATATTTTCAAATTCAGATATTTTACCATATTACCAAAATGTCCATTTTTCTTTTTTTATTTAATATGAGTAACAACAACATTATGTACATATTACAACAAAAATTCAATTTAGTTACGCTATCATAAATACTTGCCCAACACATTAAATTTCATCGTATTTAAAGTAATAAATAGGAATAAAAATCTAATAATATTGTTGTAAAAGTTAGGTAATTCAAATTTTCAATATATCATGTAGATGCGTATAAATACAATAAAAAATGCAACAGTTGAGTTTGTCTAATGATCAATACGTGGCGATAAAATACTATAGAATATCTATTAAAAATACGAGTATATTGTAAAATGTTTTGTAAATAGTATTGCATTCGTAATATGCATAAGATTGAAACAAACAGAAAATCGCAGCTCTTATATTATTTGAAACAAATCGTTGTAAAAAAGAAATATCTCGATTAATAAGATACTATGAGAAAACCCTGTGATTTTTATATAAGGAAACGGGAATTCTTATTTTTTTGTAAATCAGAAAACGGACCAGTTAGATTTGTTAGAAAAATCATCAAAAATAACATGACCTGTCGGTCTAGTTTCTGCCTTTTAGGTATTTATGTAAAAAAAACCAACGAATATCCCTCAACAGTCAGACAAGCGAAAAGATTTATTATTAACATTCTTGTAGAAGTGCCAGCCAAAGTAAATCATATAAAAAGATTATAGTCCATAAAGCACAAGAGTGACACGAGATCACATATCACTCAAACGTGGATTGCGATAAAAACGAGACTTTAATTTTATTTGTGGATTTGCGGCGTAATTTATTTGGCAATCAAAAATGCGTTTGTGCTATTTTCATTTCACGTATCTTCACTGGTCGATTTTCGAATTTGAATATGTACAGAGTTTTTGATGTTTTTGATATTTTGATTATCTATAAAACTGCCCAATGCTGAAGACCAGACGTGTACCAAGTTTGTTAGTTGGTAGAAAAATAAACAAGAATGTATTGAAATTATTGCCCGTGAGATATTTGCTTTAAAAATTGGAAAATAACAATTAATTTGCAACACAAGAGTTGTTTTGTGAAAGCTATTTTACCAGCTTGACAAACGCCTGAACCTTTGGCATAGGCGGAGTAAAAAATTTACTTTTTTTTCAAAATGGGAAGACTTATTGATATGGAACTCAGATGGAGTTCTTATATGTTACACAAGGAAGACGAATTCTAGAAAAAACCGTAATAAAAATATGAATTTACTTACTTAAAAGTGCAGGCTTTCAATTTTGCTTTCTTGATACCTCGAAATTCGTGTTAATAAACGAAACGCGGAAAAATCCTGAAAACAATCAAAACGATCAAGTAAAAATAATGTTGATCCACTGATATGGTTGCGCAGTTGCCGTAGTTCCTCAAGAGTATCCACGACGGTCGAGCGGTGGTCGTGACACCCATCGTAGAAGCTGGATTCGTCTGGGATACCGGTAAAAATAGTGTCGGTACGATCGATTCTTCTTCGTTCTTGTTATCGTCGTTTTCCTTCTTGCGCATTTGCTTCCACTTCTTCGTTTTGTCCTTCAACACCGGCTTTCGGGGCTTCGTTTCAATGTATTTCGGCGGAGTGCTAGCCGTACTCGTCGATTTCACTATCCTCTCTAAAAAATTATATTTCGGTTAAAACCAGCCCCAGATGTAGCCCCCCTAACGAATATTCTTTGTACATAGGTCGCTTTGTACATAAGTTTCCTAGGTTCATAGATCCGTGGTCCATGGACCATGGTTCATAGGACCATGGTTCATAGGTCCATGATTCTCAGGTCCAAGGTTCATAGGTAATCCATATATGGTTCATGGTTCATGGTCCATGGTTCATAATTAATACTCTGTTTTTTGACAATACAAGAAAGTTTTCCAAATTCAATATTTCCAAACTAATAAAAAAATGGAATATCTTACCTTGTAATCTAACGACGCCTTCCGCTTTGCCAATTGCATTAGACGAAGTGCAGATGTATCCACCAAAGTCGGTTTTTTCCAAATTTAGGATTGTCAAATTCATTTGCAGTGAATATTCGTTGATAACCGATTCCTGTATTAGATATTTCGAGTTTGGTAGCAACTTCTCCCCTTTAAAAAATCGTTTCATTAGAATCTCTTAGTGCAGGAAAATATTTGCTCATTAAGCGAGGCTTCTTTCAATTTTTTTAATTAATTTAAAATAGAATAGATGATACAAATTTACGAACACTTTACTAAAAGAAATATTAAACAAATCGATGATGAAATATACTTTTTATGTACTTAACAAAGTGCGGACAAAAGAAAGGCCTATAAGTGAAATATTCCCTCATCATTACTTCTGTTGAATGCCCCTGTACGTGGTAAAACGTTAGAATTATGTGACAGACGCGACATGATTTAGCTCTGGCGTTATATATACGGAAAAGAATCGGGAAGACCGTTTTTCGGGGCGACGCCGCCGCCAGTAATTTGAAATGTAGGTATCGGCCTGCGGTGGATAGTACAATATATATGGGCCTTACGTCGGTTAAGCTCGGCTCTGTCACCGGGGAAAAGTGCTTACCAACGTCCCCCTGAATTATAGGGGGAATACGACAACACGTTCCCGGCACGCCCACGCTTCGCCATCCGCAAACTCTGCGGTCATTTCATAATGACAAAAATCCCTTTCGCATTTCTTTTTTTTACAACTGAATGATTTATTAATTGTGCACTAGTTTCATTCATCACAAATAATGCGGTATCGGTGTAGGGTGAGTCAAATTGGATGTGCAATTACCAACTAACAAATTTTCAAAGCGCGTATTCGACACTGAAATTGCACTCGGGTAATTGGGGTTTATTATAATCAGAGTAGATTTTATTACCGTTATCTCTCATCCAATGGTTCATTGCTTTAGGTGAGGCTTCTACGTAACATTGCACGTGTACATCACTTGCCACAGGTGCTGCTACCAGCTGATTTGATACTCTGATCAAAGGATGAACTAGAATATTAAAAATTATAAGAATTATATTATGACTATTATAATTAATATTATGCAGCCCCCAAAAATGTTTAAAATGCTTCGATGATTGGAAAAGGCGCCTGACTATGTGTATCGCTTCAAAAAGAGCATGTTTTGAAGCACACTTAAGAAATATTAATGAAGATTAGGAATTTTGCATTGAATTCCAAATTTTCGGGTACTTTTTTACTCAATTAGGTACAAAAGTATATTGCATTCGTTTGATAAATAGCGTTTTTATTTTTTAATGAGTAACACCTCGACTACCATGAGTCCTGTAAACGCGGCGTTAAAAGTACATTTCCCCAATTAATTTAGCGCATCCCCCAAACTACGTTCCAACTTACTCTAGTCATAAAAAAATTAAAATAAAATCCCGAGTATAAAAATGCATCTTTAAAAATCGTTATTTTCATGGTAAATAACAGTAGAGTAGAAAATAACGAACGGAAAAAAAACAAAAAAATCCCACATCATATTTTTCTCGGTCGGTCGTGCGAACGGCAAACTTCTCTCAAAAGCTCCGCCGGACTTTGTCGAAATCAATTAGAACGAATGCAAAATAAAATTTTCGCTAACAATGCCTTCCTCTCGGACCGCGGCGTGCATCCCGCCAAAGAAAGCGTCCCGGCGCTGTACAATAAATGAAATTATGCGACAAACAGTGGAAATATGCCGGCGGCGTTTTCGCCGGGCGTCGATGCATTTAGAATGCGAATGAATAACCGGACTTGGGGCTCCGGATTGACGCGTTCCAGTCGACTGGGACTTACCTATTCATCGGGCGCCGCTATATTTATACGGAATTTCGAGACAAACGCGGATACGAATTTTCGGCTTTCGGCCGTTCCTTCCGCTGAATAGGTAGACCGTAGAATTCGCGCCGTTATTGCGGAAAATTTTATTTCGAAGCGTTATTTTTTTTAAGAACGAAAACAAACGGGTAAATTGATAATGCCGAGAATATTCGGCACGCTTCCGATTTAATATCGGAGATAAATGCGGATTTCCTGAATCAGCATCGTGTCCATCAGGAGTGATGAAAAACCCGCCAGGGGCGGAGGTTCTCCGATATTGCCAATTTTGCTTCAAGGGTTTATTTCTATTAGTTTTTTTTTCGATAGAACATATTTCTGCAGATCAGAATACTGGCTTTGTTCGCAAATAAGGAATCCTAGAAAAAAATTCTAATTTTTTAAGGAGAGTCGTATTTGAAAATTATTAAGTCGAAAATATTTTAGGCACGCGTTTAATTCGCAACTTATTAAAAAAACAACGAAAACCGGCTTCGAAAGAGCATAAAACAGAAAAAGGGAATGTAATTACGCAAAACGACGTGTACATTCACACTTATTAGCTTCCGAAAGAGTCTCGAAGGGATCCCTAGTTTCTTTTTGCGCTTCCGTCCGGGACCGACTGCCTTTCCAGGTGTAAAAATCATCCGGAAAACGCCGCTTCCTGCCCTTGTCCGGCGAAAATTTCATTAAATTAAGACCTTTTCGCGCAGCTAATTTTTACAACGGCGATGAAAAATTCTTCCCCGGAATCGAATAACCGGGGGCCTTATGAATTTTAAAATCCGGCTTACACATAGTAAAATTACAAGGAACGTTGAAAAAATAACTCACCTAAAGTACCTACAGATTTTTCAAGAATTTTTCAAACAATGATTCTAAAATCCCTATATTTATACCTAATTATACTGGATGTCCCATATTTTGAGTGAATCCTGGGACACCTCGTACATAGACGTCATGGAGACATTAACATAAACACACTATACTTGGGTAAAAATTAATTATTAATACTTACATTGGACAATGACGTTGAACCTTTTACTGACCGATGGGGGCACTCCATTACTTGCTATACACAGATAGGAACCCATATCGCTGCGCTGAATATTCATTAAGGTTAGCGAATCGCCGTCGAAGGATCGCACCGCTGGAAAACCGGAGAGAGAAAAAAAGCGGGTTAAATTATTATTTCCACGTGGTTTTTTTAATCTTTTTGACGGCCGATGACGTTGATTGAAGTTACAAAGCGAGCGTGACGCGCGATCTGAAATAATTTTTAACGCGAATGAAGGGCCGGCCGGCCGTCGTCTTATTATCCGTTTGGTTTTTCATTTGAAACGAATTTTTGAAAGTGCGACCGGTCGAATTTTATCTACCCTACGCACGTTCGGTAATTTATTATGTAAATTTCGGAAGGGTGAAATAACCATAAAATAGGGTTTTTTTCAGCGATAATTAAACAAACCACCAGATAATGCACGCATAATATTCGACTATATTTACATACAAAGTTACGGGTTACGGGGTGTTAACAAATATAAAAGCTATGAGTAGATATGTTACGGGTGAAGTTAGATAAACTACTAAACCTAGGTTTACCTGGGTAAATTGCGAAATAAGGTTGGGGTAGGGTAGGATCGGAGAGGGTAGGTTTCACTTGACATAACGGGAACCCACGAAAACCTACCCTACTACATCCTAGCCTACCCTAACCATGTTTCTTTGGTGTTACAATTGTTATTTCAATTTTTACAATTGTTAAATAGTACTAGAGTATAATAGGAACTATAGTATGGAAAAGCTCAATATATCTGTTATTATAGAAGATATCAAAAAACTTCATTACAAAAGTTGTAGATCATTTTAATTTAATTTAATTTGTAATTAGTTACATTTATACAGAGTGTCCCGTTTTTCCGTATTAGATCAAACTTAGGCTTTTTTAAATGGAATACTCTGTTTTTTAATTTAAAAATTGAATTAAGCTCGTTTTTGGATTAATAAGAAAATTATGACAGAAAAGTTTTTTTTAAACATTAACACCCTGTAGTTCGAAAACTAAGAGGTTTAGGACATATTTTGAAATAAACTTTTCTTCTAAAAATCATCCAAATATTCACAACTTTTTCACCTTTGCATCTTTTTTGAAATTTGCATCTATCTTATCCTCTTGCCCATAACGTTATTTGTTTATTATAGGTAAGTTTTCCTTATGGTTATTTCATGGTAATTTTTCCAAACACCTTGTATACCTTTGGAAAAATATCCGCAAATTTTCTCTTTCTATTTTATATCGAACATTGGAGAGTATTCGATTCCATAATATCATGCAAATCGAATCCTAACAGTATCAAATACGTACTATATAAGAGTTTCCCGGATTGAAAAGTTTCTTTACACAGCTGCGCCGTCTATATGAATGGCAATAAAAATATATGTTTGGCAAATTTTGCGTTTAATTTAACGTTACTTAAAGAATAGAAATAGTACTATGGCATCCTGGAAAATATACGCGGAAATTGTTATAGCTACAAAACTAAACTAGAGGATAGAGTTAAAGTAAACTAAGTCATAACTAAGCCGCCGCACCGGATCCGGGTATTTTTAAATGGACGTATAAATTTTTGTTTGAGACTAGAGCAGGTTATTTATTACAATGTCCTATAATACGAATTTTATATAGTATATCATTCGATGTATTTCCGCTGTATATTACAAACTAGCAATTTAATTTTATAACAATTTTTCGCTGAATTCCAGGCTATGTACGTAAATTAGAAGGAATTTTCTTTGAAGCCAATGCGAACATACTTGTAATAATTCGAACGAGTGCTCACAATCAGCACCGGTAAAATCGGCATCCACATTATCATTCGAATCCGACGTTCGCATAGGTAAATGCAAACCAATAAATCGATTGTTCAAAGTGGCCGCCCCAAAGCATTAACATCAACTCGAAATGAATGTTGATAGTAGATTAATTTGTTTGACTTATTCGCTCTCCGGTAAATGTACCTACTGCCTCTCCAATTTGTTACTCCACGTATCCGGAAGTTTTAATACGTTCCAAATACGCGAAATAAATAGGTGCCCGGTTTAAATTTTTCCATTAGTTGCAGGCGTGATTATTGGAATGTTGTAAACGTATCGGTTGCGCAGTATTAGCTTGTTTTTTTAGGTACATTCTATTTCCCTTTAATTGCATTCTAAAATCCCATTTTTTTATTTGCATATTGCATACTGACTATTATCATATTTGGAATATTTGTGTTTGAAAATTCCCCAAAACGTGGAACGTTTCTCAATTGGCAACGCTGCAGATGTCACCTATAGAGCGTTTGAGCCATAATTGAGATAATTATTACCATCGGAAGAGACAGGAAAACGAGCAATTGTGAATAGAGTTCAATCGAGCGGGGATTAGACAATAATTTATCGGTTGTATTAATATCTACGTAAAATATCACTCCTCTAAATTATTTCCGGACATCCTGTATAATTAAACTAAAACCAGAATCGGATCGTTGCGTTCTATTCTTGAATGATCAAGTACACGATTCCTTACAGCATAAACATCTTCTTGAAGCGATCTAATTTGGTATAGTCCTGGAAGTAGGAAGACTTTCCGATCCTGGAAAGGTCCTAGCGACAATTTAAAGAGGATTAGAGCTAATGGACATCCCTGTCGGACCAAGGATTTAACGTCAAACCATCGGGAAATTTATCCATTCCACAATATTTTTGATATAAAACCTCCGATACATTAAGCCCCGTCAGATTTTCCGCATCTGCCAGGATTTTCCAGTTACAACACATACGAGCGTATTCGAATCGCCTTTTTCCCTCATTCGATCAATTAATTAAAGTAGTAATTAATTAAGTCCGGTTCCGGTTTTATTATCTTATCTTCGAAGATAATAATAAAACTCTAGTTCTAGTCTAATTCCCGTTTCCGTGCCATTGCGTTTTCATTTAGACAAGCCGGGCGGGATGGGGATCAAGAGCGACGTTGTCCACGTTCTTGTCATTTACGAGACTTCTTATGGTGATCCCGGTTTTGCTCGCCGCCGGCGCACCGACGGATTCCGGCGGGAAAATGTTTTCCACGACGTCAAAGACTCTCGAAACTCGTGCGAATTTTCGGAAAATTTAACTCCGCCGAAATGGCGGTGCGGTAAGGCTGACGTTCGTTCGGGCGTGTATGGGGAATTTTAGCATATAAGGCAATATACCTTTCTGATATGCTTTATTAATTATTATGCAACCTTGCTCTGTTTACGGGGTGTTTCATTTATAAGAGTACATTTCAAACTAAATTGTATAGGGCTTTTTATGTTTTGTACATAGGTGCCTACAGGGTGGCACATTAGTATGGAAAAGCTCAATATATCTGTAATTGTAGAAGATATCAAAAAAATGACAAATGTTGTAATCTTCTTAAACTGCACATCTGTGCATTGAATTGAAAATAAATTTCAGGTTTCACAACATTGCAAATATCCTGAAAGTGTACAAAATGAATATTGTCCGTCAATTTTAGTCATACTGCTTACAGGGTGGATCCAAAAGCAAAAGTAACTTTTTCTCCGTTATTTTAAATGGGTCACCCTATATTTTATATCGTTAAGAGGGAGTATTTTTGAAGTAGGTACTTTCATTCTTAATAATTATTCCCTATACCTAAAGTTAATAATTTTCGAGATATTTCAATTTTTAAAAAAATAGAACGGAAAATTGAACAAAAAAATCAGGTTTCTTTTTAATCGAAGTACACGTTACAGAAAGAAGTAAGAATTGTAAGAAACGTCAATTAAACACTATAAACTCCTACCTTACTTTTCATCATAGACAAAATCAAAATTAGTATCAATACAACACGAAAACAATTTTTCTATGTATCTACTATAATCGTTATAAAATGAAAAATGAAATACCGAAATTATAATAAAATACAGTATCATTTTCTTCACCTGATTCTCCCTTAATTATTTTTGTATTATTGATGTAAACCTAACCACCTCTACGCGAAGCAGGCCTCTTTCTAAGTGCAATAAGTGCTACTTTCCTTTATAGTAGGATCATTGTAGTCTTTGGCTATAATAATACGTGATATTTGTACTATAAGCTTGCCTTTTCCTATAATTTTTAATCCAAGCTATTACGCTCTATTCACTTTAAAATACGTTCGAAAATAACATAAAAATAATTTCGAGAAAACGCCGGATTTTCTCTGCCGTTTCAACTTTCCCGTAAACATAAAACGTGAAACACACATCGCCACTTTTTAAGTTCTTTTATTTTTTTGGAAGCCAGTCCTCGACGGAACTGCCGCTAACAGTTTTATTTCGTATTGCAGTCGCGTGTAAAAATTTCAATTTGCGCCCATGTTAGACATTATTAATTTTCGACAGGAATGATTTTTCTGCAGTATGGGCACTCGTTCCATCAAACGGAACAACCCATTGCGACTGGCATTTATACCCGCCACCACTTCAAAACCCAACTAAACATTTGTCTTTATTCTTCCAATTGGATGAAGTAGTCGTGGCCTCGGGCCCGAAACGACACAGGCCAGGACTTGATATTCTTACAAACAATTCTATAACTCACATACTTATCTTACCTCAATTAATATTGAACTGTTATATGTAAATAGGTATGTTTTAAAACTAATTATGTATGCACAAAAAACATTATAGTCTCTTCAAAGTTAAATAAAGTTATAGCGCTCTAAATAGAGTGTTGTTTCTAATTTTTCCTCACTTTCTTAAATAAATTTGCACCTTAATAATCTTCTGACCATACTCAAATAAACTAAACATAAAATCACAAACCAACATTCTACAAAAGCTAATTGAAGTCATGAAAAAGTTTTGCAACAACTCTACGGAAAAATGGTCTAACTGGAAAAGCGCATATTATTATCTGTATATTATTTATAGGTATTTATTTAGGTATAATAAACGTGGAATTGTGCGGTGGCCAGGCCAAAACAGCATGCCGGCGATCGACAAACGACCAAATTAATCCAGATAAATCAAAGGTTGTTTGTTTTTCTAAATAGCCTGATATGTCTGATATTGGCAGATTTATTTTTGAAGGGAACGGAATCAGAATTGTCAGCAAATATGTTTTCGTGCCTTCTTCGGGGAGCCGGCGCTTTTCCATCGAATTATCCCGGAAAATTTTATAACAATATATATTTTCTCCGGCTTGTTCGGTGTAAATACTTTTCAATATCCAATCCCAAACAATAGTCAATTTTTCATTCCCGTTTGACAGTAAATGAATGAGCTTTTCCGATTGCTTCTATTACTGGAGTGTTAAAGATTTTCTTGCGTATCTATCAATAAGTAAATTTTTTGGCGATCAAGGATTCTTCCGAAAAAAAAACATCATCAGTAACAAAATTTCCTTCAAAGTAAATAGAGAGATTATTATGCTGTAATGAAGAGCTTCATTTAAGTATCTATCAAGGGAAAATTTTTATCCAGTTTTAATGAAAAAGAAAACTCCATGCAATGCCTCTGCACAGCTTCGACTCTCTTAAAATGTTTTAAATAAAAATCGTAGGTGCTCCGTTTCATTTTCGTTCGAAATGGAGCAAATGTAATTGTGTTTTCGAAGTAATAATTCCATAGAAATGAAGGTATATTATACAAATAGTCGTAATAAATGAACTTGAAATAATGATTTTGCAATATTGCAAAACATACGGAATTTTCGGTAGATCTACCAATTTCAAAAATGCTTAGTTGATTTTATTTCTGTGATGAGTTTTTTAACGATTTTATTAACTACAGGACAATTTACAGTTTATTTTATTTGAAATATCTAGTTATTGACATATTTAATATAAAAAAATTAAATTATACAATGTTTGATTAGGTTTTGAATAAATCAGCGTGTAGCGAATTAATGAAAATTTGTGCAATTTCGTGAAAATATTATAACTCAACAAAATATTCCACAAATTGAACAAAAGCAATAATTGCTTATTATTTTATTTATTTTCAACACAATACACACAGTACATTACTGCTCGAGAATAAGTAGGTCAAGCATGAGGAATAAATTATAGAATAAGAAGGAAAAAATCAAGAAAATAAGTAAAGCTTTAGAGCTTTTTAAAAAACACAAATGCCGAGAAGACGGCACTAAATTAAACTCACATTAATCCACACATTTTTATCATTTTTGTATCCAATTTGTATTCAATCGACTTTGCAAAGACTCTACCCACCTTTTTATTCAAATCCAAAAAAATGTGTATAGCACAAGAGAGTTAACTTAGGCACATTGTACAGTAACAATACCATCAATCCGAACACGCACCGAGATCAGGAAATACTTATTATTCCGATGAACTTCCGCCGTTACGGATTTACCAGAAGGAATCTCTTCAATCCGGCCCTAGGCCTTCTATTAAGGGGTTATCGCTATTGATTTCGAAGTATTCGTGGGGGGATAGTAAAGTTTTCCGGGACCCGTTCCTGTTCGACTGCTTCACGACACGCTCACTCAACATCCCATTTTAGTTTTTTTTTTCGGTTTGTTTTTATCCAATGTCATTATCGTCAATTTTTAGTTTTCCTCTATACGTACCTATACGTTAGCCGTAAACGGTATTTTTAACGTTACGTTACCTTTCGAATTGGCAAAACCACTCGGGAATTTTTTTTTGAGTTATTTGATAACAAGCAATGTTACCTTGTTTGTAGGTAAGTATAAGATTTTTCTTTTGTTAATTTTAAATCTTTTTAAAACTTAACATTTTAATGAGTAAATTCTTAACTTAAAATATCATTAAAAATACTTTTAATTAGTTATAAATGCTTTGAGCTCCATTATATGAATTATTTGTTCTACAACTGGATTTATTTTGCTTTCACTGCTCGTCAAATTAATTAAGCCGATTGAAAAAAATGAATGTAACAAAATTCATTTACCTTGTTTTTCTCTATTCTCTTGCCGAATGATAATATTATTCCCGTCTTCCCTTCGCCAAGTAATCGTCGGTTCCGGCACTCCGATGGCTTTACATTTTAGATTAATTGTTCCTCCTTCTAAGGCCTCGTTCACTTCGTTAGCTTCGTTGTCTGTTAATATGTCTGGTGAAAGTACTACTTCTAGATTTCCCATCTGAAATCAATCATTTAATGTCCAATATTAGAAAGAACTGTTGTATTATTTGTGTGTTTAACAGGTAGGAATGCAGCGATGAGGACAAAGGAAAATGTGATTTTTCAAATTCAAATTAAGTTGATGATTTTATTAGAATGTTTCTCCTATTTAGACACTCAATTTTTTTAGAATATTCTGATTAATTAGTCGATTTTTCAGACGATTTTACATGCGAATCGACGATTTTAAAGAATATTTCACAAAATTAATCGACTCTTCAGTTAAAAAAGTTTAGTTGACATAAATTTTTCAGTTGAAAAAGTTAAATTGAGAAAGTCTAAATACACTTTTGAAAGTTCTAAAAAAATTCCAAATAGTCCTGAAAACGATCCACATGGTTCTGGAATTTTCTAGTTTATCTTGAACCGTTCCAAATAATTCTAACCTATTCTAAATATTCTGACTATAAATCTCTTTTAGTTTATTTTACTGGATTAGTCGATTTTTCCGATAACTTTACAAGATTTTGCATCTAAATTTGAGTGTTTTTAGGTTTTAAAAAAGTTCGGCACATTCCTGAAGAGTTTTGATTGTTCTAAACGTTTCTGGTTTAACCTAGAACATTCCAAATTCCAAATAGTCCCGATTCAATTCTAAATTATTTTAGACAATTCTAAAAGCTCTAAGATCGTCCTGAACTATATATTTCAAATGGTCCTCTAGTTATTTCTTAAATTATTTTGGACTGTTTTAAATAGTTCAACGATCATTCTGAACTGTTTCAAATCATCCTATCGTCAGTTTTAAATTGGTTCTCAATTATTTTGGCTGTTCTAAATAGTTCCAAGATCGTTCTGAATTATTTCAAATGGTCCTAGTCAGTTCTTACATTAGTTCTCAATTATTTTAGCTGTTCTAAATAGTTTCAAGATCGTCCTAAACTATTTCAAATGGTCCTAGGCAGTTCAAAAATGGCTCTAAATTGTTCAAAACAGTTAAAAGTGGTTTTGAATAGTTCAAAATAGTTTTGAAAAGTTTTAAATAGCTTTGAACAGTTCTAGAGTGTTTTGAACATTTCCAAATAATTCGATAATTGTCCTGAATAAATTGAGAATACGAGGAAATATGTGTTTGTTCAGTTATAATGGCATCTTTCTTCCTCTCGAGCGGTAGTACAATGATTGAATATACTCTCTTCATCCCACTCGTGTTATTACTTATTTCATTTGATTAGCTTCCTTTACGCATTAATAAACAATGCTTTAAATTGACTTCAGAAAGACTCTATATAATAATTTAATTAAGGTATAGGTATATAAATTGAAGGAAAATTTTCATTTTCCTCCAATTCCTCCACGCTCCAGCTGCTTCATATCGATACCTAATTAAATACAAAACTTAACTACGGCAACTTGAATAGAGCAAAAGGAAATAACTCCACTAGCAGGGGTAAAATTCTATGAAATATCAAAGCGGCCCCGCCTTATTAATGATGTTTCCTCGAAGCTCTACAAGTCTACAATGTAGCGTGCACACAAACATAACTTATACGTCGGATTCGTGTTTACCTGGCTCCGCATGGGATCGGTGTTTATCTGGCACATGTATGTGCCTGTATCATTCTTTTGTACGTTGGCGACGTGCAGTTTCCACGTGTTGTGGCCGTTGTGGGTGACTGAGAGCCGCGGATTCTGAGCCACCATGTGCGTATGAATGGCCAGAATCGCCTTTGTGTCCGACTTGATCCATGCGACCTGCAATTAGCACGGAACAATATTAATTACTCATCGCCTCACGCGGGAAATTAACCGAGTCTTTGTTGCTCGCACGGTATTTGTTGTGTAACGTAACGAAACGGCATTGTGAAAATAGTTTAGTAATCTCAGTTATTTAATATTCAACTAAGCCGAGTAGGAGAGGGGTTGTTTTGAGGGCGAATTTGGATACACCTGTATACCTTTTTGGGGGGTATTAAATTGTTTTGAAATTTCTATAGGAAGTTTGTTGCGTGTAAATATTTTTGAGCTACTCGAAATTATTTCGTTAATAAGTAAAAGCTTTGTTTCTCTGAACGTGGGGCTAGTGTACTGAATATTGGCGTTAAAAGTAGTTTATTTTATTCGTGCGAAATAGACTTTTGATTAAACTCACGCCGGAACAGGGGGTATAATTTAATTCGGTGGCGCAGGCAATTCTCCGGTTTTCGTTGAAAAGGTAGAACATAAATAGGGCCGCTGATTTTATTGGAGAAAAAGTTGGGATGTCTGAGAGAAGTGCGAATTCAATAAGCGTTTGTTGCACGTTTGATTGGGTATTTTTGTCACCTCCGGCACATTTTTACAATGCAATCAAAAACGTACACGTCCCCTTCTTTTTCGGTTAAAATAAAACTGGTAAGTAGGTCGGGGAATCATTTTTGGACGTTCTTTCTCTAGTTCGTGTATTTCTACTATAAAAGATCCGATCCGAGCTGAATTGAAAAGATAATTTCGCCAACGGACCATAAATTGAAAAGTGTGAGTGAATAGTCGAATAGAGCAAAAATATATCTACTTTTTTTATTCTCTTTTATAGGCAATCTGATTTCGTGTGCGCCGCATTTCAACTCACAAATCGTTTGCTAAAATAGGATATTCAAAAAAACTACAATGTAATTTTTGTTTTAGGTACTGAGTAGATCAAAATAGTATATCAATATCCTTTTATCTATATCCTACATACAACATTAAATTGCTTGTGAATTTTGAAACAAATTTTTGATTTGATACATTTTTTTTCAATATTGAGTAATGACCTGTTAGTATATCAACATATTCGCATTGCAAACTTGATAAATAATCATTAATTACGAAACTGCGAAGGGCTTTTAATAATCCGCATTAAACGTGTCCAAAAACAATTACCCTCGTTTTTCAAACTTTATCTCTCTGCAAACACACGCTATAAATAATAAAAAAACTTCCATTTCTATGAACTCATTCAATTCGTCCTTTTTTCCCGTAATACTTCATTTCAGTTTCGAGTTTCTATTAAAAATTTTCCTTTCAAATATGACGGATTTTGTTTTAGACTTCTTTAATGATTCGCTTTGTTATTTGACTTCGTTTCTACACCAATATTTTCCCAGGCCGCACTGAAAACTTTTATTCGTCGCGGGACATTCAATACAAACAAGGTTGTCCACTTAATAACCGCCTACTAAATGATTTCTTGGAAGTTTTCCGCTTTTACCGAACCTCTGTTGACTTTATTATTTGAAAAGTTCTCCAAGTATCTATATAACAAAATTTGGTTTTCTCAAAAACGCCATATTTGTCAAACATAACCGTCTATAAGCGTCACTAACCGACTGAGTGGATAATTTAAATTCGAAAGAAGTAAAGAGGATTTAATTAGAGATTTAAAACGTAGTAATTTATATGGAAATGCAATAGAAATAATAATTAATAATCAGCTTTATTTCGAGAGCACTTGAACGTTTCCAGTGAGATGTAATTTGTAAAGTGTGCAAATTTTCGAATAGAATCGAAAGTCAGGCGGGCCGGGAGTCCTTCGCTTTATCATTGTTTGCTTAGTTGTTCTTTGCAATTAATTGAGATGGCAGTTAATTGGAAACAACAAGCGAGAAACCGTAGGTAATCCGAAAAAAGTACAAATTGAATCATTAATTAATGGTGCGGTGCGGCGCGAGCCCTCTCTCCTAGTCCTAACAATATTTATCAACGACAGACCGCGTAAATTGTAATTATTTCTAGGCAAAGGAACGAGATTTATCGTGCGAGATTTACCTTGTAAGAGCCCAAGTGATTAACAACGCACGTGAAATAGACATCACGTCCCTGAGTGACTGTGTGATTCTCTAAAGCGGCCAGAAACTCCGGTTCGGGCTCGGGTATTTGACCTGTAACAAAACGGAAAGATAACTTGCATTCGCTCGCCAAACTAGATAAAGATAACTCAAGATATTCGCGACTTCGTATAATCGGGGTGTAGAAGCGACTTCTCGATGAGCCGAGAAAGCCTTTCTATATATACATGGTCGCACTCACTGCCATTTTCTAACGGGATATTACTTTTTTTTATCTAAAACTGCGTTTACACTGTGAGCGATTTTCTTTCGGAAAATACATCGAAACGCAGCTTTATAATAGAGTTATACGATAGTTGTAGTTAACACTATTTGCACCAGGTTTATTACATTGCATTAGGTTAAGATTCTATGTACTTTTTGCAGCTGGTTTTTAACATAGAATTCAGGTTAAATTATACATTAAAATGTAATTTCCCGTCTCGATTGAACGCCGAAATTGGGTACAAAAGAGAGATATAAGTGTACTAATTTAATTGGTGAAGGTGAAGGTGATACGCCCTAGAGAGAAAAGCGATTACTAGGCTTGAGTGCACTGTTAAATGCCGTCCAGAGAAAGTCATATTTTATACCTACACCTAAAGTCCACGGTTTTCGAGATATTGCGGAACCTGCAAATCGCTTACCGAATTTCCTGCCAAGAAACTTCGATTTTTCCCTCTTTTTAACGCTTCCATTTTCATTACGTAAGTGGATCGAAGTGTACCAAAAAATCGCTCGTATTAAAACATATTTAAATTAATTACTCTATGTGTGTTATATAATATTCCACCATTTTCAGTCGGTGATATTAAAAAGTCAATTTCAAACGGACACGTTGCATCGAAAAATTACCGCGAAATAATAGTTAAAGCTCTAATAAATACACAACAACACTTTATTCAAACAAACGACGCCCGCACAACAGCCCGAGCGTTAATGATCATTTTTCATCCCGCAACTGACAGTAACCACCTGACCTGCTGTCACCGGTGACGCCCGGAAATTTTCAAATTCGAATCCGAATCATCACCGTGAAATATTTCCCTTTTTTTTCGCACGGCCCATCGCCGCAGGTGATTTTTTTCATTAGCGTTTAAACGAACAAACGAAATTATCAGCAATTGTAGTTGTTACTAAAGTATATTTTTTAATTTTGATAGAATTGCTAATGTGAAAATGGACACCACGAGATTATTAAATTACTCTTATTTGTAGATAAATTTGTATAAGTAGAGACTCTCTTAGGAGGATAATTGGCTTTATTAATTATATATAATTGGTTTACTTAAATGGATAATTGTGTTAAAGATTAAATGCGAATCTCTGTTAATTTCGGTAATAAGTAAATATACAGGGTGTCTCCTAAGTTGATACTTTTTTTAACTGCGTATAGATCTTTTAATTCTAAGCAACTTTTTCAAGTTATTTTTTTAATATTCTGGAAAATAAAATAGCTTAAAATTTTTATAATTTCTTTAAATTTCGAATATTTTCCAATACGTACCTGCCATTACCATACAGGTGTCAAAAAAATAATAAATAATTAATGACAAAAAATTAATTTTTCGATTGTCGAATTGAAAATGGCTCATCTTTATACAATAATGAATTGGTGGACATGCTGATTATTTTGGAGAGTGTTTCCAAAGCGTTTCCAATCAAAATGGCGACAATTTTAAGCAGTTTCTCTAACTTTGAATGAAAATTGACATGCTCTCTTATTTTCCAGAATATTAAAAAAAATTACTTGAAAATGTTGCTTAGAATTAAAAGCTCTATACCCAATTAAAAAAAGTATCAACTTATGAGACACCCTGTATCTTTCTTAATCAGATTAAATTAATGTCTATTAAGATTTTCGCACGTTTTTGACAATCAAATACGTCATTTGTGTGGATTTGAGCAAATTACAATTCATCACAATGTTAATTAATAATAGACTGTAACTGGTACAAGAGGCCGTACGGAATTGAAAACAACGGTATTGATCATGACGTTGAACGCCTCATCTAAATTCGAAATAGTGAGCCGACGAAGATTAATACTTTAACAGAAAGTTGGTTTGCCTTTCCCGTCTCTTCGGCAACGCCAAGGTTTAAAGCGATGCGCCCGAAAATTTTAGGAAATTAGTTATATACCGGGGTTCGGCAAACATATCAGTCTAGTTAGCGAATTATCCTCGGCCGTTTCTGGTAGATGAACGAGTCTATCGAATCATTTCGGTGCGAAAAAATTGATTAAATAATTTCGCAATAGTTCTTACGAACGGGCGAACCGGCGAGATGTAATTGACTTTAACCTAGAGTTGACTGTCTAATTTATGTGCAATTTAAATTGCAGCGCGCTCTCGGCTAAGGAAAAAGCGGTTCTCTTGACGTGACCATACTCTGAGTTTTTGCCATTGTTTTGTATTTCAAGCAGTCGCTTTTATTTTATGTAATATTAGTTTAGATCGGGAATTTATTATCAATCTCAGGAAGATAAATTGATGCACTCACTTAAGACTAATTGTTTAATCAATGTTTGGATAAATATGTCTCTTTTAAGCAGATATGTATATTTGGTAGACCAGTGACCCTCTTAGACACATAGGTAACGTAATTGACATAATTGACATGAAGTGAAGGAAGAAGTGAAGGAAGAGAGGTTTTGCCTCGAGGATCCTGCTGTTGCTTTAAAGCAAAAGGATTTATGGGTTTAAGACCTTTGTTTAAGGTTTTAAACCATTTTTCTCTTATCTTTTGCTTCTACCTTAGTAAATGCTTTATGCATTTTTATAAATATGGACTAATGTCTCTAGATAGAAAATCTACTCTCTTGGTTATAAATTAGTAGATAATTGACTCAATTAGTTAAATAATCTAGTCCCTATTGGTAAGATATATTAAGTCTTGTAAGTATACTATAGATAAAGTGACTCTTAGAAATCATAAGAAATAATAGGTGTGTAAAACAGGAAAATATTTAATGAAAGGCATCTTAATTTATAAATATTATACAGAAAATTGTTGATCCCAAAGAAACATTTTTATACGCTCTATACAGAACATATTGTCCCTAGTATACTCCTTTTAAAGAAAGAGCGGTCTACCTACCGTTCGATAAAGATTTTCCATTGTCCATGGAAAGCACTAAAACGTATATTGTTATAGGATAATGTGATAAACAAGTACGTCGCGAGAAAAAAACTGGCGAGCTAAGAATGTACTTTATGTAGTAGAGGATATATAAATTTACTTTAGTCGTATTGATTTTGGAATTGGGCAAAGAGGAAAATCCCTATCATTTCTCTAACTCTATCATCATTCCTAGGGAATGGTGCAGCACTCAAGCTTTTCCATTCTCTATAGCCGACAAGCTGAAAATCTGCAATGGATTCGGTTAGTATATCAGAAGCGCGCGTGAGCAGAGCGCAGAAAATTTCAGAACGGCTATAATACATGCTATTCGAATTTTTTCATTCGGTTTTATTTTTACTCTTTTAACTGCTGCTTTATTTCCGAATTTATTAAATCAGCTACTAGGAAATTCCAGGGACAAAAAAGCGCCGGCTAGAAAAAGCCGGGTCTTGATAAGTTATCTCTTCGTCGAAAGGGGAAGAGAAATTTGTACGTTCGGTTCGTGAATGGCTTTTTATTGCGAGGGAGAATTTTTCTGTAAGATTCTTACTAAGGAAGGGCATGCACAGCATTTCCGAAAAATTTCAACTATCCACGACGCTTAGGTGACGGAAAATATTTACTCCAAATATCGATCGCATGTCGAAATTATAAATAATCGATTACCCTAAATAAAATTCCGAGCTTTCATTAAAAATTACTTGCGACATGGATTCGATTCTTTTTAAAGTGTAGAACACAATCTTGAAAATTCTCGGAATTATTCGTTAGTTTCCCTGTTCACCTGGAGAGTTTTCATTAAAGAAAGGATTACTTTCCAATTTCAAATTACAGCAGAATGCAATCCAAGCTAACACCGCGATAATTAGAAATAATAATACTAGAAAAATACCCAAATACATTCCACTAAATTCCGACTTACGATTTGCATCAGTGAATTAAGGAATTACTATACGGGGTAATTTATTCAAATGATAACTATTACCTAGTCGCTTCTAATTAAAGTTTCTTTTTTATAGGAAACATCCTGTACTTTTTATAAAATATAGTATTTCTATTTATATCTAATTTCGAATTAGGATTAACTCTCTTGCAAAAGTAACTTTATTTTTTAAAAAACCTTAATAAGATCCTCTTCTAATAATATTTTTGGAAACTGAAAAAATGATATAAATAAATAAATTTGTGGTAAAAGGGACAGGATGACCCAATTAACAATAAACAATTTTGACTGGAATCCTTTATTATATTGAAAACGTAATTTTTTCACGGAAGCATTAAAGCCAAAAAGTACTTTATCATGCAGATAAACCACCCTGTATACATGCAGAAATTACTAATCTTGGGAATTAATTCGCTGTAAAGAGTGTAGAGATGAAGTATCTGTCTGATACAATTGACATTGTTAGCGTATAATAATGGAATGAGCTTCTGTGCACCGACTAAGAAATCTTTGTATGAAGGGAATGTGTTTGTCGAAAGATAAACTCTAAATTACCTTGTTTAGAAAATTATTTGGCTTTGGCTTTGACTCCTACATTTCAATTTGAATTCAACTAATTTAATCCGATTTAACTCGAGACATGTTTAGTTGTTGTCTACGCTTCCTCAGTTGACAACATTGTTTTCCGAAAATATTTAATATGAATGATTGTGTAATTAAATTTTGTCTATGAGTTTGTCTTTGCTTAGTTTTTTTTAAGACTATTGGCGTGATTTTAAGTTTTTTCGATGAATTAACAATGTCAAAATTCTTCGGCAATTATCCTGTGGTGCTATTTATGGCGGAGGTGCACCACCTATAAAATAAATCGCCATTTTTTAGATTTTTTTCAGGCATTGAGAAAATGTAGTAAATATGAAGCAAAAATTACGTTCATTCGAATTATTCCTGTTCAAAAGGCGCCAATATGGGTCCATAAATAAGGAAAGTGGGTGTCCTAGAAATTTACCATATTCTGAAAATTCGATAGCCATTAAAATGTTTCGCTCGGAACAATATTTCTCTCCGAGGGCCCTCCAAATGCCCTGAAGGGAGGATGAAATGTGACAATGACTAATTGGAATTTAATAAATTTTATCAATTTTTTCCCATTTACCTACATAAGAATTCCTTTTTTTTTAATTTAAATCGTAACTTCGCAAAACTTAAATTTATAGCCCGTCACTCTTTCCACTAGTAAACAAAATACAAATTAATTAAACGAATTAAGTTTATGTTTCGAGAAATATTATTTCCATATCTCGCGCCGAATTAAAGCGATCTATCAAACTCGACTTCATTTATCAATCTTCCTTAAACCATTAATCTTTATTTGCGGGATTTCTTCGAATTTATTTCAACTCGAAATATAAAACTGATTTGTAGGTACGAGCACTTATTCATCAAATTCCCTTTCGAAAGGCGATAGAGAAGTTTGAATTTATGTTGATTAAGTTTTCGAAAGTGCTACTTCACTCCCCGGCCATCGGGCGAACGAAAAATTGTATTCGAAATCGAAAAATGCGCCACATTTAATTATTTGACGGTCAGACGGAGGGCGAGAATACTAAAAAAGCGAAGGAGCAAATGGTGGAACAAGCCAAGCCAAAACTTTCCTTCGAGCTTTATCTGAAAGGGTGCCATATGGGTCTAACTTTTTACTGCATTTTCAAGCATCATCTACTATCAACCAACGATTAAAACTATGCAGTATTATATATTCTATAGGGTGATTTTCTTATAAATATACAGGGTGTTAATTAATTGAGTGTTGGTACTTCAGGATTCAGGATGTGTATATTTGGATGATTTTAAGAAGAAAAGTTTCTATTCTAAAAAACTTTTCTTTCATAATTTTCATATTACTCTAGATACTTTTATAAAATTTCGGACGTGGACTTCACTGGTAATAGTAGAAAACTAATTTCTATCCCCCAAAAAAAAAGTTCAACAAAATATCAAAAGCAGTCTCAATAAACTTGGAAATAAATTGTTTTGGTTTTAATTTTTTTAAAATGTAGTAAAAATTGTTTTGGTATAAGAAAAGTATTTTTTTTCTAAAATTGTAACATCCTGTAGCTCGAAAACTAACAGGTTTAGGACATATATTGATATAAACTTTTTTCTTCGTAAAATCATCCAAATATTCACATCCAGAAGTATCGGCACTAATTAATTAACACCCTGTATATTCTAATAGGGTGCATACAATGATTCCTTATCGATACAAAGATCGAAAAACTGGACACCTTCCCTGCATATTCATTAAAAACGTGCTAACAGTAATTTACCCATGATGTTACATCACAAATTCGCATCCCTAATAAAATATTCGTTTTGAATTATTGAATTATTTCGTATAGATACCGAATTACCGGCTGAATAAAACAGCAACAATTTACATATAAAGTTTGCATTTTCCGGCCCATTTTCGAGGCTTTATAAATTTTTAATTAATTCCATAGGTGTGTGTACGAATGCGAAACGGCCGGAACTGTAAAAGCATGAATACGTTTAATACATCAACGGGCATATTAAAATAGAGGAGAATGTACGGTCATCTATTATTCAAAATAAATCTAGCCGCATGTTTGGAGAAGGGTTAAAGCCAGGTTACGTTTATGACACAAACTATTAGGCCCCGCAAAGGACACGCGAACGCGCACATACCTATGCTTTGAAATAAATTTAGCATTAATTACTTAACGTAGGTATGCATGTGTATTTCTATTAAAAGCATTTCTAAGTACTTTTTGGAACATTGTTATTAGAAATTATGTTGAATTTAGTGTAGGTAAATATAGCGCATTGCAATTAAACCAAAGTTGTCAAACTGTCGAGTTATTCATGAGATTTAATGAGTATGAAGATATAGATTGGTGAATTTTTTGTACTGTTTTATAAAGCCATTGTTCGCCGTAAATTGTAGCCGATACGAACGCACTTATTCGAAAGGTAAATCGAGAGAGTATCTTTCCGTTGACTTTGTTTAATTTAATAGAAAGATATTTGTCAAACAATTCGAGTTATTCGGCACACAGCTATTTACCTAAGCTCTTTCTAGTCTCGAAACGTTGAACATTTGAAGTTTAATGACTCGAAACAATGACACAGTCATCGTTTATTAAGAACCGTTGCTCCGCTTGTTCGAAAGGGGGTTACTAAATTACTGCCGAGTATCTTAATCTGTTAGTAAATTGAATCTCGGGTTAATTCCGTCCAGCGGCAGCGTTTCCGACTGTGTGTGTGTGCCATCGATGACTAGCGGTGCACGTTGTACAAAATCTACAAGGATTATTCTAACTCCAATTACATTAGGTACACTTATTTGAAGACAATGCTCGAATACTCGATGCTTTGTCCTCCGGAGCGAAACTGGTACTTTTTAGTAAAATTACTTACTCTATCAATTCGGTTAATTAAAAGTGTGTTGTATTTTTTTTACTTTTATCCTCAACAATTTTTTAATCTATTTTGACTGTTATATCGTATACATATTGACCCAGAACTTTAGTAACTAATACACTTATTTATTAGCACGATGTTGAATATTTCATGTAGGTCGAAACTATTGAACAACCCCTCGTACAGTGTGTACATTCTATTTTCTTTTAAACTTCTTTTTCTCGGCGTTCACCATCCCAAACATGCACACATTCAAGTCATGATTTCTCGGTAATATAAATCCTCAAATTTACATGTTATGTCAGAGTGAATAGGAATAAAGAAAGCCAAATAAGTATAAAATAGTGCGGTATTCGGGGTATTCGAGGCAATAAGTTTGAACTACGGAATATTAGATTCTTGTTACGGTATTTGACGCGTTCCTGCAGAATGTGTTGCTAATGCAAAGAGTTCATTGCAGGATTCCCTTCCGACGGAGTGCTAACCGACTAATGCCCGGAATACAACCGGAGACGACGGAAAAGGAAACAATATTGTGCAAATGGCAAACATTTCTTAGCCCAAAAATACACAGAATCGTAAATATTGGTGGAATATTTAGGCTAAATATTGATTTTAGTCTAAAAAATCCTTCCCCAAGGATTTTATTAACATTTGTATAGAAACTGTAAATTGTCTACAATTTGAGTTCTAAATTGATTTCAAAGCCTCTATTTGCAGGGTGCCTTATTAGTATTTTAAGCCGCTTATTTTAAAATTAGTTACATTTATACAGAGTGTCCCGTTTTGCAGTGGTTGACCAAACTGAAACTTTTTAAAATGGAACAACCTGTTTATAAGAATGAATCTACTTCTTGGTAGTTAATAAAAGAGAAAAGGTTACCTTTGTGTTTGGACTAACACCGTAAAGTAAACGGTCTGATTAAAATTTACGAAAAATTCATTTTGTAGATACATTTTCAGGATATTTGCAATTTTGTGAAGGCTGAAATTTAATTTCAATTCAATTCATATAGTTTCTACAGAGTGGTAAACGTAGTACGATTTTCATAATGGACAAGTGGTCATTTTAAATCTACTCAATATAAAATTGCACAAAAGTATAAGTATTTTTGGAAAGCATAAGGCCAGATATTTGAAGCAGTTTTTTTAATATACATACCATTTACAGTACAAATATATTTAGCTTTTCCTTACTAATATGCCACCCTGTATACCTAGGCAATTCAGAAATCAAAGGTATTTTCATTTAATACTGAAATTGTAATTTTTGACATATACCTTCGGGTAGAATTCAATTCGGGAATAAATCAAATCTAAACTAAATACACATCGATTCACTCCCAAGGAAATTTTCATACTAATAATAAAAACCTCAAAGCAGATAGAGGAATGTGGAGAATATTAAAAACAGCTATAAGAGTTCGCCCGGCTAGGGATAAAGAAAACTCATCGACTTCTCTGAATAATTTTAAACTAGAAAAGACAGTTTTACTTCGGTAATCAATACGTAGCTATACATCGAAAACGTATCGATTTTATTCCGTTACAATACCCCAAGAAGCTTTTTCTTCTAATCTTCCTTCTTCATATAACAATACATACCTACATTCGACGAATGAAGCTCAGAGAAAATATGGAACTATTTGCGAAACGTTTCTAGGTTCACACAAATGCTTACATTGCTCCACAGGTACGCGGAAATTACTATTCATTCTGTAGTTAAACTGCTTATAAAGTGCTGGAATTTGATTTCCAGATTCTATCCTAGATACAACCGAATGTTTGAAATTACGCGGAATTCAGCCGGCTAAATATTTCGTTATGATTAAAAGCGGTATTTTACTCATTCGGATGCTATTAAATTAATAAAATATAAACGTTGTACTAAATTTTTGTACTCGTTACATATTAAATTGAATTGTAATAATAAATCTAGATAATTAATTTTGCACTACATTGCATTTTTTTAAAAAAATTTTCGCGTTGTTATTGAATTTTATAGAAAAATAACAGATATTGTTCTGACATATTTTACAACCGGAACCAATTACATAATTACATACGGTCGAATCGATTCGGACAGGCCGTAGATTTATCGAGGTGGCCGGTCAGTGCATTAACCGTCTTTCCCCCATATTTCAGAAATAACGGCAAGGATATAATAAATTTCACCAAATTTCCCCGTTAAATATTGTCACAAACGGTTACTTATATCGCCATTTATTTCGAATTATAATAACCTATTATATTTAATTTATGTGTTTTTAATAGGAAACAGATTATGCAGGTACTTACTTAAATCACCCTGTATACTCGAATTCGATTTTGGAAACTGGGACAAGTCGCTGATGTTGGTAGTAGAGTTGAAATAATTTTATAAATGTATTCCAAAATAACGATTATAAGAGTTACTTTGAGTGAAAAAAATTTTTTTTGCTCACTCAGTGTATAGTAAATACGGGATTTTCCCCGCTTTTTTTCAAATTTAATGCGAGGCCTTCTCGATGGCGTCATAGAGGGCTTTTTAATTGCCTTACATATGGAATTAGAATTTTTATAGCCTTTAGGTCTGAGTTAATTAGAGGAGCTAATATTTGAATACCGAGCATTTACATAAAACTCGCGCTTCGTTCACTTTTCAGATTGTTTGTTTAGCCGTAGAAACCACGCCATTATCCGGCTCACAATATATATTTTTCGTATTTTTTTTGCCAAACTAACTTCTTTGTTCACGGTGTACGTGCATCAAAACTTCCGACGTTTTCTTTTCCATGTAGCATCACCGCACATATGCAGGGCGTTTCCTGCACCAAGGAGGTCAGAAATAAAATGAGCTTTTCATATAAACCCTACAGGTAAGTGCTTTATAATCTTTCTCTACTCTGGTGATTGTGAGTAGACTGTGATGTTTCGTTGACCTACCCTGTATAAAGGTGTGTAATTACAATGAAATGATCCTGTACACGCTATCAATGATCTTAATTAGCGTTAATATCCACTTTGCGGAGCAGCAGATTTCGTTTTAAGTAAAAGTGTATTGTTCCCAAGGCAGTTCGAGTCAAACCGATTCGAGACATAACGGGAAAGTACAAAGTGAAAGAATGGCGAAAATGTCCGAACGCGAGCTTTAAAATGAAATTTGTGTTACTCGTATAATAAAGTAGAAACGTTTTTACACTTCTTTTACCTCCGCGAAACTCTTGTTGGTTTATTTTTTCTAAGGGAAAGAGAGCTTTCCGGGAATAAAAACCGGAAACGACAATGGGGCGTTATGACAGAATTCCAGAAATGAATTCTTCTATAATCAATAATACAAAGTATTCCTGCGAAAGTATTTCCACTTCTAACATAGAAGACATTAAAAAAAAGGTTTATTTCGTTTCGTATAAAGGGGTTAAAAAGAAAATGGATTTTTGAATAAATTCTCGTGTTCACCATATGATGGCATTTTAATTAAACATAACGTATTTAGTGTGGAATATCTGTCGGTAGGTCTTGCTACATATTTTGTTTGAGCAACGGTGAAATTCCTGAAATAACGACGGAAACCAGGGGCCTTCACTCATTTAGAATTATGTGGGTCTATTTGCTTGCAAATCTTAAGAATGTTCGCCGTTGCATTTTAGTCCGGTCTTTAGAATTCCTATCATTTAATTCCACGAGGCAAAATCTTAGGATCACAATTACGCCAGGAATCTGTTTATTAAATAGCCATGACATCGGTTGCAATTATTTTCCCAGTTTACAATGTACATGCACTCGCAATGATTCTATTTTTCATTAAATTTATTATGCGAAATAAAATAAATTCTTTGGAAAAACCCTATTTTTCTATTAGGTTTTCTATAAGTTACGTCAAACGACAACACGAATTTATTCCAAATAAAATTCCAGAAAATAATGCACGTAAGATATAAAATATTTTTCAAAGTCGCGTCACAAATACCTATATCCAAAGCGGATTGATATTCGAGAATTTTATTCTTTTGAATCAATTCAATTTGTAAAGCTACATTTTTACATTGCTGTGAATCTCGTATCGTACGGAATTCGAGATGGATGTTTTTATGAAAATATTTTCCATCTATTTTTTAGTCAGTAACGAATTACTGCTATTCCTGTTGTTTATCGCGAGTCGCTCCAGCGACAATTGCACGGGAACTTTCGCCTCATGATTAATATAGAGGATCTTCATAAACTCATCTTTTCCACGAAGCCCAATTTGGATTTTACTAGTACAATTTTGAGATGCATCAAATATTGGATGAAAACTTAAGTTTCTCTTAATATTGTGCCATGAAATTTAATAATTCCACTTCTACATTCGAACAAACTCTTATATGGCATAATTTTAGACTTGATTAGTTTTCTTCAGGACTGATTACAACTCTTGTAAACACTGCTGGATTATATTAGATCTCGAGAACACTTCCAAAATGGATTAAATTGTTGTAGGTATTTCTGGTCCCATTAAGTCTGTTGAGATTACTTTTAGGCCCAATAAACACTGGACACTCGTAGAATTGATTTATTTACAAGTGACAGCAAGGTTTATTTGGAACACTTTCCAGAATTATTAAATCTATTGTAAACATTGCTGTATTCTATTAGACTCTTGAGAATACTTCCAGATTGAATTAAATTGTCGTTTGGGCATTTCTCGATCCATTTATTTTCTTGGGGTTAATTATGAACCTAACGCAACCGTTCTGGGTATATGAAGAACTAATTTAATTATGTATAATGCTTTATGATTCTATAAGAATCATTTCAAATATTTATTTCAGATTTATTCAAACTTTTGTGAACACCGCTAGATTTTATTAGACTCTTGAGAAAGCTTCCATATTGGGTTGTTGTGCGCATTTCTGGATCAATTTAGTCTTCAGTGGTAACTTTATTACAGGCCCAATAATAGTCTTCTGGATAGATACTTAAAAAAGAGATTTAAGTATGGATGACACTTTTTGATTTAACAAGATTCTTCTGGGACTCATTTAGATTATATTTGGCCTTTGAGAACCCTTCTATATTGGATTAATAATTAAGGGTTTGGGCATTTCTGGATTTAGTCTCTAGTGATTACTTATAGGCCCAATAATACTCTTCTGGATACTTTAGACGAGATTTAATTATGAAAAACACTTTTAGATTTAACAAGATTACTCTGGGAGTGGGACTCATCTAGATTATATTAGACCTCTGAGAACAGTTTTAGATTGGATTATTAATTAAGGATTTTGGGCAATTTGTTCTAATTACTTGTAGACCTAATAAATACGCTTCGAGGCACTTATAGACAATTATTAATTTCAATATAAAATTCTTCTGGAACATTTCTAGATAGTATCATTTTTTTCTGGACTTTTAGATATTAAATTGTTGCTTAATATAGATTTAGGGTTAGAGAACAGTAAACAATTCTTACCTTCAGTAAAAACTGTTTGCAACAAAGTGTAAACCAGGAATGTAGCTTGCGTTGCTGCCATAATATGAAACTGACGTGCAGCACCATGCCTACATAAGAATGGCACCATCAGCTTTGCGAATAGCATGAATCTTCTTGACCATCATGGGATCTGTAAACATACAAATTGCGCGCGATTAGTTGGCCAGAATTTTATAAAACTTGTTAATTTCGAATGCACGCATAAATTATTATCGTGTTGTTATTATACCTACGATAAATATTAAAGCGTGGTAATTTACATATGCACCGAATCAATAAATTATACCAATAAATACATATGTGTTTAGTATGTAATTAGTGCTTAATAAACAATCAAACTAGATGGTTTAGAAATGTTAATAACAACAACGTGGATGAAATTCTGAATTAAATTTTAATTAGAGAGTAATTTTTTGAGTGGTATTATAAAACTATCTATCTCTAATAAGTACTTGCTAATAATAGTTCATTAAATAACTGTTAAATTATTGAAAAATTTCTAATTGAATTTATTACAATTCCTCATTGTCAGCTAAGTTATTGATTAGGAACATAGGGAGTACATTTTTAATGTTTTTATGAAATATCTGATATTTGTACCTAATACATATCTATTATCTTATTCTAGAAGTGGAGTTCCTTAGAAGTGTTATTTTAAGTGAAATTTACAATTCAATTTTTACGTAATTATTTCAAAATTCACCCCAAATATTTCCCATCTAAATAAGCACTATTTGTAATCTACTTTTTCAAAACAATTCCCCATTGCCAGCTATGTTATTGATTAGGGAGTATACTTTAGGTGTTACTACGAAAAAGCCATCTCTATTAACTGTTCTTATTGTTTATTAGATAGGGAAAACTGTGTTGTACTAGAGGTGAGCTTCCCTAAATAACTGCTATTTTAAGTGAAATTTACAATTCGATTTTAAAGTGAGATATTTATTTCAAAATTCCACAGGAATATGTCCCATCTAAATAAGTACCATTTGTAATCGAATTTTTCATAATAATTCCCCATTGTCGCCGAATCCTGAAGCCATTGCGTGAGATAATAGAACGAACGGAGCATCTAAGTTATTGATTAGTACGTCACACACCGGCACATTGAAATGTTGACAACCGCACAACAAAACAAAATGCGGATTAGTCGACCGATATTCGTACGTGTTGTTAATATTTCGCGTCCCATGTATTCAACTAAATATTCGGCGAGTCGAGTACCTTTTGCCGTTTGCAGACGCGGACAATAAATATTCGCCGTACCGGCGAATATACACAGTGCGCCCGGTAAAGTTTGGAAACGCGATAAAATCTGGTGGAAACGGCTCGACTAGTTTCCATAAAGTATTGTATATGTGGGTTTCCTTACAACAATAGAGCGAGCCCGACATAATAAGGCGGCTCCTGCAGAAAGAAAGAGCGAGCGAGAGATATGGAAATGATGAAGGAGATCATACGTTTTGCTAAAATCTACATTAATATTCAAAGAGAGATGTTATACTGGTGTTATTTAGGTAGTAAAATTCACGGATTCTAATGTAAAGTAAACTATTTATAATCATTGAAATATTACTTGTTGCCAACGTAAATTTTGTGTTAATTTTCATCGAATAGATTTTTTTTAAATACTGTTTGCATTTTATTCTAATATTTTTGTTGGAAAATCTTTATAGAGAAGTTCAATGTCTCTTCTGGATCGCAGCCAAAGTATCCAAATCTGGATAAAATATTCGTAACGTGTAGGTACATTTAATTGAGAATGAAATTTACGGAATTCACGCGAGTATTTTAATGGACTTATTCCTTCGCTTACCTATTAATAATTTTGCTTAATTAAATCATATATCTAATGCATTATTTTATTTTATTTTTTATGAGTAATACATAGTGTCCCAAAGAAAGAATGTTAATAAAGTAACTACGAATCCTTCGTGAATAATTGAAAAAGTTAAAATAGGTCTGATAACAGCAATAATTCAGCAGCCACTACAAGAAAATAAAAATATCCAATAAATTTCAAAACGAAAAGCATCGTAGCAGATAACACGACATTTTTATAAAGATTCCACCCCGCTTTATAAGTTAACGTTATTGATTACACTCTATATTTTTCCCTTTCTTTTTGTTCCACATCCCGACGCTTACTGGTATTTGAATTGTCTTTAATAAAAATAGAAGTAAAAGAAAGTGTTCGCGAATTTTTGGCTATATTAAAACCCCCACGGTAAACACGGCCGGTTTCAAATAAAGAGAAATTTCACCACAACTGTTTGCTCTATCTACAAAACCTCTCCTATACCTTGGATATATCGACTCGGTTAAGAGCTCGGTTAGAGGTAAAAAATGTTGCGATTCATTCTTCGAATATCATACGAATCAGTTCCTGAATAGGATTATTTATTACTTTTAATAAGAGGATACGTAAATAAATTTAGGGATTAAGAAGCATTAATTATTTTTTCGCTACTATTAGGCCGTATTTATAAAAAGAAGCATAACCTTTTGCTCTTTCAAGAAATGAAGAAATTGCTTCAAGGTATAATCATAAAAAGAAGTGAATTAAGAGAGGTTTTGCTTCGAAGACCCTGCTGTTGCTTTAAAACAAAAGGTTTTATGGTTTTAAAACCTTTTTCTCTAATCGTTTGCTTCCACCTTTTACTTCAAAATAAATGCTTCATTTTTATAAATATGGACTTATTGTGGAATAATTAGGTATATGAAATAAATTCATTTATTTGGTTTCAATCTATGCCAAACAAGTCTTGTCATCGGATTTGGAGCTACATCTGTACAAAGTTAAAATTCCCCTCGCATAGAATTTTCAGTTTTCGGTTTGAAATTATGAGGCATTCGGACAGAGCAGCATTTTTTTTCGACCGGCAGCGGTTTGTTGTCGGGCTTCCGTTTGTGCAAAAGGGAAAGATGAAAGAGGGCCCGGCGCCCGGTAGTTGAGACACGGCCTGTACGTGCATACAGCGGGTTCGAAAACTAGTTGGCGAAATAACTTTTGTTTGAAATTTCAAATAAAACTCGCGGCGGGCCGGCATTGTGTTTACTTTCGTTTCATTCGTAGCAACTCGCCGCCACTTTGAGCGTGCATGTGCGATTTGAATCCGCAAATATGCAGTTTATCGGCGAAATTTTCCCATTCCTACATGTTTAGTTCTTCTAAAATCTATTGAAATATTTGTTACGCTTCTTTTATAAGTAACTAACTAACTTTTATAAGGAACATAGTGAATATAGTTTCATAGTGAATGAAACAAGTGGAAGAAAGATAGTGTATCTGACCGTTGTAATATCGCTTGAGAGGAAAAGCGATGGCTTTATAACTAAAAGTGAACTTCTTTATGTTTTCAAATTGTTCAGGATATCATTTAGAATCAATTAGAATTATTCAAAACCTTTTAGAACTGTTCAGAATCATTTAGAACCATTTTAAAACTAATTGGGAGCATTCGAAATTAGGACGATACTTGAACTATTTGGAACTGTTTAAAATACTCTTGGACAGATTCAGGGCTATTAGGAATGGTCCAGGATGAACTAGAAATATTTGAAACCATTTAAAACGTTTTCATGACCATTTGCTGATAGAAGTTCGTTTTCTAGAGGAAACTAACTACGTACATAATTTCTTTTTTTTTTAATTTTTTTGAGATCAAATAATTATATTAACATATTAAAAAAACTTCCTTCGGAATGAGTATATAACAACATCACAAGCAAGTTAGGTAATTTTTTATCTTATACTCATTTTAATAAGGGTAATTCCGGCTAAATGTACCCATACCAAAAGCTCGCCTTTGCTCGTGTTCCATTTCCTTTTGCAGTTCATTTTCCATCATGGTTGTGATAAATTAATCCGATAATAAATTTGCGTGTTGTATGCGGAGTGTGTGCGTCGTGTCTCCGTCTCGATATCTTTTCTAATGTATATGCAGGAAGGCCTGTATCGGCCCGTTTTAGACGATCCTGGGTGTAGTTGTCGAGACTCAGGTGCCAGTCGAGATTTCCAAACAGAGGGAAAATCTTTTACGGGCGTAAACCCGCCCTCGTATACACAGTGACACGAAGTTCGGTGATTGATCACCTCTATTTAGCTAAATCCCATTGCCATATCAGCCCGAATCTCATTATTATGTCAAGCCAAGATGCTACTTGAGTTAATGCATGAACAATAGGCATCCTGGCTTGCTTCGCCTGTTGCTATAATTTATTAACAGCCCAATAAAAGTACACATTGGCAGCTGGTTGGTCGGAGCCCCTGCCGGGCTCCCCCTTTTCCGACGTCATTTAAACTCACATTTTCACTGGCAATCGTCCTCATTCTTATTGTGATGAAAACACCATTGCGCCAAATCGTAAAATTACTGTGAATAATGACTGCTAAAACTTTCGTAATGAAATGCTACTGAAAGGGACACGGCAAAAGGGGGAATGCTAGGGGACCATTGTATTTTAGATACGGCTTTTGATTTTCATATCTGAATATTTCCTTAACAAATACTTCCGTATATAAATAATTATATAAACACAGGTACTATAAATATGGGGTGATGTGGGATAAGTGGACTAACTTTGGTAAATAATTTATACGTAATTAGATTAGAAAATAAATCTTTCGAGTAATAGTTTAAGTGATTCATCATTACAGTAGTTACGCTCTATTAAGAGACAACTAAGTGGCATACGGAGATAATTTAGTGATAGTGAAAGTATTCACATTGTATTATGTAGATTCAATAGTAGGTAGTAAAAGAATATAGAAAACTCTTGGAGAAGTTATTACACCAGCAGATAATCCAATATTTTGTGTAGGGAATTTCATTGTCTTTTCGTCGAGCGAAAGGGAAACTTCTGGTGAAACAGGAAAAGTGTCCCGAAGCGACGATTTGACACCGACAGTGTATTTTATTGTGGCATTGTCAGTTAAAAAGCAGCGAATATCAAAATAAATATAAACGGGTCGGAATGTGCGGGCGGTGAATATTAGTTTTGGGCTCAACAGAGAAAGGGGGGCCAACGCTAGGATCATTAATTTAAAAGCTACATATGGGTTTTTTCGCGCCGTTTCGCTGACTATTGTCTGGAGATGGCACCGAGATAGAACACGATACAACGAAAATGGATTACAGTTACAGCGAGCAGACCGGGTGACCGGTTACCGTCATTCCGGTTGAATTTATACGTCGGTTCTGCATCAAATAATTATTCAACATTCCCATGAATTATGTATCTTAGAGAACACGACGGCGTATTTATTTCGACGAGTAATACGGCCGTTACAATTTCACACATTATTCTGAAACACTGATGTAATGATGCTTTTAATGGAGTACGGAAGTTGCAAATATGCGCTATCGAAAAATTGTTAAATATGCAGAATAACGGCTTTTGTTAACACTGTGAATTTTTTCGTATGAAATCGTTTTCCACCTTCTAAAAGTTCGATTTAATAAAATGTTGCGGAAGCTAAAATTTTTTACGGGAAAATTAGGAAATGTGAAAATACCGCTAGTCTGCATTTTTACCAAAAAATTATTTACTACAATGTGCCTGTGGAGCGTAATAAAGGGTAGGAAAGCAAATTTAATCCGTTGATAGTATTTTTATTCATCCACTGGAAACAGTTATAGACGATTTGATACACTGCAGAAACTTGATAATTTTGTTTTCCAAGACCCCGAAACAACTGGCGTGTGTAATTGCGCCTGTACAAGACGGTTTCCGATAAAAGTTGAATTTTAAGCGACTGACAAGTTACGAGGATGACTACAAATTTCATTTTTACAACAAAAAAATTCCGCAAAATATTATATTCTGCACTTTAACCATTAAATCTCGTACATACTAGGTTCTATTCTATGCAATTATAGAAGCGTTTTGTTCCCTTTTGATTCTTTTATATTGAAATTTGAAGAGACTTTATTAGCATACTTCAACCGAAAATGGAACATACCATCAACCATCGACTCCGGTTTTTTTTATCCTCTGCTTCCGTACAAGCGAACAATACCCTCAATTCCCTCAATAAAGATATTAAAATAGCTTATAAATCGTCGGAAAATGTCCGAGTAAAAGACCCTATCGACATTCTCGACAAAAGCGGTGTTTACATATTATCTTGCGATTCAGGGCTCGCCAAATATTCCATATAGTCGAACCGGGTCCTCTATATATTCCACCGAATAACTTATATTATTACTAACTAATATCGGACTCGCCCGAATGAATGAATGAATGAATGCAGTTGTTTCATAAAGAAATTAGAGGAATTGTTTCGCATAAAACAAAGGAAATTCCTTTACGTAGGGACGTATAAAACTTTTTATACCGAAACTTACGCCGTTAATAAATATTAGGAATTTTTCGCAAGAATATACACACAAATTGTTCGTTGTGTGTTACGATATAATCCTTTTGCCGCGAAAAACACCTGACCGTAAGCTTTTTCATTATCTCGTTGGTTCTTTACGTAACACACCGGAACACTCCGGTTCGGATGTATCATCCCTATATGAATCGCTCAAGTAACTAAATACAAATATTCTAAATATAGTAATAATATTGTAACGCTTAAAACAGGTATAACGAATAAAAGATATACAGGATGTCGCAAAAAGGCTAAATGTATATAGACAATAGGATGATTTAACCTAACTTACCTATATCCAAAGCCCTGTCTCAACCTTTTTGCGACACCCTGTATAATTTAATTTGAAAATGTATGTAATGGAGAAGACCGAAACGACAACTTATTTTTCAGCAATGCTAAAAGAATATATAGGAAAGTATATTAGAATTAATGGAAAGGAAACTGTTGAAAAAGGGCCCAAATTTATTATCTACACATATTATTTTTGTGTCCTCACGGTATAAAAACAGATGTAAACTCAACGGCACGTTGTGCGCTCTACCTGTATGAGTGATATATCTTGAAAGAGGAAAAAAGGGAAACACCATTAATACAATTGCAAACGATACTCCGTTCCGCGCTCGACAAGGGATCCGGCTAACAATTTATAAAGATCAAGCGATCAAGTCGCTTAATGGACCAAAAAATGGAAAATAAAATTAAATGAAGGAAAAATCGGTATACACGTGACGTTTACTAACAGAAGAATTACAAAATGAATTACGGTTTTTTCTTTTGGCTAAATATCTAAGTTTGACTTTTATTACTTCCCTTATTCCCCGATGGCGAAGTAATATTAAACTTGATAAATTGTACTGCAAAGGAAGTAACTTCTCTCTTTCGAAACAGAGTTATATGTATAGCTGATTGATTGTTGTACAAAATGTGCAAGAGTGATCATTCAAATGCTCGTAACACCGTTGGCAATTTCTGTGTTTACCGGTAAAAATAAAACAGAGATTTATAATTCTCGTCTAATTCGGTTTTTTATTTGTAAACTCAAATATTCCACTCAGCGACTCGCTGAATCCCCCGGATTTAATATAATAGCCGGAATAACAGGATAATTAGTTTTTAATAGAACCACTCTTCTATTAGAATTTAATGAAACTTCAAGTAACCTCAAAGATTTTATTAAAACGCTATATTATACGAACAAGGAAGGCTAATGTAGGAAATTATAGAACCGCTTCGGCAACAAACAAAACTTCATTAAAAAGGGTTAGAAGTAGAGAAGTGGAGAGTAGGTTTTTCAGATGGGGCTCTTTTACGAACTAGACCCGCGCAATTAACCCTACCTATTACGCAATCCATTAAGAAAGCGGGGCCGCACAAAGGGGGCCCCGAAGCGGTGCTAGCGAATTTCCACTTCCTTCGATAATAGCTACAGGAACGTCCGAAAACTATTAGAAAGGAAAACGATTAATAGTATTGCCAACCGAACTGTCAATTATAATTAACATCTCACGTGATACGAAACACAATTTACTGCTTAATTACCAACCAGTCATATTTGAACAATTGCTAATTAATTGATCGAATGCGCTAATCTACTTAAACAACGAAAAATTAACAGTTCACAGAGCACAAAGTTACAACACGAAATGGTCACTGACTGAATAGCTCTATTATTAAAATACCCAACATATTCAACATACAATACAAAAAAATTGTTAATTTAATACTCTTATTATAATAGGTATCATTATAGTCTCTTTGTGTAATATATTATTAAATAAATAGTGGGTGTTAGTTTGAGCGGGTAGCCCAATCTTAAAAAGGACTAAAAGCGAATTTTCCTCTCGTACATTTTCCAGGATTTACTCGAATTGTATTAAATATTGATCTGTTGGAAAGGTGGCTTTCCAATGAGAAAAATGAAAAGGTCTCTCTTGCCGCTGCCAAACATAATCCCTGCAAGGCTTAAGAGAATGCCTCACAGAGAATTAAATACGATATTGAAGTATTATTGCCTGTGGATTATAGATAAATGGTGGAAGTGGTCCAGAAACTCGGAGATCCTTTTCGGAAATCCAATTCGAAAAGCGTTGATGTTAATTAGAAAAACTCGCTGTTTGGGGGATTATTATACTCGACCAAATAAAAGGAAATAAACCTATTATTATAATAAATTAAGTAATTTAGGAATTTTAAGAGGGGCTGTTAATCAAATTGTTATTTATTGAAAAATCGCTGATCTGCATATCAAAAGGGGGGTTGTGGAAAATGCGATTAGTCGGAAAATATCGTTGTGTCACGTCGACTAATTTTATGTAAGATATAAAGTAAAGTCGAGCTTGCAAAACAGAGGGAGGGTTGAGTAAGTAGGTACACTTTCATCCCTTTCCGCGTATTAAAATACATTTAATACGAATTTATTTCTATTATATTGAACAAGCTTCATTTGCATTTTAAATTCCCTTTATTCTTTTATAATGAGGGCTTGTTAGATGAATTTACAATGCAATTTTATTCGATATCACAATCATGTTACTCGGAATTATTAATTCGGCAAGTTATAAAAAAATTCATTTGTAGAAAAGTCGCATTATCGGCGAGAATGCAGTTCGAAAGAATGCCTAATTTCTTTATTAAATCCGCGATTAAACGTCCTCAAAATCGTTTACCATCGTATCTACTTAGTTATTTGAAATTGCATATTATGCTTCTACATTTCTGAAGAAGTCGCGCTTAATAAACGAAACGTCGGGCTAGTGAAAAACTAATTTTCGCAAACACGCCTGTTTCAACTCGACGAGAGATAATAAAAGTCTCGAAAATTGAGATAAAAGGAAACTATTAGAGAGGAACGTTTATTTGATATGAATTTTAAAACGAAACGGGAGTCAATATTGCGGAGCAATGCAGTTTTTCTGTATGTGTATGCATACGAATGGCCAAAAGTACGTGTATGTGTATGTACGATTCATTTTCCGGTTTTCATTGTCCCGGCCGCGTTTAATTAAAAATAGTTACGCAAACCGCGCGTTCTAAAACAAATTGTTTACGGCTTTAAAAAGCGCACCATAAATTAGAAAGCGTAATAACCGGAAAAGTTGGCCGGAAAAGTATTTAAATAGAAAGCGAAACAATAAAAAACGCCAACGAAGCGCCCGGTCGCCGAGCATATACCGAGCGGTATAATAATAATAAGATGAGAAAAGCGAAAAGCCTACCTCAAAAGCACAGCCAAACAATAGTGAAAAGGCACCCCAGACGCACAGAAACGGCACGAGTTTTCTCTCGGCGAACTTGTCTATAAATGTGGCCGTTATAGCTTAACCCGTCGCACAGTCGCGTGCTGCCTTTTCGGGAAGCGTGCGCTTTATCTGACCCCTCTCGACCCCCAAACCCTGTTGCTTCTTTCAGTTAACTGTTCATCTAGATACACCCTCCGATGAAAAATATCTCAAATGCTCTATAATGTGCTTATAACGGCCTTTCCTCATTTGGCCAATTTACGCTTGCTTTATCAACGAACAAATGTCATACCTACATTGGACTCGAAATTAATTTCGAAAAGAAAAAAAAGGGAAAATCTTTTTCCGAGCGAGTTTCAAAATAAATTGAAGAGCCTACAGACCGATAGGTATAGCTGCAGACATGAGAAATGCTATGCGCAATTATTTATATCATTTATTCATTAGCAACAAATCTTGGTCTTAATTAATGTTTTTAAAGATTTATATTTGAAAATTTTTAAGGTTTTTTTAGACCTAAATTAGAAATAAAGTAAAATAAAGTTTTTCTCAAATTTACAAAAGCTTTTAAAAAAACTAAATTCTATTAAATTAAGTTTAAATTTCTCTCATAAGCAATTTGTAATTTTTTGGGTACATTGGTTTTTACAGAGATCTATAATTTCTGTAAGTAGTTCTATGTATATCTAATTTCTATAAGTAGTCTGGATGTACCCTTTTAGTACTTAAATTATCGAGCCTATAGTTATGAAAAAAATTCTATTATATTCCTCATTTATCGCAGAATCAAAAAGTTAATACAGCTTTTCTGAATATTTTTCCTTTTTTTAATAATCAAGATTGCAAGATTGCACGATGAAATGTGCCAAAGTAACGAAGTGGCGAAAATATAAAAAAAATCTTGATTACTACTGGTCTATTACTGGCACACTTACCCTATATTTTTAAATTTCCTGTGTCTTTGATCAAAGACGATTTTTTGAGAGGAGAGCAAATTGTCGACCGACCCCGGTAAAAATGCCGGCATCAGATGAAGATTCGCCATAAAACTAAATACTGATTTAATGCCGACATTCAAGGTATCCGAGCCCCTATGCGCGCCGCTAGTCAAGCTGAAAAATCCCCGCTTCCAGTTTCCAACGCACACACGTCAACTTCATGCGAGAACTCGAGAATTATAATGATACGAGGGGCGGGCGAAATGCACCAAGAAATATTCCGCTTACTACAAAAAAACCCTAGCGTATTCCAAAGTATAAAATCCAATTTTCCTAGAAGTATGCAAAAGTTTTATACTGTATAAAAACGTAATTTAGTAATTACAACTTTTTTTAAGGATTAAGGGAGCAAAACGTACAGCATAAAAATCGAGTTTTAATAATTAAAAGAAGCAAAAAACTATCGAAAATAGTTCGCATGAATTTCATCCTGTATTTCCCTCAATTGGTATTCTTGGCGAGCGCTCGGGTTTTTGAAATATCGATTAAATTCGATCGATACCTCCATTTAGTCGTTATTAACTCGAATTTTCCTAGCGCTGTGCATTTCTAACGTCGAAATTTCCTCATTGATTTTCATAAGTTTTTAGTTTCTCGTTTTAACGCGGCTTTTATTACATTTTCCGATGTGTCTGAAATTTCGCGAGGATCCTGTCGGAAAAAAACTTCGCTCCGAATACTTTCAAAAAACTTTAATGTCGATTTATCGATACAAATTTATACTGATAATTAATAACAATATAACAATAAAAAATGCGAATAGAACAATTCAAACGAAAACATTATATACAATGAACTTACTTACCAAAAAATTTAATACTATGAAATACTAGTCACTAACAGTACCAATATGGTTAAATATGTAATAGGAAAAATCGAGTAGGTAGTTGATTGATATATCGATAAGTGTCCATCCTATATATACAACAATAAAACGGGTCCTTAGACTTCCACTTTGAAAGGGGAACCGGGAATGTGATCGTCACCCCATTTCGCCACAATTAAGTACGTACCTCTATCCCGAATAATGTAATTAACAGCATATTGATTATGGCCTTGATGTTTTATGAAAACCTCCTCGCAGGGTCCTTTGGGTCCGTGTATACCGACAAAGAGGATATTTTCACCTAAGAAAATTTAGATTAATTCAGTACTACGTAGAAATAATGGTGCCATTAATTAAAGCGCTAAGAAAGTTACAGAAAGACACAATAACATTAAAAGTCGCTAGAACCGATTTAGTGCTTTTTAGATAAGTGTCATGCATACCTGCAGTGTTTGCGGATATGGTGAATTGATTCTGCTTTCCGATATACGCCTTCTTCAAGCCCATGCCCTTCGATAGCACTTTGGAAGCGTTGCTCTTAAACGTCGGCATCGTTGGACCTTTGTTGTTGTTATTAGCACTGCCTACTTTCGCTACCGTTTCTACGACTACCGAGGAGGATTCCTGGCCGCCGATGTCCGCTACTTTTTTATCACCTGCACGATAACATCACGATTTATTTATTACCTCGTCAATATTTATTCAACTAGACAATTACCTTTACTTATCACTTTGAAGGGCGATCCGACGATGTGGTGGTTATTGTATTTTATACTAATGTAATAGTCTCCCGGCGCTAGCGGCGTATACCGAACTTTATAACCTTCTTCAACTTCGGTACAGTCCATCGAAACTTTACTCGGTCCATCAATATTAACGGCCAAAGTTCCCGTACCGGCGTTGGTAGTGTCAACTATAAAATCAGTTTTCTCTCCTGGAAAAAAGGGAATGAATATAATCAATCCCGACGAGCGACGAAGATTAATTTTTTAGTAGGAAAATACCTAACATTGAAGCTTGAAACATCCCTCATCACATATGGATTGAGCTCTTTATCTGGTGAAACTTTTGCAATAGTTCATTTTACCTATTAATTAAAAACCTGGAGGTTCTCTTAAAAGTTCGCTCACCGGTTTTGATATCCTGAAGGCCCTTTCCGCTGGCATGTACAGCGGCCGGATCGGCCGTGTCCTTTCCGACTTTAACACTAAAGGGCGATCCCGGTATGTGGACCCCGTTGAATTTCACGTGGATTTTGTGCACCCCATTTTCGTGGGGCATAAACCGAACCGAATACTCCTCCATGTCGATGATTTGCACGAAGCAATCGTCCTCGTGGCTCGACGGACCGATGATCTGGAATCAAACAGCGCAAATTAACTCGATAATTAATCAATTAATTTCTATCTTACTTTAGCGTCTAAATCTCCTTTGGCTCCGTTTCTTTTTACAATGAAGAAGGATGGCTTGTCAGCCTGGATGAATCCTTCGGGAAATTGGACTACCTCTAGGAGGTGGGCATCGCCGACGGCCGGTGATATGTACACTTTAAACGGGGAGTCCGGAACGTGCTGATCGTTGAATTTCAAACCTATTCGGTATTCACCTGGAAATTAACAAAGAAGTTTATGTTAGCGATTTTTTTATATTTGTTCAATTGAGCATAATGTATACAAAGAGTTTCAGATTTTGGGGACTATACGGAAATGTATCATGAGAAGATACATTTTAGGACCTATGGACCTCTAATGGACTTGAAACGAGGCTAAAATGGACCTAAATAGAACTAAATAAATGTAAACGAACATACATGGACCTATAAATGGTTTTATATGGACCTAAATGGGTCTAAATATAGCCTTATAAATAGACCTAAATGGACCTATAATTGACAAATAATGGACCCATATGGACTTATAGGAACCAACATAGACCTATAAATAACCTACAATGGATCTAAAAAGGGTCCACAAGGACTAAAATATGGACCTATAAATGAACTCAAATGGATCTATTTGGACCTAAAAGGGCCTTATAAATGTACGAAAATAGACCTTAGTGGAAAGTATCTTCTTCTTTTAATAGTAGGTACAAGGAATTGGGATATTGTAATAGGCGCTTTTACAAATTCATGAAATTCAAATGATTTTCATTAGAAACATACGTTTAGATCTCGTTCGCGTTGTAACGGCGTGGAAATTCGACTGAAATTACAAATCATACAAATCGCACCCTTTAACGCGCTTCCAGCTACGAGCGACGCGAAATTCCGGATCAAATAATAACAGATAATGGAACCGAATTTAAAAACAGCGATTACTAGCTTTACATAAGATAAAAGTTCTTCTTAGCGCCCGAAGGATTCGCATCGATTTCTCCGATTCACGAGATATCCGTTTTCGACGGTTAACGAACACATTAGAATACTTAATACTGTCGGTTTCTCCGAAACGCCAATTCGAATGAGAATTGGAATCAACCGCCTCCCGTCTTGGTCTCTGTATTCATATCATACGTTTTTCTTCTACCGAATTTAACGCGATCGATACCGACACGGCTATGACCGAAAATCCATTAATTAAAACTTCAGCGACAAGTTGATTGTCAATTTCACGAATTACATAACTTAAAAATAGCGAGGGGATTTAAAACTAATTTAGTGAAAACGCCAATTGTGCTAAATTAATAGTATTGGCTCAACACGTACACTGAACCAAAACAAACGATGGAAATAATAGGAAATACAGAAGGAGAATTTTTAGAACTTAATAATCTAGTGGTTGTGAGCCAAATCTTCATCAGGAATTCAAGTTGACCAGGGCAAAAAATGTAGATACAAACTCCATAAAATGTGTATAACTAGGATAGGCAAATATATCTTTGTTTTGATGTTTTGGCTCACCTGGTTCGGAAACTTTGTACGAAACATCGCAAGACCCATCCTTGCGATCCGTAAATATAATTTCAGCTTTGCTGGGTCCCTCCACCGATATGGCCAGTTCCCCGCTACCAGCCTCTCTGGTCCAAACGTTGAATTCGTTAAGTTCTCCTTGTTCGCCCCGCTCCAAACCGGCCCCACCGGCTTTGACCAAGTGGGCTCCGTGGTCCTTGTATGGCCCGACTGTGAACTGGAATGGTGAGCCTGAAACAACCGATATTGATAAAGAGCAAGCGATGGGGAATAAATGCGAACATACCAGGAATATGAATGTCCTTGTATCTAACAGAAACCGTGTGGACTCCCAGTTCCTTAGGCACGAAATTCACCGCGTATAGTCCATCTTTAACTTCTTTAATTTCCGCGTCTTCCGTTACGCCTCCGGGAGATGTCACCGAAGCGCTGAGATCAAACGACGTAATTCCTATACATTAATTAATAAATAATATATATCGGGTGTTCGAAATAATTTCTACATGTGCAGTTTACCTGGCATTTTAAACGTGAGTTTACATTGACTGCCAACTTCCGTGACGGGAACGGCGTCTCTTTGTTTTTGTATTTTTTCTCGTTGCCTGTTAGTACCTTCACCAATTACCTGTTAAATGTGATAATTAACAGTAGTTTAGAAGTGAGGTGAGATGAGAGAACATACTTTAACAGTAAACGGTGATCCATCAATATGGTGATCAGCAAACTTAAGATTAACGATGTAATATCCGGGTTCTGATGGTTTGTAAGACACATCCAAGGTCCCATCGGAGTTGTCGTTGTATTGTATATCCGCTTTGCTGGGACCCTCAATGGACAAGGACAAACCACCGAAACCGGCGTTTCTCGTATCGACGTTAAACGTATTGTTGACGTGCGTCTTGCCCTCTTTGAGCGCCGCCCCGGCCACTTTGACCTTCTTGGCGTCGCCCACCTCGCGTTCGCACACGTTAATTTTGAAAGGCGAGTTCGTGATGTGCGTTCCCATTTTCTTGACGCTGACTACGTGCTCGCCGATCTCCCTCGGCGTGAACGAGATGCCGATGTTGCCGGTGGGCAGTCGCTTCAGGAAGCAGGGCTCCTCCAAGCCGCTCGGCGCCTGGATGGAAGCGTTCAGCGAACGTATGTCGGCGTCGGATATTTTACCCGGCAGGGATACCTCGCTGCAGGAACCCACCGAGATTTGGTTGCGCTTCCTGCCTTCGCCCGTTATTTTCGCGTTGAACGGTGAACCTGACGCAATTGTTAATTACGCTTGTGATCTAGTATTTAGTTGATATTTTTTTATCCTTACCTATCCTACACCACACTAGCATTTTACTATCCTTTCCTATTTCTTACAACTGTTTATTACCCTGGCTTACATTTCACTTACATTTTCCTTGACACAAGCTTCCTTGCAGCACCCTACTTCATTCTAAACTACATTACTTTGAACTACTCAGACCTACTTTAACCTAACCCGATCTATCCTACCCTACTCTGTTCTTCCATGATCTATCCTGAGATAATATCTTGACTTACCCTGACCAAGACTGACCTACCATGAGCTACCCTAACCATACTGTCATCATATCCTGTTCTATACTAACCTACTCTAACTGACTACCTATGCTAGTTATATGAATAATAAATGATAAACCTGGCAAAGTAGTTCAAAAATAAAAGACAAAAATTGCAAATCAGCAAACTAATATTTTTTTAACCTGTACTTCATCTACTAGTATAAAGTTTAACCAGCATTTCTTCAATAATTTATGATCCCATATTTTTTGTGTTTTGAAATCTTTGCCAAACGCTTTAAAAAACCTTGTAAATAAGCAAATAAAATAATAATAAGAATAAGTAACATACCTTTAATGTGTTTGTCTCCGAATCTAACAGAAATTTTGTATTCACCCGGAGCAGTAGGCAGATAGGAGACGGAAACAGTTCCATCTTTGTTGTCAAGGCAACTAATTTCAGCTTTACTTGGTCCTTCAACTGCCATTGACAAACCTCCTGATCCCACCCCTGCAACAACGCCAGAATTTGCAGGCTCTGAATCGAGCGCATTAATTAAAGCGGAGATTAGATTAGCTTCGAATTAGTAATGCACGTATGCAAGAAATTTCCTATAAGTCATGAAATGGCAAAAATACGCGTTATCTGTTGGTGTGCACGCGTACCGCGTCGATGGAATCACGGTTAATTGCGAGACAATTGATAACGTTTTATTACCTTTGGTGGATATGGTGAAATTGCTGGGCTCCCCGGATACTCCGTGCGTCAGTCCCGGACCGTAAGCGGTTACGTATCCGGAACTGATGGAATCCACGTGTATCTTATAAGGGGACCCCTGAATGTGCTCCCCATTGTATTTCACGGAGAGCTCGTGAACACCTTCTTCGCGTGGATCGTATTTAACGGTAACCGTTCCATCGCAGTTATCTTCGATTATCGGCTTGTCGATTTTTCCGTTGGGCATTTTTATTGTCGCTGAAAAATTAATTCATATACCCAACCTCATAAAAAATTAAAAAGATATTAAAAATAAAGCGTTCAAACTAAAGTTAAGTACCTAAATAAATTTCACTTGGACGAGTATGATAATGATCTACTCAACTTTAGAGGATGAGCGCTTCAATAAGTACCTACATATCATAGGTGTTAGTAGATGTTGTGAATGTTAAGAAAATAATTCAAATCGACTAAAATTTGTGTTATTTAGTATTATTTTCATTATACATAATAGAAATTACCAACCGGAAATATCACCCTCGTTACAATGAAGCGGGAGATTGCGCAATTGAATTGTTCGAAATAACTGTTTGGTTACTTTTTCATCGGCTTGTGGGTGATATTTTGATTTACTCGATTCTTCTTCCTGCAACAAAATCATCTTTATCAAATACGTACAGATAATTATGCTTATGTATAGAGTTCCCTAACTATAAGAGTCACGTGTATAGGAAGACCTTATGAAGGCACTGTACAACAATAATAGCACAAATTAATATTCAAAAATATAGGTAGGTACGCCATAAAATGAACGGGAATTTACGTCCTATATAACATGAAATCTAATCGACATAAATTAACATTTATTGGACAGTCACAGATTGATTTCGGTAGCAAAGTGAATTGGGGAGCGTTTAATTTAACGACTATTAATCATATAATTATACGTAATGTACAATGTACATTGAAACGGAGATTATAAACGAAATTTACGATCTAATCAAGATTTCGCACGCATTAGCGTTCTTAAAAACTATTTTCACGCGAATATTTTTAAGTACGTGTGCCGCGCAACAATGCGTACATACATTATTATTTTTGAGATATTGTACTTGCACTTGTTAACCATCCATTTCTCTTGATTTGGCGCCAATTAATTTAATTTAAATATATCGGTGGTTTTATTAAGCATAACAAAACAGTAGATTGCGTCTGTGGAATATTAATTATATTTAAAAATATCTAATTAGATTTTTTAAACTGCAGAATCCCGTTTCGTTTAAATAACTCTTTTTATCGATTGTAATTTCGAGAATAGTGAATGCGTTTTTGGCAGGCGTAGGAATTTTATTCTCACTTAACAATCGATTTATATCACCTTTAATGTTAGCGCGATTTTACAACGGAAACGCTCGCTGCATTTTAATCACAAATATTAATTATTTGCTCTAAAATAGCGTGTCAGTAATATAGCTTGTCGCATTCGCTTCGATCCAGAAACATTAAAATAGGTTGTATAAGAACACTTTTTGAATCATTAATATTTAGATATTTAAGATGTTTTCTGGCAACTATAATATCTAGCAAAAGATATAAAAATATTTAGTGAGTTATAGGTAAGTATACCGAAGGATTTAATAACGCTAAATTAAAATGTTGTTATTTTATAACTGGTAGCAGTGGATAATTGAATATTTGAGGTAATTTAATTGGTAAAATTACCGCGAATTCTTAAATCCAGTAAAACATTAATGCAAACAGTACATTTAACGAAAATATTTTAATTGAAAACACAAATAACAATGGTTCAAAAGAATGTAATATTCCAGAATTAAATATGTAGGCTTTGTCGGGTAATAGGTATAATGTATTATTCGCATAATAATGGATCTAAACAAAATTGGGATTTTTTTATAAACATAGTTTAAAAGGGAAAGAACTAATTTTATTGTGTTTCAATGTATGTTTAATGTTAAATATCGTAAATAACCGATTGTTGGAATAATATGCCCGTTTGTTATTTATTGTGTCAAATTTTTTGAAATTAATCGTTTGGTTGGTAAAATTAATTTTATATGGGTATGTCAATATTTTGATATTGAAATGACGTGCTGTTAGTTTTAAAATATCGAATTGAGAATTATCGAAAACTGTAGAAACTTAACTAAACAAACATTTATTAGGAAATTCTTTTTTCGTTTTACTTTTGTACTGAATAATTAAATATTAAATTGTTTGACTTAATATCTAAAAATAGGTTCAAATATCCTATGTTTATAATATAAAAATTATACAAAAACACACGATTTTGATTTATTATACGACTGAAAACTATTTTTAATTTTTTTCCCAACGCAAATTGCTATTAATTAAGAGCGAATCTTTAATGTCGTTGCTACAAAATTACTATTCCCGTCGGTTCCCAAAGATTTCATCAAAAAATTAGTATTGTTGATAGTTGTCTTGTATACGTTTTCGAGATATTTTAATTGTTCGATGGTGCCAAAATTCCTTATCACTCCAAACAGCACATGTCTCCGTCACCTGTTACTTTGCTTAAAAATAGATTTTTCAATTAAATTGCCTGAGATGTAGCACGTTCTACGGGCCGAAAGGCCATTTATTATGATTATTACACCTTCCGAATAAACCAGTTTTCCTCGAATAATTTCTAAGATTATCGAAATAGTTCGATTTGCTTCGAGTTTTCATCGGTTTCAGCTGCGAGCTGTATCGCAGCTGTTGCCAAACTAAATATCGAAATCGCTTATTTTTTGAATGTATCACCCAAGATTATCTTCATCTGTCATCGTACACAAACGCTTTGCCACTCAACTGATTAATCCATTAGTAACAGGTTCGGATTCTATCTATTATTACTATAATCCTTAATATTTATAGGTGTTTTTACAATATTGATCTCGCGGGATGATCCGTTATTTTTATCTCGCCTTATTTAATTTTATTTACGCGAATCTCGATGCACATTTTACGATATTGATATTAGAGCTGTTGAATAAATAATTGCGCTAGAGAGGTTTAAAGGGAACAATTTATTATGGTATCGTAACCGTGTGCTTTTATCGCTGTTTTAGTTGGCGAAAATTCGCTTAGAAGCTCGTAAAGGGGGCAAAAGCCCCCCATAAGTTTTCGTTTGTTCACGTTTGATACTTTTTATCGATCTAGTTAGAAAAATTTAATTTTTTTAACAAGTTAAGGGGTCTTGACCACTTGATCTCCCTTAGATAACTCTATGTGAGATTCATTATAAGTTGAAGTTTAAAAGTAGTCGTTTGTAACTAAAAAAGTGTAAGAAATGGCGAGAATGAGATTTATATCCTGGGAATCTTAGGATTTATATAGCACTAGAAAAACCTTTTATGAGGGTGCTTGTATATAATTGGGAATTTAATTTAAGAGAATTAAAAATTGAAATAAGTTTAGATTCAATTTCTTAAGTAAGCATTAAAATTTTATATAAATTCCAAGATCCTCAATATTCGTGTACTGCAGTACAGTTTAAATATTTTATATTTTATCGAGGCGATTAAGCGAATTAAATTAATTCTCTTTCCCAATCAATTAAACAAGATCTATATTCTATTTTAGAGATAGCATTTTGTCATCGAATAAATTGCGTTCGAAACTAAAGAGGAAGCTGCAAGCATTAGCGATATTTTAAGATTTTATTAGTAGTTGTAACATTACCTACACTCTAATATATTTCAGCAGAGATCGCTTGTATAAATAAACTTGACAAAAACGATTAAATATTACCACCAAATACAACTATTTCGAGTTATTTATACAAACAACCGCGGTTTTCTTGCGCTCTTCAACGTGCAAATCCGTCGGCGAAACGTACCTTTCGTGATCGTGTTCACAAGACTGAGACAATTTTATGAAAATGTACCGGAAAATTTCGTGTTTGGTGGGTGCCCGACGTGCGAAGAAGCGGTCATTCGGTCGTCTTCGATCTTTGGTTTTCAACGGAGAATCGACATTTTGAATAAAATCATGATTGAATGCGACAAGATACTTCCGAGTGTCGGCTATGTCGAAAACTATTTTTACGCCAAAATATGCATTCATGTGATTAATAAATTCATAGGATGTTGGGAAAATTTAGCTCTTGGGGGTGGAGCTCCGCCGGTGAAATTAGAAAATTGGAGAGGGAACGGTATCGTCATCGAGATACCAAACAGTGTCTCATTTTAATAATCTGGCTAGACGAAAATAATCTCGATTTGTAATCATGGAATCTTGCTGAATACTCGGAGACGGGGATCTGGTAACAAAAATAGCGCGTTTACCAGTGTCTCCTGTTCAGTTTTCCACTGTCAATTCATTTCAAATTTCCTCTAAACTTTACTCTAACTTTCTCTTATGAAGAATGAACTGAAAGTTTTGTTATTGATACACTTGAATAATGCAAGTTTGTGAAAAACTTAAAAATTAAAAAGAAAAATGAAATATTTTTCTTTTCATATAATCATTAGGATAGGGCAAATCCTTGCAATGTAGGTACAATAGAAAAGTTGGGTTATTGGAATCTCATGATATAGCATAATACAAATTATTTGTATTGTAAAAAAACGTGACCCGTCAAAATAGCCCAAGACAAAATACCTCCTACAAAATAGTCCAAAGACAAAATCACCCAAGATAAAATAGCCCAAAGACAAAATCGACCAAAACAAAATAGTCCAAGACAAAATAGGCCAAAGACAATATAGCCCAAACATAAAATAGGCTGAGACAAAACAGTGCCTGTAAAATTAAAAGCAAGCTATTTATTAGATTTCCAGAGTTTCTAAGATTTTTTTTCATTCCGTTCTATTTTATGGTAAACTAAAATTTCTTTTTATTCAATATAATAATAAACTTCTAATTAATAGAGATATCATAGATTATAGATTTTTCCAAAAAAATATTGAAAAAAATTAAATAACTCCCACATGTTCAGTACCTATCTATCTGTCTGTAGATGGTTTTGTATACATATCATTGCCTTCTTATTTCATTTTATTTAATGCAATATTATACAATCCGATTAATTTTAATCCTGATGCTTAATAAAATAATGACTGATTGTCCTAAAAATATAGCTCGATAAATTCATTATTTCTGATAATTCCTGTACTGTGATGTGTTTTTTTTTCCAAGCTATTTTGTTTTTGGTCTATTTTGTCGCACAGTTCTAACTCGAGCGATTTTGTCTTTGGACTATTTTGTCTTGGGCGATTTTGTCTATGGGCTATTTTGACGGGGTGTCCTAAAAATATCGGAAAATTGGCTTTTTAGAAGGATGATGACTTTTCAGTTCAAATTCTGCTTAATAAATATGTTTTGATAATTATCTTTATTGTATTAAACGAGGCAGGCATATTAGAAATTCAGGCTTACTGATGGGCCTACAAGCAAGGAAATTTTCACTTCGATTATTCGGTGAATTTAATTTATACTTCTTTGTACTCATTTAATGCTGGCGGTAAGTCGTGAATTTAAGCGAATAAAACTGGAAGTTTTCGGAAAATATCGCCCGTTTATTATTTTTGTTCTCTTCATTTGGCGCGTTAATAATTTTATTATGAAAATTGAACGTTTTGTGTATTGTGCAATAATCCAAAAAGCCGCAAACTCTTCCCGAACGAGCACGAATCATCATTAAAAATCTCCCACATCAATAACTCTATTTATATTAATTACTCAGCAAGTCGTTGGGTGTAATAATTTTAAGAAATATTCTAGTTTATCGACACTCAAACAGTCTAATAATAGTTCGTACGTGTTTATTTTTGCGATTATTTTTATACGATAAAGTGAAAGTAACGCGAAATATAAATTAAAATCCAAAAATCGACTTAAAAAAACGAATTAATTACGCCGCTTTTGTAATTTTTTGGTTAATTACGTGTCGAGATATTTGCATTAATTTGAATGAGGGATTAGACGATGATTAATATTTCAACAAGGCAACTTTGAGCGGTTTTCTCTCGCGTCTTCCTAAACCCCTCTAGCTCTAGATAATGTTAATAAATTTTTTCAAACCGGACACTCTTTGTACTAGACTATAAATCGGCCTTCTCTAAACTAAACAAAAATATTTGCCATACCGCAAGATACATAATTACCACGAGTCATATTTAGTGTGATAAATAAAATTGATAATTGAGCCAAATGAAACAACGCAGCGCCAATGCTATTTAATATTTTAATATTCGAATTTTCGTTGGAACACCGAGCGATTTTCTGCAAAACAAATTTATTTCGGAGTTTCCAACAGCCATAAAACTAAACTTATTCGTCGTTTAACGAGTGCAAGAACTAATGGGAGGGCTTTATTTTGTTTTGCGTCGAAAGAAAGGCAACATAGAAATATTATTTTTGATGTTTTTTTGAGATTTATTATGAAAGAATTAAATAGAGTAAATAAGTTTTCATCAAATACTGAGATCAATTGCATCGAAATTTACAAAAAATGTGATAAAGTGCGTATTATTATTCACGGATTTTGCCAAAACCAAAGCAATAACAAGAGGATAATACGGCAATAATTTAGATATATTCTCGAAAAAAGACTAACATAAGAAGAAAACCGTTTATCATAAACTACAATGTTCGTGCTTTAATAAGGACATTTTCTTGGCAAATTTCAAAGGAATCCATAGTAGGTGAAGAAATTTTTATTACCGTCTCGCCTAAAATTTCGGCTTTTCTACCCGCTCTCCGCCCGAAACCCCGACGATACACATATTCCTTTTAATCCTTTCGGCTTGATCTACAACGCATTGTTTGCCGTAGCGCTCGAAGGCACCTCCACATGACTTGCCGGCTCCAACAGAAGTTGGGAAACTGCGAAAAACCCGCAAAACCCGCAACATAATACCCGCGGGATTGACATCTTTGTTCATAATCAATAATAAGGCGAAATTCAAATACGCCCGAAATCATATCGCTTAACTCACTTTCCAGTCGGAAAAGGAATCGGGAAATCGAGCTCGGGGCCCCAGCGGAGAAACCGACGAACGTATTTACAAGCGACATGGAAAATACCAAACACCAAATAACCGTATTTTAGTTTGGGGGAATTTGTTGAACACCACATAGAAACATAAAAAGGTATATAGAACCGCTGAAGTCACTTAAAAACCCATTAATTGCTACTTTATATCCTGTTACAAACTCTATCAAATATGTAGTAAAAAATTGTTGCCTGTACCTATTAGGAGGTAACTTGATACAATAATCAAAGAAAGAATCCTGGATAAAGGGATGTTATTTGAAGAGGAAAATTGTTACAAATCGAAATTACAAGACAGGTGTTTTAAAGCCGGGTTGTGGATGAAGACGAGTGATTAGGGTGAAGGCGAGGTAAGCGAAACGAAGGCGATTCAGTGGTGTGCTGGATTGAAATTGGATCCGGTAAAATACTGAAAATAAAACTAATAGGCTCGGAAGGTGGTGTCTGTATCTTCACAATAGTTGAATTTTCGCCAAGTTTTTTTATGTCAAACAAGCTGCTTTAAATTAATACGAAGTAATTTGTTTCATGTTATTTATTTTCGGAGTTTTATTGTGTAAATATTTCATTAAATTCCAAGTAATTGTAGTAAAACTGGATGTTAAAAGGTGCTTCAGTTTATGGATAAAAATTCAGATGGTTATTTGATAATAAAAAGACATCATTATTTTTCTCTAATTTCACTGTAGATTAGACTTTGAAACAACCCCTATTATAAATTCATTAATTTTAAAAAATACACTTTGTGCATCATTGTAGTGTATTATTTTTAAGACAAACATTATTTAGCTAGGTAAGTATAATTAGTAACTACACTATTGCATTAAAAATAGCCAGAGAATATAAATAGACGCTTCACAAGAAATTGTCGTTATAGGTAAACAGTAATAACTTAATTAAAAGTTTGAATTGGCTCCGACTACATTAATGCATGTGACTATAAAGCAATTTTTGCTGTTGATGTAATTCCTTTGATATTATCGAAATATATATAATTTACCTAGTTAAAATGAAAATTATTTATATTGCATAAATTTACTTCAAAAAAGATAGTGAACACAACAAAACGAATAAGTCAAGCAATCAATATTCTCATTATTCCATGAATTGGTTTATTTATTTATTATTTGGATTTAATAAATATGTATAGTGAAAATGCTGAAGATTAAGGTACAAAAAATAAGGGTTAAAGTACAAACTGAAAATCGATTATTTTCAATAACTCCAAAAATATTTAACGAATCTTCATGAAATGTAATAAATTAACCATATTAGGTCAAAATAAGGTCCTTCGATTCATGATACCTACTGATAATTTGGTATATTGAACCGATTAACAACTTCTAAAATAACATTTTTTACTAGTTGCGACAATGCCAATATTATAAAAATTAAACGATCAAGCTATTGACTCAAGCTATATTGCCACGTATTTCGATAGCTTCAAGGAATTGATGATATATGCAATAATATTAAAACTGCCGTAAGAATTGAATGAAAACCGCCATGATCTCGACTCTACTACCTAACTGAAACTTTTCTCTCAGCACACAATCAAAAAAAAAGTACCAACTCACCTCTTCGGAAGTAACAGTTTGATATGTTTTACATGTCGTAAATTCCTGTTCGTCGGATTTCTTCCTGCATTTATCCGGACGACCCGTCGGAATAGGCGTTTCCTTGGCGTCCCCTTCGATGTCCGTCGGGCTCGCAGTATCTGTCGCAGGAGCCGTCCGTTTGTCACCGGTTTTTTTCTGCTCGTTTTGCCCCGTCAAATTCTTCTCCGCGCTAATTTCTGACGATCGCTTGTAATTGTTCACTCTCTGCTTATCGTCTTTGTTGTAGTTTTCGCGGAGTTTGTTGTTCAGATTGCAGCGAGGCTTCGAATTGTCCTCGGCGCGTTTGTGAGACAATTTAGGAATGTTGGTTTTCGAGTTTTGCTTGTCCGATAGAATAACGTCAGATTTCGCTTTCGATTGGTGCTTGAACGAATGTTTCGGCGAACTTGAACTGTCTTCTGCATTACGAACGTGACCGTTCAATTCCGGCTCTATTAGTACTTTAAACGGCGAGCCGGGGATGTCCATGTCTTTGAATTTAATCGAAAGAGTGTATTCACCAGGTTCCGTAGGTGTGTACTCTATCACGCAAGTACCGTCGTTGTTATCTTTACATATTATTCTTGATTCAGATGGACCTTCTATTTCGAGGGAAAGCCCACCCGTTCCGGCTTCTTTGGTAGCCACTGTGAACGTGTTCACTTTGTTTATCGAACCTTTCTGGAGTCCCTGTCCGAAGGCGTAGCATTTTTGGGCATCGTAAACTTTCCTAACGTTCACGATGAAAGGGGATCCCGATATGTCGTAGTTGTCGTAGTAAATGTGAATTTTATGCCTGCCTTCTTCGAACGGCGTGTAGCTGACTTTGAACGTTCCATCGGGAAGGGCCGTTATTAGATGCTCCTCTAGAGTACCGGATGGACTCGTTATGACGCAGGTTACTCTGCTGATATCGACGATCTTCTGGACTTGCCTCGTATCCACAAGGAAGTCCGTCGGGGCGTCCATAAACACACCTGAAAAGACACAAATTTTGTAGGAATTGCCAGTTAATTCAATGTAAAAGACATTCTTATGCTGAGGACTCTCTCATATTGAAGGAAATGATAATTTTGTTTAAAATACTGTAAATGTGTACATACAGGGTGTAACCAAAAAGGAGGGTTATAAATTTATACCACATTATTTACCTCTATCTAAAATGGCATGCAAAACTATTTATAGCTTGTTTAAAGTGTTAAATGAAAATTGATTTTTTTCTCTTTAACTTCAAAAGTATTCAATAAATCTTTGCGCAACTTCACACATATTATATTCTTACTAAGAAGAGGATGTTATGGGTTTTAATCCCAGAATATATGATACAATTTGAGACCCACATTTTTGTTACACCTTGTATAATTAACAGGATTTGTGTGGGAATATATTCCAATTAAAGCAAACTCTTTCGGATTGTGATGCAAAAAATTCGGCCGTGCTCCGGGCACGTCGAACGCTCGAAGAATCCCGAATCAGAAGTTAATTTACTGGCCGGTCTGTCTTTTATAACCCTAATCATCGCGATTAGGGCCCAGTATATTATTGCTTAAAAGCGGAATTAGGGTGTCCCCGTTACGTCGGGAGTGTTTCGATCGATAGCGAGTGCTGATAGCCGACGATATTTATTGCCCATCTTTCACTTTCTTATTAACTTATTAATTAACCATCTTGCACTTTCCTGAGCGGGGATCGAAACTTGGCGGAATTAACGCCTTTCGATGGTGGCGTGTGTCTTTAAAGGGTTTGCCGGATTTTTGGGCCGGCGGAATTTATTCGCTAATGAAACCGTTTAATAAATTACACGGTAATTCGTTTAATAAATTGAGTCGAGTTAATTAAGAATTTTAATGTTGTACTTGCGTATTAACGTAAATATGTATTAACAAAATTCTGGAAACTTATTAGCGTTTGTGTGAACTTAATCGTACGATTTAATATATCTTTTTTACAAAGTTAGCTGACTATAATGTACTTGTACTTCCACTAAAAAGTAATATAGAGGAATTGAAAAAGTTTAATGGGTTTTTAAAGTAGTATGACCTAATAGATACTACTAGAAAGTAAGTTTGTAAATTTTTTAAGTAATACATTTTAATATTTCTCACATTTTTTGGAATATTTTTTCGCATTCTCCTCTCGGAAAGTTCATGAATAAAAATGGAATTTTTTATATGTATTAAAACTTTCTATATCAAACTCCCGTTTTCTTTACGAAACACTAATATACTTTTCGAAATAAATTAAAGGAACAAATCTTCATAATACTAAATAATAGTATTACGAAATGACAAAAAACTTTGAATCAGAAAGAAAATCTTATTTTAACCATTAAATGTTTTAATTAATTAAACCTGTGATAATTAACGATGCATAATAATAACAACAAGACTCTTGAATGGGAATATTATTTTCGAAATATCAGCGAAGCGAGCGTGCAGCAGATGTTATTCCTTTAGAATTTAGTTTAGAGTCCTTTAGAGTCCTTTGGACATTTGCCGCGTATTGATCGCTCCTTTACCGCGTTATTCTGGATATAAAATGGAGGTTTTCCACCATGGAAACTGTTTTTCCATCTATTAACCGAAAGCTCAAACATTTACGTTACGAAATTTGAAAACTAACTCTTCAACTCGCTTGTATTTACAATTCAAACATACGGGACTCTAGAATCTATTAGATTTTTTAATTTTTGTAAAATATTTACAAACTTCTTTTACATACCTGTCAACATGATTGCAATTTAGCACCCTTTATTCAAGCAGACATATTGCACTGAAACGCTGGAAGGTACTTGCGCATTTTACTAATTAATATTGCTAAATTGTAATGGAGTTAGAATTTGCATTTCCGATAGCTGTACTGGAATGTCCGTCGAAACTCTTAAATCATTTTCGAAACGGGTCCTAACACATGTGTGCACTGTACTATCGATTTTATGTTAACTTCCGCATGTTAAAGACCGCTCATTAACATGTCGATGCGTTTCGAATCGAAATAAAAATTGTATCTAACGCAATGGCTGCAATGCCGATTATTTATGGAGGGAATGTTTCGGATTTTTGATTAATCGCTGTTATCTTCGACAAAAATTTTAGATACAAGGTAATACAAATATCCAAAAATGAATTTACATGGTAAGAATTATAAACTTACTGGCCTGAAGTCCATCTACTTTGACATTCTGTATGACGTCCTGAGATTCTACGTTAAATCTTATGGGGATTTCTTCACCGTCTAGGTGAAGAGATAATTTATGAATTCCAGAATGAGGAGTTAGATATTCCACAGTAAAAAATCGATCATCAGTATCGACTAATTTTAGAGGTATTTGCTCGAAAGTATCTTCGTTCGTTAAACGTAAGTTTAACTCCCCTATACTGGCTTTCCTGCAATTGAAATCCTGTTTTATTACCGTATTAGTTAACTCGCATGTAAAGCACTGATAAATGAATTATCTGCAAGATACCGTAGCTAATAAATTTGTACAGAATCTCCTTATTCAATTGACGTTAAGTATTCATTAGATTTATTGTAGGTTTACCTTGCGTCTATATAAAAAGTATTGCTTATATTCGATTTGACTCCGCTTTGAATTCCTGGTCCAAAACAACGTATTTTAGAATTGTCATGTAATTCATGGATAGAATGCTTGACAGAGGTTCCATTGTAATTAACATGAACTGTATCCGTCAATATCGGACTATAATTACCATCAGCATTACCCCTTTCTTCCCAGTGTATTTGCAAATTATCCGTAAAAGAATTACAAACCTTAAATAAACTCTTATTAATTGGTGTTAGAAAAAAAATGTAAATTTTATACGAACTTTAATATCTATAGGGGCTAATCCCGGCCCATCAGTTTCGACTGTAAACTTGGCAGTATTATTATTAACTTCTGCATTGTTATCTTGAATCGCAGCCTCGCAAACTTCTATTTGATCGCGGAAGTATTCGTAATAGGGTACAATTTTCGCGGCGAAAGGACTCCCAGGAATGTCTACACAGTCGCACAAAATGTGGATAATGTATTCGCCCGGAGCCGTCGGGTAATACCTACAAATAAATAGTTGGATAAGAGGGAAAACTTTTTAATGGTCCTTTAAAAATGTTGCATATAAAGCGTTAAAACTTTAATGTAGGAAGATTTTATGTATGAGTAGCAGTTTTGGATTTAAGGGGTTTTTAAGTAATTTTTTAAGTACCTAATAGTAGCGGATCCATCACCGTTATCGTGGCATTCGATGCGGGCTTGTGAAGGTCCTTCGATCCTGAAGCCTAAATCTCCAGTTTCCCCATTAGTTTCGACAGTAAATTGAGCAGGAAAATTTACCACGCCGCCATTCAAACCTTGACCGTGTGCAGAAATCAGGGTTTCTTTACTGGTGGATTCCACATTAACTTCGAAAGGCGAATTACTGATCTCCACACCGCCTTGTTTAATAATAACCACATACTTTCCCTGTTTACGCGGCTGGTAAATCACGCGGTAGACATTGTCATCAATTTTCTTCAAACTATAACTCTGCGATATCCCACTTGGGCCTATTATTTGCACGTCAAGGGAACCTTCACGAATGGTATTCCCTTTCAAGGTAAAATCCACTTCTTCGTTGACTTTAATGCCGTTTTTGTGTAAACCTCGACCGCTGGTTTTGAGTTTACTCGAAGAAGCACCGAGGGCGGCTATCACTTCGAAGGGGCTGTTTGGAATGGGTTTTCCAGCGAATAAAACGTTAATGGAATGTAAACCAATAAAAGGGGTAACGTAATCGCAACGCCAAATGCCGGGTGATATTTGATGTAGCTTTACTGGGATGGAGGTTTTGTTCTTCGCAGGATCTAGGATTGTTGCTTCTGGTACTCCTCGGCCGGCGTCTGCAATAATAAATAATTGAGTTTGTGATTGTCTTAAGGATATTCATTTTTTATAGTTTAGTTTTTTTCGTAGAGTCCCAATGGAATCGACAATGGAGATGCCAAAACTGCAGCCGAAACAGAACGAATCGATCATTCAGGAGCTCCGTCGTGCTGATACCAAACCCACCTACAGAATTTTTTATTGCTTCAAAAGTGGTTCGAATCAAATGATATATTTTTTGATGAATTTGGAAGCAAATCTTTGACCAATAGTCACAGCAGATTTTGGCAGTTTTTGTTAACCTTGAAAGTGAATCTTTCAGCTCATTCACGTAATGTTCGTGGATTTGAACTCCTCTTGGGATTGGTCGATTTTAAACGCCTTTATTTACCAAAGGAAAAACTTTTTCATGTTTTCGGCTGTAGTTTTGGCATCTCCATTGTCGGTTTCACACGGGCTCTCCCGGTGGGGGAAAGTATAAAAACTGTAGAATAATGGGTCAGGATGCCGTTGAAGTTGAAAATGTAAATAAAAACATTGATGTTACGTTTATAACTAATCATAAATAACAAAATTGGTAAATACAAACGCTGAAAAATATCGTTTATTTTCTATTTACCAGGAAAATTCCTTAGATTGCATTTTCCGAGCGACATTAATACTAAATAACTTATTCATAGTATCGTCGAATACAGAAAAAATAAGTGGAAAAATATTTTTGTACCTGAAATTTCAAAACTTTTAACTATCCCCAAAATGTTGTGAATATTGAAAATGCATTTTCAAAGCAAATAAGAAAAAAAGAAATGTAGAAAAAAAAATGGAAGAAGAAATGTAATTCAGAACATAAAAGATCCAGGAACTATTCCTAACGCTGACGATCAAATTCATTTTGAGTAACAGTTATTTGTAAAAGCGCCCTCCTCTATTACAATACAATTTTCCGTATCCTATGGCGGTTAGTAACAGGTATAAGAGGTGGCCGTTTAAAAATGTAACAGTTAATTAATAGATAGATATAATAATTAATTAATTAATGTATAAATTCTTACTTTTCGTGCAAATTTCAAAAAAAGTAGGTGCATTCGCCTCGACTCCTGTAAATTTCAATCCCGGTCCATAGGCCGTAACTTTCGAGGCGCTCCCCACATGGCCTTCAACGTTCACTTTATAAGGGCTATTTATCGTCGGCTTGCCGGCGACTTTGACGTGTATTGTGTGCGAACCTTCGTACTTGGGGGTGTAAGAGACAGTGTACGTTGAGTTACGATCGTCATTGTATTTTACGTCTACGTGTTCTTTCTCTCCTTTAGGGTTTTTCACGACGACTTCGACGTCGCTCGAATTCTTGGTGAACGTTTCGACGGTGAAGACGGCAGGTGCTCCTGCTATCAGGCCTGTAGGTTCGATTCCGGCACCATATACTAGAACCCTTAATTGCATTTCGTCAATAACTGTTATCTAATTATCTTATGTTTTGTAAATTTTTCTTTGTTATTCATTGCAACTAATAAAAATGGCGAAAATTGTACTATCAGCGAGTTTACATCAAATTAATCAAGTTTCAATATAAATTATCGGTTAAGTATTTCCCAATAACTTGATAACAGTAATCTATATGTTTGATGTTTTATTAATTAATTATATTACGCGATATCTACACCAATTGTATATTATCTATGTGTATAAAAAAATAGATATCTTACTTTTTGGATCTCAGATTCATCCTTATATCGGAATATTATTCCATCATACGCGCACGTACGGTTCGCACGTTGTAATTAACCAAAAAAAAACTCACATAATTAATATTTATCTAGCAGATTATATTGTTCATTTTGTTACTAAATTACCGTACATTTCGTCTAACTAACACCACCGTCTTTACAGCACAGTGACTGCATGTTAGAGAGTTATTTCAAGCCAAACGTCTCTCGTTCCTCTAAGTGACGATAAAAATAGAATAGTGTATTTTTTGAACGGTATAATCGGATGTTGTCAATAATCGAGCGAATACTCATCATTACGATTACCCGCGAATAATCGATTAATTGTATATGTACACCTGAATTTTAATTTAACTGACATTTTTAATTACCTACCCCTGTTTGTAACTTTTAAGTCTGTAAGTCTTTGAACTTTATGTATTTTAAAAATAAACCAATAGAAAATTTAACAACAAAACACAATTAATTTATTAACAATTCAACAATTCAACAATAAAATAAATAAGAAAATTATGACGATGGAATATACAGGTAATGCCAGTACTTGCTGAAGCATTTGAATAATTTCAAATGAACAGTATCTTTGGAATCATGTATGTGCTCTTGTACACATTTCGTTCCAATGTTGTCGATTTCATTATCAGGATAACCGAAAAGTTTAAGGTCTTCTTTGATCATCGACACATCCAATTTTCCGTCCTCATTCATCATTTTGCTCTTCTTGGCGAAGCACAATATGTGATTAGTTAGAGGAGTGCTGAGTTCCGGCGTATCAGAGCGCAATTCGATCAGGAATTGGGTAATGTTCATAGCCGTTGATGGATTAGCTTGGCACTCGTTTTCTACCTTTTGGAGCTGCTTGCCGCGATTCCACAGTTCCTTGGCAAGGTTTGTGTACTTGAAGAGGCATCGGTAGAGGTTTAAGGCGGTTTTTACGTTAGTGTCCGCTGTGGAATTCTTCGTGCAATAATCGGAGACGGCGACCATGTTCACGATATCGTTGTGAAACGTTTTTCGAATGTTATTGATGACTTCATCTTTCACGATTTCACCGTTTTCTTTCATGATGTTTAGTTTTTTGTACATGCAGAAGATGTGACCGGCCATGTTGGGATGGTCAGCGTATTCTCCTCCTAGAACTTTGTATAATACATCGTCGGGTAACTTGCTGTCTGGATGAGATTGGCATTCTTGAATTTGGTCTTGTAGTAGCTCCTTTGACGCCTAAAAATGAGTACAAAGTATTTATTAAAATGATTTAAACGATTTAAATTTATACATACGCAGATCTGCAAACTCACCAAGGAAAAGGTGAGAGTTAGGATTGTTGTGAGATTCATGTTTTCTTGTATATTGTAAACGATTTTACGATATCCTTAGCTTTATATTGCAGATTGAACTTTATTACCCGATTGAATTGTGCAACTATTTCTGATAACAAAATATGCATATGTTTACATAATATTTGTTTCTAGTTTAGTAGTGATTTTATCACAAGGTCTTGAGGTTAAGCGTATTTTTCTTTCTAATAGCAAATAAACAAATTATGTTGAACTGTAGAAGAAATTTTTCCACGACATTTTAGAAAAGATGTTGCTAGTTCTGCGCGAAAATGATTTAAATAATAAATAGACAGTTGTATTGATAAATATTTATTTTATTTTACACCACACTTTGTCACATAAAACTGTTAACATTATATTTTGGTATACTTTTAACTATAAATAATTGGCTGTGGAGGAATTCTCTCGGTAAACTCGCTTCCAAAATTCGACTTTTTCACGTTTGGGATTAATTTTTAGTTCTGATTTTTTATCGATATCAACATAGTAAGTAACATCTCTTTCCACAGGTTTCCAATCAACAGTTCCATAGTCCGTTTCTAAAGTAGGCTTCCCGTATTTCGCGAAACTAGTCCACAATTTCACGATTCGCCTGACGTATTTATCTGCCTCTGATCCTTTTCTCGGCAGCGGAAGCGTTGTTTTGAACAGGTAACCGGTATCATCTAAGTGACTGCAGCCTAAAATAGCAAATTTGTTGAGCCATAAGTGGTATTTTCTTTGGCAAATTTTACCTCGATCCTTAATATTTTTTTTAACTTTTACGTAATTTCGTTCTGTGTCGAGGGAAAATTGGTATAAGTATACGGGTTGGTTGGATGTTTTGGCATGATTAATCGCAGCTCCTATCACCCCCATAGAAAAGAAGGCGTCTGATGCTAGCTAAATTAAAAATAGGGGCAATAAAATATTAATAAAATATATGCACTAACAAACCTCTAATGAACCCCTTTCATTTTCTTCATAGTGCTCCTTTAATTTAGGCAGATAATTTTGGACCAAATTATCGGTTTCATCTATTTTCAACGATTTGGAAAATATCATTTCGTGATTGTAATATTTCAATTCTTCAGGAAACAGAGCTTTGATAAAAAGCATTTCAAACGAACAATATCCCATCATCATCGGAACTTTATTGTACTCTCCGGATGTTATGTATTCGATTGGTTCCTTCGTAATACAAGCAGTGGGGCTTTCTTTTTCAATCATAGGCGAATATGATCCACCAAACGCCTATAATATATCGATTTATCTCGTATCCCAATAAGACTATTTTTATTAGAGAAGAGGGGAAATAAAGAAAAAATCTTAAGGACGCCTAATATTATTACTTACATCGGTATTATTGACTTGCATATGCAACAATTCCCTTAAGCTTAAACTCCTCAAGTAATCAAGAGCTTCTTTTTCGCTTACATTTTTCTTGTTTGCTGCTGCTAATATTTTGGGAAGGAACTTGGGACCGACTGCCCAATTATTAATGGCGGAACCGCTTTGGAGGATTGCTCGATGAAAAAGACCTTTAGCAAGCGGCGATAGAACCAAAAAGTGCACAGATGCAGCCCCAGCACTTTCTCCAAAAATTGTAACATTTTTTGGATCACCTCCGAAGTTCCTGATATTCCTTTGGATCCATTTCAAAGCTTCGATTTGGTCCTTTAACCCAGCGTTTCCAGGAACTTCTAGGGATGGGTCATCTAATTTTAGTGAACCTAGAGATATTTAAAATCTTCTAAAGTACAAATTTTAGAAAATGTATTTCTAATTTGTCTTGGATAGTAAATGGTATGTTAATGGTTAATGGTTAATGGTTAATGGTTAATGGTTAATGGTTAATGGTTAATGGTTAATGGTTAATGGTTAATGGTTAATGGTTAATGGTTAATGGTTAATGGTTAATGGTTAATGGTTAATGGTTAATGGTTAATGGTTAATGGTTAATGGTTAATGGTTAATGGTTAATGGTTAATGGTTAATGGTTAATGGTTGAATTGCAACACAATACCTAAAATTCCTAATCGGTAATTAATGCAAACTAGTACAATATCTTCTAACATAAGGAATTCTGGTCCATGAACGTCTGTGTTGTTTCTTCCCTCTCTAAAACCTCCACCGTGAATCCATACCATAACAGGATTCAATTTGGACTCTTGGGAATTGAGCTAAAATTTTTTGTGTTACTATAAGGTGTAATATTATTATTTTGAAGCCAACCTTTTTGGTAAATAAATTTAGGTGAAGACCATCTTCACCGCCAAAAACAAGATTTGTCATAGTAATTAATGTGTCCTTTTGGATAAATGGTTCACCTTCTTTAGTGGCATCTTTGATACCCGACCACTTTTGAAGAGGTCGGGGGTCCTATGAAAATTAAAAAAAATATGAGTAGAAGGTAAAATAAATTAAACTATTCTACAAATAGCAACAATATTTCTTATTTAATTGCATATTTTAGTATTAATTATCCAATAGCTAATTTGTTCTTTGCTCTAACTTTTGCTCGAAATAAAGAATTATTATAATATTTTCAATATAATTGCAGTGACTCCTCCAGCGCCCTGCAGTAAATTAATAACTAAATCGAAAGCACTTACTTTAAATCGAAGATTTCCTACAGGTGGTTGGGCATAAGGAACTCCCAGGAAACAGAAGAATTTCTCGCCATCTAAATTTTCCTTTATGCATCCTTGCAGTTGACCTTCGACTGTTTGAACTATTATTTTATTCGTTGTCGGCATCATTTAATTTTTATGCAATATTATACACTCACTAAGTTCGTTCATTTCGTTTAGAACCGCGAATGGTTCTCGTTTAAACATGTAAAATTCCAGCGTTTATATATCAAACAGGTTAGTCGCATTTAGAGAAAATTACATTATACTACACGTAGAAATAACAATAATTGTTAATAATTTTTAACTAAAAGGCGTGCAATTAGTATATACTTATACTATACGTTCTATGGTTGATCGTTCCTTTTAGAAACTCTTTTTTTTAACTAATTATTCGTTTAGCAAAATTACTGTTATCTCAATTAAAAATCCACTTACTATCATGTGTTCTATTTTCATGTTCTATTTTTTTGAGTTGTTTGTTGTGTAATTTCATGAAATATTGTAGATATTTAATCAATAACATTTATTTTTATAAATAGCATTTTAGTTTAACTATTATAATATTCCAAACTTGTTTATTTTTGAATTACTTGCAAATTATTTCGTGTTATAAATTAATAGTAGAGGTAATAACTATTTACCTCAAATTGCTAGTACTAAAACCCTAAAAACTTTTCAAACGGTTGCACAAGGCACGTTTGAAAACCGCATGTTCTACTCTCAGTCACCCTGTATATAGTATTAACAATAATTTTCAATTTTGTAATTGCTTATATTTTTAATTTATAAATTCTAATTAAGTATGCATTAACTTTAGCAAAAACTCTTGAAAACAGAAAGAAACTGATTGAGGTAAATTTTAATTATTTTATTTTCTCTTAAATGTTGCTACTTTATTGATTAAAATTTGTATCAAAATAATCGTATGGTAAACATAAAGATCAAGATGGTGAAGGATCTATCGAAATAGCAAAATTTTACGAAATAAATCAATATCTACTTTTTTTGGTTTCTGTAGGTATTTTTTCTAACAAAGAAGCATAATTACCTGGCGATTAGATATTACCCGAATACTTATAACATCTAATAATATATTTAGTCGCATGCGATATTATTTATCCTTGGACTAAAATTTTGTCAGGAACAATGTTTGTGTATTACCATTTAGGATATATTTAACAATACATATACAGTGTGTTTTTGAAAGAGTTGAGAGATAAATATCGATAATTTAAATTTTGGGAAGACAAGCCATTCTTTACAAAAAGTCGTGCTTTTTGCATAAATAAGTTTGTCGTATTTAAATCTGAAATTTGATTCACAGAGTGTCGATGAAGTAAAGTAAAAATTAAAGAGATAAGGTATACCATTAGATATTATGCAATTTCAAAGCAAAAGTTTTTAAAATACAATATAAATCTTCCGCATAATAAGGAATAATTAAACAGCGTATAGAATAAGCAACAAATGTAATGAATGAATGGATCAATTAGTAAAGGTTTATTGAGAAATAACTACTTATTAGATTTATTGAGAAAGTAGAATATTGGAAAATATGGAAAAAAATAATAAATAATATTTCATGTTTTCCTAATTTATTATATAAGGTACATACTATACATAAGATACATTAAAATGTACATGAGATTCCAGATTTTAGTACGAAAACTTATTTTTTTGACAAGCGGAACTGCTTTTAAAGAATGATATTCTTAGTAAAATTAAAAATAAAGATTTTTTCCTCTGCCGAACTCTATCCAGAGATATTATTTGAATTATTTATGAAATATTTTATTTTTTGCTCTATAAGGTATTTTCTTATTTGTTTAATAAACAAAAACAATTTATGAATCTTTAAAAATAGCTATATTTAAAAAATTTAAAACACGTTTTAAAAATGTATGTGACAACAAAAAGCGCTTAAAAAACATACACATTTATTTATATTAAAAAAAAATTGCACATTTAGTGGACGGATACGATAAAGGACAGACAAGTAATATTATTGTCTTGTGAACTAGACATTTAACAATAACAAATAAACTACCTTACACTTATATATTTAACTAATAACAAAAACAAATTGGTGCACTAAAAGTGACCTGTAACCTTATCTAATTTTTATATCACAAAATAAAACTATCATCAGTACTTATACTAATATCATAGTGTAATGCTAATCTTAATTCGAATAATTAAATTGGAATGTACGGTATGGAAAATATCTATTTAGTAGTTTTTCTTAGAAATAAATTGAATTTGTTGTATTACTTTAAAATCCAATCCAATGTTTGCTTACATATGTATGTTGGTACTAATTTTTATTCAATCTGATATTTCTATACGAAAGCTATTTATGAAACATGCAGGTATACAAAATAATTCATTTATAATTCATATATTTAAAATATGTAAATTTTATGAAAATAACTATACTTCAATTCTATATACTTATCTAATAAAATATGTGATTAATAATAATACAGATTTGGGCATCACCCACACTCGCATCAATAGCTGTCTATAAGGGCATTTCTATCATGAATAATATTCATTTGAAGAAAATTTATATAAATATTAAAATAATCTTAAAACTAGTATACATATGTTTGTTAGTAGATAACGTTAATGAATATTTAAAACTTTATTTATAATTTGGAAGAATTGATTTTTTTTTACTTCAAATGTTTCTGTATACGATAATAAATGTGAAGAATAATAAAATACATATTTGGATATTACACACATTTGCAATAGCTGTCTACAAGGGCCTTTCTATCATGAATAATATTCATTTGCAGAAAATTTAAATAAATATTGAAATAATCCTAAAACTAGTACATGTTTGTTAGTAGATAACATTAATAATTATTCAAAATTTCAGGGTCTACTTACAATTTGGAAGAATTGGATTTTTTATACTACATAAATATATTTAAAATACTTTTAAAACTTTATTGGATTATTAAGATTCCTTATATTATTGCATATTATTGCTATTTATTTAAAACTAAATATTAAAGTACGATTTGCCATTTGCCACATTTACCTACACTTTAAGTAATTTAAATACGATTTTTTCCTTGAGCCGTTCAGTAGATATGTTTAATTTATTATGTACAAACTGCATGATTACTCGTATATCGCTAATATACTATACGAAAAATAAAATTAAGTACACTTATTTAAAAATTTTATGAGTTAAAGATATAAATTAATTGAAGCAAATAATTACCACTTTGCTATAAAATATTTAAGTAACTATGCCAATGGAATTAATAATAAATCCACGATTGTGTTACATATTTTCGTGTCACGGTGAATATTTCAATATTCTTATAAAAATACGATTTATCATACTAAAAATAATTCAGCTTAAAAGCATGTTTGAATTTTTTTAAATAATAACTAGTAGGTATGTATTATTTAAAATAAATCAGGTAAGGATTCTATTAAATAATTTTCAGATTCGGATTTTAAAAACGAATTTGATTCGCTTCGATTCGATAAAGCTACTCATCAGAATTGATTCATATCAAATTGATCCACCAAAAAATTAGTTCATAACAAATTTCGGAGCATATTTTGTACCGAGCAACAAAATACCGAAATCTACCGTGAAGCTGTTAAAGCTGGATTATCGTAAGCATAGTCCAAAGTACTATCTTCTGCCGGACGTCTACTGATTGACGTCGTAACTGTCACAGGACTGTGCTCAGAATGAGACATATTCGACGATGGCATATCTAACTTCAGATCTCCTTTTCTCACATCCAGTTCCGAAACGTTGTTCGGCCTTTGTGATTCATCAGTCTAAAAAATATTGAAATTTATTATCCATTTGCAATGGACAATATGTAAGCGTACGGTACTGAGTATGTATAGAAGATGTATGTATGGATAAGTTCAAACTTGTTTGCAATATGGTCTATGGGTGCAACAAAGACAACTTCTATTATTAGTCTCATATGAACGAAAAGGAAAGATTAATATTGTTGGATTACACTTTGTTACTTTAACGAATGTTCTTTCTTTTAATAAAATCTTTTTTACACATAGACAATATGTAAACATGTTGACAATGTATAGGCGACGTATAGACAAAGCACAAATAATGCACCAATAATACATTGACATTGTATAAGTGTATTGACAATGTATAAGTGATGTATAGTATAGACAATGCATAGATAATGTGTGAATAATGTATATGTGATTGCTTACTCTTTTTCCAAAGATTTTTTGCTTCAACGAAGCTAACGTGATGTTCTTTTTGTCCTTCCATCTGTAAAATTGGAAACACAAGAAGCATATCAAGACTAACAGCATTAGAATTGTCAGGGATAAACTAACGGAGACCAATTGGGATAATTTATCCACACGACCTGAAAGTAATTAATTGATTTAGAATAATATTCGATAAGTTCTTTAGGTATACATACTTTTGAGGTCGTTGCTTCCTGATGATCCTCCCCCATTTTTGCTGACGTATCTGATGTCGTGAAGATAGGCTGGAAAATATCGCTATTTTACAATTTTACTCAAAAATTAAATATAAAACAAATCGCTATAAAGAGAATAAATTGGATTTGACATTACCAAAATTAATCAGTTTTTGTGATCAAGGGAACTCGTTCATAAAACGTATGTTTACATATTGTTATTTGAGTTTGTCATAGGTAAACAGGCGATAAGATCTATCTGCACCTACATACTCTACATAATTTTGAACACGTGAAGATGCCAAAACAATTTTTATCGACTTGCAAAACATCAGGTGCTATTGTTATCATCCGAAGACAATGCAATACTAAATCAAAAAGTGCATTGATATCATTTAATTTATTAATTCAGGTTGTTATGTCTTATTTCGTATTTATGTTTACTTAACAATCGATAAATAATAGATAGAGAGCAAATTCTATACATAAGTAAGAGTACCTACTATGATTGCACTAAATATTGCACATACCTATTCATTAACAATGTGGCTTAAATTTTCCACCGATTAAAATTTAATTATTAAAACACTTGATAAATGTGCTAATAAAACCAATATTTAACCTACGCATCCGCTGGGACATATTCATCAGTTTTACGTTTGACGGTGTAGTATTTTTGTTACATTACCGCAAATTTTACAATTAATAACCATTCTATTTTTCGAAATTGTACTTGAATGAAATATGTATGAACGTTGATAAGCGCAAAATGCAAATGAGTCTGATAATCAGTGCGAATACAAATCGACATAAAAATATTACGACACACAATTATCCAAAAACCCGAAACATTGCTAACCTCAACATTATTCACACGAATTCAAGTACGTGGTATTTTTCAAATCGCGTGCATTAAAGGATAAAAAATACATACAGGATGATTTTCATTACACCGAGAGAAAGTTGAATATAATTGAAATGTGGTGTAATTAGTGTGTATTAAAACATAATCTCTTGAAACATTCCACTCAAACAATGTAATGAATGGAAAATAATTGTAGATTGACAACATTAATTGATGTTATTATACGGAATAATTCCTACTGAAGCGTAAAATATGAAATTTGTTCGATTATTTTAGGCAGAAGATGGAAGGTTTAAAATTAATTAAACCACAGTTGCTGCAAAACAAATATCAATGCACATATTGCACATTGCAAACCAAAAAGTGAGGTTAGTTGATCGTTTTCGCTCTAATTCTTTATTTTAACGATTGTGACATTTTCGATTGTTAATCATTCGATTCGATAAGTGACAGAATTCGATTTTAGTACGTTTAAATTATAAAAAGAATGCCTAAAATCAACTTTACATTAGGATTTTTGTCATATTTGCTTTTATTATTTGTTCTAGAGAATACTCTGTTATTATACAAGTATTAATTATTTCGAATCTACATATTACCGATTTAATTCTTATAATCGATTAATCGATATAATTTTGGTACCGCGGAAAGCAGGGAAACAAAAACAAAATGCAGGCATCTGCATTTATGTCTTTTTCTAAACTGACCAATCAGAAAACTATTCGCAATTCGCAATTCGTAATTCGCAAGTATATGGAATGCCCTTTAAGCAATGATATATACAGCACCGTAAAGTGTTATAAGAACCAAGAACCAATCAGAACGTGCCACGTTGGCTGTGGGCTCGTGTACAATAGCTAAATAGTACAATAGCTTAGCAGATCATCCCAAAAAATTAAGAAAAAAAATATGTGAAAATATTACCATCAAGCAATTGATAAAGCTGTAACTATCTCAGATACATCTCAGACATATCACTATTCACCAATATATATGTTACCAAGCTTTCAATTTTTTTAAATGTCTCGGAGACATTTCAGAAATTTCTGAGATATTGTGATCAATATGTGATCTGATTGAGATGGTACTGAGAGATTTGATGCTGTGTGATATCACCTATGATTTACTACGTTACAAGTAGGCAGTGTTGCCGAACTTTTGTAGAGTTTACAAATTCTAAGAAATTTCTAAAATTGTCAAATGGCAAAATGACAAGAACAAATTGAAAATTGGGCTCACTATAATTAATCATCAATTTCTTTTATCATCTGAAACACAATATGTATTTAAAAGAGTACATAGTGAAATTTCTGAGAAAACTTCCGAATCTGAATTATTTAGAGCTTAAATTGTCTGTACTATAAGAAAATAATAATAATATTATACAATAATTATATACGAGCGTTAAATTTTGACAATATATTTTTTGGATGATTCAATTCTGCTCAATTTCTATCATCCCTTGTTAATATTAAATTTAATTCTGCAAGTATTAAGCTTAATCTATTTTGTGTATTTATTTTTAAAAGTTCGGCACAATGTTTGGCAGGTATGACGACAGTAGTGACGTGCATTGATATTTATTTTGTACCAACTGTATATAACAATTATAATAATAATAAAAAGCTTTGGAAAAATGTTTGTAATAGTATTTCAGGCATTCAATTAATTATTATGAATGTTGATATTATACAACATTAAATTTGATTCGAGTTAAATAAATGCCTACTTGCTTTACAGCAGAAGGTAATGAGAACATAAATATTGGATTCCTTATGTAATTAATTAGATCCCTTAGATAAGATAAAAATTATATTAGTAGAATATCAATTACTAATAATATCAATGAACTCATTACGTTACACTGAAGATGAAAGGAAATCGTTAAGTAGATGTTTTAATTAAATCAATGTCGTATAGCGCCATCTTTAAATACTTCTTACTCTTTTAGGACTCATTTAATTAAAACTACCACAACCTATTCCTTAAAAAGATGTTTCATCTGTTAGTACTTCTTTTATTAACAAAAATATTACATCCTGTTGCACCAGTACAACTTTTAATAGCGCCAGAAGCAATTTAGCAATATCAAATTCGACCTACATTTAGTTCCTAAGTACTTACTTTGACAGGACTTTTCGCATGTACTTTTACTGAAATTGATCCCTGTAGGGTCGCAAATTACTGCGCAGGATTCGCACGTCGTCCCGAAGTCTGAGCAGTACTGATCAAGGGAGCAGTTCCTGACGCCGCACTTGACACTCAAACTCGCACTTAAACCGTCACTTTTCACCAAAGGATACAGCAAAACGACAAACAGGTACGTACACAACATATTTCGATCGTGATGTATGAAATTTCGTGATGTTTCGCTATGAAGAAAGCGCCTTTCGCACAATTCGATGATCACATATTAGTGCTAGTGGATAGGTGTAACCCACGCAACAGGTGTAGCGTTGTATAGAACGTTTCTTTCTCTGACTATCTGACTTTGCTACGTTTACCTGGATGAGTCACGGTGGAAAGTACGCGATTCGGTACCGTAATTTCGGTGGGTTTACAGGTGGTTTTCGTTTGGTGCGCTGCTGAAGGTATTTCTATAGTGGGGTACCAGTGTGGGATATTATCAACTGCACTAAGCATTTGTGTGAAGATCTATGTATGTATATTATTAATCATAGAATAAATAAAGTGTAATATTAAAATAATATACTAGTAAGATAAAAATGTTTTAATAAATTTAGGGTGCGAATTGTAATAGTTTTATTGACTTCATTTTAGTAGAACTTTCTTTTTTTAGTACTATTTTTATAAAAAAAAAATATGAAATGTGTGCAGTTGGTACTTCACCTCATCAAACAGTACCCAATACCTGTAGTTTAAACACATTATGCGACACAGCATTGAGTAACCTTCGATAATTAAATCTTAATTCGTATTTATTATTGGTTTCTAAATGGTTCCTTTGCGGTACTTAGGAAGTACGTTATTAATTCGAAATTACTGAGGTATTAGTCACGAAGATATTTTCGGAAGATTAACGAAAACAATCAATCGATTTAATTTTATCTGCTAATGTAAATTGCGTTTAAAAATTAATCATTTCGCATTTAGTACCTAATTGCCTGTAATTAAGGTCGAAAAAAAAACTAGTACGAATTACAACGCCATATTTTATTGTGCATACAATGATACAGGTATATACATACATTTTTTGAACATACTTTTGGAAAGATTTATTGGACAGAATTCAACAACGAATATTTTTTAAAACAACTCCTTAGAAAATATAAATAAACTCAGTGTATTGAAAACTGTTTTGCCGATTCGAATTTTTTATTGCATTTATATATCGATGGGTGGGATGAGAAAGAAAAATTCACGCGATGAGAAAGGGTTTTTCCCATTCAACTATCATAATAACTTCTTAGTATTTATTAGTAGATGGATATGTATTGTTACTCTGTATTTTTAGTGTATCCCCCAATAGGCACTTGGTTATGGAGAATATTATTAATTTAATGCAAAAAATATCAGTTTTAACAAAGAAAATATACGAATAATAAGGTATAATTGAATGAATATTTTTTGTTTTCTTCGTTACACTAAGAAAACTTTTTGTTGTAAATGAATAAATTATTTAACTCTTTGTAAAATGTTATTGAATTTTTATTCTCATCCTTTTTATTAATTTTATAGATTGTCAGCTATGTTGCCAGTATTGCGATATTTTCCGTAAAACACAAAACAATACAATTGCAATAAACACACATTCGATGAACACACTGTGTTTATGACAGTCATAAATTTCTATATCATTTATTTCTGGAAAAAAATATAGTAAAGTTTGAGCTACCTTTATTGACATGATTAAAACTTTGTAATACCGATACAAAATGAGCACGTTTCGTTTGAATGTTGAGGATTTATTACAGTATACTAGAGAAATCAAAGCGGTTGCAAGCAAATTTCGAAATGAACTTTATTTTTGAATTCCACTCATTTTTATTTTTCGATCAGGGAACGTAATATCTGATCTTAAAGCTAATTTGTGATTAATCTACGGGATAGAAAGGGTCACAGCCGCATTGATTCATTAGGTGGAATTTTAATTTTGCATATCAGGTACAGGTACGGAACGAATTGCCTGGTTTGTTTTAATAACGTTTCTTGTCTGTTGAAATTCTGTTGGTAATTTTTTATTCTAACGGTTGGCAGTAAGAGGAGGTAGGAAGCATAATTTTAACGAAATAATCATTGTTATTAAAACAACCTGTAGCAGGGATCAAATGCCTTTCCACAACTCTGAGTCGAAAAACTTGATTACTTCCTTAATTGAACGTTGATTGTTGTTTTTCGCAGATTATGGGCGATTTTTTCATAGTTTTTAGCAACATTTAACACTTATTTGGCGAGTAGAAGAAGAAAGAGATTCCAACAACCCACGTTCAATAAAATTTTAGGTATATTACTTTTATTGTGGGTCTAAACATTAAACACAAAAAGACGAAAATTAGAATATTTTTTTGCTAGAACTGTGGAAGGAAAAACAACACATGTGTTTGTTCTGATTACATTCCATATACAGACATTTATTGCAGGTTACACGTCCCCATTCTAATTCAACGCAATGGCGATGTATAGGGGTTAAAACGGATTTTCTTTTTTTTGGCAAAATCTAACCGTAAAACTTGAAACACTTAAAAAAATCTCAGTTGACGATCATTATGAAAATATAACGATCGCCAAGACCATGTATAATATATATGCATTTAGTTTTTTTTAGCCTATTTACAAATATACATACGCTTAACTAAATATGTCACGTGACACTTTATCTAAAACTTGGCACAACATTTTGGTTTAGGGTTTTTCAATTAGTGTAAAGTGAAAAATGCGATTTCTCATAATTATCGTTGTAACGTAAAACGTTATTTTTAAACAATCGGTAGGTAATGCTAAGAATTTTCCAAGTTCACGTGCATTCGTAAAAAATTGTTTCTAATTATAATTAATGATAATAAAAATGAGATAAGGCTTCAATTGAATATTAACTGATAAGCTAATATGAAATGACTCACTATTTCATTATTAACAGGAAGTTGCGAAAATAATCGAAAACGAAAAGGATGAAACTTCGAAGAAAAAACCCTTGAAAATTCTCAACATTTTATTTTCTCCAACTTAACAGATCGTGTTTGTTAGGATAGTTTTCTAAAACGTCGTAGATTGGCAATAGAAGAAAATACTCCGTCAAATAATATTGCATTATTTTCATTTTTTTGTAGAAAACAATCAAATACACATAAAACATCTAATAATTACATTATATATCACTAGAAATATCAAAACATTTAGTGTCAAGTTACATATCAAATAACAAAAACAGAGATGAATGAAAACTAATGGAACCGACAGACATTTTTCCATTACACAAAATAATTGTATTGCGAAAATTCTTTATATTATAACTTGAACTTACCCTTAAATTAATAAAATAAATTTTAGGCTAGTCTAAACTAGACTAGACGCTCTAGGTAATAGACTGGAGATTCCAGTGATTAGACCAGAGGCTCCAGATAATAGACTAGAGCTCTAGAGATTAGGCTAGAGGCTCTAGACTAGATTGTCTAGATAATAGACTAGCGGCTTTAGATATAATAGACTAGAGATTCTAGAGACTGAACTCGGGGCTCTAGATAATATACTAGAGACTGTAGAGATTAGGGTAAAGGCTCTGGATAAAAGAATAGTGACTCTAGTGTTTAAACAGAATGATAAAAAAATGTCAGTCAGTTCAGAAGAGGTACATTCAATATAACAACAATTAATTGATAGATCTGAGCACCTGATACTTAGACTACCAAAATTCTGGCCCAGTCTGAGCGATCCGCCCGCAATTCGGATCGGACCGAATTCGTATAAATACTTAACCTACACATTCTAACACCATATAAAGAGCCCGAGAAAAACATACAGCTTGTTCGAAAAACATTTAACAGTGATATTTCTAAGATAAGCGCTTAACCTAGATAATTTTTAATGTCTCCAAGGACATTTGAAGTACACAAAATAACGTGGATTGTCATTTTTTTCTTTTCTTTTTTTTTCGAAATGGAAAAACCGCGGTGCGTTCCGAATCGCTGCGGACCTCTAAAAAATTTAAATCTAATATCATACATTCAGTAACATGTACAAATATCAATTTATTATATATCAAGTAATAATAATATAGATAGATTCATAGTAATAGACTTTTAAAAAGATCACAACACAGAGTTAATGGCGCCTACGGGGCGCTTTGAGCGCCTTCGGCGCCGGTTATTTTGAGTTTTTAAAAAAATTTACAAAACCTCAGACTTGTCTCGGATTTTCTTTTTATGGCACATTTTATTCGTACTAAACTACTAGAAACTTACAGGGTTATTCAAAATTCTTAACAAACTTTCGAAAAACGTCTCCGAAATGATCAATAGGATCGTGTATGAGTATTGTCATTTTTCTTATTATATTATTTATTAGGAAAATATTAGAAAAAAAAAACTTGCTTTTGCTACATAATTAAATGATTTGTAGCCTTTCTAAAGTCAATTTGCTCTTATAACTCAAAAACGAGGTATGACAGAAATTAAGCATTTTCTAAAGAAAAATCTTAAGATTTTATTCAATTATTAAAGATTTCTAGTTATTTGATTTTTTGAAAAATTGACTCACAAATTTAACCTAATTTTTAAAATAATTCGATTATCCTTAAATAAATAATAGTATACTTTGGAAGGACCAAAAATAAGAATGTTTATTAAGCAATTTTAAAAACCTGTATAGATAATACATATAATTTGACTAATATTAGTATATAAATTCACCTAAATACTAACTAAAATCATTGTTAATAAGAAAATAACAGACACACTCAACGATTTTTTGAGCAAATCCACTAGAAATAGGTCATCGTTTGTTGCAAGTAAAATGGGAGACAAGTGCGAGGCCTTCACATTTATTCTTCGAAGTTATATAATACGTATCTTCATTACAATATACTATTTATGGCCGTTAGTTTTCTTTGATATTTGATTAACGTTTTTGAGTTCAGATCTAGTGCTCAAAAATGTTCGAAATGATATTATTTGAAAAGAACACGGAAATTATTGTCGCTCGACAAATATCAGTAACACTACTAAATATTATCGATTTCAAATTATTTAGAAAAATATAAATTACAACAATAACGTATTGGAATAATAGGAATTATAGTATGCTCCATATTAATACAGCGGTGACGTCGAGCGAGACATTTTTTAAATCATTCGATATATTCAGTGCATGACGTCATCGCCACATTTACATGAACATACTATGCTTGGAATTTACTTTAATAAGATCAACATAAAACAAGAAACATAGATAACTAAAAACAATAACAAGTTTCTACATTAATTATCTACATGCCCTAATGAACTAAATTTTAATTTATACATTTATTTAACATTCAACTTTAATTAGGTAGCTAATTATCTAAAATTAACGTCTGTTTAGCTCTCCCCCTGACTTTCGCTAAAGTTGATAAAAAATATGGAATTATGCGCTCGCTATTTCTGAAGGTATAATAAAATGTAGAACATAATTTATGTATAAAAAAACTATATTTTTTTGGTACAGTCCAATTTACTGTTACTTTTGCTATTGTTTAATGTTGCTAATTAATATGTTTTTTGGATTATAAAACAAAGTAGGTAACATTCAAGTGGTACATTCGAAAATTGGCATAATTACATATATTTTTCACTTTAGAGAATGTGGCAGTTTAATAGACGTCTAAAATTACATTATCTAATGATGAGTGACAATGTTTTTCGTGTCCTTTGTATTTTGAGCGTATTTTCTATATACCAGATTTAATGGCGTGATGTTAATGATGAATGGCAATGATTCTTTTTTTTTAATAGTGTCTCACTCGACATTCGAAAAGGCACTAACGTTACTAAACGTAACGCAACACAACCCCTATTTTATAATATTAAATATAAATCTCTGTAATATGTGGTTTTGTAATTTGTACACTACTAATTCTATCTATAATTCTTTTACCTATCGCTTCTTTTTTTCTCCTAAAAATTTCTGAATAACAAATATCTATTTATCTCATTTTCCAAAAAACGATGCGAGTTGCTCTTGTAATGTTTCGGTTTGTTCGATCTGACTCTTATTATTTGTTTGTTTTGATTGCCCTTTACCTGTTTTTGATTATTTTAATTTTTGTTTATTTTTAAAAATTAGTTAATATTTATAATATATAAATAATTTTCCGCTAACACTAAGTACTAAAGGGGCTTGGCACGGAGAGTTCGTAGCTCGTCGTCGGAGGCGGTTCTTTCTCTTTTCTTTTGACCGGCTCAGCGTCGGGCGGTCGGTGGGATTTCATATGGGCACTACGACTTTTGATTTTTGTGAACACTCTGTAGGTATAACAACATGCACGTTAATTATTTTCTTCAATAAAAAGTGGTCCAAAGTTCACTATTTTATATAAATTTCTACCTTTTTATTGGCATATTATAGGGAGGTTCAAATAAGAGTTATAAAATAAATTTCGGAATAATTTCTAAATACTTAATGTTTAGTAAAGATTTGTTAAATTGGTAGAAATTAAAAAATAAATTAAAAAATTCATAAATTATGAATAATGCAATTGATTAAATAAGTTATTTTTTTCTGTACTTATTGGTTTGATATTCTTTATTAGAGACACATTGTATTAATTAATTTGTGATAAAAGTTGGTTAAAATTGGACCACTCTTGAATAAAATATAGAAAGAATCGCAGTAAAAGGATAATTAAGAAACACAAACTTAAAATATCAAGCAGCGAGAGGTAGTAACAGGAGTTTTTTTGTTAAGTATAGAATTTGAGGGATTGAATATACAGAGGTAAACTTTGTAAGATCCACTTTATTCACCTTTGGAAATCCAGAAAACTCTCCTTAAACCGATCACTTTCTTTACAAGCTCACAAGCTTCACAAGCTCACAAGCTTCACAAGCTCACAAGCTCACAAGCACAAGCTCGAATTATGCACCTTACACTTATCCTTCCTTTCTTATTACCTAATTCGCTTACTTTGTGAGCTCTATTACCTGCTTATTTTTATCTTCTTTCCTTATGTTATAGTTAAAATCCAGTCACGAGTTATAGAGAGTTATCTGGACGTTAATTATTTGTGAAAATTCGTAACTTATTTTTTTTTAATTTTATTTTACCTTTGTATACGAGAGTTATGCCGAATAACACCAAAATTGATGTCTGTCATCATTTAAAATTTCGGCATTAAGATCGGCAGTGAAAATGTTGTGACTTGCCCACGTGCATTTCTACTAAACGAAATTATGAATGAAAAATATTTGCTTAAAATTAAATGGTTGTTTTTCTAAATTCACTTAATAGCTAGTTCATTTTTTTAAATAATTTCTGGTTATCAAATAACATATTTTAATAGTGTTTTGTGAAATTAGAAAAATACACATATTAAAATAACAAAACTCCAGTAGGTGAAGGAAGTCCTTGCACTAAATAAACAAGAGTTGCATGCAAAATAAACAAAAAGTGGTATTCTTCCTTAAAATGCCAGGAAAAATACTAAATGTAGGAAAGAATAGTTAACAATACATAAAATTTTCATTAGAGTGTTTCATTAAGCCTAAATTGTAAACTGTAATGTTTCAAATATTCTTCCCTCAAACGAAAAAAAATACCTTATTCCGCACACTGGATGTTGTGTAATACTAATTCAAGAGTATAATAACAGTAATGTATAAAACAAATAGTATATTAGCACGTAAGCAGAGGACGCAACACACCGATCTAATTACCTTTCGGTTGATTTTATGACGAATGATGGGTGTACACTTACTTCCCGCATATCTTGCATGGGTACTCTTCGGTGGAATCTGGATGGCAGACGCTCGACGACGACGTCACCAGCGACGTCCGCCTTTCCGTCGACGTCGACGACGCCGATGGCGTCGGGGAATTTCTCGCCGTACCGCCGTGTATGCGGATGTGGCCGTTGAGCGCCGCGCGCGAATTGAAACTCTAAAAACAAAGTAATTCTTCTAATACCACTGTGATGGCTTGCTAATGAAGCGCTCGGATCCAATCGCTTCAACTTCTTTATACTTTAAGTTAGTACCTACTTATAAGTACAGAGCAACAGTTCAAAGCTTATTATAATGTTTAGGATAATTTAGAACGCTTCCGGAAGGCTTTAGAAGGAATTCATGAAGGGTTAGAACTGTCCAGAAGAATTTAGGATGCTTCAGGAAAAATTAGAACAGTCAATTAAGCCCATCACGTGAATTAGGTACAATGGTCTAGACTCTAGAGCAATTTAGAACGTCTCAGAAAAAAATCTGAACAATTCTGAACGGATGTTCTAATAACCTTCAGAACGTTGATAAAGAAATTGTTCAGGACTATTTATAGCGCTTTAGAAAGAATAAGTACAGCTCAAATAACAGCACTTTAGGTAGAATTAGAACAGTTAAGAACACTTTAGGACGAATTAGGACGGGCCAGAACAGTTTAGAAAGCTTTAGAAAGAATTAGACCAATTAAAAATGCTCCAGAAAGAAATAAAACAGTGCTGTTGATTTAGAACAGTTAAGAACACTTTAGGATGAATTAAGACGGTCCAAAACAGTTTTGAAAGCATCAGGAAGAATTAGACCAATTAATGATACTCTAGGAAGAAATAACACAGTTCTCACTAGCGATGTTAAGAACGCTTTTGAACGAAAAAGAACTGCTAAGAACACTTAAGAAATATTCAGGAGGAATATCCGGAATATCTAGGATAAATTAGAAAGCATCCGGAGGATTCACAACTGCTAGGAACAATTTAGATTGTTTTAGGATTTCATTTTAAACAAGTTTTCTGTACTTACCGCTGAACAATCGTGAAATTCGCATACGAAACTCCTGGTGTCAGGTATTTGCATGGGCGATCCACTATCAGCGATCTAAGGGGAAAAAATAACATTTGTATAAAAGAAATTGATAGGTAAATAGAATCTCACCCCTAACAGTTTGGCGTCCGCGAATAGTTTTTCATCAACGTCGAATTCTCCGTTTCTGTAATAACTGTGTCGCCTCTCTCGCAGATGCTTCAACCTGCGGTACTCGTCTGCGCAGACCTTTTTCCACACGTAATAGAATTGCACACATTGCTTTATGTTCTTTGTTCGAATCTACAACGGTATCATTAACAATAACTGATAGATTAAGCTCTATTTCTCCTTACCTCTTGAGCAATACTCCGAAAGTCTTTATCGTATTTGAGCAGTGACTTGTGGAAGATATCTGTTTCTGTCGTTGACCATTTGTCACTTTCGCAATATTGGTAAGCTAACAAGGGATGATCCGGCGGAAGATTCGGCGAGGGTTGCATTAATCGCAACATGGCATCCTAAAATACCAGAATTAATTAAAATAACTTTACCCGTTTCATCAAGAGATATCTCACGTGAATGTTTCCCCCGCACAAATGGAGCAGGTGCATTGCGTATTCTTTGTTCCTGCCACCGCCTGGTACCGCAGCGCAACACGCAAAATCCAAGTACATATCGACTAAAAAAAGAAGAAGGTAAGATATTGGATACTAGATTAGGACCTGGATTCAAGTAGAAATGTGTTCTACTCTTATCCAGGTTTATTATTTGTACACATAAGGATTAAAGTTCTAGACATACCTTCACTATCCGTGCAATTATTTATACCCGGATCCCACAGGAGGTCTTCGTGAGTAGGTTCTGGGCTGGTCCGGTCAGGATTGGAGAAAAAATTTGAGATTGTACATTGATATTGGGGCCCTACGTTGACGTGCGGCGTGGAATCGCTCTCTGGGATTGGTTCGTTGTTCCAAATTCCATCTTCAGCTGGAAACAGTTAAAATCACCCCTATAATAAACTACAATCCCCCCAAAATGATGAATGATTTTAGTTTGTTACAGCAGGTTTAGTTGATTATTCCCGTAGGACGCTATTACTAACTTGGTCAAGCAACTGGAGATTGTAACAACCTACAATCATACATCATATTTGTAATAGTACATTTAACTCACTTTTGATTAATTTCAAATTGCCATAAAGCCCCGTGCCGGGCCTTTGGGGATTGAGTATGGGTTGTGGAGTGTACCTAGCCGTCCCGGGCGGTTTACTTCTCGTCGCTCTAAGTTTCGATTGATGCAATACAGGCAATTGTAGGGGTTCTGTTCTAGGCCTTTTCCTTGATATTTTTATCGGACTAGCAGGTATCCTAAAAACGCATTACTCAAGCCGACTTTCAATTAATTTACTAACGAGCTACTCACGAAGTAGGACTTAAAAAAACGTCGTTGTTTTCTTCTTTCTTAATAATTTCAGTAACTTGTTTAGGCCTGTTGATGATTTGTTTCGTTGGAATCGTACATTGTACTGTTTTTATCACTTTTTTATCACTACCATTGTCGTGAGTGATTAGAGGTGTATTCGTTAATAAAATATTCTTCGATTGGAAGGCATTCCCGCTGGTTTGAATGAGTTTGATCTCTCCATTAGCGTCTACTAAAATTCCCGCAAAATTCGCACTATTCAGCTCTATTAGACCATTGCTGCTTATCAGCCTGAGAGGGACGCCGTTGAGTTCAATCTTTTTCTTCGGAACGAAATCCTTGGGGTTACTCGACAGCAAAGGATCATCTGAATTGGGTAACATGACTCCATTACACCAACTTCCCGACATAGGATACGTGGAGGAATTAGGAGAGGTCGTAAACGTAGTAGAAGGTTGAGAATGATCAGAAGTCGATACTATATTGGAAATCGGAGATGGTACAGGAGTTAAACCTAAGGGGGACGGAGACGAAGGAGAATTTGTCAAAGGATAAATAGGTTCGTCGGGTAAAACTTCTTCTAATGCTTCTTCCACGGCCGCTGAGCTCGACATTGTGGATGTGTAAAACGCCGCTGATAAAGGGGATGAAGCCTGTGGTGGTTCTTCATAAATTCCTGAAAATCGAGCTAATTAATTTCAACTCAAAATGTAGTCATATCCAATGAAGTCGATATCTTTTAAAGAAACTAGGACATGAGGTACCAAATAGAAGAAGCTAAGCAAATGAAGGAATGAAGATTGTACCTCTTTCTACGATTTGTCCGAATTCCTGTCCATTGGGCGACACCATAGGAAGTATAGTATTCTGCCCAAATCCAGGACTTTGTCCCTCGTGACTGGCCGGCGGCGTTGGGTATGCGAAACCGGGCGAATCGTGCCTGATCAAAGGACTCTGCAGCGGCGATTGCGCCGTGATAGTATGAGGACTCTTGGCATATTGAGCAGGAGACTGGGTCTGGTAATTGGGCGAAGGTAAGCTCGAATGAAACGTGCTAAACTCGGCCAAACTCTCCGGCAACGGGGAATCCAAAACCGCCTGTAACTCGTGATTAACCGTATGGTTCGATTGATAGGAGGATGGCGATTGCTGCATGACGGGCTCCTCCAGATCGATATCCTCGATCTTGATCTCCTGTATCTGCTGATCGTTTTGGTCGCGCAGTAGCGTCTGTATCGACGCCAACTGCGAGGCGTCCACACCCTGCAGGAGCATACTCTCCGGCACTTGAGTGTACACTCCCTCCTGCAAGCTCGACGATATGAACTCCGCTTCCTCGGACTCGTAGGTGATGTTGGCCAGCGGAAAGGATTCGTTCGATTGGAACTGGATGATGGCGGGCGATTGGCCCGGATCGGAGGTGGTCCTCTTGACGGCGGCCTTGTCCTGCTTGAGTATCAGATCGGCCAGCGCCTGCGCCTCCTGCTGCGCGGCGTTGCGGAACGCGTCCGCGTCGGAATGTCTTCGGGATTTTTCGGCGGATTGCGTCGGCGGCGCCGGCACCACGAACGAGGAAATTTTCGTTTCGACGTCCGGCGTCGATGGCGAGGAATGCACGTTTATGGGGAATAGCGGCGGAGCGTTGGGTTTCTGTTCGTCGGAGGATTGCGGCGTGTTGGTTATCCGTTTGTTGATGATTTTCTCTTCTATCAGCGCTCGAACGCTGAAACTAGCCGTTTGTAGAGGAGGCGCTGGGACTTCTTTTTTGTCGTTCTTTTTGTTGTCAGTTTCCTGTAATCGAATATCGACAAAATTAGGAGAGAAGAATTTGTATAATTTTACAAGTAAATCTGGCCAATTTATTAGTAAATTTTATGAATTGTGTCGATTTTTCAAATGATTTTTCAAGTAAATTTGGCTATTTTATTGGCAAACTTGAGAGTTCTAAAAAAGTTCTAAATAATCCTGAAACCATTCTAAGCATGTCTGCGCTTTTCTAGTTTATCCTGGACCGTTCAAAAGTCCTGAATCTGCTTTAAAAATTTTTGAACAGCTCTCAAGGGTTTTAAGATCGTCCTGGAAGGTTCTAAGTGGTCCTGGTCAATTCTAAAATGGTTTTAAGTGATTCTAAACAATAATTAAATGCTATCTCTCTGCATCTCGAGCGATATTACAATGGTCAGATACACTTCTTTCTTGCACTTGTGTTGTTCCTAGGTCCACATTACCGCGGACAGACCCGTTTTATAGCAGTGATGAGACAATATTTGTTAATTCACAAACAAGTCCCTTTCGGATCATCAAACAAGGACTTACAAATGTACTATATACGTGTATACATGCAATGTATTATTAGGTTATATGCAGACTTACTATAGCAAAGCTTATGTACAATTAGATCACAAATAACGTCAGTTAAACTAAATTAACTGAACTTGAAATGGCAGTTTAAACAATGGCCAAAGTGAAATTGTGCTATATGCATCATGCAGATAATTACGATTACATGATTATAATGGCCGGCGGGTGCCTTAATGCAAATAATTAGACAGTCATTCTACGTCTGTCCTGATTTAGGTTGTATTGGCAATAACAATAATGCTGCAATTATTGCAGAATTGCAAAAATGTTAGTTTGAAATAGATAATTATAATTGAAGTGAAATTATTGACGATTTTTAATGAAAACAAGTTAATATAACTTCATTTAGTCGAGAAACTTGTCAATCTTCAACTTTACCATAATTTTATAAAATTTTCCAAACTTTTCCAATTCGTGATACAATTATTTTCCTTATCGAAAAGTGGGAAAAATCGAGCTCATTATACACTTTATCGACAACATCAAAACCACTCAGCATGGAAACTTCATTACCGCGTCTTTTTAAACGAGCAAACTTCCTTTTCCGAGTTTCCCGGACGAATATACATGCTTCGGTAAAACAATACGAACCTTCTTGAAGTATCCCCCGTGAAGTCTCATATGGCCGTTGAGCGCCGGTATGTTTTTGAACTTTCTATGGCACAGGTTGCATTCGACCGGTTTCGGCTCCGTTTTCCCGACGGTCGAATTCACCGGCGATGCGGGCGTCGAACTCGTCGTCACCTTGTTCGACAAACTCGCGCTCGCTCCCGATGTATTCGAACTTTTGCTCGACGTTTGTTGCTGATGGTTCGTCTGGAACAAATAAAAATATCTCTATTTAATGCACGTATAATGGGCGAATGGAGAAGCGATGTGAGCTGCGTTATTTCGAAACAATTCTTGTTGGTTATGGGTACAAACAGTGGATGAAAAATTTTGAGAGTAAAAACTCATGTGACCTTTTTAGAGCATATCACAAGGCTTGTTGATACAGCCTGTTTGCCTTCATGCGGCTTACAAGTCGAGGTTCTACGGTTGTTTCTCTCTGCTTTTATCGCTGCTCTCTTTTGAGCGAGCTAATGCTATAGTTATACAAATTTAAACACACTCAAAGCAGAGTAGACGATCAATTAACCCCCTTAAAAATGCTAAACGCTCCACTTCGGTATAGAAATATTTTCCCCAATTATCCACTACCTGCTGCTGAAGATATCCATAGTAGTAATCGTAATTCCAGTAGTTCATTTTATCGAAAAATTTCACGCTAAAACACGACTGTGCACTTAAAAATTCCGTGGATCATCTCAGCTGTTTTTGAACACTCACTAAACTTTTGATATCGAATCTAAGATTAAAAGGGAACCGAATCGAGAGATCCTGTGACGTCAGCGGTCCAGATAACCGGATCTTCTTGACCAGTGGTGCAGATTGTGCGTAGAGAATTAATATAAAGGGGAAAGTAGAGGTGATTGAACGCCTCGAATATATCGCTAAGAAGTTCGTTGACACATGAATTGGGGATGAAATGAAAAAATTAATTGTTCGCAAAATTTGGTGTATTCCTTATTGAAAGCTTACTGGATTTTTATAACGAGTAAAAGTACATAAAATGTATCTAGTAAGAGTAGTTAAGAGTGCAATTAAGGATTTCTAATTCAAGGTTTATATTTTGAGCCGAGATTTAAAGAGATATTTAATTAAAATTTCAAATGCATATTACTAAAAGGTGTCTAATGATGTATTCAAATTCTGTGAATATTTCTGATGTATGTGACCTGTCAGGATGGCGAAAAATGGCCGATTTTGGCGCGCATTTGTAACGTGTATTTATGGTGTAATCTTCGAATGAGTCCTAATGAAGGGATCCTGTGAGAACCGAGTGACCTTCGACCTCAATTCATTCCGAGCGCTTTTTCTTGCGCACCCTTCATATTATATCAGAGCCACCCTTAATAGACAAGTTCGCCCAAAGGCGTATCGTGAGTGGCGTTTCAAAGGGGTGGAAAATATATTGGGTTTTTTCAAGACATCTCATATTTTAATTCTTATATTATTATAGTAAGTGCGTTAATATCTCTTATTAATATTTGTAACGATTTTACCTAATAAGAACAGCCCTCTAAAAGTGAAATTATTAGGTAATTATTGTAGTACAAAAAGACGAACAAAAATTGAAAAGGCTCTAATAAAGCGCATACATTTTAAATTAATTCTAAATACGTCCATAAATATCAACTTATTTACTGAAGCTCTTCAGTCAACATCGTTATTTTGTAACGTTAAAAGTTACAAAGAAGGATAAAAGCTCAAGAAAGAAATTTCGAGAAATTTCTGTGTATATTGCATCCGCTTATTTTCTCGGCAAACATTTTCAGTGGATAGGACACGGAACGGTTTGCTGTCTGCTACCCGCCTAAGAAAATTAAATGAGACTAAATAATTAATCACGCTGTAATTGAAACTTGCATACGAGAGCCATTTTAAGGGCAGTGGTGTAGTAAGTAATACGGATTTTTTTCGACTCTAATTGTAGTTACGATCATCTATAATTCAGCAGGATAAGCTAGAGACATTTGAAAGTTGAGCAGGTCACGTCTCTAAATCCTCCCGAAGCTCTATTGTGCTCTACTAAATTAACATCTGTTCTTAGTTAAGAATTACCCTAGTTGTTTCCTTTATAACTAGCAGTAAATTTTCCTATAGGTATATGTTCCAGCATAAGTACATTTTGAGCCTTCGAGCGGATATTGTTAGTTGGAAACTTTTCATAGTTGTTTGTCGATGAATATGAAGCTCTGTTCATGTTGATTCTTTGTGAGATTTCCTCGATAATACCGAAACTCGAATCGTTGTAATCTTTATGTACTATCCGCGGGTGCGCCTTCGAAAAAACCTTTGTGCGTAATTTATATTTTAATTCGAATAAAATCCCGGCCAATTTCGACCGGGATTAGCGTCGTAGCGAGAGCAGCGCTAAAAAATGAAATTTATTTTCCTTTTACTTGTCTCGAATTCTGTTTTTCGATAAAGCCTTCGAGGAAATCAATGGATTGGGTAAAGTATTTAGGGAGAATGCTTAAAGCCTTAACCTACCCTCGAGAGATATAAAACATTTGCAATTTAATAAAAAATATAGCAGCTCTGATGCGTGTATGTACGTGGAAGGCTTCGAATTTGTTTAATTATATTACAATTTTATAGCAGAGAAAAATCGTTTATTAGCTTAATTAGGTTTTATAAATGGATAAGGGATGATGTGTTAAATCGCAGAATTTTGTAATATAAAATGTAATAAGCGACGTTGCCACTGTCACAACAAAAAATCTTTAATAAGGTATAAAATCTCACACGTTTCATCAATTTGATTGCAACTTACCGTAGCCAACCATGCCGAAGATTTATTTTGATGCGATTTCGAGGAGGATTTCCCGCCGCCCGGCGACTTGACGGCCGATTTGGAGGCGGCAGATTTATTCGCCGCCGCCGCTGCCGCCGCCACGGCTTGCGATTGTCTTTGGGTCTGTTCCATTATTTGATGTATCAGATCCAGCTGTTGTTTAGTTAACCCGTCATTGTTGCCGCTGTTGACGCTCTGCAATGTAACAAAGGGATGAATGGGGCGCTAGGAATACCTAGCTGAAGGTCTATGGTTTTAATAACCCGGCAATTTGGTTGGCGTTTTAAATTCACATCCGCGATTAATTTGATAATATATCAATTATACCGTTTAACAATGAGGTGGGAGGTGTTTATAGCAATAATGGAAGGAGCCAATCAATACATTTGGGTACATAAATTTTAATGCGTGTGTTACGATATTCAATAGAAAATGGGAGTTGCTATATAAGTGTGTATTAATCTCTATCATTACAAGTTCGTTGCATAATATTTCCTGCTGGCAAGTACCTGTCGCGTCGAATCAAAATTCGGCGGAAAAATGACGGAGAGCCTGAAATATCCCCGTCGTCGATCAACTGCGAAATTAAAACGAAAAGTAGATGGATGAGTGAGTGCGCGCATCCCTCGTCGTGAGAAAAATACCGAGGACATTTATCTGTGTTTTCTCAGAGATAACTTTTTCCCGAAGACAAATGCACCTGAGTCCGGATCACTCGCGGAGGTCGGCATTTGTAATGCTTAAGGAAATGGTGTCAGCGACGGCCGTGAATTTCGGATGAATTCGAGGGAGGTTTTTATGTAGAAAAAAAAATATCCGTTATAAAATTAGTTGGCATGCGAGACTTCCTGTATATTGATTTTATGTAATACGAATATATCTCTCAGTTTACCAGTCAACTTTTGTTGGTAAAGTTATTTGGTATTAGCGGTTGGTAGTTAGTCGCTGTTTTGCTGGAAAAGTTCAAGCTAATTTGTTACTTTATTTTATTTAATTGTTAATTGAGAAAGTTCGTTCGCAAAATTTTAATAACTGTGAAGTTCTAGCAAACGTAATTTACATACGAGCGTTAGCATTCCCTGTTAGAAAATTATTTATTATTTTCTTTGCATTAGATCAACGTTTATAATACTAAATAATCAATAGGATCTAAGAAGGGCGGAATTAAAGCTCCTACATACGCTGTAAAGACTATTTGTCGAAGTCGTGTAGCGGCGAAAACGTTACGTAATCAAACAAGCCCTTTGTACGCTTTGCATATTGGGATTTACCAGGGATGTTCCATTAGCGGAGCCACTAAGAGTAAATATTGAATTCTGGATTAATTCAATCGACGTTTGTTTGAGCGTCAGGCTAAACTTTCAACGTCTAAGTATAAGTAAATCGGATTTGATGTTTGTATACTTGTATTTTGAAATGTAAAAACCAATGAAAGTCGTCAAGCATGAGATGAAATCTTAAAATAATCATCACAAAGTGGAGTCTAGAGAGGTCTTTTTAGAAAAGTCATTACGTCCAAAATACAGTAAAAATCATTAAAATTATGAAGAAACTTTCTGGTATTAATCATTATGAAAGGTTTATCTCCCCCAATTAACAAATCGCCCCTTATTAGAAGACTACAAACATCTACAGTTGGTGCAAAATAAATATCAATGCACGTAACTACTGTCACCATAATTACCAATCATTGTGCCCAACTTTTAGAAATCAATACACAAAATAGATTAAGCTTATTAGCTGCAGAATTTAATATAATATTAACAAGGGATAATAGAAAATGTTAAATAGCAGAATTAAATTATCCAAAAAAATTTATATTGTCAAAATTCAACGTTTGTATATAAAATTATTATTATTTTCTTATAGTAGGTTGGTAAGCACTGACTGTCAAGTTGCATAGTTGCCGTTATCATCCGATCGGTATTTTTAATTTTCAATTTCTCCTTCTTTTTTCTTGTTTACTAGCCTCAACTACTAAATGCTATTCAGGCCTAATAACCAAGAAATAAGAATTTTTTGCGTAGTTATCCTTTCCACATGTTAGAAATCACACAATTTGAGCTCTAAATAATTCAGATTCAGAAGTTTTCTCAGAAATTTCACTATGTACTCTTTTAAGGGTCAATAGCACACTAAATTGTTTGAGCCCCTGAATAAGTCCGTTTAGAAACGTAAAACAGGTCTAAATTTCAATTTGTTCTTGTCATTTTTCCATTTGACAATTTTAGCCAATTCTTAGATTTTGTAAACTCTATAGAAGGTCGGCAACACTGCCTCCTTGTGACATAGTAAAATTATAGGTGAAGTGCATTGCTATTTGTTTTGCACCAACAGTATATACAGGCTATCCCATGACACGATCGAGTCAAGGAACGCCCTGTATAAGCGATGAAAAACTTGCCTTGGCCGGTTCGGATGCCAACAATTGTTGCAACTGGCTCTTCCCGTGATTGTTGCTACTGGCACCGGTGCTATTCGTCGCGACGTCCGTCACGGATGACGTCGCCGAGCCGGACGTCGTCGTCGGAGCCGGCGCGTATTGAATGCAACTCTCCAACTTGCCGCCGTGCGGAGACGCGGCGTCGCCGGACGCTGCGCCCTGCGCCGGCGACAGCGTCGTCGTCGTCGTCGTGACGCCGGTCGACGGCGAGCTGTGGTGGTTCTCCGTGTGCCTCCTCAACGACCTGGCGTCGCAGTAGCTCTTTCCGCACCCTTCCGCCTTGCATTCGTACGGCTTTTTGTTGCGATGGGTCAGCATGTGGCCGTTTCTGGAAATATATTCAATGTTGCCCAATGGATATTCCACACTAAGTATATATCCATTTAAATGTATCAACCTACCCTTTACTAAACTACCCCTTATTACTCTATCGTTTACTATACCCCACTCTTTGTAACACTACCCATTCTTTACTACCCCATCCTTTACTACTTATACTTAAATCTTTACTGCTATACACCCACTAGACTATAATGTTAACAAACTCTAGCCTCGATTGGTTCAATAGCGTAACGTATAGACTTGAACCAGTTTATCTCTGAACGCCCCAATTATCCCAATATACGGTTTGATTGATGCGCTACCGGGTCATCTTTCATTTTCGCGACTCGGGTTACACCGAGCGTAAACATTGACGATTTGCTTGGGAGACGTAATACTTACAGGTGGTCCTGTCGTTTGAACGCCTTGCCGCACATGCTGCACACGTATTTTCTTTCGTCGCTGTGAGTCAGTTTGTGTTTTGCCAAGGCAGAGGCGTTTCCGAATACTTTGGCACAGACCTGAGAAAAATGCCGGAGATCGTGTTAAACGGGCGAAACGGCGGGCGTACGCTCATAACAACAACAAATGATTCAATATCGGTATATTTAGATGGGGAAACTGAGATACTATTACAATGGTGATGTTAGTTTATGTTGACTATACGGGTTGGCCTGCGGCGATGTGGATATTATAGAAAAAACAAGTTTATGTTTCCAGATTTTTACAAGTATAACTTGGACGATTTTTTCACTAAATTGTCGGTTATTTAGATGAATAATTTTCAATAGTCTTTTAAAAGTTCTAAATACTCCTGAAAGCATTTTAAATGATTCTGTTCTAAACGATTTTGGACAGTTCCGAATGGTTATTTTAACTGTTCTATATGATTGTAGTCCTGAACAATTTGAAGCAACACCAGCAAATAAATGTTTAATTATAAAACCATCATCTGTCTTCCTCTCGAGCGATATTAGGTACTACAGATATGCCTACTCTTTCTCTCTTTCTCCCACATGTATTTTTTATCGTCCCTGGCAAACCCGCTATATGATTGTGGTTCATTTGAAGGACTTAACGTGCATAATTTGTGGCCTGAAACTGGTTACATATAGACCAAAATGCTTGCTTACTATTACATATCCATTACCGCCCGGATTTATCCCGTAATAGCAGAAATATTAATGTTGTAAATACTGTAGATACAGAAAAATAATATTGTAGGCATCTGGTATTTGGTTTTTAGCTTTATATTGATTAATTGTAATTTAGCGGAGTGCTTTATTACTCACAAAAAAAAAATAAAACTTCCCATTTCATGTCGACTGGTGCTTCGATAAGAGAAAAAATGTTATTTGTTTGTGTTTATAACCAAAAGAACAACGGCGAGAACGGAACCGGCCGACAAAACAATAGAAAAGCAATATATTCGTTGGAACTACCGCAATAATGCCTCTTACGAACGAGAACAAACAATTTAATAACGTTGTAAAACCCCCCGCTAACAATAGTGCTGTTTCATGGAGAATGCATCGAGCGGCCAATTTCTTCTCACCATGGCTTTTGTACACGGCCAGATGCCACGTTCCGAATGTTGTGTATAGAGCACAGAGCACTCGGAAGCATTCCGTGAGTTTACTCGTGCGTGTGATTTCATTTAATAATTCCTTTATGCATAAATTTATTAGCTTTAAATTAAACATATTACGTGAGTCTACAAAAATGTCAGAACTAATTAAAATATTTCTTTAGAAGTATCTGGAAAAGAAGTAGATACTTACAGTAATTAAAATTTGTTAAGTGGCGTAGAAAAGTATTTGTCGATGCGCTGATAAATGAACAATGAAAAATTAGAAATGTTAATTCCAGCTTTTTACAGAGAATAAAGCTTACTTGCGGAATGGTGAAGGTGCTGGGTCTCACAATTACATTCCCATGAGAGCTCTGTTAACTGAGTTACTCGAAGATAAGTGGATTGCTAATAATGGTACTTTTAAATGATCCAGTCGAGACTTAAATTCTCAAGATTACTCGATATTATTTCGAAATATTAATTAGTAGGTCATCGTCGTCTAACACACTGTATAATAATTGACTATTACTGCACTTTATATTAAAAAAATCAAAAACTTATAATATAGAGTGAAAAAAAAATATGGTTTTGTTGTTCGAATCGACGGGATTTTTCCATCTCGTATATCAACATAAAATTCATTTAATGTAGCACAGTCCCGACTTCATTACGGAACCAATAAAAAAATTCCTCCTCCCGACTGCATATTTAAATGAAACAATGGCGGCGCAAACTCGAAAATGGAAATTTTCATTTAGTTTATTAATAGAACAAAGACACAAAGCTTCCTTTGTTTGCCTACGATATTTTACTCGAAATTTACTTTTCGCTTTTTATTTTATTTTTCCGGACGGCTCCCGTCTGTAAATTTAGCGAGGGAACGATTCGATATTGAAGGAACGACGAATGGCAGCGGATTATTTTCTAAAATGTAATCGGGAAATTTCTTAACTTCCGATTCGGTTTATTCAATTTTATTTCCAACGTAAAAACGAACGACGTTCGTTAACGTTTTACTGCTGTAATTACAGATTTTCGCGATTAATGAGGGAGAATCCAATCCAATGCTTGATTACCTCTACTTATATGAAAATAGAACGAACTTCATCGAAATTAGGTGAGTAAAGTTTTCTTAATAGAGAAAACTCATCAAAATTAGCATAATAATAGTGAAAAATTATAGTTTGTAATAATTGTACCCTGTTCGCCTCTAGGGATAGTACTATTCTTGACTCTACGCAAAAGTTGTAAAATTTTCTAACTTTAATACTAATGTTTACTTTACTTTAGTAGTGCCACTCATTATACCGAGTATACAAGAGTAGGCGACCCTTTTCTAATCCCACAGATAAAATAACCTGAACATAGTGCACTGTCAGTTAATATGGTTTGCTGCTTCTTGAAGGTTTTATTACTATCTCTTGATGGCGAACGGAGTATAACTATTTGGGCATGAATCATTGTTTGGTAATTAGAACAAAATGTTAAAATGCCCAGTTTACATCAGCTCATAACTTGTTGCTCAATATGGAAGTATGTAACAAGAAATATATACCTGGCATTGTTGAGGACCTTGCCTGTTTGGTGATGTAGGTTTAGGCCTGGGACGTTTATTAGATCCTTTAGAGCATTCCGATGAACTAATTGGTTTCTTATCGTCGCTAGTTGTTGTTGAAACTGCAAACGTAACCAATTATTAATAATATTACCTTAACTAAACTAAATATAGGTACTTAAAATTTAATAGGATATGGAGAAAAACAATCATTATTGTTAATTATTAACAGCAGTTAACAGTATGATATGAAATCGATAATTTTTATACCATCCACTCCATAATTCAATGACCACAAAACGAAGCAAATAAGTGAAATCGATTGTGTTTCTTCTGGGGCAACATTTCAACCAGTTCATATCGAAAATTGGTTTTATCGGACTCGTCGAAGTCGCGCGATTGCGAAAAAAACAATTTCTCGCACACGCGATGGAGTTTCTTTCTTTCGCATAAACTCCGAGGCAACTTCGGAACGTATGGAGCCGGAACGCAATTGAATAACTCCCGAGATTTCGGATTCGGAGCAGCGCCCATTGCTAATGACCCGGACTGCCCGGAAATAAAACGCAAGCCGCGTCACTTCCTGACCAGAATAAACCACGCTCGTTCCTTTTTTTTGCGCCTGTTGCGAACAGGAAGTTCGCACGGCGAAGGCCGATTCGAAGACTCCCAACTAAACTCTGTCGCTGATAAATCGCGATTATTTTTCCGGCAGTCGTGTAAAATTTTAAATTTACTCGCTGGAAATTTAATCACCGCTTTCTGAATGACGCCCGTTAGACCAATTTAAGTAGTTTTATGAAACTCGCTAATTATCCGACGTTTCGCTCGGAGCTCGCCCTCGACATGGCGCAGTCGAAGCTTTTAATGAGCAGGGAGTTTGAAAAAACATTTAATTTGATTTACGCGTAGGGAATTTTTTACAGATTCATTACTTTGTATGTATTATTTTCTAGTATGTTGTATTACGTGTGATCCGAGCAGGATATTCTGTACAAGAGACGTTGCGAATATTTCGAAGAGTTTGTTTCTACCGTTTGTTAGGATGCGATAACCGCACGAATAAAAATTGAGTTATGAGATGAAGCCTTCAGTCGGCTATTCCCGGTGGAAATAAGTTTGTTTGTGCTAACTTCGCCGATCTATTATCCGTTGCCGCGGCGACGACATTTGTCAATATCAATAAGTGCTCTCCGAGGGTCGCATATATTATGGGATTAGGGAAGCGAGAGCCGACTTGAAGGAAACGGAAGAATTCGTCGGTTTCTTAAGTCTTTATATTGAATGATTAAATCAACTCCGGGTGTTGTGTTCCGACGTGTACCCGGAGCTCGGCTGAAAAGCTCCCCGGAATATAAGTTTACTTTCGAATGTCGCGGTTCGTTATTTGAGGAGCATTATTTTTCGAAATTGAATTCCCTGTGATTTTGCTTTCTTGGTATAATTTTTGCTTTCAACTCTTATTTTACAAAAAAATATTTAAAATTTTTAAATTCATCATACTCGATTACTCGAGTAGTGTGCTGTACGTTTGGAAAAATCCTCGCAAACGCCATTCGAACATGATGCCAGTGGAAAAGGGCCCTTATGCTGGCACAAAAGATAAACAATGGTCGTGAAATATGTCGTCTCGTTGCGGGCTTTTATCGATGAACGGCCGAACAAAATGGTCAGAAACGTTCCTAAACGTTAATGAACAGATGAATTTGCGGTCGCGCAACTCCGCATTCATCGCTTTGTCGTGTATTGTGTGCATATGCGGCCCGTTCGGGCGCTACGTCCTACTATATAGGTGTATTCGTGCCCGTCGGTAATTAAATTGGAAAGCCGATGGTGTTCTGATCAGGATTCCGGACAACTTCGACGGCTATAGAACTTTTGTTGGTTGCGCCTTGATTGATATTTCGAACACGACGAAAGATTGTATCGATTTATTAATGTGTATGTATGTGTGAGTGAAAAAAAGATAATGAAAAAATATAATTAACTGCAGTTAATGAGGAAGTGGAAGTGGAAGAAGCTAAAGTGGAAGGTTTATATTTCATCGTCTATCATGTATTACAAAGTTGAATCATTTAAAAGAAATTTCTTTTAGCATAATATAATTTGGGAGTTGATGTATTATATTTGTTGAACTCCTCCATCTTAGTATATGACGACCTCCGAGGCGTTGTTTCGTATTTTTTAATGAATTATTTTCCGAGTTCTGAAAAAGTAATTTTCAACTTTTCAATAATGTCGACGACGAGCTGGAATCGACTTTTGACGAGCCTCTGTATTTTTATTATCTTCCATGTAATTTCGAATCAAATGCTGTTCTTACAGTTTCGTTTACCTCGGGGATTTCGAGCGAGATTATCGGAAAAAGGTCTCGAGGATGAAGTTTTTTTCCCGGTTATTTTCAGACTCGAGAACAATCATCAATCTTGTCGGAGTGACGTTATTTAGAAAATTGAGAAACGGTTAAAGGAGAAAAATACAGCTAATGAGGCTACTTGAAATTCAATTTCAATGATGCTAACGTTTCATTTGGCTAAGTAACAAGCTTTGATGAATATTTTTCGACGAGCCCCTGTCTAGTGACCCGCTCGAGCAGGATTTTAATTTAAATTTTAATTACGATTTTACCGTGAAAATTACAAAAATAATGTTCAGGATGCAAAAAGTGTTTGTACAACCAATTATTCAATTACCTAGTTCCAAACTAATTAAATTTTAATGTTAAAAAAATATTTTTAACCACACAATGTGAATGAAAAACCTCTGCATTCGGTAACAATTTCAATCAAATGATTAAAAACCTTTCAATATATGATTTGTAGTTAATTAATTTTTAATCAATATTTGCGAACTGACAATAGTAAAGGGTTCATTTTGAAAAATATCAAACGCGTCCAGAGCAGATCATGTCTTGGCAAGCATTCCGGGGCTTAATAAGCGATTTTTTCGTAATATACGCAAATTTATTCGAAAATACCGACAGCCTACCGTTAATGAAGATTCAAAGTTTGCTTTCACAGCACCATCAATAAAAAAATTAAGTAGAAATTTGACTAATTTTCTCTTGAATTTGAATGCGGAATTAGTTTTATCTATAAATTCGCTTGTCTATAATAATTGCTTGATAAGTAAGAAAAAAAGAAATTCAAATTTAATTAAGACGATGGCAAGAAAATAAAATTAATTTCCATCGCTAGCAAATTAGAGTCTTCATTAGGCCCCCTTGTTTACAACAAATCGACCATTTCTATAAGCAATTCCGGGTAATATTGTCCAGAATCATTCCATTACACATCAGCGACGTTAATCCTCTCAGAAATCGAGGGCCGAACTCATATTTCTAATGAATTGGGTTAGATACCGACGAAATCCACTAAAACCTATTAATTGTATTGGATTTAAGAGACTATTCAGAATTCAGTCTAATGGCGGAAGATTATTCTATGGGAATCGATTGAACGAGAGAACTCTAAATGGGAATTGCGATCTGCATTATCCAGAGAAACCGGAATTTCAAAGATCGAGAGGTTTAGTTTTAATTTGAAAAATCACCATATAATATCTTGAATAACCGCACTTAAAATATTACTTAAAAAATCCTATTAAAACGAGCAAATTGTTGGTTGCTCATAAAATTCCATTTACAGCGTAATTAATTTATTCCTGCGGTTAGCAGGATTTTCGGCAAAGTTGAAATGTAATCAAAACGAATGTAAACATTAGAATAAATTATCGAACGAAGCTAAAAGTAACATCAACCCCAAACATACGAAACAAAGCTTTGTTTATACAAAAGCCCGCGATAGACACACAATAATCGAATAAAACCATCTGACCATTTTTATTACATACATGTTTTATTATACATAACTTCTGTAATATCGCTTTGAACATGTTTAAAATTGAAATAGAACGATTCGACTTTATGCAATGCAGCGAAATTTAATATTAAAACCGGGGTAGGCATTATATCGATTTAAATTTTAATAACGGTCCACTCGCTTCATTAATGCAAATTGATAAAAGTTATAACAGATCGTGATTTCATTTTAAAATCGGAATTATTTCATCTCTATTTCAACCGGGCGATGTGTAATTTCGGATGTAAATTTTCGATGCGACAGCTCTAAAATTCATTCCGAATGACATTAAGTCAAAAATAACTTTCGCGAATAATTGAGCCGTGAAATTCGACTTCTGTGAAAATTTATTTCCATCCTGAAGTCGCCTGAATGTACCGAGACGTTTTTTAGAACAATTTTATTAAATGTACCTAAATAAAAAAGTTAAGCTTAAACCCCGAGGAAAATTTTAATTTTTGTAGGTGTTTTGTACAATGCCTTCTTTATGTTTTGCTCATATTTTGTAAATAAAGTAGATGAAATAAATAAATGTTTCTGAATTCTGAATAATAACGAATTTAATCGTATTCAAATTTGGCCATGATGGTAGAGGACTTTAGGAAAACGCTATATGAAAATATAGCTGAAATAATCGCCCTAGTAGGTACTCATGTGTGAAAAATTCAAAGAAACATCTCCTGCTAAGAGTTTTCCTGATATTCAATTTTCAGTTTTGTTTTGATTGAATTTTTATTTTGTCACGTACACATTTTCGATGGATTTATATGGAAAAATGTATTTGGGAAATATTCAGCGAACGCTTTGATTTGCCGGCGTTTTTTTATTACCGGGTATTCCATGGAATTCCATCGATCATTTTGTTGCAAACAATGCGTTATTACGATTCGAATTTATTGTCAGTATTTTGAAATCAAATTCCTAGTTAAAAGGAAATATAAATGTACCTATCGAATAAAACGCTCTCTATACAAAATACCATAGCGTTCATTAATCATAACATTTTTAGAGTGTTTTTTTTCGTAAATGAATTATTCCTACATATTCGATATATTCGTGAAATATACTTCCCTGCTAAATAGCTTCAACATCAAAAATTTATTGATATTGGAACAAAAAAAAACAAATAAAATCATCTATGAAAAATATTCGCAAATACGTTGCTTTTGCCAATTAATTAGTTACATACATACATATAGTACATTATAATAATAGTTAATATTTGAGAGATTAAATGAAGCTTGTAAATAATTCAAACGAAAAAGCCCTAATAAATAATTCCCTCTAACGGTACAGGATAAACAATTACTACAAGCGAAAAATGCACTTAGTCGAAGCAAAAATAAGGAAAAGAGGATTTAAATACATTTTAGAATAATAAACGACAGCACTAATGTACTTTGGGTGAAGCTTTTAATGGTAGATAACTGATTTCAAACCGATTTGCGGTAATTTATTTTCGAATAGAAATATTAAAATCGAACACGTAAATAGTCGTTTGTAGATTCATGAATATCGCATTATCTGGAAATGCTCAGATGCCAAAATGATCCCAAAGGAGATTCCATTTTATAGTCGATAAAAAAGAATAAAATGGAATTTTGGATTGATAAGGATCTAGAGTAGTTGGGGAATTAAAATCACTTTAAAAATCAGCTCAAACTTGTGCATCTCAACTGTGGAAATTTTCGTGTCATATCCAGATTTCACATTCAATTCCTCACATTTCTGACTATGGTTGATGTTTAAGATTTATGTTTTGTTGAGCTGGTATATAAAAGAGTATAAAAAGTAATTTCTAATTATCAAAGATTTGCAGTAATAGGATAATAAATATCACTATAAAAACCAGCTCAAACTCGTGTAACTCTATAACTGGAGGATTTTTTGACTTAATTCAACCGATAAAAAAGTACCTACCTAATATTAAATTGAAAAAGGATAATTATAAACGACTGGCAGATTATTTAAAATGCAAAGTTCATTTTCCAAGTAATTTATCCAAATGCATAATAAAATAAATGTTTCATTAACCAATATTTAGAGAGTAACTCGGGTATCAAAATAAAAAAAAAGGAAAATCAAATGAAACTCGTACATCTCTAGGCAGAAGTATTCGCACATTTTCATATCAAATATATCCCACATTTCTGTCGCTAGTTAGATATGTTTTTAGGTCGATGTTTTGTTTACCCGATTGAGCGCCGTTTTTCAAATTATCGACGTCCGGCCTATTAGAAAATATCACCGAAGCGCATGCAATGATTTATATCTATACCGACCTGCGTCGCCGTCCGTCGGGACGCCCAGGCTGTCGGAGTTATCGTTGATGAAGGCCTCGGCTGAATTGGTGAAGGTCTGCGGGGAGAGCGTGAGGTCCGGGCCGCTCGACGAGTCGAAGAGATCGAAGGTCGCCGTGACTGCATCGCTCCCACCTGAAACACAAAGAGGGCCCTCTTGAGACTGCACGACGCGGCCCCCCCGAGGGGCTTCGACGCCGCCCTTTCGGGGACGGTGCGTCAAAGTTTCCCGCTGCCGAGATATAGGTGCGCTTTTGGGACAAGGGGCGCTTGACAATTATTGCTTTTATCGGAACCGATGCGTCCTGTTTATAACGTGTTGTTGGTAAATCTTTACCGGTTGACCATAAATTTGCGTTGATAATTATATTGTTCGCTAAAGGACTTGCCGTAAAACGATAATTGTTGTGTATATATTTATGTAGATGAAACGACGGTGATTGTAATTATTTTATTGTGTTGTAGTTGATCGTAAAATAAAACATTTGATATCCGGATGAGCTAGTAAAATATTTTTATTTCCCGATTTCGTGATTACTCCGGAAATGGCAATTTTTATTATCGGACTGGAAATGTACGCTGCAGCATTTAAAATTATAATTAAAATATCGACACTATAAAAATACAGTATAGGCCAAAAGTCCCGTTTTTAGCGCCGTTTATTCCTCTAATATACAGGGTGTTCCAAAATGTCTATGTGCTAATATTTAAGGGGGTGATTCCTGGACCTATTTTAAGGAAAAAACTTCATATGAACCTATGTTCTAAATGTCTTAACTATTGAGATACATGATGGTAAAAATTTAAGAAAAAAATAATTTTTTGTAATAACTGTGATACTATTGTAGATATCTTTATGAAATTTGGCACACGTCTACTATGAATCAAGATGCATTTTCTGATGTACAAATAATTTTATTATTTTCAGCAGTGTACCGGTTTTACATTGAATATTTTTGGAGGAAACCACTGCCTAATATTGAAATAAAAATTATTTTTGGAATCCTCATTTAATTTAGAACAAATTTAAATTCTTGACTTTTTTCCATACGACTCATCGTTTCGTATTAAAAAAATAAATGCATTCATTTTTACCGTGCCGCTACATTAGCGCTGTGCTAAAATTAAAGAATAATAAATTTTAGGTTTAGGACATATGTTCATATGAAGCTTTTTTCCTAAAATGGGTTAAAGAATCACCCTCTTTCAACCTCTGTATAAAAACATCCATACAAAATAAATACGAAAATCTCTTGATTAAAAATCCCACAAGCGGATCACAAATCCCGCATTTATCACGGAACCTCGCCCGCCGAAAATCCAGTCAAACTCCCAACAAAAGACTGCCCATCCCAGACCCGCGTACGTCGACCATTATAGTCACGTCCGCACCGCCGTCGACTAGTTCGTTATTTTCCTCGATTCGTCCTAGTTCGAGCCGCCTAGTCATCCTAGAGTTTAAATCTGAATGGAAAAGGAAACTGGCAGGAGACGTGCGAGTAACGTCCCGCGGGGGCACTTCGTCATAGTCGCCTTGGACCGGTCCAAATTACCCACATACATCACCGTCTCTCGCACTGGCTCCGCAGAATACTTATATTCCATAACATTGGCGTAACATTATATAGTTTTCTTATAAATCCAATAAAAAAATCAATTATATACAAAATTAATCTAATTTCTCCGGAATTTATACCCTTATAACTAAATGTATTAAACTATAGCGAGCGTCATCAATTTCGCATTTTCCCCAACACCCACCGTCAAGACAGCCGTTTAATATTTCATTAAAATCCTAATGATTTCCTATTTACGCAGCGATTTTCAAACTATGAGCCCTTTGAAATCCTTCACATCGGTCCCCGCGGATTAATTTCGCCGTTCCCTTAAATTGCTAATAAAACACGGAATCCCCATTCCGTATCCACGCTAATGATCCCGGTCAACGGGGGGGATTCAAAGGGGTCGAGGGGTAGTCACCTGTTTTATTAATTAGTACAGGATATGCACGTCCGTTTTTGTTTAGTACAGGGTAAAACTCGATCTAAACTGTTATGTAGCATATAACGTTGTTGAAAAGCGAGGAATGGTGTAAAAGGGTAGCTGGTACTTCAACATGATGTAGGTAACTTTTTTGATGGCGAATTAATGAGTTTAATTCAACTATTAGCCGAGCAGCAAAAAGCCAGTAAAGCTGGAAAAGTCGAATCATTTAGTTTTTCCACGCGACGTAAGATATTAATTACGCTCGGCAACAGATAGGAAATTTTAGTAGCATGATGTAGACGGTTCCGCAACAATTTAAATCCTACCCCATATCAATTTCGGCGCGATAGTTGAAAGGATTAAATATGTTTACGCGTTGATTCGAAATAATTCGAATAAGGTAATTCGAGCTGTTAGTGCGGAATATTCGGAAAGGCTGTTCGGATTAACGAGCAATTATATTTAGCCCGTTCGCCTTAATCTAGTTTTACCCCGTTCACATTTGGTGGAATGGATTTGGAACGCGCGGAGAACCGGTCGATTACACTTGATGGCTCTCCCCTGACTAATTATTTTTTATCAATTTCATTTATTCAACTTCATTCGTACTACCCTTTACCTGCATTGAAAAATATTCAACTTTTAACTTTTGATTTATTTTTAATAGTGCAAAGTACATATGTGAGGCGTCGCAACGTCCCCACATAATTTTAATTATTATTATTATTCAAATTATTATTTGAATTATTAGTATTACCTATCCTAAGTCGTACTCAAAAAATATATTAATCGATCACTACCTATTAGATATGTAAAAAATGATTATAATAGAACAAAAAGTACTCATTATGTGAGGCGTCGCGACGCTCCTATTAAACAATAGGTACTCAACAAATATGTGGTATATTTATCGAGAACTGTTGCATGAAAAAATCGCGTTATACCTGTGATTTTAATAGAGCCAACGAGTGATAATTATGCGGGGGCGTCGCGACGCCGCCGCTGCGGCTCGCAATTATCCAGGTGGCGTTGGTCGGGCGTTCGGCCCTCACGTCTACCGACTCAATTAATAGCCGACTCGTTAGCGGGCGCAAGTCGAACCATCCGATGAATTTGCTAATCAAGAACAATTTCAATTTATATTGTTGGCAAGTCTGCGGACGGCGAAAACTAAGGCTAACTTGTTAACCGAATTCCGTTTTCTCTGATCGTCTGCCGGAGCGTGACGCGCACCCAAGAAAACCGGGAGGTTGAGTAGGTGCGAATTAGGGGCTTGTGCGAGGAAGTTGGCTGTGATTGCGAATTGTATTACATCAGCAAGTTAAGACGTGAAGGCCGAGATTCCATGTCCTAGTTTTCACTAATACCTATATTTATACATTTTTTTTATTATACGCACACTTATACAGGATAGGTACGCCATATTATTTTCGATAGGTAATTTGAAACCCTTCTTAAAAATTCTACTCATCTATACTCATCTTTCAAAAGCCACACATAGTTAGGTACTTTAATTATAGAAACTTTTACTAAATTTTGAATGTTGCATTGTACTAACTTTCTACGTTTTCAACTTGCTAGTTTTCAAGAAGGGTTTCAAATTACCTATCGAAAATAATATGGCGTACCTACATAACGAAACCGCTGGCAATTTCCATTTTTCTTGTGAACTTTCTAGAGCGTGTGCTGGTAAAGCGGAAATTAAAACAGATATCCAGGTATAATCCTATATCCGCACACAAGGAAATTGATACCTTATCTCAGATGTGACATTCTCGTTTCGATAGCGCTTCTTTTGGAAACTATATCTAAATTAGATAATTTAATATCTGTTCCAATACAAGTGCGATTAATAATATTGTTAATACTTCGAGTGAAAATTTGTCTATATTATTTTCGAAAAGCTTAGATAATTTAATTGTTTATTGACAAAAGAGAGGTATAAATTATTTAAATGTCGTTGAGGGAAACGGAATTTCCGCTCCGATATACCCGTGAGGACGATAATTTAAAAACAATCGCGATATTTCTCCATTCTCGCGTAATAATACAACAAAAGTCCATTATCGCAGTCACAAATCACCGATGTTCGATGGGCTTTCGGCCTGTTTTTGGCAGTAGGAAAAAATCCACGGATGTTTTAATTCGCGAGTACGGCCAGAAAAATGCATTAAAGAAGGATTCCTAACTTTTCCGGATCTATCCGGACTCTTTATACCGAATATAATTCAGATGGAGCGGAAATTTGCATTTCCCTATCTTTGCCAAACTTTTAATGGAATTAAAATGGTAATTTTATTGGAGAAATGCCGACTATTAATTTTAAAGTGCAGATAGGGATAAGTACGGCTAATACTGAATAAATATTGTGAAAGTTTTGTCCTGTTTGAAAAAAACCTCCGTGCTTTTTTGCGCTTTCTACATTCGTGTGTTACGGTTTACATAAACTGTTTAATTGGTTTATCTGCACATAGCGGTTTCTGGATTTCATTTAGAATTTTCCAAAAGGTCATAAACTACTGTTTATTTGCTAACTTCACAAAAATAACATTTTTCATTTTTGGTGCATGATTCAATTCGCCATAAATTACAGTCACCAAAATATACCAAACAAATCCCTTATCGCGAAAATACCAACAAAAACATAACGAACCTTATCAATGAAATTGGGAGAATAGGAAGGAAAAAAACGCCACTGATACTGAAAAGAGACTCTACACGGTGTTCTTACTCAGCACTTTTCGCCAACTTTCCGAAAGCCCTGCAGGAATCAGTAATGAGGGACCGAACGATTCGATAATTTTACTTACTGCGAAAACTTTTGCTTTGGCATGCAAAACTTTTCCGATTATCGATTCCCTAGCTCTCATCGTATATGGGGAAGTTAAATGTATTTCACACGCTCGATCGTCTTCTCGCAAAACTCCAGGAAAAAACGACTTTATTACAGTCTTTCTATTAGTCCTTATTTATCCTCATATAATAGTAAGTTTATGAGGAAACCTACTTAGCATTTGATAATTGTAATCTTCAAGAGTTTGATGTAATAAGAGTGTTGCATATGAATTAAATTATTAAATTCTAATATTTTTATAGCAGCTCGGGGGATAGGCAATTTAGGTTTGCTTTGTTAAATATGCCTCCCTATCCCGCAGGTTTATGGCTCGTTGTTCAACCCGCATACTAATGGTATAACTACGCCTCGAATTAGTCTTTGGCCCGGATTTTTCCATTGGTCATCGTCGTAGCTCCGGGAAGTTTTTCCCCTCGCCTATTACCTCGACGGCTGAAATCAATTCGGGATTAAACTTTTCTTGTTTGCCCGCCGAAGAATATTACTCGGATGGAAAGGTTTTTGTTTGTTCAACGAAATTTTTTCATCGGTCCGTTTTTAACGTTGTTTCTCGACAAATATCCTCCAATTTCACATCGCAAACACAAACCAAAACGTTAATAATTGGTAACGGTTTTTTAGTACGGTTCTACGTCTTTTGAACTGTATCGAAGAAATTTTGTACCCACTAGAAGTCAATTAATTTGTAATTTATAAATGGCTGGAATACTTCCGGATTTGCCAAAACTTTATTTCGGCATACTTGTTGATTCGCCAACGGTTTTGTATCAAAAGGATTCCGAATTTTCGATTGAAATGTTGCCTAGTTAAAATCTTAAAGTTAAATCGAATAGTTGAACTTACCGCAACGCTTTGTCCTAACTCAAATTAAAACTGGAAACTCTCCTTAATCCAATAGCCAGTCATATTGGCTTTTCACTCAGAAAGGAAATGCTATTAAATGCTAATCCGTCCTGCGACGGGCTTGCTGAAATAGATGCACCCTACAAGATATGACATCGGCCTAAGCGGATTTCGCGACCATTTAATAAACTGTCGTATTTTCGTAACTACATACAAAAATATTAATTATTTAGAATGCAGTGCAATTTACAAAATGAAATGACTTTCAATACGGCGCAAATTGAATTCTACTTTCGTGTTTACACACTGCGAAAATAAAAACCGTTTGGGCCGACACAATAAATTCCATTTCCTTGTTGCATGACTTTTAAATTGATCGTGTGCGGTGTATTTTTGTTTGCGAAATGAAATCCGCTCAGAAACAAATTTCTCCATAGCCGCATATACAACAGATATGCGGATTAATTTTCGATCAAATTTAGAAAAGGGGATTTCATTTTTTCATCGAATTATTAATGTCTGTTGATGCGTAAATTTGTATTATATAGGTACCTTACCTTTTCGGACTGTGATACGGACATTCAAAAATACATTACATCATAGCCGATTTTTTATATACCTAATATCTTATACTAAATTATTCAATTTTTTAAAATATTTTACTGATCCAGTTGATTCTTTCAATGATTTTACAAGATTGCTATGATTATGTTTTTGATTTGATTTACAAAATTGTGGAAATTTGACGATTTTTAGGAAAATTTTAATAAATTTGACGATTTTCCAAAGATTTTATAGACATTTTTACTAAATTAGTCAATTTTTTCAGATAATTTTACAAAAATTTTTACAAAAAAACCCGTCGATTTTATACAAATATTTTATTTTACTAAATTTGACGATTTTTAAGGAGATTTTACTAACTCAATTGAAACATTTCAGTTCACAAAATTTTTTCGGTTAAAAAAGTTCAATAAATCATCATTTAAAAGTTTTAATTAATCCTGAAACTGTCCCAAATGGTTCTGGATATTTTTATTTTGTCCTGGAGCGTTCGAAATATTCCTGGACCTGTTTCTAAATGATTTTGGACACTAGATTAGATGGTTTTTAGGAATGTTTCACAAAATTAGTTGATTTTTAAGAACATAACTATAAAGTATAAACCGACTGTTCTGTTGAAACATTTCAGTTGACAAAAATGTATCGGTTGAAAAGGTTCAATTGGAAAATTATAAAAAAAACCTTTTAAAAGTTCTAAATAGTTGTGAATACGTTTTAAATAGTTCCTCGCTTCTCTAGTTCAGCCTGCACTGTTCTAAATAGTCTTGTATCCGTTCTAAATTATTTTGGGCAGATCTAAATGGTTCTAAAGACGGACCTGAACTGTCTCAAATGACCCCACATCAGTTCTAAAACGTTTTTATATGATTCCGGACAACTATAAATGGTTTTCAGCGGTTTAAAGTAATTCTTAAACTGTCCTGATCAATTTGAAAATACGGGCTAGTAAACGTTCAGTTATAAAGCCATTTCTCTTGTTCCTGGGCGATATTAGAATTCTCATAATATATTCTCTCTTTCTCACACTTGTATTTTACACAATAGTTATGGAAACATATGATAATATCAAAAATGCTAAGAACTCTTACCTATATTTTTACGATATCGATAGGTATAAACACCTTTTCATCGACCTAAAGGTATTGGGATTGCGATAAAAAAGGGGCCGATAACGTTAATAAAAAATAAAAAGCTGGTTCCCAGGCAGAATTGAAAGAATCCGAGTTAATTCCCCAGGAGTATCGGTAACGGTCAAATATGTCTGTCTAATGCTCGTAGATGCCTCATACATATTTCAGCCGCGGAATTAGATTTTATTGAGCCTTTGCGAAAGTTTGTGGATAACGCCGGCCAATAATTCTTGAAATATTTTCATTTCGGCCGTAAAAATGCAAAACATGTAATCATTCTTTACGGCCTCGTAAACAAGCACCTTTGAGGTTTATATGGCCAGGTCGTGTGCTGGAAGTTAATTTCGATGGAATTGGTAATTTGGGAATTTCTGCCTTTGAGCCTCATCCGACTTCATTTCTGCTGCGATGATTGAGTAAAGGGTGTCTTTCCTTTGAGGGTATTAATTCGAACTACAATTGCACTTACCGACTGCGATTGCTAATTGCTTATTTTGTTGCAGTGGAAACTTCTCACAGCGGCACATCCCCGTTACTTTACTTTCTCCAGGTAAGACATTCCTAGTTTCCTATTTCGAACGTTATTTACTCCTACGTAAATTCAAATTTGTGAAGTTTAATTAAATTTTAATTGCCAATTCTGTTATACTAACGCAGTCGAGATTATGTTGATACCCGTAAAAGAAGAATAACGAGCTGTATCCAAAATGTTCCACTATTGTCTAATTAAACTTTTAAAACGTTTAGAAATTAGAAATACAATTAGAAATTTTATTAATTATTACAAACTTCGTATTGTAATTTGGGGTATTAACGATACGAACCCTTAAATAAAACACGAAACGTTCAATACTGTGGATGACGGAAAATTTCCAAGAATGACCTTTTCACCGTTGTTAATAATAAAACAGTCAAACAACGTTCCATTTCGAAATTAAACATTGTCTTTTCCTTGCGAATTTAAATCACGTACCCTTTGAAAAGTTGATTTAACGGTTTTTTTATTCCCCGAATTCTGTTTCGCTGCGAACAAATATTTTTTATTAGAGCGAAACGTATTGTTGGGAATTCGAGAAAAAAAGGGGGCAAGTATCTGTACTACTTATTCGATCTCCTGCAGCTGTAGGTGAGTTTTTTCGTCGATTTTCTGCGCCCCTAATGAAAGATTTCGCCCTTTGTTTCGTCCGACAGCTTTTTTTCGGCGCCAATTAAATTCTGTTGGAAAAGCTCTATGGAAAAACGCTATACGAGCAACTTTGGTTTAAAAAAAAGCAGCGATTTATTTACTTTCCTTTTACTGGCTTATTCATTCGTGCTTTCTAAAATACTAATTTCGTACTAAAATATGCACCTACTTCAGTAAGTATAAAATTATTTCGATTTTCGCGCGATTTAATTCCAACTTTCACGAGTTGAAGTCTCGAGATTCATATGTAGAAAATATGTGTATACGTCTGAATTTTTCTTAAACCGTTTTTTAAAAAGTAGCGGAAGTTAAATGGAGTTTATAAAATATAGCGAACGAAGCTAACTATTAAAATGATTTAGGGATCTCGAAGTGCTTTTCAAAAAGTTTCTGAAATCTCTGAAAGTGTTATAAATTCTATCAATCTACATTGTCGTTGTCTGAGAGACTGCAGGACCGGGATATTATCTATGAAAGCATTTTTGGCTGGCATATTTCTTATTTTATAGCTTACTTATTCATATTGAGCAATTGCGATGGACGTAAACTTCGCCACATCGCGATATTTTTCTTTAGAAATAACTCTATAATATATCAACGCAGTTTGTTTGTATCAAACTATCGATAAACTATCGACTAGTCCAAGCTCAAATAAATGTATGAGTATAGTAAGTGAAAAGTAACTTCTAGAAAGGCAAAGTACTTTAATCTAATAGAAAAGTTCACAGACTAGGTAAGTATTCATGAAGGAAAAGAAAAATATAATTAGAATATGATGGTAAAGACTCTACATTTTGGGTCCGCCTGCGGCGATATGGATATGGGAAAAACACACTTAGGTACATCACAAAATTTTACAAGCTAAATTTCATGATTTTATTACAATTATAAGTCAATATTTTGGAATTTTACATGTAAATTTGAAGATTTCTCTTTAAATTATTATATACCTATTTTTTAGAACATTTCATTAAGTTAGTCAATTTTTCGGATGAACATTTTAAAAGTTCTAAAAAAAATTGTAATTAATCCTGAAAAGCATATTAAACAGTTCTAGAGTTTTGTAGTTTATCCTAGACTGTTCCAAATAGTCCTGAATCTGTTCAAAATAATTTGTGGATGTTCCAAGCTACTCCTGAACTATTTCAAATGGTCTAGTCAGTTATAAAATGATTCTGGACAATTCTAAAGGGTTCAAGTACCTGTACATGGTATAACTGGGAAAATTTGTTCTAAATATCAGTTGATACCTTTGTTTAGATATTTATGATTTACAAATCTGTGGAACATCATCTTTTTCCAAACAATCGCTTAATACAAATTTTGTCGGCATTATGATGAATTAATAAGCATTTACTAACCTTTATTAAGTCTATGAAGATCCTTCAAGAGAAGTGTCGGTTCATTAGTCATCCGGATCGTAATGAGTGAGGAAAATGTAAAGCATCCAATGTTATCTCATATTAATCTTAATAATGCCCGACCCTAAGTTCGCGGTTTTGAACTTCGCAAGTAGACAAGCATCAAAATGACAAATTACCATAAAAGTAGTTACTATTTGTCCTGCGGGCGTTTCGGGCTTATAATTGCCGACTTCTCGAGTTCTATTTAACGATAAATTCTTATACTCTTTCGAAAGATTTCTTTCGCTGCATCGAAATTTCGCTCGATTATTCACAAAACCCAAGAGGTTCTTGTCGTTTTATTATATTTGGTAACGTGATTAGAAAATCCAGTGGAAAGCGACTTACAATAGGGGTTTTTTGTTAGTGTAATCATCAACCTCTGTCGTCGATAAATGTCGTCCCACGTAACAAGACTTTTTTCCCTCCGAAAACCCTCCAATATCCACTCAGGAATTCCCTTTCGGCTCGCATAATGCTCCGACTATACGAAACAATTTTTCATAAAAAGTCCATTTCTCCTAGGACGTGGAAGTGAGTGCGCATTAGTTCCAGAAGAGTATACTACAGGAGGCGATATAAGAGCAATTTCGACGAATGCTTTAATGGTTCTCTTAAGTTTTATATCGCAAATAACCGAGGAAACCGAGAGTTTAGGTACTTCTTCTTTTTATTCGGTCGTCAAACGCAGAACGTCGAATTATCACGTTTACAAAGTGAAACTTGAATTTGGAAAACTTTAAAGTATTTATTTCAATCTATCTAACACTTTTAATTACACTTATTCATGTCAAATTGTTTCCATTAAAGTCGTCTTCGGAATAATTCCTCGTGCAATACAAAACTCGAATGCCGCGCAGACTTTCCATAGAATTTCAACAATTTCGTAGTTTATTTTGCGAGAATTATTCAGATTGTTGTTTAGCGAATCTATTCGACGACGTTCGAGAGTTTCAGTGGAGTTAATCCTGTTGGCAGCCGTGTTCGTAAAATTTATAACTCCAACAGAAGTTTCATCAAGCGAAACTTCGTACCTTGTCTTTAAACCGAACTCATAATTACGAGTACGTTCGTCTTTGGAGTTTAGCGTTTGCTTAGTTTTTGAAGAGCATTAAGTACAGTTTAATGCTCTTAATTATAATAAATATACCGTTAAGTGTTTTTAACAGAACCAATCACAAGCACCCTTTGATAGTATATGCATAGTAAGTACTTGCCATCAGTAAACGCAGGAGATTCTAACTTTGCTGTTTCGAAGAAAATTCACTTATCCTTATATCTAATACAGTAAGGGTGAAATTAGCAGCTCCAGTTGTTTTGTTTGTTTATGAAATTGAAGTTATACGTGCGTACAACTGATACGTGTATATAATTTTTGTTTTTATGAAACTCTCTATAGTTGGATTCCCTGCGGTATCCAAAACAGCGATATAAAATAAAAGTTTCCATCCTCTCCGGAACTGTATACCCGTACATAATGTTTTCCTTCGTTGTCGTTTCTGAAAGTTGGGGATGCTTGGAGGGCTCTGATAACAACTTGGAGTTTATTAAGTATACGGGAGATTTCTTAAAACTCGAAAAGCGACAACATGTTGTCCACTGGTTGTTGTTGGGGAAGTTTTATGAAGGAAATTGATATAGAGGACCGGTGGGTCTATAAAGTTTGTGTTTTTTTTTCGTTTCGGCGGATGTAGAATCATGTATAACAACGTTTTCAATTTTTTGAGGGAAAAAAGTTGTGAAATTGAAAGCAAAGTTTTTTGATTCCGTATGTCTTATCCAGATCTAATTTAACTTTTCTTTAACCAACATTCTAATTCTTCGATAAAAATTCAAAAGTTTTTGCTGTTCCGCCTTTGATTAGATGCGAAAATTTCACTCGAACTGGAACTAAACGTTGCCTTCAAGTTGAAGTAACAAAACCCGCAGCAACGACTGCGGTTGTAACAATATGGAAGCACTTTCGCAACAAAGAAAAGTTTATCAAGTTTTTCTCCGTTTGTTCCGCTTGTTTTTGGATCAAGCGGAACTGTTGGACATAAAGTAAAAAGATGACCGCTTACGACTCGGTGGATTGTCAGGACTACGCTAGAGAAAAGTAAGCAGTAGCAAAACCAAGTCCTTATTTATATAGAACACTTCAGCGGACTACTAAGTTTATTTCCTTTTTTATCCCGGCAATTTCTCTCGAGGAGTTATATTGCGCTTCAGCAAACTTTGACTTGTTTATATAGCCGGTAGCCGGGAAAACCGGCTCGAAAACACCTTAAACTACCCCCGACAACATGCTTGGAATGAAATGGAAGATATCATAAACAACTTTTCGCGGTTTAGGAGTTTTTCGGTGCGTTTTTTTTGTTGTATTTACCTTCCATTCCGGCTTGTTTTCATATAAACTTTTTTTTAGAAAACCTCTTATACTTAAGCTAACTTTAATAAACCTATCGAGATTCGCAAACTGCTAGAGGAAAGGGAGTTCCAAAGATTGAACCAACACGATATTTCTATCAATTGATAGGTACTACTTTTTCATAATGGTAACAAAAATTATGCAACTACAGCTTCTCTAACACTCCTTCATTTTGTATGGACTTTTAAAAAATATTGTTATAGGCAACTGTAATATGAGAGCCATATTTTATTTTGATAGTTTGCTAGGATTCGGTAAAATTTGTAATTATGTAGGTGAACAAGGGTTCAATATACGGGATTCTCCTCTATATTACATACAGTCGTAACAAAAAAGAATCAATTTTATCTCTACCTCCTTCTTCCAATTTCCACTCCATTGTCCTCTATGATCGAAACTAGTTAGTTGTAAATTAAATCCCCCCGTAAACTTTAAAACCGGTCCGTTTTCGCGCCGGATCGAAATGAAATTTTATCTCTTTCGATAATAGATTTCCCGATTCCCGAGCCAGCGCGATCATTCGGTATTTCTATTGCGAACAAAGAAACCGAGAAACGTGAATGATTCGATGCACCTTCCAGACGGTGCTCGATCGGCCAAAACAATACGTTTCCCGCAGAAGCACATCCCCGAAACCCGTAAATTTCCCGGTTGCACAGCATCGCCGGGCGATAGTTATAAAATAACATTTTAACGCCGCTCACGGGCTCACTTTCGACCATTTAAGTTCGCGCTCGGTCGCGCGGAATATTTAGTTTCGGGCCCGTCTTTCTTCCCCGTTTCTATGCGCCTTTTGTGCTAATCGATTACGGCGTGCGTAGATGCGTAAATCGAAAATAGCTCGGTCGTCGTGCCGATTCGAGCACGACAAATACATTTGACACAATTATAAAAGACTTTTTGTTTCTTGTATCCCTACTGAGCCCAACCAAATTGAACATAAAATACATTATTAGAAACAACCAAAAATATTCTACACGCAGGGTGTTTTTTAATAACATGCTAATGCTGAAGGGGTTGGGGTCATTTTCTTGGGCCCAAAAAAATCAATTTTTTATTGTCATTTTCATACCACTAAATATTTTTATGAAATTTGGTGTACGGCGTTTATGCTTTAAAGAGCATTTTTTGGCCTGAAAAACATTTTTATTTTTTATTTCCAACAGTGGCGTCCGTACTGGACTCAGGCCAAATATTTTTGAGGGTAAAAGTGGTACGCTCTTGAAATAAAAAATATTTTTGGAGGCCCCGTTTAATTTTTTGCATAAAAATTTTTGCATAAAAAATTATGGTAAGCCTACCATACCTTTATTACTACATAAAAATTAGGCAGTAATAAATTTTAGGTTTAGGACATATCTTCATGTGTAGTTTTTTCTTAAAATGGGTCCAAGAAACACCCGCTTCAGTATTAGCATGTTATTAAAAAACACCCTGTATATTAAAAAAGTGGTATGTGTAAAATAATTCTACCGAATTTACAATTTTTGCAGTGCGAATTTTCCGTGTGCGCATAAGCGAACTTTTAATAAAGGTTTCCTATTTTGCAGGGAATAGTTCCGTTCGATTCTGTCGCTGATATTATTGCCCCGGGGGATTGGGAAATGCGATATTTTGATTTTTGAAAGATTTAGTCGAGCATCAAATCGTGTGATGGTCTTATAACTTTATGCTGACTGTGTGTCTCAGGGGAATGCACTAGATATAAAATATGCATCGATCTGAGAAATTGTATATAATGCTCCAGATATTTCTTAATATTATCTACCGTCTGTAGAGACGGAACCCGAAGCTGACATACGAAGCTTAGACGGTTTTACTGGATTGGATTGCAATATTTTTATCACTAATAATGTATACTTATTCTCCCGATTTTTAAGGCATCAGTATAGGTCCGTAAAATGTAAAATGCTCGCATCGTATAATGTATAAGGTAACATCTAATATCCTCCGGTCATGAGATTTATTTTCATCCATCTCCTTCATTTCTTCTAATATTTACTATCGTCGCTTTTCAAGTGTATCTACAGAACGGCTCGACTGAGCAAATGAAATTTAATATTTTGCTAGAGCAAATATTTGCTCTTTATAACGTAAAATACGTATGTACCTACTTACTATAATTAATATGAAAAAGTACAGTTGAAATATTAAAATACATAGCAAGTAAATACCTACAATATTTCCATTATAGTTTAAATAGAATTTATATACAAAAGCGAGATTCAATAGATATAGAATTAATTAATATGTACCTACTTTAATCGTATGAAATTACATTCAATGGTAGAAAAATTATTTTACGCATTGCAACTCCATTAAATGTATTCATTATTAACCAACCTGACTAATGTATACAAAATATAATTAAATCAGGACGCATTGGAAGTGAATAATTTTTATAATGCTTCCCTATTATCTATATTTATCATTAATATAATTTAGGCTTCATAATTACTTCACATGGAATTAATTAATAGTATTGTAATAGTTATTTTTATCCGTAAGTATCATTATTTAAATTGTAAATGCACAATACATTTTATACCAAAGCTATGGAAGCGTTATTGGAGTATCTAAAATCGATTCGTTTCTTCGGAATTCATCAATATTCCACGAGAACAAAGCGAAGAATTGTTCAACTTTCGCGAAGTATCTTTAACGAAATTAGCCCGTATACAATTGCCGTGTACTTATTCGACAATGAATGAATTAAAACAAGACGATGGAAACTAAACTACGGGCGTATTCTCAATTCTATTATCTGCTTCGAAAACTCGTGCGCCGTTTAACGAAAATTTACATAATTGCGGCCCGAGTTGGCAACTAAGTCTCGTGTACCAGTTTTCGGGCTAACGTTTGGAACTCCATGTGGAGTCTTGCATGTTTTCCCGTCGAACTTTTGCATAACGTAATCCGATCTTTATTGCGGAATGATGATGTACCTCGCAAAAACTACAGCGGAGAACTATCAATTTATCAAGTATCCAGTTTATTTGCAAGTAGACCTTTTTGTACGGCATCATACATCATTAACTAAATCCATTTTAATAACTTTGGAACTCTGCGGAGTAAATATTTGTTAAAAATATCAATGCGGATGCCCGTCCTCGAATGAGGTTGTTAATGAAAAACGTCAGCTTCCAAATTGAGTTAGTATAGTTATAAATTGTTCGGGACGATAAGACTAATGAAAAATACGGTATCGCGGATTTCGCCTTCATTTTTCATTAAACCTAATAACCCAGAATGATATTCGGATCGAATCAATATTTTGTTTGTTATTTACCTCGCTCTTTTACTACCTATTCCCGTCCATAAATCCCGACGAATGCTCTCCTTCTGGAATTCTAATCAATCAATGACACGCGGTTCGTTCATAACTGATCGAAAAGTAAATTCATTATTTATTGATGGTAATCATCTTCGACAATGTAAAATTATTCCAATGCTCCGGCGTAGTTTAGTGCCTTTTTTTCAATATTCGGACGGCAAATGGGACGGTAACTAATTGCTAACTATTTTTAACTCAGTAAAATTAATGGGTAAACACCGTTGTGAGTTATGAAAGGAATGTTTACGAACGGGCGTAATCGATTTCTTCAATGAATACAAATCGCTCGTTACGTTTCGATTACCACGTGCTCTTTTAAATGCGCACAGGAAATCTCAAGTAATTTTCATTTGCCCATGAAAATTTTATAATTCCAATAGCGCCCGGGACTTTCAATAAAAAGTGTCGTGTTAGGAAAAGTTTTTAAGAACTATTAGGACTCGAATGGTTTGGACAATTTCAGGAGTAATTACTTCCTTTTAATCTTCATTTTCGCGCAATGTGATTAGAAAAATCGCTACAAAATTCTTTACAGCTTTTCCGCAACGAAAACGAATCAACACAGTACATTCCCAAGTAATTAGACTTCTAATTTTAATTAACGACAAAAAGTTTCCGCCGACGCCTTGATAACGACGGCGTTTTTTTTCTTCTGTCGAAAAAAAAATCCTCTAAAGCGTTGTCCGTAAATAAGCCGGGCAATCTAGACATTCTAGTGAAGCATTTTTCTTCTTAAATTGCCATTTTAAGGTTACTTATAGAGAGGATGGGCCTTCTATGCTAATATATATTTATAAAGGTGCAAGGAATCCCCAATATGCATGCAAAGTGCGGCGTTTGGTTAATGCCTCATATTTATGAAAAGGAAATTAAACTTTACCGACTTCATTCTTCCATCCACAGTCTGCGAGAAATTCCTAGTACACGAGGTACAATAGAATTAATACTACACCCATACAATTCCTTAAATTAATAAATCCCAATTTGCATATTAATTACTGTATCGAAATTAAGGTAGTTTAATATAAAAATAATGATAGGCTACTGGATGAGTACAATGGAACGTATACACTAAAAAAATATGCATAAAGATTGCATAAAGATGCATAAACATTTTTTTATTGGAGGTACCTACTGGTAATAATTGAGAATATGTTTCGAATGAATGGACAAAATTGCGTGTAAGAACAAATTTCTAGTAGATCGCTTGGCCTAGGTCTTTCATTCAAGATAAATTATACAGTTTAATGTGCCCCGGTGAAATAATTTATGCATTTGAAATGGATAACACGGCAAAAATTCATTTCTATATAGACGAGGAAAGGCGTTTACGGGCCGATACGTACGTCTTTCTGACGCAGATACGTCTGGAATAAATAATAAAATGAAATATCGAGAATTACGAAACGATTCCCATTAGTAGGATAACGTTTAATAAAACAGGAAATCGAAAAAGAAACGGCTCGAGCTAGAGCGATCTGAAATAAAATAATCGCGACGGGAGAGTTCGAGTTCGAAGGAACAACTCGGGAAAGGATTTAAAAGGGTCACCGTTGCCCTTGGTCGATGCGCTTCGGTGCCGAGTACCCTGCGGTTCCAATAAACCATATTGATGGCGTGTGACTTTAATACGGCACCGCCATTTATCTAGTTTCGGGTTATTGGGTTTTTGTCGAGATTGAAGGATTTCGGAAGTCGCTCCTTATTACAATTTCATTTTTTTTGACGAGGGCCCCGAGCTCCCTGCCTCAAAGGAAAATGGAATACTTAACGAGGACGTCTCATAAATCACCGTTAGCGCGCACAATCAATTTTACCGAATTAATACGTTCCCTCGGTGCAGTTTCACTTTCCTCTATAGTCGCTTGCATTGATCTAATTTTTACGGGTTCTCGTGAAATATTGAATTTGATGTGAATGCGCGTTTCTGGTACGAAAGCAACGTAAACTCTACACCTATAAAGTAGCTGAAGTGGTTAAATTCCCTTAGGAAAATTACCTATATTTCTACAAAGCAAAGTACAGGAAGATAACAAGAATAAAAAGAAAGAAATGAGATCTCTGCATTGTAACAGTACTTGTAATATGTACTTTTTTCAAATTGTTCTGAACAATATAAGAATTATTAAGAACTGTTTAGAACCAGTATAAATTGAAACATATTCTGGCAATATTTAAGAAGCCCCTAATTGAGTTGTATTAATGCAGAGTCCGGTTCTGGCTCGTGCTCGTCAAAATTTACGCGTTTTGTAATCGTGCGGCTTATCAAGTGTTGGCGGCACGCTGTACTAATGCGATTCGGAGCGCCTCGCGCGTCTTCCAGCCAGCGCCGCGACGCCATTACGCCCTTACGCCCGTTACTCGCTCGCAACCGACCCGCTGCCGCTAAAACAACGCCGTTATTTACGGCGGATATTCGCAAATGTTGCACGAAAAACAATAAACGACTCCCTAATTAATCTCCGGGCGTATAGCTAACATAAGGGAAGATGTAGTTCCGGAGTTATGGTTTTAATTTCGGGACTCTAATTATTAATTTATCGGGACTGTAGATTAGGCTTGAATTTGAGTTGATAATAAAAAATGTTGGGTTATTTAGAAATTCTATAAGAAATTATGACTTTCCTCGTTTTACTCTACATACTATTACTCTCTCTCTTCCTATTCTTCCTACTCTTCCTATAGTCTTCTTAGTCTTCCTACTTTTCCTACTCTTCCTACTCTTCCTACTCTTCCTACTCTTCCTACTCTTCCTACTCTTCCTACTCTTATTCCTACTCTTCCTACTCTTCCTACTCTTCCTACTCTTCCTACTCTTCCTACTCTTCCTACTCTTCCAAATCTATTTTCTACTCTTTCTTCGAAGCGCATTGTAATCAATTTGTACGCATTATTAATGTTATTATTATTAATCTTTACAGAAAAGGAAGTTAATGCTTTATTGTACGGCTTAAAGCCCTAAGCCGATTCAATGCTCAGATGATTTACAAAGGTAATTCTTCTCGAATTCGCGAATTCGAAACGGAAATCCGTCTTTCCCCTTTAGCGGAATGTCTACGCGACCCAATTATGTTTTCAACCCCAGTGGTATTTTTATTTTTTGTTTGAACGCTAATAGTGTCTTCAATAGGATGTATCTCATTAGGAGCGGAATAAAAAGGAGCCGGGGAAATTTTTATTGCGTTTCTCTTTATGAGAACGGAAAACGCCATCAGAAATCGCATTACTGCTGTTTTAAATTTGTGCTTCGAAATCTCGTTTAGCAGAAGACTAAAATAGAAATTGCATTCGGCGAATGGCGAAACTTATATTGGATTTTCGTACTTAAACGGCTATTCAGCCAACAAGTTTTTCGTCGAACATAAGGCCTTTTGTTAGCTTCACCGAAAATTGGTAATTATATAGAAAATTTAACCCAATGTACGGGGTCTTTCGAATAAAAACTGCCACCGAACAGAGGCATGTGGAGCAGCTTAAAGTACCTACAGTGATTTAATCATGTTTACCTTTATACTGCACTCTTGAGAAGTTAAAGGCCATCAAAGTGGAGTTTCAACATTTGGAACAACTTCTTAGGGGTACAACTTAGTACAAAGTTAAGTTGGATTAAATCACCTTAAGGTTCGCTTAAATGATTAGGTATATGTTCTGTATCGGTTTTTCTTGTGCAAAACACTCAGTATACATGCACATCTATTTCATCCTCAATAAAGAAAACTGATTTTAAACAGACGTTTTCGAATTGATGCATTTCGCGATTTTGCGGCGAACGTATTTTCGGAAAATTTGAAAAATCGAGGTTGAACTAAGGAGGAAATGAAATAAGCGAGACACGTAGTCTTTCAATCGAAATGAAATCGTCTGAACAGACGTCTCGAAACGCAAATATCGTTAGTTTAAATGAAGAAAAGCGACAATATTTCCTCGGCGTCGATGTTTCCGAGGATTTGTTCACGTACAATGCAATAATGTGATTTGTATTGAAACTGTTTTTTGAAAAATGATGAAATTATAAAGCTTTTATAGAAGATCATTATTATAAAAAGGTGTACATCTATTCTGGTGGAAAGAATAGCGGAAGAAAGAAAAAAAGAACTCAAAGATAAGTAGATAAAGTTAACTTTTGCATTACCAGTTGAGCACGTCTTTTCAATGGACTCTCCTGAAATTTGCGTGAAAATGTTATCTTAACAAAGGCGACATTTATACACTCGAATTCCGTCTAAAAATAGTGCAACAGCAAGTGCTCTCTTTTAATCTTTTTCGTCGCCCTTTATTTGGATAACGAGAGGAGGAGATAAGGCACTTCTTACGAGAGCCGCACTTATCCACCATCGATTTTCCTCTCGCATCTCTCCCGTCGATCACCAGAAACTCCCCTAATTAGTCTCCGGTGGAAACTTTTGCGCCCGTCCAAACTCCTAAACCGTTTCATTACATTACCTACAAACATAACCGTGTTACGCCGGACATCGCACGTCAACAATTCAACATTGTTCTCCCCTGTTCGAACGAATCGCTTTGATTTGCGGCGATCCAAAGACGATATAAACCCATCGATTTTTCCACGATGATGAAAGTAAAGCTAATAGCCACTGAATACGTAAATTAACTCACCCGAATTCGCCGTACCGCTACCTAGAAGCACGTCGATACCCTCCGACAAGATATCCGTGTCCTGATAGGAAATTGAAAAGGTCGCGTCGTCCTGTAATTTGGCCAACATCGCCGCCAAGCTGTTGCGATCCAGGTCGTCCGGTTCTTTGAGCTGCAAGGTGACGTTACCGTCCGACGCCGTGCTGTACATGAAGACCGCATGGCCGCTGGGATAGGGTTGCAGGGGCAAACGGACGCCTGCCAACTCGTGGATGCCCTGCAACAATTTATCCCGATTAAAAGAACAGTCGCATATAGTCTGTTCTTACTAAATCATGTATGACGTCACGCGACGAATTATTAATTTGAGTTTATATGGTGCGAATTAGAAGGAGATTGTTCTAATAAAAAGATATATTATTTTATGTATCTAATTTCATATAGTAGGTTTGTTCCAGCAGCATGTTCAAATTATGTTTGTATCAGTATTGTATTGCGCATGTCCTGATGTATACAAGTTCTAGCCATAATTCGACATGGCATAAAAAACGCCTAGCGCCGACTTCAAAGGTACCGGTGCACATGGATGTACCGTTTTTAGTATCAAAATTAAATAGATTAAAGTATTATTTGGGTAATATTTAATGTATTCACTTTGTCAGTGAAATTTTATGTCAAATAAATTTTATAAGTTAAAATTAATAATTTTAAAAACAAGTAAAGTTTAACCAAGGCTTTGAGAAATCGCGAAAAATTTTCAGACCGCGCGAGCCACTGATCTAAGACAAACAAACTGAAGAGCGAGATTAATTAGATGAATATTTGGTGATTTACGACCGCGAGCCAGCTGCCGGTCCGAAATCGCGTGATCGCACAGTTGTAGAATTAATATCAACTATTGGTGAGTTGATGTTTAAAACTTAAGTGAGCCACATCAGCGCGGCTCAGCGGCTATACCGGGGCGATTCGCGCTTATTGGCAATGCGAGAGTATGGGTTTCTTAGCATTCTCGGCGCTTATAACGCGATTTATTTCGCGTCCCCGGTACAACGGTCCAAATCGGATTAATATTAGAATTACTATATACAAGTTCGTTATAAGATTGGAACATTTCTTGCTGGAACACCTCGAGCAGTTGTTGGGTATCCAGTAATACGGAAATGTTCTTTGAATTAATTTTGACGTCACCCGATTAAATAATAAGCTGATGATGAAGTAATACTGTGTTGCCATAATTAGCAAAAAAATTTCATATAGTATAATCTAATTAAATGTAATAAAGAAATATTATATGGATTTCAGTGTGAATTAAACTATCCTAATAAAAAGAAATTTGCACATACTCGTAGTTAGTATATGTTCTCACCAAATCATCAGGTATATATGACATCACGCGATGAATTATTAAGCTGAGTTAATACTGTGCTATCTTAATTAGAAGAAAAGTTGCATATATTCTGGTATAACTATTTGAGGTATGACGTCATGCGAGGAATTAATATACAGAGTTTAGAGCGTGCGAATTAATTAAAGTGCAGAGTTCGTATTATATGGAATATGCGGTGATGAAAATGTGGTATTTTGACATCATAGTTGCATTTTCTCAATGCGAGTAAAGCGCACAAAGTAGACGTCATTTAATATCCCGGCGCGAATATATGGAGTTTTCCCTCTCGGGAAACTATTTATTTTTATCATCGGGCGATAACTCAAGAAAGAAACGGCATAAAACTTTGGCGAATCTGAATGTCTGGTGTGGTCTCTTTAAATTTTAATATCCAAGTTGAAAAACGGCAATTTTAATCTGTCACGGAGCGGCGGCGCACCGGAAACTTTAATAATATGGGAGTCCCGGAAACGATTTTTATATAAAGTTTTATGCTTCTTTCAATAATATCGTATTTTTTGGTAGTAGTGAGTCGTAAATTTTGCACCGAACAGAAAAAAAAGAGAAAAAATAACGCATTTAAATTTCGACGATGGAAAAATTCATGCATGCAAAAATGTTGCAAATTGCATGCATACAGGCCAGGCGAATAAAATAGGATCACGTACCGGCACCATAAAATTGTATACGCTTGATCAGTCTTGATTATATTACGCTTTAAAACAAAGCAGGAGGACGATTCGATAGACAGTTTAATCGGAAATATAAAAAGCCATGTAATGACATCGGGTAGCGTTTGAAGAAGCGCTCGTAAAAGCGGTTTTACTGCTCACCGGCATAAAATACAGTCCCTATTACGATTCAGACACCGTGGTGGATGGCCGTAAAACGTTCCTCTTTTTTCCCTGACCAATTATTGTCTAGTTTAACGTTAAGAGAAATGACAGGATTATTTTCAGACCGGGCGCCTTCCTTTAAGAACATACTAAATAAGCTCGTAAAAAATCTTTTTATTATTACTGAAAAGCCAACAATGCAGTATATGAGAAAACCTTATTCGATATACCTTTATTAATGTTTATTAATGTTTAAATGAATATCAACAACAACCGGGCATCGTTAATCAAACCGCAATTTCAGAAGACGCGAATAAAGATTAATAACCGCACGCAGTACGGGAATCGCTCGAAACTCGGGCTTTAATTGGACACAGATATCCCAATTCTGATAGGTTTATCTGCATATCTCAGTATTAGATACTGACCGTACGCTCAGATAAAGCAGGACCAATTATAACGGTAGCAATTAGCGAAATAATCTTATATTGCTCTGTTAATTGACGTTCGATTTTCTTTGTTCCGTATACATCGAAATGCAATTTGTAATTAAAATTATGCTGAAGCACGTACGTACATTTATGCTCGCTGATAAGCGAAGAGAAGATTATTGCATTATTGAAACACATATAGACTTGATTAAAAAATATAGTTCTACGTGTTCGGCCTGAGGCGATGTAGACATGGGAAAAACACATTTAATATTACAAGATTTAACAACTAAATTTTCCGATTATACGTGAACATTTTAATAAATTAGTCAATTTTTTAGCTGAATTATTTTAAACAGTCTTTTAAAAGTTCTGATAAGTTCTGCAAGCGTTCTAATTAGTTCTGAACTTTCCTACTTGATTCTGGAACGTTCCAATTAGTCTGTTCTAAATGATTTGAGATACTTCTAAATCGTTCTAAGATCGTTGTGAACTGTTTCAAATATTCCTATAATTAATTCTTAAAAGTTTCTAAAGTTCTCCTGACCAATTAGATATTATAAAAACCGAGAAAGTGCAGGTTCAATCTGTACCTTATGATACCCGCGGACCGACCCGGTATATCTACTAAAAACTGATTTAAAAGGAAACTAAACAATTCATGCATACACTATGCACTATGCACCGATCTCTTGGAATCAATCCATAACCAAATCAATAATTTAAAATTAGCCTCCGTATCTCCTCGACTGTTATTGTTTATTCAGCGTCTTAATTGCTAGAAGCGCACTAATATAGCTCTACGTTTACACTATTAATGATGACGATTGCGCCATTATATAACCCAGCCATTCGTAGGGGACCAGTCACGCGAACTGTCTTTAATATGCAATCAGCTCATTAGGACACTTGACGGTCCGTCACGATTAAAATCCGCCGAACACGCGACAATTTCCACCCACTTGTTGTCGCTGAAATGAGCAGCGCTCTTTCGTTTACACGGCAGGAAAAATGCACGAGATTCCTGCTACAACTCGAACGATTTTTGAGAACAATTTGTTGATACTCAAATTTAAAAGAGTAACCTGGTAACCTGCTTATGTTTGGCTTGTTTTCAAATGTCTAGTTCGATTTCAGCCGAGTTATATGCAGGAAAAATAAATTAGTAGATTAGTCCTTACAAAATGGATGTTCAGTTTCCAGTGTAAATTCTCGTGATAACCTTTTAAAATCGCGAAGAAAGTTGGCAAACGAAATCAGGACTGTCGTTAATAGCGTTACGACATCGTTCGGTAAACAGGGGAGAGTCGAGCAAGACGTACTATGTGAAGTTTGTTGTTTTTAGGGGGCTCTTACGCATATTTTATGAAATATGTATGGAAGTCGGGGCTTAATTAATTCCCGGAAATGGGTACGAAAATGTTTATTCATTCTCTGAATGAATTCTGCGAGTGCGGCGCGTAATTTAATTAAAAGCTCCTGCGATGCCGAGTCGAGAGGAAGGCTGATGATTCGGAAAATGTCGAAAAATAATGTAATTGAATGTTATTTGTAGAATTCGGGTCAGCGAGACGGTTTTGTTTTTTCAGTAATTAGTTACTTTGACGTTGTTTTGACATTGTTTCAAGTAAAACGTTTCCCAATGGAGTCGATTTGGATATTTTGCAGGACAGCGAGTCTTCGAGATGCGCGATATTCGTATAAATAGAAAGCATTTTGCTGTTTCTGTATAATAACAACGATGATAAAAATGTAGAATTGCGGCTGAAATATAAAAAATGTATACATATTATGCTTTTAAAACTTGCCAAATTTCAGAAAATGTTGGTGGCAACTAAAAATTTTCACGTACGATTTTTCTGCAATTTCATAGTGTATTAATAATACCTAATGTTATTTTAAAACAGAACAGAATTTTGAATGAATATATTCCATATTTTTTCCATAAAGTACGATTTTTCTGCAATTTCATAGTGTATTAATAATACCTAATGTTATTTTAAAACAGAACAGAATTTTGAATGAATATATTCCATATTTACCTTATGCACATTGTAATTAATGCATGATGCATTAATGCCTTATAATGCATATTCTATAACACCACAAGTGTATCAAATGTGCCAATAATTGTAAATAACATTTTATAAATTATTACCATTTCAAAAACATTGTAACTCAATTAATTAACACCATGTATAATGATGTTTAGTCTTATTTATTGATTTAAACTTACAAATAATTTTAACAACAAAAGAACATTTTATATTTTAAACGTTCGCCTCATAATTTTAAAAAAATGTTATTTACATGGCGAAATTGTGGTCAAAATACGTCAAATTGATCTTGCATGTAAATTTATAATTTTCTAATTTCCCCGTCAAGATTTTTGGGTTGCCGCCAATGTTTTCATAAATCGGACGAGTTTTAAGAAGCTGGTAAAATAATTTTGTACAAAAGAATTAAGAAATTCCGGTATTCAGCATCGAAAATCGGCGCCAACAACGCGAGGCATACCAATTTTCGAGGAACGTTCGATGCGGTTACGTATAATCGAATCAGAAAACTGGGTGAAAACGAATATCAACTACGAAATGCTCCGTGTGGCTTTTTAATCTACCGTTCGCCGATATTTTATAATTAGTTTCGAGATCAAATCGCTGTTTTCTATTATCTTGTATGCTCGTTCCAACGATACATTTACCAGGTTAGATAGATACTCGATATGAATCCGGGCGTGCACCGATGAATTATTCCAACAATTTTAGTTATTAATCGAAACATCGCATCGCGATAGCATCGAAACGCTAATTAAATTTGGATAAAAATGCGCGAAATCGAATTCGAATTTTAAAGGAACTTTCGTGAAAATGCAGCCTTTATATTATAACAGAAGCTTCGGTAAATGTTTTTATTTCATTCCGTCATTTCCGCTCGGAATAACGCCATAAATTATCATCACCGAACAATTAAAAACCAAAATAATAGCGTCGACGTTTAAACGTGGCCGAATAAATTAACAGGACGAAGAATAATCGGATACGTTTAAATTTTTATGACGGAAAACCGGCCCCCTTTTCGACAGCGATTCATCGGCATTCAAAACGTCATAAACAACGGGCTCTTCGGGAAAAAAATTTAATTTATTAGACGTCGATGGGGCCTTTTAACCGAAAGTTAATTATTCAGTACCTTAATCGTTCGAGATCAACTTTATAACAAGATCAATCCGTTTGTACAGAAGAATTTCCAGTAAATATCCAGAATTTTAATATTCGAAAATAGGAATAATTTTTTACTCGTGGATACAAAATGTGGTAAAAGATATTTGGTGATTTCAGTAAACTTCGGATTGTTAGCAAATTTAATAATATTGATTTTCTTGGTTTAATTGCATAAAAATATTACCCGAAAATTCTGTTCTGTTTCCAAGTAAAACACACGATGAAATTGCAGTAAATCCTGTTTAAATTTCGTTTTAAATGTAATCTCACGTAAGTTTTTAATTTATCATTTTCTCATTTAATTGTAAAAATTTTCATTTTCCGTCGACAATTCCTTAAATTTGAAATATTTTACAAAAAAATAATTATTCTACATTCATACCAAATTTGAATGTGACATTGAATCAAGAACTGTTATTGAAATTCCCATCTTCGTGTATTCGATTAGACGATTACACATCTGTATAGGTGATCAAATTAGAACAGTACGTGTACCGATAGGTCGGAGGAAATCTGTTTGCGTTTGAAATTTGTAGCTTAAAGCTCTTAGTTCAATGGAATTCGTTTGGTAAAGCTATTCGCGAGGCTACGGCGGGTTACGGGCATGGCGTTACTTAGAATGAATAAAGCATCTACGATGAAAGCTCTGCGAAATGCAGCAAATTAGCGATGATTAGCTTTGTAGATTAAACTTGCGTTTGAATCATATTTTTTGTAATTAAAGGAATATTTTTAATATAACACAAAAGCTTAAAGTAATCCAGTTAGTTATAAGAACGAGGCGACGTCTTCTCTTGACATTTTAATAATTTAGTATAATTAACCTCGTCGCTTAATAAGAGAAACATCTACGGTATGTGTTTGAACGGGGAGAAAGAAGAGAGCTTTCGCGAGCTTTTGAACGGGAAATCTCTTAAAGGTTTCGCTTTTCCAAAGACATTTCATTTATAATTAACTAGATTGAAGTAATTGTTTTAAATACCTTTTGACTTATGTAAACAAAAGGAAAATTCGCGAATTTCGAGAAAACGTTCAACTTCGTCTTATCATCAATAAAGATAAGCCTCGTAGTGCGGAAAGTATTATACGTGCACAAATATTTTAAGTAGCATTTGTAGGAAGAGGCCATCCGGAAAATTTATGAATGCAGCGGGGTCGTCTTAAAGCATGAATTCCGCGTCGAGCCGCTTAAATTGCAGCGTTTTCCATAAAACATCCCCGAAATAATTCGCGGGGAACGTGCCGCCGCACGGCGAGCAGAGGGCGCCACCATCCGACTCGCGGCTGGCGAAGAATAATAAATTAATATGCAAACAGCGTGCACAGCTGGATAAACCTAATGCTCCAGTTTTAATTTTAACCTTAACATATGTCAGCTGTTTCGGTCATATACTTTTGGGAATTTTCGCATTCGGAGCGTTTTCATGACAGCCGGAATGCGAACGCTCTGAAATCATCCGGTTGCGCTATATAGTGTCATCACCTTAATGCGCTCTGTATACGCTGTACACATACCCGAAATTACTGTCAACATTGTTTCATCTCGCCTCGGATGCATTTTCGTTTGAATCCGAATCCTCGAAAACTCATTAACAATGCTTAGTGTCTATAAAACAAATCCCCATCTTCTTCCATCTATCTCGTCTACAAATAATTTTGCGCTGTCTAAATGCGCCTTTAGCTTCATATATAAAGCTGGGTTTAGACTGCGCGATTTGTATAGAACCGCAGCTTAACGATAAATTTTTTTTTTTTCAAATGAAGATCCCCACTTTATAGGAGGGTCGAATTGAATATAGAGCCGATAATCGAAGCCTATTCCGCGGCAAACAAAAGAAATCACCTGTTGAAAAGCATCAGATAATGAATATTAACAATCCCTCCAGATAAGGGGAATGTTCGCATTCGAACGCGGAGCCAAATACAAAATCGATGCTCATCTGAAAACAAAGGCCTACACAAGACGGTATCCAAGGAAACATAGCTGGAAGCATACGAAAATGAAACTATATTCGAATTCCTTGTATGATGGTTCGGCCTTGTTAACATGCGAATTCGTCTGCAGGGAATAAAATTTACATAGGCCTGCTGGCGACCATCTACCGAGATCTATAGTCAAAACAGAAATGTTTTATCTGCGAAAAGGATTTTTTCCATGCGATACGCGTTCCGCGCCCTTCGGCTAAATAAAGTTAGTTTTATCTAATATTCAATTTTGCTATGCGCTTTTTAACAAAACTTCCTGGTTAATTAATTGTTGGCTTTTAATTTAAACTTTTTGAACTGAAGGTCTCATTAAAGTTTGTTTTACGCTAATTTTATTTAATGGTATGCCTTACTTTCGTTGGACGGTAGATAAATTATTAATTATACGTACGCGCTAATTGAATTATCAATGAAATTAGTAAATACTTTGCTTTTGATTTCGTTAGGAACCATTTGTTTGCAGTTGGGCTTAAAACAAACAGCCAGAATAACCCAAATATATGTATGTACGTACGTATGTATACGTTCAAAATGTATAAATAACAATGTACGCTATAAAACGTAATTGAGCATGATTTTACAAAAAGCAAACTATACACTGTACGGCCGAAACGGACCGCTGCAATTCACCATTGTTATTCTGTTACATCGAATTCGATTTCCTAAATTGTATTATACAAAATTATGGCTATATTCATTGTCGACGACCTAAATAATTCATAACGTTTGTGCCGGGTGACTGGAGACTTTTTATTATCAACTCCGATGCTTGTTTATTGAATTTTATCACAATTAAAATAAAATTTTAAATGAATTAATTTATTGTTAATTAACAGGTGATGTGATTATTTATCGCGCTGTTCGAATATTAGTACTACGTAAATGCAACAAAGTCAGTGGTTTAACAGACTCCCTCTCTAAACAGCTTGATCTCATTTGCATACAATTTGAATATTACCTACATTACATGGACCGAGTACCTACCTTCTGGTAATTCAATCATGTGAAATGCACAGATATTCAGACTTTATCCAGTCTACTGTAAATTTTCGGGGAATTGAGGAACTACAGTACATTTAACCAAGTACACAACATTGCACTATTAACGAGAAATTCTGCCAACATTAAAATACTAGGTGTGAATTGTGAGCGTAATTTTCCCGGATTCTAGAGAGTTGTTATTAGGCGTATTAGGCATATTATTGGGAGAGTAAAAGAAAATGTATATTATTTAAACTATTTACTGTGCCCATTAGTGTTTGAATTAAATTGTAAATAATTACATTTGCCAACTGACACGCATTCTTTTATGTGTATGCATCTTGAGGAATAACGGTTATTTGTGCTAGAAAAAGCCATCGCCATCATCAGAAATTGTGAGGTTTTTAATAATAAACGTCTCTTCGACGATGCCATTACCTACGCAACCGCAGCGAGGAAAATATTTTCTACTTTCTCCGGACGACATTACGAGTATACCCGCGACGAGAAATTGCGATAAGGAAGATTAATATTCGGCGGTATTTAATACGGGTTTTTACCTAAGTAATTAAAATAAGCAAGTGTCCCGAGATTTTAGCGAAGGTAATCTAATTTCAAAGGAAAGGAGCGGCCAAAGAGGAAGCCCGAAAGGGCGCACGTGTTTCGCATTCAATGCGACGTGTGGGCGTTGCAATAAAGAAAATGGAGAATTTTTCGGGTTGGTCGACATATTACAAAGAATTAAATATGGGATTGGAGAAAATAAATTAAGACACGAATCTATTAACAAATTCCAGAAACGAGCTAACTTTACCAAACGATGCATTAAATAATTTATTCCACCAAGCATTAATAACGATCAAAACACAAGTTTCTCTCTTTAGCTATGAGCAAAGTTTGTTCGATACAATCACCACCTACTGCTACCTATTCGAGTTAATGCTTCCGTCTAATTTGTAAAATTTACAACTCCGGGGAACCGAATAAGAGAACAATTATTTAGCAACTAGTTTAGCAAACGTGCCGTCGTTACTGAAAAGTGCAACTAACTTCAAATTTTACAGCAAACCTATTTCTAACTCGACTGGTCAGCGTTCATCTAAAATAACCGCTAATTGGGTGAAGAAATGCGAAAAAAATGTCTGTAGTTATAACTGAAGTTGTCGGTAGAGATTGCGCATGTTGCGTCTACAGATATTCTTATGGCACTATAAGCACCTACCCAAAAATTGTACAGATTTTATCTTAAAGTAACTTTCATTTTAATAAAAAAATCGTGAAAAATCTTTTTCCTAGCTAATTTCGATGCAAATTTTTAATGCTCGGCACACCAGACAATGCCATAATAATTGAGCATTGTTCGCGTTGTTTATGTTACTTTTTATTTAGAAATCGTCCATTGTGCTGTCACGACAACCGCGAAGACTTCGTCTAAATTATTAGCACGACTAACGTACCGTCGATAACCGTGTCGTACTCGCATGTACTTACTTACCAGACATCTGTTCGATGTCATCTTTCGGTTTTGTGCAGATAATCGCTGAGTAACTTGCGTTGCATTCGAGCGAACATCATGGTGTTCGGTGATTTTTTGCTAGTTTTGTGAAAAAACTCCATTGAAACAATGTAAGTGCTGAGTATTAGTAGTAGGTAGGTAATTGAATCGATGGAATGTTGTTTCAGGTTTTTGGGTAGAATTTTTGTGGTAATCACCGGTTTAAATATCTTGGCGGCTGAGACGAGGATGTGCAAATGTTGGAATGGTTACAGGGTGGATTTCAGCAGTAGTGGGCCCCAATGTGTGGCGATAGGTCAGTTCCACATAATGCCCTGTAACATGGTGAGATCGCCGAAATGTAAATGTTCCGGCATCGTGAGCAACATTTTAAAAGATCGAACTGGTATGTATTGAATTATTGATTCATTCACTTCGAACAATTTGAATTATTTATAAGTATTAATTAGTTTACTTATTAGTGTAAATTTTTAGGTACTTGGTGCACTCGGTACAACCGAGGAAAAGAATTGATGAGATGGCCTTGCGAAAATATGGAAGAATGGGACGAATTTTTCAGAAAGCATCCAGATTTTATATAAGCAAAATACATTTTAAAATTTCAATTATTAAAAATTTAGAATCGTGTTAGATAAATAGGTTATTTATATATTTTTAAAATCTTTTGATTTTGTTTTGTAGAAAATTTATAGAAAAATGTATTACTTGACTCAAAATAAAAGATTAGGTATGTTTACGAATTCACCGAAAAATATTTTTGTTATACATGCAAAATTCATAATTAATGTTATCGATAATAGCCTTTAGAAAGGTTATTATTAATCGTTCTTTTATTTTATAATTCTTAAAATAACATTTCATAATAATAGTACAGGGAATAACTGTTTTGAAAAAAAAAATGTAATTAAAATTTGTCGATTTACACGAAAAATATAGTTTAAAAATTTTCACTTCCTATATGAGGAAAACCTTATTATTATTATTAAACAATAAAACATTTTATTTTAAAGATTATATCATCATATTTCAGCAACGTTTTTTTATGTTAAGTTCAGTCCAAGACTATAATAAATTAAACAAATAATAAGAAATAAAACAAATCAATATATAAATATTCCAAAGCAAGTTAACCGTACTGTTGTATTTTCCACTATTAGATAACATGTAAGTAATATGTATAGATTTATAAAATTTATTTTATAAAATATACTTTATGATTATTATACTATATAAATTTTATAGGAAACTTCTCGTAATATTCTCTGTGGTTTTCCTCATTCCGTTGGTTTTCGCTGCAAAAACCAAGAGAGAATGTGTATGCTTCGAAGAATTCGAACCAGAAGAAGAAGACGGCGAAGCTCTTTGTAGAGGCGTGAAACATTACAGAATTTTCGAGTGTGGCGAGGAAAAACCTCCAAGGTGCGAATGCCACAAAAACGGAAAATCCTTCATTATGGATATAGGTGAAACGAACTGTCCTGGTACCGGAGATCACTTAAATTGCTTACCGACCAATGTATGGATTCAATATTACAGGAGACATCCTTCTCGCAGAAGGTACAACTAAATTATTCAATTTGTAAGATTAAAAAGTAGTTATTTGAAATTGAAATTGTTTTTTTTTGATAATAGAAGAAAGAATCTTTTTGATCCGTTTTTTTTCACGAAATGATTATGAAGTCATGTTGCAAAGAAAAACTATTTTAAAAAATTTCATTTCGAGTGAACCGCTACGAACGTATTCCATTGTTCTCCCGAGGCAAATGTTTTTCCAACTTGTCCAAATTATCAACAAGCTACCTCGGTGAACAATCAGCATATACTTATATTTACTATAGGCAATATAATTTTACGTGAGAAAGAACTAACGTGGAAAAGAATTGATGAGATGGCCTTGCGAAAATATGGACGAATTCTTCAGAAAGCATCTAGATTTTATGTAAGCAAAATACATTTTAAAATTTCAATTATTGAAAATTTAGAATTGATTTAGATAAATAAGTTATTTAGGTAATATTTATTTTTAAAATCTTTTGATTTTGTTTTGTAGAAAATTTATAGAAAAATGTAATACTTGACCCAAAATAAAAGATTAGGTATGTTTATGAATTCACCGAAAAATATTTTTGTTATACATGCAAAACTCATAATTAATGTTATCGATAATAGCCTTTGGAAAGGTTAATATTAATCGTTCTTTTATTTTATAATTCTTAAAATAACATTTCATAATAATAGTACAGGAAATAACTGTTTTGAAAAAAAAATATAATTGAAAATTGTCGATTTACACGAAAAATATAGTTTAAAAATCTTCACTTCCTATATGAGGAAAACCTTATTATTATTATTATTAAACAATAAAACATTTTATTTTAAAGATTATATTATCATATTTCAGCAAAGTTTTTTTATGTTAAGTTCAGTCCAAGACTATAATAAATTAAACAAATAATAATAAATAAAACAAATTAATATATAAATGTTCCAGAGCAAGTTAACCGCACTCTTCTAGTTTACACCTATTAGATAACATGTAAGTATAACATATGTATAGATTTATATTTTATAAAATATACTTTATGATTATTATACTATATAAATTTTGTAGGAAACTTCTTCTAATATTCTCTGTGGTTTTTGTCATTCCGTTGGTTTTCGCTGCAAAAACCAGGAAAGAATGTGTATGCTTCGAAGAATTCGAACCTGAAGAAGAAAACGGCCAGCCGCTTTGTAGAGGCGTGAAAAATTTCAGAATTTTCGAGTGTGGCGAAGAAAAACCTCCAAGGTGCGAATGTCACAAAAACGGAAGAACCACCATTATGGATATAGGTGAAACAACCTGTGCTGGTAAAGGAGATCACATTAATTGCACACCGACCAATGTATGGAATGAATACTACAGGAAGCACCCTTTTCGCAGAAGGTACAACTAAATTATTTGAACAATTTGAATGATTAAAAAGTAGTTACTTGGAATTGAAATTGTTTTTTTTTTGATAATGGAAGAGAGAATCTTTTTAATCCGTTTTTTTCACGAGATGATTATGAAGTCATATTGCGAAGAAAAACTATTTGAAAAAATTTCATTTCGAGTGAACCGCTACGAACGTATTCCATTGTTCTCCCGAGGCAAATGTTTTTCCAACTTTTCCAAATTATCAACAAGCTACCTCGGTGAACAATCAGCATATACTTATACTAAGGCAATATAATTTTACGTGAGAAAGAACTCGCAAAGAAAAATTTGATAAACAAGCTGTACCGGGCGAACAAATCCGTTTCTTCGTTATATATATAGTACGTATATACAAGAAAATTTCCCGCCCTCGTCCGACCTCTTGGCCTCCATCGCACCCGGAGTTCCTTAGTTAACTCGCAGAAACTTTCGTATATATCTCGCATTCCGAAAATGAATCTCCCGCAGGGCGCCCGACCATTATTGAATTATGAATTATTGTACGGGTCACACCCTCGCAGAGAACCTCCTTTTCTACAAGGCTGGAATTCTGAATATAACTTCTTTCGGCGTCGCCATAAATTGACTTGACAGTTACAGAGGTTCAGTGGGATTTCGGATGTAAATTGGATCGGTTTTGTACGGGTTAACGGTTTTTTAGATTGTACGCGGGTCAATTCAACCGGAGAGAAAAGTTGTCAATTACCTACTAATAAAATTTTTACGAAAAACTGCATAAATTGAAATCAGCGGAGCAGCAATAACGCGATTAAAACACGGAAAAACAATTAAAATTCTATCTAGTTCGTCGGGGAATGCAATGAGGTCCACGTTGACGTACGTACCTAACCGTAATAATTAATTTAATAGTCGTCCGCATTAGCGGAGGGGTAGAAACCGTTCCATTATTAACGTAATTTTCATTATTAGTTACAGTCGGATGCACCCCAAATCGTGGAACTCTTGTTGAACATTCGCCCAGTTTACATTTCCGCGATTTTAAAATCATCCTAATTGATTTTCTGCTACCCCTCCATGGCAACACGCGATGTTGCGACGAATTTCCCGTTGTTATTTACTTTAATTTGATTTTTTTTCTTCACTCGACTTTATCCGACCTATTATCATTACTTTAAATTGAATTTGTTCGAATTATAGACATTTTCGACTAATTTTTCCTCAATATTTTTATTGCTTTTTTTATCGAAAAGTAGAAATTAATTATTGCAAGATTGCAGTATTTCTTTGTAGTATATCAAATTATATGAAAATGTTGGATTTTAGATTACTCTTGCAGAAAAAAATCCTAGATGTTTTAGGGTTAATAGAAAAAGCGTTATACATTTAAAGGGAACCTTCGGCTCCGATAGAAAAGACTTAACCATTCTTTGGGGAATTTTTCAATTACGAAAGAATAAGGGATATTGTTATTTTGGGAATTCCACCCGGGTTGTCGCGGGATGTCCTTGGGGAGTTTGCGGTCTTTTTTATATAGAAAAAAAGAAGGACGGACAATTCTTGCGACAACATCGAAGAGCGGTGTTTTGATTGCAAAAGAAAATATCCCCTCAGAAATCGAAATCACCGTTAAAATTCGCCTTAATTTTTTTTAAATTCATCAAAACATATTTACAAAAAATGTTACAAGTATAAAATCGAAAATTACAGAGAGTACAGAGAGTAGAGATTAAGAGTAGAAAGACTGCAAAATATTGGTGCAGATTTCAATTTCAGTATCGGTTTAAAATTCAGGTAAATTCGGTGCGAAGTTCCGGTGCACCCAAATGAAAAACATGAGATTTTTTTTTCGTTAAAATACATTTGTAGATTTAAGACTATCCAATATAAAATCTTCTACTTAAGCGTACCTCTACATAGTTTTTGTGCCTATTTCGTTGGATCCTAATGAATCCGTTTCGTACGTTTTAACGTTTTAAATTTGATTAGTCCCCAGACAAAACAATATAGGAAGTCGTAATTCTCGAGCTTCGTCTCAGGTCGAGGACTTCTTTAATCGCGGACACTAATCTTCGAGAGTGACAAACGGCTCTATGGGAGCTTACAAATTGCCTGTTACTTTCAAGAATTGCCTTTTTTAATCAATACCATTACTCAGGTAAATAAACGAAAAATCAGTCACGATGTATATAACGTTTGTAACATTATTCTATGTGTTTAAGTTTAAGGTCAATAAAGAAGAGAAAATACTAGAATTTTGCGGTAAAAATCTACAAAGGAACTAGAGTTGATGTTTTAATATAATATTAAAATCCTGAAAGTAATAGTATAGCGGTTCAGACTTAAACCTCTGAATATTTTATAGTGTACCTGGCTGGTTGTTACGAGTCCGTAAATACGGCAAAACGCTCATAGACAGTGCCCACTTACAGCACAATAAGTCCATCTCGTCCATTTAAAACCATCAGAGCCTCTATATATATTTTCCCCGTTTCGAAAAGGCTTTTCAGTCCGGCGTCGGGGATTTCGTTCGGAATTTATTTCAATAATGCAAAATGCGAAATTCGCAGAAACGAGATTTGCACTCATAGAAAATGCGTTTGGTCTGACGAGTTGTATTAACTAAATTCCCGGTCTTTATTCCGCGACAGGCTCTTAGGGTATATTCGAGAGAATTACCATTTTTCCATCGAATGGAGAAAATTTATGTTGTGCTAAAGTTGAATATCAATAACACACAGAGCCCCGGATAACGCATCCTGTCATTTAATGATCTCGTATATCCTATAGTCCCTTTTATTCTATTGTTAGATCTTTACTAATTCAGCCATTCAAATAAAATTATGGCCACTGTTATGGTGGTTTTTCGGTTTATGACAAATGTATCGTGACAAACATATATTTACTAACCTAAATTTATATTTTATACAAGAGGCTTCTCTAGTTATTACGAGTTTAGGGTAGTCTTAAGTCAAGTTAAAGTGTAGTAGATGGTATTATAGCCGAAAACAATAATTTATTCATCACGCTTGACCAACAATTAGGGAAAATTTATACAGTAAAAGCACATAAAAACGGGAAGATGGCGCAACAAACTATTTAAATATTAACAAAGGCACGTCTTGAGGTTGGAAAACTTTTACCGGTCTACGCGGGCTTTCAACGCCCATAATGGGGAGAGCTTCGTATAAAGTTTTCGTGTTACTTTTAATACAAAAGGATATTTAGGTCATTGGAGGGAACACCGTGAACGGGAAGAGATTATAAGATTATGGCTATGGTAATCATTATGTTGCTCGAAAGTGGTATGGAGATTATTATCGTCGAAGTTTACTTTGTACGGGAGAGTGCCGGAAATTTCCGCTGAAATTGATTTCAATCGGTTTCGAGGGATGCGTGCCATGAATGCTGTTGTTGTCGGAATTCTCTTCGACAATAATTACCGTTGTAAAGTACTTAAAACGCGGAATTTATCGATGAAATAAATATTTCGAAATAACTCCTCTTGATCTACGTAAAACGCTTTTACATACCGAAATTACCACTCTTTTGTAGCGAGCTTTACGAAGACGATTTCTCTCACAATATGGAGAAAACTAATCCCGTTGAACGACAAAAGAATGATTTACCCTTGAACGACGGCTTTGACACAAGTTACCTCCCCTTCCACGCCTGCGACTCGATACTCCGGGACCTCGTTCCTTTATTTCAGCAATATTATCTTGTTTTGGTAAATAGGCTTTGAAACGATAAGATCTCCCGGATGATTCAGTAGAACAGAGAGAAAGTAGGGGAAAAGACGGAGAAAGATAACAAAGGTTAACTATATTGTCTCCCTTGTGGGGATATCACGACCATATAGAAACGTTATCTGGTAACTAGCACACTAACCCAAAACAAATTAATTTGCGGAAGAGATATTGTACAAGTTATTGGAGGTAATGCAAAACTTTCCTTCTAGCTGTCACAACAAACGATTTATTCAAATAATGAGACCAATTATGCTCCACTATGTGTATAGAGGGAAACTCGATCTCTTAATCAAAAACTACTCAACTTAGTCCATTCATTTTCGATGATATCTAATGTAATATGAGTATATGTGTAGTATCATACTATGTAGTATTTACTTAGTATGTAGGTATACAATATTTTCAAATATTTTTTCTACATAAACAGTGTTTCTTTATCTACTGTATAGTTATCTGACTGGAGCTTCTTCTTTGTGTACTTCTTGAAGAAAACTGAGGTATTGGACCTATATGTAGGTAGGTATAAGAAAAAATAAATACCTATAAATAAAGCCAAATTTGATTCGACTAAAAAATAATTTATTGTAGAGTTAGTAAAATGGCGAGTTCGCAATACACAGGCCAGATTAAAAATTCCATTAACATCAAATCAGCAAATTTACATCAAACAGCCTTTGGGTTAATTAACATCGATCAAATGAACGAACGTTATTTGGGGAAAAATAATTACGTTAAATGACAAAAACGAGGCTTTGTTTCGACACTTTTCAACGTTCGATGAAAAAATACATTTTCATATTACGTTTTCCCGATAATACGCTCGATTTATACGGTAAACAAGATTGAAAAGCGGCTTTTTTTTCGAATACCTCTCAGTCTGCGAATCTTAACGCTGAACTGGGAATTCAATTCTTGCACTATGAGGATGAAAATTGAATTCCAGCATTTCGTAGATCTATGTACATATATGATGCTGCTACAACGAAGGCTTGAGTAAACATCTTGCAGAATAGCAAATCATGTAAGATTATACCGAAAATCGCTCAACTGCAACATTTCCAAAAGTTCAAATACATTTATCAGAATATTAGACGTTCAAAAGTAGCTTAACTAGTAGCGAGAGAAAATCGTCATGATTTCGCAAATAAATCCCTAATAGGCTTCCTCTCGTTCCCCGAACGCCATTAAATCTCTCCCGGTCCGATAGAGGAAACGTTTTTAATTCAAAATAGAATGGACTTAGTACGAAGTGAAAACAAGTCGGCGAAGTGTATCACATTAACTCTTCCAAATTGCCGTTATTTTGGATTTTATCGGACGAAAAAGCGAGCGAATCCCCTGAGCTAGTGACCTCGAATTCGCGGAATAAGGGGAGAATTCATGAACGATGGGTTTTTCTTCTATGCCTTCTGCCAAGGGCGCCGAGCCGGAGTTTTCCATAAAATGCATTTTATTCACTCCATTGGAAATCTTTTTTAGATTTAAGTGTAAAAAATAAACTAAATTATTGAGATGGAAAATCGTGGTGCTTTATGGAGATACGGGTGCGTGAAGGTAGAGAAAAGTGCATTAAAAAATATCCTCCGCCCTTGTCCCCTTTTTCTTCTCGATCGAATTTATTTGCGAAAAGGCTCCAAAACAAAGTCGTAAGTTGAAATATAGGCTGGAGGATTGGAAAGGGAATCAGATCGAGGCGTAAATAAGGTTTGTTTTTGTCGCTGTTTGTTCGCTCGGTTTTAATCCCGATCGGGTAATTAAACGAATGAATAAAATATTGAAAAAGTTCCTTCTGGGCGTGCAATCGTCGACGGGGCGATATTTATTTTGCCGGTACCGATCAAATTAATGAACATTTTTAATTTCCCCTTTTTTCAATTCTATTAAGTATCTAACGGTGCGGCGGAGTATGCGGGGAATGCGCTCATTCGCATTCTACTCGGGAAAACTGAATTTATTGTGTAGATATGAATTGTCCAAGTACTAACAAGCTCTCCTTTGTTAGCATCATTCGCGTATTAATTACATTCCGGCAATAATTTATCTACCTATAATAATAACCTTTAACTGTTCCATATTAACCATTATACTGTTATTGACATAATTAAATAATTTACTTGATTGCTGGTGAATTCATATAACCTGCAGCAAATATGCGAGATATATTGTTTCCATCTAATTAAAACGATGGCGGAAATAAATTTAATTGAAAATTGCAACTCGATCCAGACAAGAAAATTAATCCGGTGTTATTTTCGATTTAATAACGCTATTATTGTATTAAACACAACCTATAAATAACTAAGGAGAAAAAAACGTTGGCGTAAAAGCTTCCCTCACTGAAAGCCGTTACGTCGAAAGAAGAATAGACCTTTTGTGATTTTCATCTCTCGTTATTTCTTTTCTTACACGAACGTCGCAAAAAAAAAGAAATGTAATGAGAGAAATTCTGACGTGCGTGCAAGACATTTCCATTCCATCGACCGATATCCCGCCATCTTTGGATGATTAATGAACCGGAAATGAAAGCACGTAAACTTTTCGAAACCCTTGTCTTGCAATTTTTCGAATTGCGCCCAAGAAAACTTTAATTGGAGTACCTCGTATGCGATTCTTTATTCGCATCATTTTCCGGCTCCCTATTTCTGTTGTAGCGTATTGTAAAGTTTTATACAAGCACGTTTAATACTTTAAATAAATCTATGTTTCTTTCAAGTAAGTACAGTGTACACAACATTTTCTTTTTGAATGAAAAATTTCCATCCATTTCCTAAATGAATATTAATTTAAAATTCCCGGTAATATCAAATTCGTTCAGAATTTCCGTCTATTCCATTACGGTATTATTACGTATTCCCCTTTTTTTTTGATAAATACAAGACGAGCAATTTCCAATCGATCGTATTCCGACGTATACGGTAAAAATAATCTAACGCTTATTGATATACTTTCCGTTGAGCAACGCATCCTGAAAGGTAAATTACCGGTAATGGTCTTGTCATGTTAGAGTTGAAACGAAAATAGATGACAGCGATTACAGTAAATATTTTTCAATCTTCTTTAGTGAATTGTAAGGCGAACTGCCTTATTTTATTTTACTTGAAAACGTATCGAACGCAAAGAAATTCGTTTTCATTTAGGTATAAAAGCAGGTGTAAAAGAACCGGTAATAACCGAGGTTCACGTTTAATATACTAAAAATGCAAGTTTAGTAAGCTGACGAATGTAAGTACTAATCCTTTTTAGAAATCTTAAGGAAGTTTGAAATGTTAAGAGAATACGGAAAGTTCCTATTCGAAGCCGTTAAAAAAAAGAAGGCATAAGAGGCAACACTAACAAACCCTCTAAATGAAGTTTAGGAATGTGAAATCCCTTTTTATTTCATAGCGAAACTTTCTCGAAAGCTCGACGTTTTTAAATTCAGTGCGTACGCTCCGCAAAGTTAGCGCCCTAAAATAATAAAGAAGAAATGGCCTTTTGTCTGAAATTTATTCAGTTATTCCCCACACGAAGAGTGGCTGAATCTCTGTCTTGTACTTTTGTCTTCGACTCGAGCTTTTTAATATACCTACGCCGTAGGTCCGCGGCGAACGCGCGTTATTATTAAATTATTAATCAACGAATGAGCAATTCTTTAATGCCGAAAAACCAACAAAATTGAATTTTCAAACGATTCATTAACCCGATCGGTACAAATGGAACTTGCTGCACTCATACATTAATTGAAATTGAATTCTGCCTGGCTGATTCGACGTTATTTCGTTCATCATTGACTAGCTGATTGATAAATTAATTAAATTCCAGTGAACAAATTTATATTTTTAATTCCTTTCTTTGAAATTCTAATGTAACCTACCTTTGTAATGTTAATGAATTTTCATCTCTCTAAAAATATACAGGATTTATTGGTTAAAAAAGTAAGTGTTAGTAAAGGTGAGTTTTTTTGGAAAAATGAGATGTAGATACAAGCAAGTTCTTTTTGAGCATGTATAATGTTGAGCGAACAAAGCGAAAGCACCAAAAACAATTAGTCAAATGGAAAGCTCGACAAGAGTTGGGAAGGCCCCGGAAATATAAATACAAAAGGACACGCACACTCCCATCCCGGTGCCAGAAAGGGCGTAAGAAAATAGAAAAAAGAACCAGAAAGCTGAGTTATTACGTACCCATAGAATCAAAGTGGGTAAATTCCTCGAGTATACTCTAGCATAAATTTAAATACGCGATAAACCGAATTCGAGTAACATTACGAAAATCGAGTTTCATCTAAAAACCGCCATGCGTATTCCCCTATATGCGTGTAGGTAATCAATGTTAATTTATGATTAATATCGTCGCTTCCCGTTTGTTGTTCCTAAAGGTTTCGATTTTGTCTCACCTGCTGCTCTTCTCGTGCGTAGGTGGTTCATTAATCTTTCATGAATAAAATTATCTCGGGTTACTGGAATCTGTCCAAATTATTCGGCGGTTATACCATCTCACATGCGTAGATAGACGTCGTGATTCATTCACGAAATTTCGTTAACGACGTAATTTTTTTACCGAGCGTACGTTCAACGGAATTTTTTTCTTTTAAATTGGAAAATTTTCAAAAATATTTTTCCCCTGAGTGTTGTATAGCTGTCATTATGCACATGCATTATTACAGGTATCATTTTATGTGTACATCATCATTCATCAGTATAATATGCTATACCTAATAGTATGAGTATCATCATATGCGTCAGCTTTATGGGAATGGCAAATTGGTGTATTAACACTGTTACTATTATTCAACCATCTTGTAAGTTCCAAATAGCGATTTCCATTAGAATTAATATCAAAGCAATTGAAATAATTCTAATGCAAGTCTAAATGCAACTGCTCACGCATGTTTATTTTGGCCTCGCCCGATATTTACCAGTCGACTAACGTTTTGTTCGAGCAACGTTTTCAAATTGCCCCGAGTTGAAACGTTATAACTTCCCCCAACTTCTGCAACGTGCATTGTTAGAAACTTTTACGTTTCTGGATGAGTAGCGGATTCGATGTAATTGCAGTACATATTAAATTTCGATAATTTCCGACTTTCAATAACAGAATGAAACTTCGTCTAACTGCTATAAGGGTTGAGTTCGAAGCCATTGTTTGTTCGCAATGGTTCGATTATAATTCGACTTGCTATTGGCAAATAATTCATTAACATAATTAGTCCCATTTTGTATGAATATGATGGAATACTTTTTTTGGAAACGCTCGCGAATATTCGATGGAAAATAATTAAAACAACCACGTACGTTATCATCAGGGCACGTCGATACGTAATTATTTTGTTCGGCAACGGATTCCAATTTCAAAGTTGCATTTAGTTAATATAATATTGCAGCAGCGCATTTATTAAATGAAACATCCACGCCCAAATAAATAATAATGGAAATATTTTTAACACGACTACGTACATCATTGAAATATTAATTGCGAAATCAAATTGCAACAAAAAAGTATTTTCAACCGGAACACGCCGGTGGTGAACGCTTTGAATTTTTTATTGTTCGTTAAAAAAAGTTTTATAATGCATTATTTGATTTAACATTTTTGAATTATTTGCTTTGTAGTTTTTCCTTTCAATTAATAAAGTTTTTTAAAAATGTTTATACCTTAGAATAGTAAAGTATGTAATGCAAAATTACATAGATAGAACTTGCAAGACTTTCACATTGTCATAAAAACAGTATAGAAATCTAAAAATTTGTTTTTATTGATCCAAAAATAACAAAAAATATATTTCTTTTGACATTGACTAAATAATCAGAGGTTTTAACTTGACCAGTGGCAGAATAAATTTGAACTTTTACATTCGTTACATTCTGTTGGCTGTCGTGTAACAACGAATTTCAAATAGACCTGCACACTAAAATTCGCTAAAAATTGAGTAATTCGGTCGACGGGCCGTTAATAGAATTTTAATTAACCACGCATGGCATTCACTTTGACGGAAAACCGAGCCGGATTACAAAATTAAATTAATTGAAACCGTTAGAGTATAAGCTCCGCAGGACGTTCCTTTTTTTAAAAGAAGCAACAAGAAAAGAGTAACGTCACCGGTCGAGTAATCCTTTTCAAACGTACAATTTTCCGGCGGATTCAATTTATTTTCAAGTCCTTTTACTTATTCCGAAACGGAGAATTTCGATTCCTTGCCCCGGGAAGAATTAGAGAATTTAAAAGAGCGGAGCTTAGTAATTTAGAGTGTCCTTAATACCTCGGCATTTCCTGCATATACGTCTTATCAGATTCACTACTCCAACATACCATCTCCGATTACGGCTCGAATTTATTAAACCACTTAAATATGTAGTTTTGGAGTGTTTTGTTCTTTGTAAGAATCAAAGCCGGTCCTGTCCCCCGACCGTGTTCCTGCGTCGAACTCCGAGTCGAAAACCGAACGCTCGGGTTCGGGGGGTTCGGGATCGGCTGAGGTTCCCGTCGTTGTTCTTGTCTAGAATTTGGGCGAACCACCATTTTTTTGTAATTATTCTTTCGTCTCTTAAATTGTAAATTGTAATTCGAAGATTAGGCTTCACCTATGGAATTTTCACTTTTATTAAAGTTTGTTTGAACTATGGTCCTTCGTATTTCTTGATGTTTGGCGACAACCATACATATTGGTCCCGATCGAGCCGAATTTTTGGATTTTGCACCGTCGGCGTGGGAAGCCATTTTTGCTACCCGGGTTTCGGCAGTTCCTGATCTTCGAGGACGTGCATTTGGAGACTTCACAACGGCATTTTCAAGTAAGGTTTTCTCCTTATTAGCCTTTCCTTTCATATTTAAACGTATGTAAGCGGTACTCGAGTTTAATTTTTGCTGTTCAATTTTAATTTTTCGCTGTTTAATTTACGAGTGAATTTTCGACGGCTATTAGTGGAGTTACCGCGATGCATTATTGTTGATTGATGATACAAATAGTTAATAGTATATATTTGATGCGAATTTTGAGTGGTACCTCAATAAATATTTGTACCTTAATAAATGTTTGCATGTCGAGCGATCTCCTCAAGTAAATTCTTGGTCGTTTGAGTTAGTAGAACAATATTCAATTTCTGCGTTATTGGTTTGATGTGCGGTGGGCTACGCTTTCAAAATGGCTCCTAGTAAGGAAGTTAAACTTGTAATATCTCAAGCAAAGTCGACTGTTGAAAATTTTCAGAACTTTTCCGAATTCGTTGAATCTATCTCAACTGAGGGAGTCGCGAATATATCTGAATTAAATTATAAACAATTAAAAATGCGTCTAGAGCATTTCACACCTCTGTTGGGGGAATATAAATCGGTTTGCGATAATCTTCGAGCAAATAATATTGACCTCGAGGACTTACCAAAGTATTTGGAATTTCAGGATGATTTTTTCGCCATATCCATAGCTAGTAATGATCTTCTGTCCCATTATGAGGACAAAACAAAATTTTCTGCCGTATCAACATCCAGCGAATCAATTGCCTCATTGCGTAATGCGCATTCGCGTAACGTTAAGCTACCGACAATTTCCTTGCCTCATTTTGACGGCACCTTTCAGAATTTCCGTAATTTTGCAGAAGCTTTCGAAGCGCTGGTGGGCTCTAACGCGGAATTGTCCCAAACGGAAAAGTTTTTATACTTAAAAAATTCGTTGAGAGGTCCAGCGTATCAGGTAGTAGACGAGTTAAAATCAACAGAAGCTAACTACAATTTGGCATTGGAACTTTTAAAGAGGCGTTATGATAACAAGAAGCTTTTAATATTTAGTCACCTTGATTCTTTATTCGAATTTTCCAAATTAAACAAGGATTTTGAATTGCGTTCGCTATACGATTGTGTCGTAAAACATTTACGCGCGCTAGAAAACGAAAACATTTCTGATGCGGAGTTTAAATCCGCCATTATAGCTTATATTATTAAAATAAAATCCGATCAGCGTACTTCTACGGATTTCTCAAGAAAATTTACAAAAACTATTCCTTCCGTGGAAGAAGCGCTCACATTTTTATCTGATCGGTGTGACACCATTGATGATAACAAGGCGTCCTTTAAAAATTCATCCCTTCCCTCTAAAAAACAGTCTATCAAGTCTGAGAGGGGATCATATACATTAGCTCAGGTTAATATTAACAGTTGCCCGTTTTGCAACGAAGAGCATTTTATTAATCATTGCCCAAAATTTTCTGCACTGCCCGTGAAAACCCGTTTTAACAAAGCAAAGGCTTTAAATTTGTGTATGGTTTGTTTACGCCACAATAAAAAATCTAAATGCTCTTCAACCTTGGATTGCAAATTTTGTAACAAACGTCATAATCACTTATTATGCCTTCAAAGGGCACAAGAAACCTCAAGATCACTACAGGACGTTAGTGCACCGCTTGATGCTGGTGCTAGCGTTTTTCCTCCTGAAGGCGTGGGTAATGCTGCCAGTACGTCTTCCGTCTGCGGATTTTCTCGGTCAGCAGAAGTTCTACTTTCTACCGTCCAGGTGAAAGTGTCTAACGGTGATAAGTCTTTTATCGTTCGTGGGTTATTGGATTCGGGCTCTCAAAACAATTTAATTTCCGAAAAACTTCATAAACAGTTAAACTCCCCTTGTAACCTTATAAATATGACGCTTAAAGGCATCGATTCCGCTACGTCCACCTGTTCAAAATTTACTTCGTTTCAGTTGAATTCTACCACAGATCGTTTCAAAACGAATATTCAATGCTTAGTCGTTTCTAAGATAACCGATCCTCTTCCTAGAGTTCGTTTCAACAAAAATTTGTTGGACATTCCACCACACTTTCGGCTTGCGGATAGTTCTTATTCCGAGCCGGGGGATATTGACCTGTTAATTGGTTCTTCTATGTTTTTTAAATTACTGCTGCCTCAGCAGCATTCGTTAGGCCCGCGTATGCCAATGTTGCAGAACACATTGTTGGGTTGGGTTGTTTCTGGGGATTTGCCCCATAAGTTTGCCACAAAAAATTCTGATTATTGTGGAGAATCCTCCGTCAATTGCCATGCTCGTTTTGAGGAGCGTTCTTCCGATCTGGATCTTCATCGATCCTTGACAAAATTTTGGGAGCTGGATAATCCTAAACCTGCTTCCGCATTATCACTATTGTCAGAAGGGGAAAAATTTTGCGAGATTAATTTTTTAAACACCGTGCGAGTCGACGAAACGGGTCACTTATCGGTATCTATACCCTTTAATTCGAAGTTGCCTCTCCTCGGCGATTCATTCCGGATCGCCGAGTCTCGTTTTCGTTTACTGGAACGGAGATTTTTAAGGGATCCTGACCTTTTTCAGGAATATTCGAAATTCATGTCTGAGTACGTTTCGTTGGGTCACATGACCAAAGTATCCTTTGCTGAATGTAACGGTCCTTCCGATTCAACCGTCATTAACACAGCTATTGGAGGAATTGACGTAGCCGATATTCCTCCCCAATTCTTTCCCCACCACGCGGTAATCAAGCGTTCCTCTTTAACCACGAAGCTGCGGGTAGTGTTCGATGCCAGCGCAAAGTCTTCTTCCAATGTTTCCGTTAATGATACCCAGCTGATTGGTCCTGCGGTTCAGGATAACTTGTTCGACATTTTGTTGCGTTTTCGATCCCACCAAGTTTCTTTATGTGGCGATATTGCGAAAATGTATCGCATGATCAATGTCCACCCTCACTTTCGAAAGTTCCAAAACATTTTATGGAGAAGCGACCCGAACAAATCGATTGATATTTATCGCTTAAATACAGTAACGTATGGTACTGCTTCCGCTAGCTTCTTAGCAACCCGTTGTCTGGCATACGTAGCTGAACAAAATCGCCATCGATTTCCCGAGGCTTGCGAGGTTATTTCTTCTAATTTTTATATGGACGATTTGTTGTTTTCGACCGATTCGGTGGAGCAGGCGATCCGCATCAAGTCTGAAATTTCCTCAATTCTCTCAACTACAGGTTTCACCATTCGAAAGTTTTTATCAAATAGACCAGAGGTTCTTACAGCAAATTGCTCTTCTGATATTGACCATTTAACAGTTCCGATAGGAGAACGTTCTAGTTCAAAAACATTGGGTCTTTATTGGGATTCCGAGTCCGATACCTTATTTTGCGACGTTACGGTCGCTCAGGATAATACAGTACCGACTAAGCGGAAAATTTTATCGCTAGTTTCCAAAGTTTTCGACCCCTTGGGCTTTTATTCTCCTCTGGTGGTTAGGGGCAAGCTCTTAATTCAGAAATTATGGAAATCGGGTGTTGGATGGGACGATCCTGTCCCAGAAGAAATCTCTCAAGAATGGGAATTATTCAAGTCCCAACTTTCTACCTTGTCTTCTATTCGTATCAACCGTTGTTTGATTACCGATTCTGCTGCTGTTTCCATACAACTCCATGGATTTTGTGACGCCAGTAGCGTTGCTTATGGCTGTTGTTTTTATATTCGTTGTTTGTCCAAGGATGGCACCAGTTCGACTAACCTATTATTCTCGAAATCGAGAGTCGCTCCTGTACGCATTGTTTCCATTCCAAGATTGGAATTGTGTGCGGCAGTTTTGTTGGCCGAGTGGTGTCCCAAAATATCGGAAATTTTACGTATCCACTTTGCCGACGTCTTCCTTTGGACGGACTCAAAAATTGTACTCAGCTGGATAAATTCCTCTCCCAGCAAATACAAGGTTTTCGTAGCTAACCGTATAGCTATAATACAAGAATGTACCGATATCTCGGACTGGGTTCATATATCCTCTGCAGATAACCCAGCCGATCTTGTATCCCGTGGCTTAGACGTGTCAAAATTGACCAACAATCGGATGTGGTTTCACGGACCAGAGTTTTTATCCCTCGATCAATCCAGATGGAAACTTGACATCGATTTGAGTTTCGATGATTGTCCCGAATTAAAGAGCGTCGTTTTGGTTAATACTAGCGCTAAAGATTCCTTTTTTGAATTATTCTCCAAATATTCCTCTTTATGCAAATTGCAAAGAGTGTTGTCCTACGTTAGACGATTTACGCACAATTGTCGTCACAGAGATAGCAAGCGTTCCGGTATATTGGGGGTTGGTGAGCTTAGAGACTCCTTGATCGTTTTAATTAAATTATGCCAGCAAGAATCTTTTAGTCAGGAGTTAAAGGCGATTTCTAGCAACAGGGATATTAGGGACTCTCGTATTCGTAGTCTTAATCCGATTCTGGATGAGGTAGGTTGCCTTCGCGTTGGTGGCCGCTTAGTAAACTCTGATTTTCCGTTCTCTAAGAAACATCCATATTTGCTACCTAAGAATCATAAATTCACAGAATTAATAATTGATAAATTTCACAAAGAACTTCTCCATTGTGGAGCACAACAATTGCTTTGTGCCATCCGAGAGCAATTTTGGCCTATTGGCGGTCTCTCCCACATTAAAAAATTTTTAAGAGGTTGTGTGAGATGCTTTAGGGCTAACCCCACCGTACATCATCCTTTGATGGGCAATTTGCCCGACTCACGCTTAAAGTCTGTTTACCCGTTTTATGAAGTGGGTCTGGATTATGCTGGACCCATTATGATCAAGGATAGACGAACTAGAGGCGCTCGATTGTTGAAGGCTTATATTTGTGTTTTTGTGTGTATGGCCACCCGTGCTATACACCTAGAATTAGTAACATCACTATCAACAGAGGCCTTTCTAAATTCGTTGAAAAGATTTGTCGCCCGACGCGGGTTGCCGTTTTGTATTCATAGCGATAACGCTACTAATTTTCGAGGGGCTAAGGGCCAGTTGGACTCCTTGTATCATGTCTTGCATGGGCAGGATTTTGATGGCAAGGTTGGCAACTATTTGACCTCTAAATCTATTAATTGGCGATTTATAAATCCACGCTCTCCTCATGAGGGCGGTCTTTGGGAGGGTTCTGTGAAAAGCGTCAAAATTCATTTGAGACGCGTTTTGGGTAATGCTAATTTAACCTTTGAAGATTTTTACACCGTTCTAGTAGGCATCGAATCCGTTTTAAACTCTAGGCCGCTTTCTTATGTTTCGTCTGATCCTAATGATCTCACCCCGTTGACCCCTGGCCACTTTTTAATTGGTCGTCCTGTCACCTCGTTGCCAGAAAATAGCCTTTACCATGTTCCTGAAAACCGATTGAACAGCTACCAGAGATGCACTCAACTGATGCAACACTTTTGGAAGAGGTGGAGCAGAGAGGTGGTCCCAGAATTGCAACGCAGACTGAAGTGGTCCAAGAATCTTCCGGATTTGCTCCAATTGGACTCCGTCGTCTTGTTGCAGGAAGAGAATGAACCCCCATTGCATTGGCGATTAGGCCGAGTTACGGAATTACATCGTGGGAGTGACGATGTACTTCGAGCAGCTTCTGTGCGTGTCGCGAACGGAAATGTTATGCGTCGTTCCGTTCATCGTTTATGCGTGCTACCCAGTCTGTGAAGTCGACTGATAGCACGAACCGTTTTAACTATATATTTGTATATTTCACGTATTTCTGTAAGGAAAATTTTCTTATGTTCTACCTATTTTGAAATCTTAACGATTTCAAAGGTGGCGAGTGTTTTGTTCTTTGTAAGAATCAAAGCCGGTCCTGTCCCCCGACCGTGTTCCTGCGTCGAACTCCGAGTCGAAAACCGAACGCTCGGGTTCGGGGGGTTCGGGATCGGCTGAGGTTCCCGTCGTTGTTCTTGTCTAGAATTTGGGCGAACCACCATTTTTTTGTAATTATTCTTTCGTCTCTTAAATTGTAAATTGTAATTCGAAGATTAGGCTTCACCTATGGAATTTTCACTTTTATTAAAGTTTGTTTGAACTATGGTCCTTCGTATTTCTTGATGTTTGGCGACAACCATACATGGAGATTAAGCGGCCCCGAAGTTTCCGATTAGTTAGCAGCGATTAGGCGATTCCCCGCATGAATGGGCCGAGATCGATAGCGCCGTTCGAAACTTCGCGAACATCTGTTTTCCCGAAATCAAAGACAAACATATTTCGCTGGAGAAAAAAACCGAAGATCCGTCTAATAAGCCGGGGCGGCCCCTCTGCCAATTAAGGATGGATCCATTCCGATTTCCTTTTCTACAAAGAGAAAGTAAAGCGCGGGATCGATAAGAATTTCGGGCGAAAAAACAGGGCAAGAGGAAGGCCCGTTATATAGGCCGGGGATGGGTAGAAGAATTATATTTCAGCGAAGAGAATTAATATTGTTATGTATCAAAAAAAAACCAAATGGGGTATGATTTTGTAATAATAAGAAATGGTGTAAATGTGTGGTTGTAAGATTATACGATATTTCGATTGTTCGAGTTATATTGGAGAGTGCGGTAGCTCCTGGACTAAAGTCTTTTCGGCTTTTACAAAAGGAAAAATTGTCGAATATTCGAAGCGTGTTACGTTTGATCGCGCGTACGGACTCACTAATGCCCGGAGACTTTGCGAAGTTGCAGGAGAAAGCGGGCATTCCGCGAGAGTTGTTAAGTTCAGTTCCGACTGTAATCTTCATTTACCGCAAATGGAGGGCTCGGCGTTTTCTGACCCGTCGGCGTTAATTTTATTCGATTGATAGATGCATTTGATTCGAAACTAATCGCCATCGAAGTCGTTAATTAGGCGCGTTTAAGCGGCGGAATTTCCGGCGCTGATAGGAAAAATTCACGACCGGGAAGTCTGCACGGAAACAAACGTTTCTCTGCGAGAAATCAGCTGCACACGACGTCAACAACAGCCATTCGTTGTGTCGTTTGCAAGAACTTTTACGTTCGACGGAGGAGAGATCGATATGAAAGGCGTAAACAAGCTAGTCGTAAAATGAGAACTTAAATTTCGCCGTAGACGGGCATAAATTGGAGCGTGGAATGTCAATCTTAGAAATGGGGGTACTATCATATATTGCTGCTCACTTTTTACTTCACTAACGTATCTAGTCGATTCAACTTTACGATGAAGTTTCCTAAAACGCCGGCTTTTATTTCTTATTTACGAGTGGGTCCTTCCTACTACACAACAACAACAAAAAATCAAATAAGAAACCATTAGAAGTGCTTACGTAGTTTTGCAGGCAATAAAAAAAATCATTTGAAAGTGATGGATCTAACGGGAGGCTCCTGAGCTGCACTAATGCCGGTAAGATATCACTTTGGAATAGTCGCTGGTCGACCGTGGGACGCAATGATAGAAGGGATTAAAGTCCTTCGGGGAGCTCTACGCCGTCCTTAAGGCGTTTAGTGTCTCTGCATCTTATGTAAAGATTTATGGAGGGAGTGCTTTGCTCCAATTTGGTCAGTTTTAGTGATTTCGGCTGACGACCCGAGACCGTCTTTCAACTTGGGAAAGTTATCGATTCTATCCTTTACACACAGCCTGTCGTAAATTATTATTTATTGTTTTAGTATAATTCAATTTTGCAAAATGAAGAAAATTTTCCTTTCCTTTAAAATACGTGTGGTGTTGTTACACAATCTGTATAACTATAATTTTTTATCGCTTTGCATCAAGGGGTAACAAATAATGGGCCATACATAGCTCATTCAAACGCTCGCCTCGTGTGCCATAGAACAAACACATTCGGAAAAATAGAATAGAAGAATAGCATTTGTCATGTGCTCATGAAAAATCACCCAACTTTTGCGGTCGTATAAATTACTTTTGCAGACGGTATTTTTGTATATTTTGAATTTTATATAGAGAGTAGTTTTAGCGGAAATTTATCACCCGACTATAAATAGCACCTAGAGATTCTCTAAGACTTTCATAACACCAATGGCATCATATGCTTTTATCTTAAATTGGTTTGGAGCACGTAGTTTTTGAAATTTTCAGATGACACATGAAGTTCTAATAATCTTAAGTTCGCGAAGTTTAACGAAGCTTTATTAAAGTTAGTGTAATAAATAATATATTTACATATTTACAGTTGTTAGTAGATATTCTTTCGGAAATATTGGGGAAAATTTCGAAATTTTCCAATTATTCGAACCTACATCAACGAGACGTAATAAAGGTAGAGGGAAAGTCGAAAACGAACAACGAACATTACGAGCAACCACAAAGGGACTCGTAAAATAAATAATCAAATTTTATTGGATAAATACTCATTACCCTCTTAAAGTTGAACACTAACAGGTACGTTAACGAAGCGCGAACTTGTCCCGAACAACAAACTTTATAATTAGGTTGTTGGGTCGGAAAATCGACCTTTGCCGTTCGCATATAAGCGTCTTGTCGGGACGACACAAACACAATAATAATAAATTCGTTTTGGACCGTTGCCAGGAAATTACTTCACTATGCGTGAAGCCAAAAATACATTTAGGAAGACCCAAGGACGGGCGGGGAATTTAAAAAGTTGTTTTTGACGATATTTGGATGTTTAATAGCAAACAAAAAAAACCGAATTCAAAATCGGTTCCAATTACCCTTTTGTGTGTACAAAAGGAAATATAGCGAATTCGTTTCGTTTAATTTTGAAATAATTTATTACGCGGAACAAGTGGAGGGCGAATCGATGCGAAAACAGCAAAAAGGAGCGATTTTCGAACCGAAATTCCACATCGGAGAGTTGTTATCTGGAATTATCCCGGCCCCCCGAACCATCGCCCTAATGGCTCCATTAAATTATACAGTTAGTAGAATCAAAAGGAAACGGTGGAAGGTAGTAATTCAGAGTTTTGTCGGGCCTCGCCATCAGGCGCTGAAATCGTACAATCGAGAATTTCAATAGGCGCCGTTGAAACAATTGAAGAAACAATTGAACGCTGCAGTTACAACTCCGGTTGGTACTCCCGGCACATAACCGAGAATCGTTCCGATTCGATGCGAATGGAAATGCTTCTCTCTGCGACTATTAACACTTTCAAACGTTGAGCATTTACACCAAATAAATTGAATAATTTTCGCACCTCTAATTCGAAAATTAGCTAAATGTATCGTTTATTTTTTCATCTTTCGTCGAGTTCTCGCAGCGAGCGAGAATCCTCTAATTAGCGGAATAGGCAACATTTTCCTCTTATTTTCTATCTAATGTCACACCTGGTGTCTAATAAGATTAATTTCGTTTAGTGATTTACGAACTCGGAGAAAATTGGCACGTTGCGCAAACATTTCGAGTCCGAATCGCTTACGATAGCACAAAGATATCCAAGAAGCGGTGGCGAAACGGCGTCTTCTGGAGCGGAATTCAAAATGTCTACCTTCATTCGCATCCCATTATGTCGACTCGAATTGAATAGAATATTCTCATTTCGGAATATTAAATAAATATTGAAAATGCTCCGAGTGGCTCGATGCTCTTCCGGAAATACGCTCGAGTATATAAATGGCTGCATTACGGCAACAGGACGACATTTGATACCTATTTTGCCGTATGGAGCGTATTCCAGTTTACGTTTGGATTACCATTTTACCATTATGCCTTTACTTAGACTTAGCCGTAGAGTATGTATACTTTTTTAAGACATTCAACTTGTAGAACCTGATGCCTCTTTCAGTAAAAATGTACCATTTCAGCATTGCCAAGTCTAGCAAAATTTCAAAAATTGTCACACTTATTAAGAGAACTTTCAATTCGTTGAAACTGTCTATTTGAGTAAAATCATTAAAATAAAAATGAGTACCATTCCAGCCCTTCCAAATCTAGCAACATTTCAAAAATTGTACACTTTTCAAGAGGACTTTCAACTTATAAAAACTATCTATTTAAGTATATATACGTTGGCCATTCCAGCGTTGCTAAGTTTAGCAAAATTTCACAAAATATACTAATCCTTTTGAAGGTGTATAATTCCAACTCGTGTAGTACTCACATGGTATTCGATAGATAAGAAGGAATCTCTACGGCTGGTTTTTTAAAAGGGTTAAATTTTATATACGCAGCGTATACTCAAAACAGAAAATTTCCCTTTCAGATTACGTCAGCATAAATAAATAGCATGCACGGAATGGCGTGGAACAACTTAACTACACGCTAAGCTCGAATTCTCCCTTTCGCCTTTCCTCGGTTCCGCAACTTTCTCCAGATCCTCGGAACAAAGAGGGTAAATAACAACTGACCCACTTCCATTCGGAATCGCTCATCTGCGTATGTATTTCGGGAAAACATAATTTTCCCTTTTATGTAAATGTATATGGTATTTAATTCTGCTAATTTAAAATGTACAACACATCGAGAAAAAAAGTGTAAAATAAATCTACTTTTTTGCCTGGCGAGTTATCTTAATTAAGCCGTTTCTTCGCCGGCGGGCTGCATGCTGTTAAGAGTTGCTTTCATAAATTTCAGTAATTGCGGGACTGCTCGTTAAGTAAACGGTTCCTTTGTTATCCTCGAACGAGTCAAAAAGACAAAAACGCGAAGGACGTCGATGCTGCGGCCATTTTTTCCCCAACTTAATCGCGTAGGTGCAACAATAAAAAAGACCCTTTCACAAGGAAACAGTAAATGTTCATCCTTCATGTCGTAAATAATAACAGTAGAAGTTTTATTTTGCATTCCGCAAATTGAAAAAGTATGTCTCCGTGCCGAGACCCAGATGCTTGTTCCGGATGGGACGGAGCAAAAGAACTGTCAATTGGCGCAGTCTGTCAGGATAGCAAAGCGATCCTTATCCGGCTGATTGGTAGTTACTAGCGTCGCGTGTTTGTTTTCCGAAAGAAACTAAAACCGGTGCAACATCTGGAAAGGTTTTCCTTTATTCTCTAACGAAACAAATATCCTTTGTAGCGGATCCGATCAAAGAAAAAGATAATTTTTTTTGTGTCAGGGAAGTAGGGAAGTTCGTACGGATCCAAACGAGAAATTGATTACTGTAGCGTTTCGTGAAGTAATTGATATGGAATGGAAATAGTCGTGTAATATGAAAAAAGGGATTTATTATTTCGTAATGCGGTTGTCATTTATTATACCAACCTGCCATACTACAAATATTCCATACTACAAAAAATATAAAAAAATTATGGTTCATTTATTTATGATTAGGAGACACTATAGAATTTCTAAATTTAATTAGATGTGGAAAGATAAAGAATGCGTTGTACTATACTATAGTAAATCGCTTTAGAAAATGATACTTTACGAGTCAACGTACTATTTTGTAATAAAGCTGTCCATCACGTTTTTTTATTTACATTAGAAAAACCGAGGGATTCAACACATAAAAGAGTAAATCAGAATAAATCCGGGCCTGAAGTGCAGACGACTAAGACAAATTACCTTCGCGATGTACATCCTTTTGCTCAAGGAAACTCGCTATTTATCAGACGAACCATTATTCCGGAGAGATGTCCGTTCTCAGTTAACCAAATGTAAACATTTTCTCTTAGAGATCGGCCCAGACGGCAACGAAAACTTCGAGTCACTTCGTTGTACTAACATATCGCACTGTTTGAATGAAACATTCCATTGGAAATTGTGCGATAATATTATTTTATAATCAACGTTTTTTGAGAGTAAACAAAACTGCGGCGTCTGAAAAAAATATTTTAACGTTTGTTGGGGAAATAACGAAGCATTAGAAATAAGAAAATACGCCGTCGGGCGGCGTCGCGACGTGAATGACGCTAAGCGGGGAAGTAAGTGTTGCTTTTTAGATAGGTAGGTAAATTTAATCAACAGTTTCATCATCATACAATATAATGTAATAAGGTTAGATAGGAAGGGTCGTTAAAAATAACGAGCTTTTCTCACGAAACGCCCTTCGGATCGGCGACGAGAGGTGGGCTCCCTTTTTACTGAATTTCAAATCGACATAAATTTTATAACAGCGCTCCAGTTTGTCACACGCCAGGATTTCGGTGTAATGCGAAATATGATATATAAAAGTTTCTTCAATTAAGGCATAAATTTTTGCGAATAAAAACTGTTTTTATCAAATTTATATTTCAGCGAACTAAATTTTTATAAAAACGAAATTTTCGCCCTTTCATTAGCGAACAATAAAAATGCGATGGAAACAAAGAGAAACTCAAAGTGTTATTAAAAGAATTGTATTTTTATCCTAATGGCATTTCCATTTGCATCTACTCGAACATACAATATTGTGAAGTTTTTAATGAACGAATAAAATAAAAGAATCTTCATATTGGAAATCCTTTAAAAACGTTTCGAACATCGAAAAACCGTCGCATTGGAAACGGGATTATTCCCGTATTATACATGGAAATCATTTTTCGTTTTTATGGATCAATAAATACCCATTTTTTCCAAATTTTTATTACCAGCGCATATTCAATAAAATCCATTCCAACTACACAGCATTCCTATAAAATTGGGTACATTTTAAAACCCCAGCCCACGCATAAAAAACACTAATGCGATAATCAAAAGAGATTATCATGTATAATCTGGAACACTCGCAGCGGGAAAAAATATTAAGTACACACTTAAACTCCGCATCTTAACATCTGCACGTTCCGACTTCAGAATGCATTTCGAAACTTTTCGTGTAAAGCGCCGAAAGAAACTCCCCGAAACTCGAAAACAGAAATGCGCGACGAACAATAATACAACTCGAAAGGAAGTTGCTCGTAAAATATCAAGAGTAATTAAAGCGGTTACGAGCATTATGCAAATTCGGCCGTTTAGATTAGTTTTAAATGGAAACGTTGCATAAGAATCCTGCGAGTTGAGCTCGGAATATCTTCTAAAATAAACCTACAAGTGTTACTCAAGTTTTTTCTACGATAGTATAATTCACTGTATTCTATGGATTTGTACTTAAATAATCTACATACAAAAATATTGTAATAAGAGATTATAAATTATCTGGATACAATTTTTATTTAATTATGCCAAATTACATCTGCACGTACTGGGTTTATTTACGTCTACATTTTCAAACTCGCTTCCATTCTCCCATATTACATTTAAAATTTCATTTCACCTTATGAAACCCTAACTTCCCAGCTTGAAGTTTCATTACTCAAAAATAGGTCATTCATGGAAAATTCTTTAACAATTTTCCATCCGAGGGAAATCCGTACCTATTTCGGATACGAGATCTCGTCAAGAGAGCGAAATAGTTGCAGAACGGGCGGGCGCAGAACTTCATTAAAACAACCAAAAAGCGCAACGTTTTTCGCATACCTTCTGAAAAATGTTCGCGGTTAAAATATTTCCGTATGAAAATTACGTTATTAAATTATAAATTAAATATTTCACTGTCGTCCATTTCGTATACTTTGTATTTCGAAATGTAATGTGAATGGAAGAGAATGTTACCTTAGCAGTGAGCGAGACCTTTGGTAGCTAGATAAATTTGGGTTTATTAAGGTTTTTAAACAATTATGTATATCAATAAAACACAGATTAATTGAGATATATGGCTGAAATTTACTCCAGTTCTAGTACACTCGTCGACATGTTACAACTCGACGACAGGGAGATTTGGTCATCCAAATCCGGCATTCGTTTAATTTCGAGGAGTGCTTCATTCAAATGGCCACCCCACTCACGCGATTTAAGGCTGTTGGATTTTTTGTTTATGGCGGGGTTACCTAGTCAAAGGTTTATTCCAACAATCCAGAAACCTTAGAAGAGATTAGTAATATCAGTAAATCAATCCCGAAATTTCCAACAATCCTGATGATATGTATGAAAAAGTAATTGAAAATTGGATCAAAACATAGACCTATAACATAATCATGGACGCGGCACTATCGGTATATTTTGAAGGTTATTCAGCGTTCCCAATGATAGAGAGAGAGGTCTGTGAGAGATATATGGAGCTAGTTAGGGCAAGAAGTAGGCGGGCCCAAATAAAAATATAAGATATATACAGGATGTTGTTTATCTATGAAACCTATCATTTCTGATCTGAAACATAACTCACGTGGTCTTTTGCTTTCTTACAATTGGCTATTAAATTGTCTAATCTCTCATTGCCATATTCCCAAACTTGTCACTATGCCATATGCCAATGCTAGTCACTACATGTTACAATTAAATTAATTTGTATTACAAATCACAATGTATTACTACTAACTGACTGTTTTTCTTTATTGCTACTAAGGAAGATAACAACAGAAGTAAAGGAATAAAAGAATTTAAAACCTTTTACGTAGTATTGGAACATCTAATATAATCTATGTAATCATCTCGACTGACAGCAAATTGTTTCCTTTTATCCGCGTTTCCCGTGTATCTGCTAGTCACTTCTATTGTACTTTTTGCTGAAATTGACTTTTCTCGTCAACAATGTTGGCACCGCTCTTTACACCATACGAAATAACGAGTTAGATTCCGCGGGCGTTTACGGAAAAAAAGAGACCCGGAAGCGAAAAAAAAAGGTCGATCCTTTTTATACGTTCATGTGTTACGTTCGCTTCCAGACATGACGTAAATAGGTCGGCTGTGACAAATTTCTCTGTTTGTATTTACAAAAGGGGCCTTATCCCGTGCAGTCTGCGCAACTTGTACAATAACTACGCGTCTTGTGATGAAATATTCCTTTTTAGAATGACCCGGTAATAATATCGAGGATGAGTTTTCGCTTATACAAATGTAATTAAAGTTCTCGTTATAATCCGAGTTGAGCCGCGCTTTATGAAAATATATACCTGGGAAACTTTGTTTAATAAGGCTGCTAGGATGTCATGAAAAATATTAAAAATCCCTCTCCTTTTACCTACAGTACATACAGAAATTTCTCATAATAGTTTAAAATAAATTTAATAAGAATCTCTATATATGATGAAGATATCTTTCTCCTTGGGATTATAAGGGAATGAAGCAATACCTTTCATTTTCACTTGATACCCAATTTATTCCGAGCATATTCGGCCCTCAGAGAGCATTAATGAGCTGCGAAAAAAATGTACACAAAACTTCACATGGGTATGGAGCACGTTATAAAAGAGAAACGTGATGTGAAAAATAATTAACGCGGCGGTTGAGTCCATAAAAAAACATCCACAGTCGCGGACGAAGGACAACGAAAGGCCCTTTTTTTCTTATTTAAAGAGGTTTATTCGACGTCAAATTGTTTTGTCTGTTGGGGAATAATTTGATACGGGTTTTAGTACGTCTACTTCAAAGATATCTAATAAAAGCTGTTGGGGGTTTTCTTGCTTCGTTTTCAATTGGAAAGGGATGAAATTGTCTTATCGAATCGTTCGCTTTTTATTTATCACGAAATTACCTACGAAGAGAAGAAAAAAAAACCCGTCGATGATAACGTTTTTCTTTTTCCAATAAACCAATAACTCCATCAACTCGTTCTGGGGCCTTAAACACCAGCCAGCGTACGGGCGAGTGAGCACTCAAAAAAATTAACATATTCATATTTGGTTCATGTTCGACTCGACAAGGAACACAAATGGATGGTGTGTTTACATAGTTTGTTATTTTAAGCCATCGCAAATACAATTTGGAGATTGATATACATAGATTTAAATAATTGATTCGTGCGCAGATCGCTGCGGCACACACAAATGGAATTGTATCAAATTAAAATTCGGGAAATTGAATTGGAAATCACTCGACGCAAAGAGAGAAGGCTGATTACTATTCGGAAAGATTTATTTAAAGAGTTTCCAGAAAATACAGAATGTATAGTATCTAAAATTAGTGCTAATAGTGGTGGTAAAGGTGAGAATTACAGTAATGATCATAAAGAGCTTTGTGGTGAGGATTATGGTAAGAGTAAGAGCGACTATGATAATGATGTTGGTGAGGATAATGGTGAGGATAATGGTGAGGATAATGGTAAGAATAATAGTGAGGAAAATGGTGAGAAAAATGGTGAGTAAAATGGTGAGGATAATGGTGAAGATAATGGTGAAGATAATGGTGCATGAGGATAATGGTGAGGATAAAGGTGAGGATAGTGGTAAGGATAATGGTGAGGATAATGGTGATGATAATGGTGATGATAATGGCGAGAATAATGGTGAGGATAGTGGTGAGGATAGAGATGAGCTAATGGTGAGGATAATGCTGGTAATGGAAGGGATAATGCTGAGAAGGATTATAAAGTGAAACATAAGAAAGATTATGAGAAGGATTATGGTGAGGTTAATAGGGAGGTTGAAGGCGAAGTTAATGGCAAGGAGAATGATTAATAAAAGTGATTTTTAGAGCTAAAGAAAATGGATAAACTATAGAATATGCTCATGCGATAACAATCTGGTAACAACTTGAGCACTGTTTATTTCCCTACATGATTCATATTGGCATGGCCTGTATTCAGTTCAGCGCTCCTTTTTAACGCTAATCAATCGTTTAAATAGTCTCTTTGATATGTCAGTTGTACATTATTGTTACGTAGAACGGACTAAGTAACAATGAATATTGTTTACGTTAAAGAGACTCTTTAAAAGACTGATTAGCGTTAAAAATGAAGGCTGAATACGGGCCATTAACAGCAGAATTTTATTTCGATTCAGCACCATTTTTCATCAAGTGATATCCACGTCATAAAAAGAGCGCAAGAACAAATTTCTCACAAAAACCCAGCCAGATAGTGAACTGTCCATCAAGAGTACAATATAAACAAAAGCTTTCCATTGAGAATTTTGCGTGTATCGACGTCGACGGCGTCGCGGCGTCGTCGTTCCGATATACACAGCGAGAGAGCACGTATATCAGGAACACGATACATCATGTGTGTAAGCAAACTACGAGCATCACTATATTTATTAAAATGTAATTGAATCCTCGCAGACTTGAAGTTTGATAACATCGTGACGTGAATAAGCGTTCGGGACCGCTGTCTAGTTTATCATGCAGGAAACGGTTGCCGGGGTAAAATTTACGCCGGAATATTTCGGTACAAACGCACATAGTTAACCAAGATTCATTTTCAATTTCCTTGACTGGTGCGAAGCTTTATAAAAACGCAGGTGGTTTAGGCGTAAGTACAATGTCGTAAAATGTCGAAGGAAAGAATCGCTATTACCCTTTTACTTATCGTAAAATCCTTCTGCTCGTAACAACTATAATTTCATCAACCGGAAAGCTTTTCTAACGTTCTTCCACTTTCCACCCGGAGCATCGTACGCGTCCTCTCCAACTTTAATTAGTCCCGCTGAATATTTGATAAATACGCTTTCAGCCGAGACTTCTGCTAAATATATCTGCAATTAAGATTCTTACATCGGCTATAATCACAAACTGCTCTTAAGGAGGCTTCGAGGCGGCCTACACGTTTAAGTGGCTCGGAATAATACATGAAGATGGTTAATATGGGTTTTAAGCGGCTTTCGGGGCGCTGCATTAGGCGTTGGGAGCCGTCAGCTGGTGTCTTTCACTGCTGGTGCTAACCAAGGAGGTTTTTACTTTATAACCCAGCTTGTATTAATTTTTCACCCCTAGTGACTAGGCTTAAACATTTATTTTTTGGTGAAGTCTCGAGGTAAATTAAAACTTAATAGCGTTGTTAGAATAAGCGGAGCTTTCATTATTAAAGTAGATTTATTGGTTTTTCCATGCATGACGGTGCGGAATGGAAAGACCACGTTTTGATTAGGGAATTTTGCGATGAGTTGCGTTATCAATCTTAACGCGGGAGGCAAAAAATTCCCCATCGTATAAGAAAATTAAATTTTGCATAGATGGATGATCCCTCTACATGGGCATCCAGCTCGTCAGAGGCGACTGGATCCGCAATTTTACGATCCTTATTCAGGTCACCAAACAGACTCTTTGTAAGGCGGCCACCAATCGGAATGTGAAAAGACCTATTAGGGAAAAAGTTCGAAAGATTGATTCGTGGATCTTCCGCTGCCTCTCGACTAGATCGCTGCTGCGGCGGCCCTCTCATAAAGAAAAGTCATAAATTTTTATGCGAAAGCGGAATGTCGTGTCGAGACTTTTGAAATGTTTGGGTATTAAGGAAAAACTTTGCGGCCGCGGTTTTGATTTATAATTTAACTTCTTCTCCTTTTCGTTTCTTTAATCATTCTAAAGCGTCCTAAATTCGCTTTATACTAATTTCCCAATTTTGTTAATAAATGTTGCTCGCATTCATCCAATGATAGCATCACGCATTACTTAATTGGCATGTTCGAAAAAAAGAAATTAGATGATTAAAACATCATTTATAGGAAATACAAATTTATATACAGCTGTATAGATATCTCTAATAACCATCGTTACAACTTCTCAAATATGATATTGAACTTGACTTAATTTTGTAATAGCGTAATAAAATTCTACCTATCATCGATATAAGATGTTTATACAAGTGTAACAGGGAGAAAATAGCTTTAGACACTTAGAGAATTTATCACGCATCAGCGCAATATAATTCGAGCGTATCGAGATGACCGGAGGCGAAGACGTCGCGCCGTAAGTAGTGTCAACTTCACCTTTCGACTCGGCTCCCCCGGGGGAATGTCTATGAAGTGCCGGATCGCATCGTGGAATTACACCCCTATCGTTTTAACGGCGATGTTAACGTGTCACGAGGAAAGTAATTTCGAGCTGCAGCGCGGGGGTTGCGGCGATGGGAAATTACAAAGAAAACCCGGCATTAGCGCTTCGAGTGGAGTTTTGCGAGTTGTCACTTTGTGAAATGAGCGACAAAGCGCTGTCAAACGGCCGAACGGAAGACTTTGAGACTGAAATTAGCGCGCGGGAGGAGGTCGATGGGTTTTTATATCGATGTGTTCGAAAAGTTTGTTAGTTCAATTAGAAATCTTATATGATCGCCTGAAGTTAGAAGATGGAGAGGAAGAAGTAGAACAAAATAAAAGCACGAAATGAATTGGTGAATGTTTTACAGGAACAAACAGTCTAGTATATTACTAGATATGCAAAAATATTTTTTTACAATACTTTATTAACTTAGTCGTTTTGGGATTTTCCAAAGAAAAAATGACTTTATAGACTGATCTAAATGGTTCTAGGGTCGTTCTAAATTGTTTCAAATTGCTCTTATCCATTCTAAAATGGTTCTAAATAATTCTGGATGGTTCTTAAAGTTTTAAATGATTGTAGACAGTTCTAAATGGTTGTAGCATCTTCCTGAACTGTTTCAAATGGCTCTACTCCCTTCTAAATAGTTTTAAATAATTCTGGGAAGTTCTAAAAGTTTCTGGACTGTTCCAGTTTATCCTGAACTGTTTCAAAGAGTTCTAAATCAGTACTAAATAATTTTAGACAGTTCAACATGGTACTCAAATTATCCTGAACTATTTCAAATGGCTGTACTCTGTTCTAAAGTGATTCTAAATGATTCGGAACAGTTTTAATAGTATCTGGACTATTCTATAGGTTTCCTGGACTGTTTTAAAGAGTTCTGAATCTGTTCTAAATGATTTCAGATAGCTTAAGATTAGTACTACAATTGTCCTGAACTGTTTCAAATAGCTCTACTCCATTCTTAAATGTTTCTAAATGATTCTGGACAGTTTTAAATTGTATCGAACACTTGTAACGATTCTAAAACTGTCTTGATTCATTTGAAAACTCGAGTAAGTACTTGTTTAGTTATTATGCCATCTCTCCCTCTTAAGTAACATTTAAATGGACAGATATACTCTCTTTTTCGCACTTGTGTTATTCCAATGTTCACATCGCCGCGAACCGATCCGGTATATAGTATATTATTGGATACCGGGTGTTTATAAACATTACAAAAGGGTCAAAATGTGTACATTTGGACCGTACGTATTCGGATCAGAAACCTTCTCATTGCAAAATTCAATATTGCCGCCATCTTGCGATAACTGAATTAAAGCGGACCCGGTTCTCCTTTCGTAATTGCCTTTTCCCGTTTAGGGTTAAGGGTTATATGCAGGAAACAAAATTGCGACAGAAACAATTTGGAAAGTTTTCTACACTTTTTAGGGTCAATTCCATGACGTTTTACGACTTTATAAAATTTAACTTTCGAATTCCGTGCTAATAATTCAACGGGATTTTCGGGGGATTATAAATTTCCGTTTGGGCTAAAAGTGAGATTTTATTAGAAATAAAGCTTGTTAACGTTTTTTTCCGGTTATTGGCAGTAACGGACTTATTCCCGGGATTAAATATTTAATTAGAAGTTTGACTGTTGTTTGCGGAATCGTTAAGGCTTTTTTATATCCCATTTATAAGAAAAAAAACGACGAGGTTTGTTTTCCCGGCGGTTTCTCCTAATTAGCTCTTGCTAAAGTTGTTTTAATAGACGTGGAAAAATGGTAGGTAAAGCAAATATGAAAAGTGCGAGCGTTAACGTCGAAATGTTGGTAAAACTGCAAAAAAAAACGAATTCGCGGTGAGCTAATTTTTAAAACTAACTTTGTTTAAAATTAGATTTTATTACATTATTATTCTTAAGTTTAACTTTAAACTGAACTCTTCGAATTTAATTAATCTTTTTTCTTTTAATCCAATTTCGAAATAACTCTATTTTAATTTAATAGAAATAGTTCTTGTACTCACCGCATTGACTGCTGTCATGTCCTTTGTTGCGGGTTCAGTTTCGGCTATGCTTTCGTTCTAAAACAAAAATAAAAAACAATTTATTAACATTTCTGCCAAGTGTAATAAAATGTCGGTAGATTAGATTATATTTTGAGGAACTTTGTTTTGCCTACATATTATTTCAAAGCAATGAATTATGGCAAAATAAAAAATTAAACATCAACGTTTTCTTAAGATATTTAGGATTCCGGTAATTATAAGGCAATAATAAAAATTATCTGCCTATAAATTAAACCGTAAAAAAGATTTGCGGCAAAGCTTTTTTTACTGCTAGATATGTTTTGGATAATCTTAAAAATACATTCTCCTCTCGTCCACATCACGCCATTTTTTATATTTTTCGCGTGTTACAGATAATTAACGAAGTGAACGATAAAAAAAAGGCACGAGAGAACCAAACCGAGATATCGTGACCGATTTTGATGTTATCCGTTATTATTACAACACTGCAACGTATACAAGTATACATTTATCAATGGAACATAATACTGGATTTCTCCGCACAAATCTAACTGATTTATATGAATTTTATTACGTTTTGATCGAAATGAATGGAGCTATTCATCTAAAGGGAATTATCGTCGTTCCATTGTTGGTAGATTCGTCGTTTGCGTATCGATTTTTTAATTGACTATACAATACAGCAGGGGCTTATTTCCGAGCGAAATTTCTCGAAGAGCATCAGTTGTTGTGGGGGAACAATAGTAAAAAGTAACCAATTAAGCGAATTTTCTTCTAACTATACAGATAACCGTACGCGCACCGAAATAGAACGCATTCGTTTTAAACGGGGATTATTTAAACGCCGCGTTTGAATAACGTGACTTCCTACAATTTCGAACGCCCCAGAACAATCGACATTAAAATTACTTTCAGTGTGAGAATTACACCTCGCTATCTTGATGAAATAGTTCGTAACGATGCACGAGTTACATAAATGCATTAACTCTTTAACGTAATAGGTTCTAGGGGTGTATATTCATTACGAATTTCACGACGAAAGTTCTACAAACTCGTTGCTCTGTGAACAAAATGTATAAAGAAGTGAAAGGAGAATGAAGAAAGAAATGATAAAATAAGTAGTAGGTGATGAAAAGCAAGTATGTTTTACTTAAAAAAATATAGTTCTTTATAGTTTTTACATAATGACTTTGGATTGGAAATCTTCCTAGTTTTCGTATAAGCTAGAAACACTAGGACTGAAAGGAGTGATTTAAAAGGAGTATTTGTAAGAAGTGATTATGAGTGATTATAAGGAGTGATTATAAGGAATAATTTAAAGGAGAAATATAAGGATATAAGGAGAGTTTATAAGGAGTGTTTGTGAGGAGTGATTATAAGGATTCATTATATTATAAGAGTGATTTTAAGGAGTAAAAGTCCTTCTTTGAATCTCCTGCAAACAATTTATTGTGGAATAGTTTTTTTTTACTTCAACCCAAATTTAGTACAATTTACAAGAGTAAAATGGGGATTCTTTTAAATGGGATCTAAACCAAGTACATAAAAGAATCCTCGCCGATTCATCCTGATTAAATTGTATCCGCAGTATCAGTTTCGCGAATCTTTCCGGCTCCGTCTGAAGCGCGGCATAGATCCATCAACTAGACAAATATTTTAAGCGTCACGAAAACGTAATTATCTTAAAACCCCCGGTCTCGGCGAGATCGCTACGAAAAAGAATAGGAAACTAATTAATTTCAGATTGAAACCCGTAAAACCCCCTTACTATCGCACCGTCAGCATTAAATCAAATCTTTCAGTTCTCGGGGTTTTCACCTACATCTCGCCGATAGCGGGCGGCGTTTTCCTACCGAATAAATCGACTTACACGCTCAGGGTCGGTTCCTTCTAAAGGAAACGCGATCGTAAAATGTAGGCATTTTTTATTTAGAAAATTAACCTCCCGGTCCTTCGGTCGCTGGAATGGAATTTTACGATCTTTTATGCTGGAAAATTAAACCCCTAGGTACTCTTAACTAATTAAAAAAGTTTCTTTTAAAACATTATATACAGTATGTTCACGATAATCTAGCGATGAATCTGCTAGATCTTATATCACAGCAATGCCAAATTGTAACATACTTCATCTAATCTCCTATACTTAAAATAGTTGTTTATCAACATAAAATCACTTAAATATCGTCTCTTGTCCAAGTTATCTTATAGCATTTATACTCCCATTGAAGTTTATTCTTATAGTAGGTTAATAAAATTGTTTCAAATTACTGGAATCGTTAAAGCCGGTTCTGGTAACCCATAGAATAAATCGACCTAGCTTAAACTAAAGCCATTCGGTGGGTTGCGAGACTTGAATGCCAAATATTGTTTTGGAGAACAATTCGAGAGCGAAGGAGAAAAAAAAGGAGAAGATTATTCGTTTCTCTGCGTGCGGTCGAATGTATACAGAGTAGATTGGCGAATGATAATAATTTGGAACGAATACGCTGCGGATAGATACATACACATACAGTAGATGAAATTATATTTCATATTTTCTAAAATAAAATTAATATAATAGTATAGCAACGACTTATGTTTGTATATTGTTGTAGGAATTGCCAAATTGCGTAGGTTTGAACTTTCACGCGTGTATATAAATTTAAAAAACTTCCGACTCGGCTGATATAAAATTAGAAAGTTAATTGTTGAAAATTTGTCGCGATTTTTTTGCCAAAATTTCGGATGAATTATCGGGCTATATAAACGTTTAAATAACCTTTTTACTTCGCGCATGTCGTCGTATTTGAACAAATCTGGCGAGAGCGCAAGAAGCCATTAGTTAAATACGGAATTCCAGCGGAATAATGATTAGTAATTTCAAATATTTACGCAAACATAATCAAAGCAAGTCTGATGGAAACCGAAGCACCAACAGAAAAGAAATAATAAATGGAAATAACCCGTGTGGCTGATGGCAATTAAAATGTGCCCTCCGATCTGGAGCAACGTTGTTTATTTATGAAACGCCAACAAAACCGGTTTTCTCTTATTTTTTTAATCGCATATTTAATAAATCAGGAATTTCATACATTTTTTTCACGAGCGCTAGCATAGGCAAAAAATAGTAGATTAAAATTTAAGCACTTCATTAACCTGGTTATTAAAAAACTTTGCATTAAACCGATCGAAATTAAATCCATCCATGCATAATGACTAATCGTACTTACATTATTAATATGCCAAAGTTGAAAACGATGCAATCGTTTTATTTTGTAAAGCAGAATTAAAAAATAGAAAATAGACTAATTTATTACTTAAAAAATGTTAAGTATATCGAGTTTTATTATCGCCAGTTTAATTAATTAAACTTTTGCCGTTGAAATTTTAATTAGAAATATAAAGATGGAAACACTATAAAAAGTAAGATGTAATTTAAACTTTCCAATAAAACAGAAAGTTCTGTGAAGAAAATAGTAATTAATTAGTTATGAAAATACATCCTTTTACATCCTTTTGAAAATTTAATGCTGTTTTTACAGCGGGTTATTGAAGTATAAAAATATTTTGACAACCTTATTGGAGAAATAAAAATGTATTCCTCTTATATTAATAAGTCAATAATGTTTTATTTAAACGGAGTATTTTACCCCACCCCCCTTATAACAATAGCTTGTTAAAAATATAAATTTTTCAATATTCTTTAACGTCACGATACCGTAAACTGCCTTCGTATTTATTCATTAATAAAGCAATAGTTGTTAATGCCAACGTTAAGTGACCGCCAATTTATAGTTTATGGGATTCATAAAGGTTTTGTAATAAGCCTGCGGTTAGGGTGTTTAATAATTTAAGTAAATATCGGTAATCTAACCCAATATTTACCGTCACTTTAATGCATAAACGGGCAGTTAACGTTGTTGATAAAATTTTAAGTGTAACATTATGTTCCTCTTTCATTACATGCTAGTAATAATTTTAATTTGTTGCTTCATGCAGTGAAGAGTATAATTCAACGTTAATCATTAATTTGTGTAATCAGGAAGAATTAATTCTCCAATTTAGATAAATTACCCCTCACCAGAACTGTTTTTCCGATTTTCCGGGTTGTCTGAATCATTCCCGGTATCATTGCGATTTACAAAACGAAACGCAATGTTCCATTTTGTTGGTCAATTACGACTAAACCAACTGGAACTTATTCTTTTTCACCCGTTATTACTGCAGCATTCAGCTAATATCTGCATTTAATTTGGAAATGTTTTTTCGAGGAAATTCGTCGAAACTATCCAAAAAGCACCGAATTTCTGTTTTAAGCACATGTATTTGTACCTGGATTCGTTTCGGTAATCATTTATCACTTTCTCTGCGATCTCGACAAATAAAAAATACACTTGACAAATCTTCCAGAACCCTGGGGCATTAATGGCTGTTCGAGGTGCATACAAAATGCGGATCTCGTCTAGAGAGAACATCCTAGTTCAAAGCGAATGATTTATAGGGTAGGGGTCGTGCCCTCGAAACGAATGTAGGTGAAACCTGCGATATTGAAGTATATGATACATAACTTTTCGAATTTTAGGCAACAGACGGTTTCCGTCTTTCGCTAACGGTTTTCCTACCCATCTCCCCATTTTTTCTTCCTCGAGGAGATTTATCCAAACGGAACCGAGTGCGTTTGGTTGAAACAAAACCGAATGGCTTCGAATTTTTCTTTCCCTGATGGATTTAGGTGTTTCCCTCGTATACGTTTCTTTTTCCATATTATAAAAATTACTTTCATCGAACAGTCGAGTGAATAAAATTTCTATTTTAATGGTGATTATTATTTAGGCGTAAAATAAAATACCCCTCGGGCTCCGACGTCCTAGAAAACGTGCATTCATCATGCTTACGTCGCGGATAATCCTTACTGATGCTGTTCTCGGCAAAACACGGATAATAGGAAAAGTTGACGCTAGTCTTCCTGCGTTGTGGGGAAAATGAATTATGACTATTTACATATTCATGCGGGCTCCTTTTGAATCCTCGGAATGCGGTTAACGGATAGCCGGGCATCACAATTGACAGGCGCAAAATTTATTTACAATGGAAAGCATAATACGTACTAATTACAATGCCACAATAGGGCAATTTCTAATTATAAAGTTCTTTCTTTTATAAAGCAACTGCTATTTGACGCCTAGCTCAAGTTAATATGAACAATAGACAAATTCTGCTGATGAAGTTTGGCACATCCACCATAATTTTAAATGATACTCAAAAATGGTGGCTAATTTACTATTAGAATTCAGGTAGATGTATACCTACAGTCTTAGATACACCAATATTTGCCTTATAAACACACATAAATACAAAATTGTTTTGCATATGGCCAAACAAAGAAAGATTATATACAGTGAGAAAGTTACAATCCCACTATCCACAATATCACACTTTCTGCATATACAGGATGACCCAATGAAAAGTAGCCCCTTTAGTGAGCTAATAATTTTTCAACGCCTAGTCATAAAAACATGCGGTTTTCGCATCAGATATATTTTATTTTGCTATAACTTTTTGTTATAGTGAGACAAAATTTTTGTATTGCCTGTACAGGGTGTTTCATAAAAATCCACTCTTTTAAATTCACAATAACCAAATTTTATGAAATAGGACATCTTCTTTTGTACAATAAGTACAAATAATATATTTTAGAAAGGTATATCTTTCAAAATACCTCTGTATATACGGTGTGTTCCTTTTAAAAAAAATGGTTTCTGTGAATTTAAAAGAGGAGATTTTGATAAAACACCCTGTATTGGTAATGCATAATTTCTGTATCACTGTAACAAAACTTATAATAAAATAAAACATATTTTATTATAAGGCTACTTTTCATTGGGACACCCTGTATTTCCCGAGATTTATTAATTATAATCCTCGATATGATACTATGCGCAGAATTATCAACTATATCAAGTGAAGTTCGCGCAGGTAAATGTCTTCTTCTCTGCTATTCTTCACGTTCTGTACATACTTTTTTTCATGTTATAATTTGTGAGAACCTCTCCTGTGACATTGTTACGAGTAGGTAGAGCATTAAATATGCTTACGTAATATTAAATTAAAATTTTGAATTGGATTTTAAAAAGTAAACCAAAACATCTCTTTTCGCTTTGTGCTAATGTAGCGAACAATTTAATTACTAATTTGCATTCGCGCTAACGTTGTTATCTACTTTTGCTTTTCGAAACATCACTTTTAATTAACTTGGCTATTGCTTACCTCAGAGAAGAAATTCCGGCGGAGCTAATTTATTTTTCTACTGAAATTATTCTTTTGAATCTATTGCACGTCATAAGGGCCGAGTGGCCTGATGGATTATTCTAATTAAAATCTGATGTAATTAAAGTTTGAGTGGATTTTTTTCAAACTAGGCGGTTCAGCTCGAGTTATTTTAGATTTTTAATGAAGGTTTCCGAATAGGTGAAGTAATTTAATTTCTTCTAGTCAATCGCACAAAGAATTTTCTTCCGCCGATGGAAATTTCAATAAAAAACAAGCCATCTACAGAGTGAAAATACCGAAAATTTCACGTCTCATTTCTCCACATTTCCCAGCGTTTGCGTCGGACGTTTATGGCATCTAAATGTAGAAATCCAGCCGGGACCGTCAAGATTCTTATGATTACTGCCGGCATCGAACTACTGAACTTTTGAACTACTAAACTTTTATATTGTTATGGCTTATATGAAGTACACAGTTTCAACGGTGCATTTGCTGGACTATCGCGATTAGTTTCGTCGAGTTTCGGCCCATAGACGTTGCAAAATCTCATTTTGCCGACTGCAAATCATTATTATGTTCCCATGTTCGATATAAACAGAAATAATGGCTCAAACGTTACTAAAAAGCGAATTTAAAGGGAAAAATTGCACAGCTTTATATGTTTAAAAATGTTACTGTTCATTTATGCGCAAATGAAGAATTCAACTGAATCTATTGTGGTTAGTCTATACATTTATTTGCCAAAATAAACCGAGTAGGTAATAAATAGTAAAATAAACTGAGTAAACTTACAAGCAAAGTCAGCATTATCTAACAACTATCGTGAATAACCCTAACTGTTGTTTGTCCGAAGAAAATGCTGCTCTCGAAAATCCACGTAAATTTCCAAATTTCCTGTTTACACTTTACGTGATGCCACTTCATCGCATTTTCAGCACATATTATTGTTGGAAATGAAGTAAACAACATTTTGTAGGTAACATCTTAATTGTACTTCGAGAAGTTGTTATTTCACAAGTCATAAATTATTCTTAAGAAGAGTATTTGCAATTATCAATTATAGCCATGTAAATCATGTAGAGGGTCAATTTTTTTAATGAACCAGGTTATCAAAATACATATTTTAGAGAAAGGCTCTCGTACGATAAAAGGGCTCATCGATTGGGATGGAAATTGTTTTCGGTCCACCGAAAATATTCATTTCGTTTGGGGAAATTTCATTAAACTCTAATAAATTTAATGGAAATAGGTCAATTATCGGTTCACGGGGGACAACAAATAGTGAACGTCAATTTGGCAAAATTCGTTAACAGAACAAACAGAGTTTTCCGTTTCCAAAAACAATTATATTTGGTTTTGATTTAATTAAAATTTATCGAAATGATTTTTTAGCAATTCTGACAAAACGTTGGATTATTTAAAAATCGAACCTATAAAATAGGTACAATAGGAGGGCAGGTATACACGAAAACTATCCAGTTTATAAATTATAACCTTGGGGTAAACGTAACCGATTCGCAGCGGCACGAATCGCCATTTATTTCGGGTACTAGTAATAAAACTAGTTCACGGTACACCAGTAAAATTGGGTTACTAACAAAATCCCGCGAAAAAACTCGCAATACGTATTAACATTCATCCGACGCGTCGAAATTTCAACTGAGTGCGTATCGGTCCGTCGGCGTCGCGACGCTACCGCATTATTTCGTCAACGAGTTGCCAATTACGAATTTTTACGAACATCATCAGTGACATCTCATCCCTAGCAAATACCACGAAGATCATTTTATAATAAAGTAATGATTTACTAACTCGATAGATTTCATGATGGAGAAAAAAAGACATAACATACAGTAAAATCGTAACCCAATAAATCTTCCAAAACTACGTCTCCATTATTTTTTCTCAATTTTTTTTTATAAACTGACACGTCATTGTGCGCATTCTTGGCATCGGCATTCGCGTATGAAGTAATGCTTTGTGTTTTTAAAATTAATTACGACCAGACCAAAGTAAATTGTGCAATCCCGAGATTTATGGCTTTTTTTCTCGAGCTTTGCGCGAACATTTGCTCGAGTTCTGTCTAATTAAAGCGACCATTTTTAAATTAAAACAATTTAAAATTATACGAAATCCTCCGGCCGTAATTCGGCGCGCTGGCGCTGTCTCCTTGGCTTCGTGTCGCTGAATCCCTAATTGATTTTAAAACGTAAAATTAATTCCTCAAAAAAGCCGGGTCTAATTCATATTCAACTAATGTTTATGGAAGTTTCGCTACACAGAGTACAGAAAAGTTTGTTTAGATAATCTAAGTATTGATACAGTCTAAATATTATATTAGTCTCATTTTTACAGAGCAAATTCATTGGCTCCCGGTCAAAATCTCTGATTCATTAGAGTTAAAATTACGGGCGACACTTATTAATTAAATCTATTGTATTGTCTGCAAAGATTGCCTATTTTTATACGTGAAAAAATTTTGCGCTGATTTCGGCCAAAAATTTCAACCAGACCATTAAGTTCCAGCGCGAGAACGATTAATTTAAGTCATTTGATAAGGAATTCAATAAATCTGTACTTATCGCACGCTCAAATAAATACTGCCGCATGTGAAATAATTTAGTTAATGTTGTTTTAAAGTTAGATGAGGATGAGGATGTGGACACTGCCATCTTCTTAGCCCGGGTTCTCCTTTGCGGATTTTTATTTTTCCGGGATTCCAAACGCTTATTCATTATTCATTCCAAAGTAGTTTGTCCTGAAGGCACACACTTGTAAAGTAGGGTGTAAGTTGGACAGCATGGCTTCCAGTTAGGTTGTGTATTGAAAGTATGTTTCTGAATTCAGAAAGTTCCGAGTGCTCTTTTCCTAGACTCAACTTGCGAGTTATAATAATTTAATTTCGTTTTTCTAGTTATAAATTCTAGTTATGTATAAAGTAATGCTTGTCTATGTGGAGTTAGTTAAGGATGGCTTGTAGCTATAGTTCATGGGGAATTTAAGGACGGGATCTCGAGAATGTATTACCCTCATGTTCTACTGGAGTCAAAGTAAACCCCTATTGTAAAGTTTATTATAGACAAGACAAATACAGTGAGGTTGAAGCGCAGTGAAATTGGGTTTAGGAACTTAAATGGGGCACGTTTTTGTAAATAATAAACCTTTTAGCTTTTTCGAATTGGATATTCAATTATATGTTTTTATGTAGGATTAACCGCAATTAAATTTCAAAAAACCTTTTTAAATAATATCTTATTACATGACCCTTTCGACCGATCTTTTTTTTCTCCTAATGGGATTTTCATTACTTTCAGAAAGTCTTTTTTAATGCCATCAAAGAAAAATATAATGCTCTTTCCTCCATTTGCTACGCTTCTTTTGCCGTTTTAAGAATTTGCTGAAATTAAGACGTTTTTTGTCTTTATATTATACATCAGTATCTTAAGCAGCGCTGTTTCGACCTTAACGAATGAGAGTTTTGTTTGTCCAATTAAATTTTAATTTCACCTAATTTTCCTTCAGCTTCTTCTATAGTTATTTATAAATGTATCACATCATTAACTTTACTTTGAATTAGCATATTTTGTCCTACAAAATGTTATCTACCGCACTAATCGTTTTTAAAATAAACATTCATTTCATCTGTTAAATAAGTATTTTGATTTTGTTAAGTAAATTGTGCCAAGAACATGTCGATTTTACTCACACACTATAATTTATACCGACTTTTATGTTTATGCAATAAAAAGAAATATGTCGTTAACCTTTCTTACCATTTGTTGCTATATTTTTAAAGGAACTGGGCAACTAACCTGCAACAAAATATACAAAATTAGCACATTTTGCTTCAAAAATATCAAACTGTAGGTATAGAAACTGACTATATTTCGCTATCAATTTTAATGGAAAATATCGTCTGAGCATTTCCCCCCTTATTTATTACGATTGTATTGCGTTACATTAGGCCGATGTTGTTTCCAGCGTGTCGACACATGTTTACATGAATTTCCATTTTTATTGGAAACTCTTTTATGCCGTCGTAACCGAACTTTATTGCCATTTAGGCTGATTTCGATTTCGATGGCGACATTCGATTGTATCCGATTTCCGGGCGCTCATTAAGACTCCAAAAAGGCAACAGCAAGCAATTTATTTTATATGTTTAATTATCGGAAATACTAGCCAAATTATAACTTTATTAGGTTTTAGATAATAAGTAAATTGTGTAAATATTATTGAATATAAAATATGATTTTTTTAAACTAACTATAATGTAGAGGAAACTGTGAAAATGACTGAGTAAATAGAGATGTCAGGTTGTTATGTCTCAAACGAATCCTTGTTGAGTCCACCATTTCAAAATTTCCTTCGTCAACAACAACAACAAGCAGTTGTAACGTATGTTGTCAGCTTCTTTTTATAGAATTGGGCCACTGCCAGAGCTACACACAATGTCTATAGCATATGAATGTGTCTTATTGTGGACGTTACGCGAAGATATGTCTCTAATAACGCGATTTTATTTTCGTAATACATAATTCTTCAAGGACGGTTTTCTTTTTATAAAACCAGTAAATTGAACAGCGGAATGTCCGCGATTTCCGAGCAGTTGACAATGATTGAATTCCATAACCTCCACCAGAAATATATGTAAAAATAGGGAGGTAGGTATAGGCACAAGTGCCCGATTGTGGGATATGGATGTTTGGAATTTTGGATTTTATATCAAATATCTAAACTTGTGGTAAACCAAGAAACATTTTTCTTCTCATATATCAATAGGAAAACTCCAAAAAACATGACTATGAAAGGAATTACCATGTGTATGGAAAAGGGCCAGTTTCTGTAATGTAAAAAAGGTGAATGAGATGAATTTCGAAAATGAAGTGATCGAAATTGATCTAAAATGATCGAAGATGATCGAATCTGAGTGAAATTTCATGATAATCCCATATTGGGAAATATATACAAATTTTTTGTATTCTAAAAAACAGCACACAATTTTATAAAAATAAAATAAGAAATAAATAAAAAAGAACTGCTTATGTAATTTGTATATTAACGTCGAAAACGTCGAAGAATACATAAAAATAACCGAGATATGTGGTACGTAAATAATTTTAAAAATCCAAAGAGATTAAATTACACGAGTTTTTCTTTCATCCGGTCGCTTCCTTATTTATTTTCCGAGTTTCGAAGCGTAAAAAAAGAGAAGTAACGAATGTATTACACACGCGCTACTATTGAAACAAAATTTACTTGTACACTATACTTGATAAAAGACGACAGGTGTTACCAACAAAAACGGAATCGAAAATAAACCAAAAAATTTCCCGGCTTCCGCCCACGGAGAGTAGTAAATGAAATATAGAATTTCACGCAGAGTTTAACAAAAACCTTAAACCGATTAGAAAAAAATATATGTTATATATTTGTTGACAAGCCGCTTCGTTCTATTTCTGGCAACATTAGCGTACTTTTCACGAGTTTCTTTATTGTTAGGAGAAATACAAAATTATGCGGCGAGTGAGAAAAAAAAACAATTCTTTTTTAATTAAAATAACGAAAAAAGAAACTTTAATGGACGTAACAACGTAAGCAAACACACCACCCCCTTATGGACTGTTATTTTCATAGCACTTCAAAACACGACAAATCCTGTTTACTCTCTCCTCCAATAACAATGACTTCGAACTTCCACAATCTACATGTTTAATGAGGCATAAATCATCGGGCCAGGCGAATAAGTGTCGGTAATATCGACCCCATTGGCGTACAAATTATAGCGTAACGTTAATTTCGGCGGCCGAATGCAATCACAGTAACGAATACTTGATAGATTAGTACTTCACGTGACCTTTCATTTCCGATTCACTCGTAAAACGTAATTGCCCCTTTTGTGGTCTGCGCTATACCTCTACCCTTCCACGGGGGTCATGCCGATACACACGATCAATTTCGATTATTAACTGTTTTTAATTGCGGCCATTTGTTTAGATTTATCGCTTGAAAATTTATCGGTTCTTCTTCCATTCCTCGTCGGTCCAAATTTGGAACAAATTGGTGAAGTCCATAATTCACTTGAACAATAATTTTTTGATTTTACTAGGAGAAATGTTGAAGAAACGACACTGCTCGTGCACTACAGAAAAAAAAATCGAACACAGTAACAGCCTGTGAAATATTTGGCAAAGGCAAACTGGGTTAACGTCTACAACAAGAAAGATAGTGCACCTGTTACAGAATGGATTTTAATTTCATTATAGTTTTCTAAAAAGAATGCTCGATGATTTAACTGTCTGGTAATAATTAACCGTTCGGAGTGTCGGTTTGCTCGAGCGCCTCGAAATTCTAATTTCGAAACCGTTGGTCTTGAACGGCGCGTTATTTCAGTCGCACGATTCCGAATCGAAAGTTAATCCTCGAGGAACTTTTTTTAGGACGTCGGAGCTTATTTATTAGAGGAAATTTCCGTTGAGTCGAAATAACTTTCAGAACGGAGAATTTTATTGTTTACTATGCCCTCGAATAGTGGTAGGAAAAACAACAATCCTTTGGATCCATCTCTTTTTTCCAACTCATAAACTTTTTTCCTCCGCGGTGTATAAAAAAACTCTGTCGTTACTTTTTTTTTCTCTGGGCCTTCATCAATCATCTAGCACGCACCTACTATTCCGTTCCATTATGTTGAGAGAATCATCTGTTGGGAATTGGGACGTTCACGTATTACTTACATTTGCCCTACATAGTATACAGATACAGATGTACGTTCATCCGCGTAAAAGGGAGAGCACTTTCCCTTCGGGTTTCATGCAATATTGAAAAGAAACGCGGGATCGCCCTAGGTGTAAATGTATGTTAATGGAAACAAACCGATATGTCAGAAAAAAAGAGAAACAGGCATGTCATTTCTTAGGATAAGACGTTCCCTTGTCTGATGGTGTTTCTTAAAACACATCACATCGCCCCGGTAAATTATATATTTAGCTTCCCGTGCTTTTATCCTGATGAAGGTTTTTTATTTAATACTTATTTAATTATTTACGCGTTTACCTTACACAGTTTATTTTAATTTTTTGTAATAATAAAACAACACACACGCCGAAAAATTCCATGAATCATGGCAAAATGGAGACGTGTAATTGCCTTTGGAGATTAAAAATTTGATAAAAGCAACAACTTTATCCGCTTTGGATTTTTTTGCAATTAGCGCGATATATTTGCCGGAGACCGGCCCGAATAAATCTAATTTCTTGCTAAAAACTTGACACTTTAACTCGGAGCAGCTTTCCCGACATTTTCAATTTGTTGGGTGTTGAATTTAAAACAGATAGTGCTGACGCGGCTCTAAAATTACGCGATAAAGGATTGGTCGGAGTTTTTTCCGATACGTGGCCCCGAAACGAGCAAAAAATGAGGAATTAGATCTATCTTCGAACGTCGAAGTGGATTAATTTTATCTCGTTATTTTAGAAAGAAAATTCCACTGGAAAAATGAATTCGGACAAGCGGAAAATTACCTCAAAAAACGTATTGAAATTGAATCTATTTTCCTTCTTTATTACTATACAGGATGTTTACGTTAAGTGGCAAAAAAATGATAAGTAACCCTACTTACGCTGATGGACGGATATGTAGATAATGTGAATATGCAATAATAATATTGGATTTCGAATTGGTTTGGACTTATTAAATTAAACATTTTTTAGTTGTTGAAGGGTTTATGTATTATAACCAATTAAGATCCTAAGTTATAAAAAATCCTTAAGGTACGAAATTGTTAATATTGTTTTTCATTAACCTAATAATAGAAAAAATAATTAATCATTTCCCAATGTTCCCCGACTTCATTTGTCGAAATTTCAACTTAAAAAAAAGTTTATTGTTATCGAGTGAACATCGAAATAAAGTTTTATCTCGCCGGCGGGCGAACTCGCCGGAAAAGACATCAAAATTCAAATTTTCGTTTTCAATTCCTTCTGCTTCCACGCCGGAACGAAAGGCCATTCGAGACGCTCCTAAGCACGTCATCTCGCGTTTATTTCCGCTTATATTGACGTAATATTTTTAAGTTGAAGCGATTACAGTAACAACCGAACGAGCTGTCAAAACGCGGACGCCGCGCCATTGTCACCGACACTTCCACGACGGCCCGCTCTCTCCGTTCGTCTGCAAACAAATAAAACTCTCCCTTCTGTGTTTGGCTTTGTTCCAGCGAAGTAAAACGCCACGCAGATGAAAAAAATATCAAGTGGCAGACGCGAGAGGGCACACGATACAAAAGAGGATGGAAAAAGTAAACTAACGATTTTTGAAAGTAACTGTTGTTGTGTTTTATCTTATTCAGGAAGCAACATCGGCTCCTATCTGTCTTAATTTAATTACCAACAACAAAACGGGAGATAAAAATGTTGGACGAACAAGAGGGAGGTGAAGAATAAGTGGGGGTTTACAAGAAAGGATAATCAGTAAGTTTAAATAGAGTCTCTAGCTTTTCAATTCCTTTAATGATGTCTTATCTTAAGTTATCCAACTCAAACATTTGTAAAATCTCCTTATAATGAATAAAAAAATATATCATTTGGAACCTTCTTTATTTCATAGTATAGATGCATTTAATTCTAGTATTATCTATACGTTGTCGATTTTTAGGAATATTTCACAAAATTCAGATGAAAAATTCTAAATAGTTTTTTTAAAAGTTCTAAATAGTCCTGAAAGGATTCTCTTTAAACTATCCTATATATGACAACATCACTGCGGATCATCGCGGATAATGTTTGTATTTTCAAATAGAAGATATATCTTTTATAATTATTACTTTGTATATTGTATAGTCATATAGATTTTATGAATTGTTTTTTTGTTAACTAGATGCAAATTTTTACAGCTAAGCTTTAACACTTGTTGCTGCATTTTACACTAACGTTTCTTGACAAGGCGAAAGAATTGAATTATATCTCGACTGCGCCGCGTTAAATCAATAAAGCGAATATATATTTTTCGCGGCCGTTCAATGAGGAAGATTAATGTAATATTAAACGCTTCCTCTCGACTTCGATCATTACGAATAACGCGTTATTGCTATCAGAAAATTCCCTAATTCCATCACTAAATCCAATAAATTGGAAGACGTCCAATAAAAAAATCAGCAAAGTCGTTCGTGGCGGGCACACTTAAATAAATGTGCATATTAGACTCGATTGAAATTCGGATTTAGTAATGGCACGGCTAAAAATCGTCGAAAGATTCGGCATTTTTGGCACGATATCTCTCATAATTTACGTCATTAAGCATTACTTTCATTCACTTAATGTTATGTGCATGTGCTGGCATTGTCTCCGGTGCTATTGATGCTATTTTACCGCATATGATTCGCTTATTAAATACAGCTATAAAGGTTAATAAAATTGTAATAATATGGGACTGTAATTCTCAATTTCAATCTCAATAAAATAATCAAAATTCATTCTACAGTAAACCCACAAATAATTCACCCTAAACTGTTCTAATTCATCAATTCACTTAACAATGACAGGGTAGAAATTTCGGTTTACACACAAGTCCTTAATTAATTATTATTCACGAGTGAACAAGCCGTTCTCGCAAGAGTAATAGATTTGTGTAAGGAATCGCCTCGATACATCCGAATCCTCCCTCGTACATTATCGTTATCAATGGCGTGTCCAGAGTAAATGGTTGCGGAAACGGGAAAAAAATCTGTTATTCCTCGTCCCACCTATTGTAACGGTAGTTTGTATCTGGGCGACTGAAATATACGTTATTTCACGCTTCAGGTCGCGTTTGCGTTTTATTGGCGGTACACGACCGAAAGCCCGGGATTAGGAATGTAAAGAAAATCTATCATCCGGCAAAAACTTTTATGGCTTTAGACAAAACATATTGTTAAATTATGAGGTTAGGTTTGTGTGTATCTGGGAAATAAATTCATCGGCCAGCAACGGTTTCGAGAGATTTACCGATGGCGTTTGTTACGTTCAGACGCCAGAAAAACGGGTTATCTCAGTTGTTTCTATATATATTGGATGTTTTTTAGAAGAGACCTTATGGATATTGATGCTCCAGTTTTGAGTTCGGCTTGATTTATGCCCAAAGATTGGATTGCCGAAGTCAGTCGGATAGAAAAATCTTTTGAATGTTTCAATCAACAACAAAGCTATAGAACTGCGCTTATAGCCTCCGATTTACAACCTCAACACTATCAATTGTGTAATTAAACTCATTACTACATTATCAGCAAACGTTGGCGAACTATTCATAAATATTCTAATTCCAATGCAGCACACAGAGAGGATATTCAACTAATACAATAAACGCATTATTGTATACATTACTGCTGGAGTTGATATATTGGTAGTATTCACTTACAGATAGGCAAACTCCCTATATACATAATTATTCCAAAGTCAATATGCGTCATTCTCAATCTCCTCAATAGCTCACTAATTATCATCTAATAATAATAGAGGAAATAAGAGCGAGTTTATATAAATAACTGTAGACAAAATGCCTTTTTCGGTTAGTTGAGTGTGTTTTCGGAATATAGAAATGAACCGGCAGGAGTGCGATGTGTTCGCAAACAGCTGTTGGCTAGATTTAAAGTTATCTGGTGAAGAGCCATATCGCCGTAACGCAGAGGATGCTAGGCGAGGAACGATATAAAATGTCGACCAAATAAAGTTACTTGTCTATTCGGCGTGTCTGGAAATATTTCCCGGCGTGGAAGTGCTCCACCGTTAAAGTTACGGTCAGGTTGCGGTCGAACGGAATGAATAATTCAAGAAGAAGAGGGATACGCCGGGAAACGAGATGCTGGCGGGTAAAGGGTAGAAAAAGGTTTTTCTTGGAATAAAACGAGGGAATATATTCGTTGCGATGGCTCGCCGAACACGGGGTTTCGGGTTTTTGTGCGCCTTCGGCGTTGTTATTGTTGTTTAAGCTGAGGACTCGAAGAATCTTGAGTAACTCGGCTTAGAGTGGGGTATTTTGTCTGCGGGAGTATTTTTACTGAATAATAAAAAGTAACTTTTTCTATCGTGTGTTCGGAATAAGATGAAGCAAATGGAAAATAAATAAAGTCCTTAGACATTCTTATTCGCGAAATTGCCAATTTCGAATCAATACTCTATCTTTAGCCTCTAATTGAATGTACACAATAAAAGTTCCACCTTAAGCAAACTTATTATTCAATAAACTCAACAATATTTGTAAAAAAATATTCCCACAAACTTTTTCGCGCAAATTTTCCCTCGTTACTTAGTTATTTATAGACAAATGTTTAGCCGTTTCGGAGTTTTTCGGAGGAAAAGTTGCGTCGTTAGAGCGAGGAAAAATCGATTCTAACGATAATCGCGGTTTTCTTTCAGGACGCAAGCACCAGAAGTAGAACTGAAAAATTTCAGATCATTATTTCTCGTTGTCTTTTGTTCGGTCGCATCGTTCGGAATTCCAAAGGGCATCATTGAAAACGCATTACAACTGCGGTAACGATCATTACGACGGCCATTTCGTCGTTTACGAAAATAGATTTCAAAGTCTTTTCAGCTTAGACTCGGTGGAGACTCTCAGGACTGGGAACTGGGAGGCCGTTGACCCAACACTATGGTTCTCTCTGTGTGTGTGTTTGTATGTGTGCGTATATTTGTGTGCTTTTAAGGCACGAATGCGGTTTTGCGAGCCGAAAGTATAAATAAAAGGGCCTTTTGGTGGATGTTAAATTGACTCAGTCGGGAAAGTTTCCCGGATTTTATTCGTGAACAATCCGAGAAAGTGAAGTTTTGGGAAAAGCGAACAGCGACATTTTTTTTATTTTCGTCTAAAAGATGAGATTTTTTTTATTTAGTTTCAAATCACAATTAATCAGTTACTTTAAAACTAACGCATTTTAAAATGAAAACGCTTTTAAAATGTTCAAATTTTCTAAAGAAGCATCCTGTATATCAAAGCTTGTTTAGTGTAGTAATTGATACTTTCTTGGAGCTAAATTAATAATCAATTAGTGTATCCTCATCCACCTAAATTGCTAACAGGAAAGCGTTGTTTGTTTCTAACAAAGGACTTTTTATAATCGGGAAATATTGAATAGAATTCACGTTCGGATGGGCTCGAAAAACTCCTTTTAGAGAGCTAAAGAGATTACAAAAACTTTCCTTTTTGTCTAAGTATTCATTGAATTTGCCTAAAGTTTAAAATTTTCCATTAAAACATTGAAGTCGCCTTCGTTTTACTCGAGTTAAAAGCAACGGAAAATTATACTTCACTAGAAGTTTGATCATTTTTTGTAGTTGTTAGTAGGACATACTTAAGCCCCAAAAAGAATCTCTCATTTCTAGGCAATCAATCTATTTCTTTCTTATTTACAATATACATGCATAAGAGAAGATCGATCATAAAAATATTGTCTCTATAGTGAAAAACAACTCATATTTCTGAAATTCAATTTATTACGTTGCCGGGCTACACGATTCGAATAAATACCGATGAAACCTTTTTCCGAACGCGAATCGAGCAAATGGTTTTGGATATACGCGATAAAAGCATGTTAGAAACATAAAGAAGTGACGCTCGGACGACACACATTTATTTTCGCCGAGGTTTTTCGCAGAGAAAAATAGTGACTCATAACATGTATTATGGTTATTTATAAGTGCACTTGCAATGTCATATGTTTCTGACATTTTTTCCGACGCTTTTCTCGACTACACGCCAGATTTTCGAGACTTTCAGGCTTTCCGGCTAATTATTTGTCAGAAAATTATTAAGCAGAAATACGTGGGAAATATAAAATAACACCTTTTCAGTTGATTGATTACTTACGAGTGAAGCAATATACGAATTCGAGCCTATTATACGGAAAGTTTTCTGCAACACAGAGCCCGGCCGTTTTCCCTTTTACCATAATGAGAAATACGTCCCTATATTAAAATCGTTGTAACCGGACCACCTGCTGCCGGCTACCGTTCTCCATACGGCCGTTTTCTATCTAATAATAGCGTCTACAGGGCAAATTAACAGTAAGGAACAATACGAGTTTCGAGTGCTACACGAAATTTCATGTCGGCCGCCATAAGGTCGAATGTAATGGAGTTTTTAATGGAATGGCCGAATGGCGGAACTTTGTTATTTGTCATAACGTTGGTTAATTACGTTGGAAGTATGTCGTAGAACATAAATATATTCTTTTTGATTTCGAACGGTGAACAATTAAGAATTATAAAGGCTTTAAGTGACTACATTTTGAATGAAATATCTGCCTAGTTAAATGATGGAAACATTCAAGTGCATTCCTGCAAATTTAGTAGCACCTATGTAGTGCAGTTATTTTATTACTAGAATAGAAAATGAAGTAGTTTTGGACGTTGGTTGGCGAAAACCGATTTTTAAGCATATCGAGCTCGTAAAATCGCATACAGTGAAACATAGACTGTTCAGTGTTCGCGGGCAAGTATAATTTCAGCTGTTGTCAATAAAGTTTATAGCTGACAGTAAAGTGTACGTCTCGGGAATCAATGCAACTATGTAATAGTATATACGCGGTGAAAGTTATGCTAAAATAAAAGAAATTATGTAACTTTTCTCCTGATACTTATTTAGTCGTAAAATGAAATTCGAGCACCGGCAGCACTCTCGAGCGCTCCGAAAATTACCAGAAGATAAACAAGAGTTTTAGTTTGTTGCAAACTATTCGGATCTGCTGTTAAAATCGCTTTGTTTGTTATGGGATTATGTGCGGAGATTTTTTGCTTACAGCGGCAACACTGTCAGCTTTATTCGATATTTAGCAAATTGTAAATAAGGGAATTTCCTCCTTATGGATTACTCTTGTTTAAAATTTAATTTGTGAAAACTTAAAATTGAGAAAAAAATTTCTGTTCGTATTATCATTAAAAGACCTCTAAAAACATTTCAATTAAAAGAATATTCATTTGTAGGGGAAGAAAGATCAATTTCATGTAATATAAAAAAAGGAAATCCCACATTATGTATGAATTCAAACCAATTTGGTTTTATTATTTTATACTATAAATTAACAAAATTAAAACAATAATATTTTAAGATATTTTTAGAGATTGTATCTAGCGTTTGAGTAACTCTCAGGTATTTACTTTTATAAGATAAAACAATTATGTTGCAGAAGTACCTACAAATAAATTTTCACTGCAAAAAAACAAACAAATTGAAGATGTTTAAACTAAATCTAAAATAGAAATGTAACATAAATGACTGACACTGCTTTTACCTAGCACCTGATATGTTAGCCAGAACCGTACGATTGATTGAATTTCTATCATTCATCAATAGGAAATAAATAAAATAATCACAGATTAAACTAATTTTTCGGCTACTTATTAGCCTAATGAATCAAAGAGATGCTTACACGCGAAACAAGCGCCATGAATGCGAAATTCGCAACAAGCTCGTTCCGAGCAAAAACAAACCGACGTTCGCATTTGAATATTTTATGAACATTTTCATTTCAACGCAAACTCCGCCAATGATTATTTATTCGCTCCTAGATGCAATTATTTTTCCCCGAATCGCATTGCTCATTGAAACGGGATGAGTAACGGGAATTTCATTCATGTACTATCGAGTAACTTACGTAAAACAGAAGCGCGTTGTAAAAGTACCAAGAATTAGGTAAATAAACAAGTTTTTCCGCCTCTTTTTTGATTTAAACAAAACTATCCAGATTTTAGGTATCAGTGGCGTTCTATTGACCATAATATCAACTTTTAATTAATGATGGTAATTACACGATTTGTTTCAATTGAAAGACTGATTTAATGAGAAATAGGGTAGGTATCAAAATTTCTAGTAATCTATTAATTAAGGAAACTTTGTGACAATTCGCCCCCAAAATATTTTCATTTTCTGGCATTTCAGCGAAAGTTTGTTTACTCAAGAACGTCAACGGGTTTTAATTTCGGGCCGGAAAATTAAACACAATTAACTAATATACTGAACAGCGCTCACGGCGCGAAGGACGAACCAAAACATTTGTTCGAATAACATTGTACTTCACCTGAAAATGTATGCGAAAGTCTCCGAAAACACACGACAAAAATAAATTCGAACGTAAACAAATTAATGTAATTTGGTTGTTGTGGATTGTGAATGCTAAGTTGAATAACATGACACGTTTTTGCTTAGGCATTTACGCAAGATGTTGCCGATAAATTACGCTGTGAGGAATTTTACGGGAAATTTGTTGCGAAAATACCGGGTTATTTTCGGTATTCAATGTTACCGTGCGAATTTTTTATGAAGCCAATTGCGATGGATGATTAAATTAAAGGAATCGAAATACCTAATAACGTGATTCTTTTCCATATTCGGCGGTTAAATATCATCAAATTCTGTAGGAGAACCGTACCATTTTCGAGAGGTTAGGAAGGTCCTCGAATCGTACAGTAAAGGAAACTCGGTGAAATTAATTTATGAAATATTCATTCGTCCTATTGAATATTCAACGAAAACCGTACGATTCGTCCGACAATAAAAATGTGCCCTTTTGAGTAATCCTCTCCTTTTGCCAATTTACCAGTCACCCGAAAGATGAAAAGTATCGCGACATCAAAAGCACAGGAAAAATATATCAAAGGAAACGTCTGGCTCGTAATTAAAATATCTTGAATGGCTTGTGTTGGAAAATTCTCACGACTGACAGACAATCGAAGGAAATTCATTAACCGGCGACCTGCGATCAATGCCTTATTGGCTCGGATATATTAGCGAATTATCCTTTTCGTATTAAAGCTTCATTGAACACCAAGTATGTTGGAATAAAGTTCTATTCTAATAGAAAATTCTATTTAGTTTCTAGAAGACAGGTTTACAAAATTAGTAGATTATAAAATTAATTTAAGAATCCACCCTTCACCTACTCCGACCGTATATTTTAGGAAAACTCGGCAGAATAATTCTCCCGAATTACTTATTAAGTTGTTTACTTGTTAGAGGGATGCATACTACTTTTTAAAGGAGTAGTAGCAGATTGGAGGCGAACTTCCTCGGCATTAAAACTTTTGCTTACTTATAATTTCACATTAGAATAATTATCTTTAAAACGTTTTTCATTAAAAGAAACGGTACAATTAAAATTTCACGCAAACTTTGTCTGCAAATTTGAAAGCTGAAAGCTTTTTAATGAATTTTAAACTTTACTCCGAGACAGAGTCTCTTTTTGCAGAGGCAGTAAAAGAAATGCCTTATTAATTTCTGAAATTACTTTTCAATGTTTTTTATAAAGGATTCCCGTTTTAATCGATTCTCGTATAATAGGCGTTCGGAAAATTTGTGTTTTTCGAAACGTCGTGAACTTGGTTTTTTCATAACTTATTTAAAAGCTTGAAAACAATTTGCTCCCTTTGTAAAGCATATTATTTCCGAACTTTTCGTAAAATCGGAATCGATTGATATTTTCCTGTTATTTAAAGTAGATTTAAAGTAGATTATTCATGAACATGCATTAACAAAAAAACAACTGCATAGGTCCGTATTTTTAAAATATTTTCCTAGGAACGACGGTAATTTATGTTGTTTTTAACGCCTCACAAATATCCAATAAAATAACTGTCGTTAATTTTCTTTGACAGCCCGGAGGAAACTTCTACCATTAGTTCTCCTATTTCGAAGTCGAAATGTATATAGTCAGGGAGCGCTATTAGCTTCCTCGCTTACTCATTATTGACGTTTTCGGGAGTTTTGCATTTCTTTGCTAAATCATCACATTGTTTCGAGATTCTCTGTTTGCCGGGTTTCCGTTCACTATATGGCCTTTTAAATTTAATCAAATCTGCCCGCAACTTGCAACTTGCACATCAGGGACGATACCGATGAATATTTAACTTGCAAAAGAAGTTTTAATTTCGTTTCGGCCGCGAATGGACTTTGGAAAATTCATGGCTTTTACGTGACTTTCTAACTTTGTGTGCCCGGCGAGTTAAAAGGAACACCGGCTAATGTGTATTGATTGATTGGTCAGTAATAAATCGACGTTGAATTATTCAACCCGGTTGAAAATGAACGACATTGAACAGAAAGGCGATTTGTGTGTGCTGTTAGTTAGTTCCTATTTCAGAGATAGAAAAAGTTAAAAATGGGAATTAAGGGAGTAAATATGCTAGAATTAAAAGGGTCCTCGTTCCCATTATTATATTGTGTCATCTCTAACTTCGATCTCGAGTGGTTTAATTCAAAAATAGGGGGAAGTTTTAAGATTAATAAAAGGGTATAAGCAGAGCCCCAAGGTGAATTAAATGAGAGAAAAAAGTAAAACGTGTCGGAATATTTAATTAAGAGAAATACACAAGTAAAAACGCAATTTTGACGACGAGACGCAATGTTATTCAACAAAAAATGTACCTGCAAAAAGTATGTATACTTTTCTGGAAAAATAGGTCCGCACGGCGAATCGTGATATATTATTTTAATAACATCTCAAGATTATGTACGCCAAGGTACGTTGATACAGCAATATTTCAGCATTAAAAATGCCGGGCATGATTTTGACATGATTATTAAATTTTTAATATAAACCCGAGAAGATTTATGAAGAACCTCTCGTTTTGCTTTTATTGGCTTCATTGATGAAAAACTAAAAGCTAAAAATTTGCTGGAAACACATTTAATCAAATCTATTAAAACAAAACATATTTCAAACAGCTTAAAGATAAACAATTATAATCGAGTATAGATAGAAATCGAGTTTTAACCCATCCACAATAACTAAATGAACATAAACCGCCAATTTCCCGAAGTAAAATTTAGGATGAGCTCTTTTAAATCTTCGGTAAGGAAAGTTAAATACCAGTTTCGGAAATTTATTTCCGTTGCAATAAATTCCATCGCAATCAGGTTTTACGGGCGGCTCAACGGCTCGATAGTTCCACAGAAACTTTGTAAATATAATTTCCGAGCAAGATTACTTCGGCTCAAAATATTTGTTCGACTTAAAATTGGTTGAAAGTGATACCCAAAGTAGATAGATTTGATTCCAATTTAATTCTACTATACGCCTTTAAAGTTTTATACCTAATCTTCATATAAAGTTCCAAGTGGATGTGAAGATATAACAAATAATCCACTAATGAAACAACAACAAAAAAATCATGTAGAGCAAGCAATTCGAATGAAACAACATTCATTTTAATTAATATTACAAAACTAACATAAAATTAATTAACGCTCTAACTGAAACTAAGCTCGCCTCATGAATTTCGAATGTAGATATAGGTTAATATTTATGGGTATGAATGCGTTTGTGTGTTTGAAAGATGCATCTCCATCAACAAAATTGGTAGGTAAGTTCGTATACCTTCATGCTTCTATTTATAGCAGAAATAAATTTAATTAAAACAGTTTTATAGCTCAGTCGAGTTCGGGAAAAATGGGATACTCGTAACCAGAAAGCTTGATGGGCATTAAAACTTTTCCATGGAGAATCCGCGGAAACGCCGCTGATCTTTTGACTATGAAATGGAGCGGCGTGCTGTCGTGCTATTTTATTATTTTGTGTGGCGCAAGCGAAACACATCATGAACATTTGCGTCTAATTATAACTTTAAAATCTCATATAACGAGTATCAGACCGAAGGCAGCTAGCATGTAGGTATAGAAGGAATTCTAGATGGAGCAAAAATAAAATTTATAGGAAATGGATTGCCTACTCATTAAACGTAACCGAATGGTACATACTTATTCTCCCAAATTATAATTTTTTAGCTAATAATAGTTCTTATATTTAGTTAAATAATTCCTTAACATTCGAATGAAGCTATTGCATCAAGTTATATAACATCGAGCTTTCGAAGCGTTCGAGATAAAAGTATAAAACTTTTTACTATAGGCAACCTTCATTGTAGATGACTACAGGTATTTTGTACTGCCGGTATGTATGGGGAGTTTACCCTCTTTGGGAGGAAAGCGAGATTATGTATTATCATTTGATTCCAGTCTGTATATGATGCTGATGTGGCAACTCTAGCAATAATGCCTCGCAAGTTTCCATTAAGCAGGAAAGCGGAGTCGTACTAGATTAAACCTACATCAAAGGAAAATATGCCGGAATTCCTTTAAATAATTATATGCATTCTTGATTCCTTGAATATTTCACAAAATCGTCCTGTTACATATGTGCATACCTACATATTACTAATTTTTGGTGCATATTTTCATTTAAAACATAGTGGATCTCAAAAGGTTTTAATAACTAGCAATTAGCTGAGGACTTTAATTAAAGCTAATGCTACTTCGTAACCTTATTACGAAAACTTACTTGGTAATTAGTAGATAGATGATTACATTTCGGTTAGAATTTATTATTTATCCTTTGAATAATTAATAGGAACTATTTTGAGATTTAAAAAATCTCAAAGTACTCAGATTTAATTCAGTAACTTTAAAGTATTTTAACGTATGAAAGAATACTTGGTTAAAGAAACAATTGACTGACTTACATAGGGTGTCCCGCAAATATTGCAACAAGCTTCGGGAGGTGAAAGAGTAATTCTACTAACAAACATACCCTTTCATTTTATGTCAGTGGCGTAGAAGTTACAGAGATATTACTACACATAGCCCCTTTATCTTATAATTAACATATGCACCTTGCTCCATTTCCGATTGCAATATGGTCATTTCTAGGAGTGGAACAAAGAAAGATTATTATAATGACAGTTGTCAGAGTGAAAAGTTGCAATGACACAATGTCACTCTTTCTTTTTCAAGTGTCTAATGGAAGTTGCCTTTATTGCACCCATGACCTATATAAACTATATGCAATCAAAAATGGAGCAACCTGTATGTTTATAAATATTCTTTATAAATAATAAGTTGAAAGTCAACTAAATCAAATGTATGTAGCTCCAAGATTTTAGCTATTTTGAATAAAAAAACGAAAAAAATATTTCTCTTTACTGGTCTACAGGTTGCTCCATTTTTGATCGCAACATAGGTTATATAGGCGATGGGTGCGATAAACACAACTTCCATTAGACACTTATAAAGGAAAAAGAAAGAGTGACATTTGTGTCATTGCAACTTTTCACTCTGACAACTGTTATTTTATTAATCTGTCTTTGTTCAACTCATAGAAACGACCATGTTGCGGTCTGAATTGAAGCAACCGATATATCTAAAACATGACAAATCTTTAAAAGCATCTGTATAAGAACTTTTTATTAATAATTACCTATTAGATCACTTTCACCTTCCGAAGTAGGTTGCAATATTTACCTTGTATTTAGGTAATAACAGATATTCACAAAAATTGCCAGTAGTTGAATTTCATAAGGAACTCACTAAATGTTCCTTACTTAATTTTTAACGCTTGAAGCACGTGGCGCGAAATAAATTTTCAAGAAAAACAAATATAACATTCAAATAAACAGACAGTCGCTCAAATATAAACTTACATCTAACGCAACTATAAATACGGTTTTCATACGAATCTCGTTTAGTAAATGCTAAACAATAAAAGGTTATTTTACACAAAAAAAAAAGAAAAACAAATAATTTTGATTTTCCTGTTAGGATATCCTGTGGAATCATGCAAATGCATTCTTTGCTGGAGTATGTATAACTAAATTTATTTTAAATATTTTTGGATTTTTTTTTTAATAAAATTAAGAACGTACCGGTATGGAGGCTTTTTCCTCGGTGGTGGCCTCCCCATTGGGCGGCACATGTCCAGCTTTTGTCAAAAGCCCCGCTGGCACACGCACTGTGAGGCAGTCTGTGACACCCCACTCACACGTGGTCGCTTCGAAATAAACAACACTTAGTACATATCACCTTGCACACTCCCTCCTTCACCGCGTTACCGTTCGAACGCAACGGCTAACCGGCACTCGACACATAACCTCGAAGCGAAGCGACGTTTCGGCCGGTGCGACTCGGTCCCTCTTCAGGCACGTGCGGCTCGCCTCGTCCTGTGGTTTCTCTGTGTTTTGATCGCGTGTTCTCCAGTTTCTGGATCAGCTGGGCAACCAGACGAATCGCCGGGACAGGTTGTGCGGCACTAACAACTGTGCCGCTATCGAACGACGCTGGCGTCACGGCGCAAGTTCGCGCGCCGACGCCCCGCGTCCTACTACCTGCTGCTCGTCGCGTCGTTTGCGCGCACTTGAAATCTCACATGCTAATAAATTATTGCGATTTCGGCTGTTTTATCATATATATTATCGACAGGGGTGGTTTGTTCGGTGTCGCGCCATTTTTTCAACTAATAACGCACTGAATGATTTTTAGGTAACTTCACCATAAAATAAACTTGCAACGCCAATTAGTGTAAAATTTAGAGTTGTATTTTTTTATATGTACCTATCTACCTAAATAGGAAATTGCAAAAGTTTGTTTAGGTAAATTCGTCATTTTCTTGAGCTTAATTTAAACGTAGACGCCCCGCTTGAACGAAAAATCGTTTCTTTGAAGTTGTCCGACTAATTGCGAAACTTCAAAACGAATTCTATAAAGTCGAATAATTTTAAATTTTCAGAAGAGTTCGTAACGAGGGCTTACTCGACTCATCTCTACGATACATTAGCGCAGCGGACGTAAATTTTCGCTATTATTAATTTTTTTTGTCTTGCAGGATGCCTAAGTAAGTGCAAAAAAAGGTCCACAGAAAATGGCCAGAGGAACTTTCGATTTAAATTTTTATTTATACCTACTTTTTGATATCCCTTTATTCGATCTTCTCTTCTTCATTTATTTAATTCATTATTAAATTTATTTAAAATATTGTTCTCTTTAGCAAAATAATTCACTCCCTTAGGTAGTTAAGAGACTCTCTTTGAGAAACTCCTCTCTTTGACAGACTCCTCTCTTTGACAGACTCCTCTCTTTGACAGATTCCACTCTTTGACAAACTCCTCTCTTTAACAGACTTCTCTTGGACAAATTACTCTTTTAACAGACTTCTCTCTTTGACAGACTCAACTCTTTGACAAACTCTTCTCTTTAATAGACTCCTCTCTTTGACAAATTCCTCTCTTTGACAAATTACTCTCTTTGACAGACTCCTCTCTTTGTCAAGCTACTCTCTTCGACAGACTCTTTTTGGCAGACTCGCTTTGATAGACTCGTCTCTTTCACAAACTCTTTGACAGACTTTTTTTAACACACTCTCTTCGATAGACTCTCTTTGACAGACTCTTTTTGACAGAAATTCTTTGACATCAGACTCTTCTATTTAATAGACTTTCTTATTGACTCTTTTAGTCTACTCACTTAAGCAATTCTTTTTTATAAACTCCTTTAACCGAGTTTCTTATCTGATTCTCTTAACTGATTTGATTAACTCTCTTGGTAAGTTCACTTACTAGAATAAATAAATTTCTGTTATACAAAAAAATAGGGTAATTAAGTCTTTCGGAAAGATAAATGTCTTCCTTAAGTGGGTAAATAACTCTTCTAAATACAAGACTGTTACGAAAATAAATCTTAAATAGATAAATGGAGTTTTAAGTAGTAAACTATATTATTGGTTTAGTTAATAAGACTCTTAGATGAACAAATTGCACCATTAAGTGGATTATTAAAATATTAAAGCGTACCTAATAAAGGAAAAAAATCACTACTGCCTCTGAACAATTCATTACATTTTCTCGTCGCTCGGTCAGATAGATACGGCGTAAGCCCCTAATTGGAAGTTTTATTATTTTTCTCCTTTTAAACGATTAAACTATAGAAAAGAAAAGACTAACTTCTTAATACCCTGGGACAAATGTAAGACACAATTTCGTTTTGTTGATGGACGTTTTTGTTTGAGTATTACAGAGGGACGGCTTAAATGAGATTTTCTTTTCGTCTCCTCTCTCCAGTTCTATTTTTATTTTTATTTGTTTACAAAGTAAATTTGGAACAATTGAACTTAATGACAAATATTGAATTACGAGAAAATGAAAAGGGAATTATTTCGAAATTGAATCGTCCATTGAACATCCACTAAAAAATTAAATTGCTTATAGCGCAGATTTTTTGGGGCTTTTCCAAAATCGGTATACATCAAAGCATTCCAGCGAAATACACGAGAAACATATATCAAACAATTCTTTTAGCGAAACAATAACAATAGTAACGTTGCAACATAAAAACCCCGTTGCATTCCAATTAAAACTCATCGAATTGTGAATGAAGCATTTTCTGACTGCGCTTTGCTCGATGTAGGACAAAATTTTAAATCATTTTCGGTATATACATCGCAATCCGGGCTAGTAGCTTTTTCATTTCGAACATAACCCGCTTGTAAATCATACCGGCAAACAATGAAAAAGTTAAGCCTCCTACCTCAGGCCCAAATTGGCGATATGTTAAATGATGCGCAATGCCGATTGCATATGAAGCAGATAATGAAATATAGCGGTCGAATGAATGGTTCCAAAGTTATTTCGATTTACGATCTAGCTCTAAATTTTCTGATAAACTAATTAATAATCAACGTAATTACAAACAAATCGATACACGCGTATGACGAATAAATTATTCCACGGCCCGTTACCAATTGGGAATTCTCACTACATCGCAACGGGTTTTAAATAAAACAATTAGCAAAAATATATTTCGAGCCAAAAGCGCTAAACACCGCTCGTTCGGCGCGTTAAACTTTTTTGATATGTTGCGGTTAAAAAAAATTAAATAAGATTTCAGATATATTGAATGGCAGAAATCGAATCACTAGACCTCCCCGGAAATAGTGAATGGCTCGTTAAAACTCCGGGATCCGTCAAAGAGCGAGTAATGAGGACGGGGGAAGTGTGAAAGTGAGATAGCGACACACCTTAATTGAAACGAGACTGGAATTCCCTTGGTGAGGCCGCGTATTCTGTTCCCAACACATTCCAAGATTAATCCATTGTCACTTATGTCATATTATTGTCGGACAATTCGCGGGAATGTCATCCTTAAGTACGCGTTTTTCTCGGGACATTCCTCTCGAATGCCGCGAGTACCAAATCGTAGATTTTCCATAAATACCTTTATCTTTATCTGTAATCTCGCGTTTTTAAAACTGACTTTAAGAGTTTGTAAAAAGATATCGAAACTTAAGGAAAGACCATCAAAAAGCCGTTTTTCTAGAGTAATGCCGGTGTAAGTGTACAATAAATTAAAAATAACTTCCGGAACTTTCACACTTTCGTGTTACTAACCATAAATTTCTCTTTGTGAGCTTCGAATGAAGTTTAGTTATTAGTGACACGAAAAGTATAACGACACTTAAATGAAACGGCTCGTATTTTTTATGTGGATTAATAAATTACCTAAGAAAACGGTCAATGGAAATGGTTTATTCGTATTTTACGATGCACTTCATATATAAAACAATATAACTTCTCGGTATTTTTTTACGAAACACGAATTATTGCATTTTATTTTAACCCCACGTTCATTAAATAAATAAAAAAAGGTTCGAAACAAAACAAGCTGTTATTTATTTTAAAATTATCATGTTACTAATGTTTAATGTGTTGTGAGTTACCTGTTATAAATACAAAGTTATTTTGAATTTTATGTAAAATATACACATAATCAAAACCCTTTTTTTAATTCAAATTTAACAGCAATTTAAACATTATAATGAAATATAATTCTCTTAATTAACTTCAAAACTACAAAATGGTGCAAAACGGTGCAAAACAAATATGCCCGTCACCTATGATTTACAACGTCACAAGTAGGCAGTGTTGCCGAACTGTTATAGAGTTTACAAAATCTAAGAATTTTCCTAAATTGTCAAATGGCAAAATGACAAGAACAAATTGAAAATTTAGGATACCTGTTTCACGTTTCTAAACGGCGAATGTATTCAGGGGCTCACTATAATTAATCATCAAATTCCTATATCATCTAAAATATATTTAACAGTGCGAATAAAAAATTTAGTGTATCTACAATAGACCCTTAAAAGAGTACATAGTAAAATTTCTGTGAAAACTTTTGAATGTGAATTATTTAGAGCTCAAATTGTGTCATTTTTAACATGTGGAATCTTATTTCTTGATTATTAGGCTGAATACAGCCTTTAGTAGTTGAGGCTAGTACCTAAACTAGAAAATAGAAGAAGAAATTGAAAATTAAAAGTACCGATCGGATGACAACGGCAACTATGCGACTTGACAGTCAATGCCTACCAACCTACTAGAAGAAAATAATAATAATTTTGAATTTTGACAATTTTTTTGGATCATTTAATTCTGCTTTTTAACATTATCTATTATCCCTTGTTAATATTAAATTAAATTCTGCAGGAATTAAGCTTAATCTATTCTGTGTATTCATTTTTAAAAGTTGGGTACAATGCTTGGCAAGTATGACGAGTAGGAGACGTGGATTGATATTGGTTTTGCACCAACTGTATCTACAACATGGTATGTGTAATCACGAATTTTCCTAATCAATGTTTAATATACATACCGAGTTGATTATTATAATACAAAAACTTATTCATGTTGAAGCAAAGCTACAAATTTCAGTAATAATTTAATGCGAACGGATAATTGAGCCTGAACTGAAGGGGGAAAATAGATGACATTCAATACGATTTGAGTAATGAGAACCTCATTAGTGTAGTATTTAATAACGAATGCTGTTTGTATTATTGTATTGAACAGATTATTACGATTTTTACAGGATCGCATTCGAAATAATTCGCTGGCATATGTACACAGTATAGCTAATTAAAAACAAATTTACTTTTATGTAATATAGCTGGGTTTGATGGTTATTAGGCCGATATTTAAATATGTTTTAATTTAAAGGGATTTATTTGCAGATCATTCGAAAAGTAAACGTTTATCCCGATCGACCGATACTTTGTGTAAATTAAATTAATTGCTATAATTTGAACACGACCAAGAACGCACTATGCGTATATTTGGCGGAAAAATTATTAATTCGAATTTTCCGTGTAAATAATACTGCAGTCTCCCGCCGTTTTTCGATCACAAGGCTGAATTACCTCTGACACTACAAAAGGGCACGTTGACAAAGCTGCCGCCGAAACATTTTTCATTGGTTCATTTGCATGAGTGCCACAGACAAGGATAATTTCATGGTCGGGCACGCATGGGCCTCAAATATCGAAAATTACGGCGGAAAATTAAATTATGTTACATGAAAATGGAGAAGAATCTTCACATAACGGCTGATGCCGATGGAATTTGATTGAACACGTTTTAAAAGGTTTCGGGAATTTAAGACGTTCCCTTTACGATATCGAAGTGTATAATTAATTTTTATCTATAGTTATATTGCTCGTTCGAATTAAAAAGGGAAATTCTGAAACAAATGTTGAAAATAAAAAGAATAGTGAATGCTTATTATCTCTACAATAATGTACGTATTTGAGTTTTTCTGAAGGGTGTTATATTAGTAGAGAGAATTAAACAAGTACCTAACAATATACATAAATGATGACGCGCAGAAGATGGCACTAATTGTAGCCGTAATAGCCCCTAGGCTCTAAAGGAACTTTTTAACGGCGTCAGCGTAAAATTAATATCATTTTAATTCACCAGAGGTGACATTATGCAGATGCCGGCATTTCGCAGAAATGTTTTGCTCGGCTATCGCTTTTACGCGACTCTAATTCGGATTTTATGAGTTACACTGTCCAATTTTCGTCAATTACGGATGCAAATTTTGTAGTGAAACTGCGCCGGGCTTTTATCTAGCCAGAGTTCGGCTCGAATGACGGCCGACTAATTGGTCTTTCATAAACCGACACGTGAAAAGGTGATAAAGGAACTTCTAGGATGATTTTCCCTTTGTTTTTAATCCATATTTTTCGAGCTTTTTTTAAACCTCCAAAGGTTCCTATAGTAAACCTTTTTAATTGATTAATTGCAATGTATTTATTTTATCTAACATTTTGTATGTACAAAATATGAATATTTTAATAATTAAAGTAGAATTGGCATTTAAATGCTAATAAATATAAATAGGAACGTTACATACAGGCTTATTTCTACTTATTTCTACAAGTTTCTAATATTGGCTATTTACTATACCACATTCAAAATTATTTTGTGGTAGATACACGCTATTTTTTATACGACAAGAAAATAGATAAGTGTATTAAATAGCAAAATGGATTGTTTTTAATATCGAAAATTGATTACCGCCAATTTACTCACTATATTATATTTCGAAGATTTCTTAGCGGGAGAGACGCTTTCGTTCGCTACAGATTATCAACGTTAAGTTACCGTTCGATCGGGACCTCTTGCGGCGATATTGAGCCATAAATTAGTCGACACAATACCGGCCATTACCGGCTCCGGCGATGTTTCCAGATAAAAGCGTATATAACGTGTGCCCGTTGTCATTTCCATTCCTTATACCGATTCCCGGAGAATTTACTGGGGAATGCGACGGTCCCGCTTCAAAAAAATATCGAATAATTTTTCCTGGAACGCTATACCTATACGTACGTTCGATATATGCGATAAAAGAGTGGGTTTTTATTAAAGAACTGCTCTTTGTCTTTCCAGTGGAAATTCCAACCGGATTTTTATTACGTACATACATCAATCATTGATTTTTCTGTATATGCAGATTGGAATTTTTACAGTAATTTTCCGTTGGTGGTATATTGGAAATTTTTTTTGCGTTAAGATAAACATTTTTTCTTTGAAATTTATAACATTCCATCGTAATATTGAAGTGATACCATTATAATTCCATCAATGCTATATTTATTATGAGGCATCTTCACTCACTTGGCTAGTTTATTACACAATATTTAAGATCATATTAATATACCGAATTTATATCGATAAATAGCACTTACCTGTATCTATCAATTTCACCCGAATCAGGCTTCTTTTGGGTTCTCACTGTACAATCGAAGAGACCAACAAACATCGCGAGAAGTGTTATCGGGAAATTATTGGCGCCATTCCAAACGAATGCACTTTGTTGTGGTTCTTTTTTTTATCCACGTCCGCTATGAGACCGTGCAGCATTGTTACATAAACTCCGCAATCACAGTACAACCTGAAAGGAAGCAGGAAACGGTTTTATTAGGTAAGATAATGTCCGTGCGCGGCTTTGGTTTTATTCGACGTTTTACGGCCACGTAAGGGGCCATCGGTTCGCCTGTAATTAAACATGACAGTTTGTTGGCAAACTGAATAATTTAAGAGGATATTTCGTTGTATCGACTTCGTATGTTAGTTGTTAGGATCGGGTTTTTGTAAAAATAAAAATGAAGCAAGGAACAGCTTGGATCAGTTTAAGCGACAGATTTATCGATTGTAAAATATTTGTAGATAAAATAGGCGCCTAAATTATGTAACTAATTAAAAATAATTTATTTTAATAGTATAATACGTAATAAATAGAGCTTATATTTAGATAAAGTCGATCTCGCACAGCGAAAGACCTTTTGCTAATTCTTACAGTACTTGGTTAAAATGAAATTTTGTCAAACAGTGTAATTTAAATAAATGCATTGGAGCTTTCATAAAGTTAGGCAAGACATTTTACTGATATGATTATAGTAAGAGATAATGTATTAAATAATGTACTATGTGAAGTTTTCAATCCACTAATAAATGCAAGAACTTGAAAAAAATATCCACTTAAAGGTTTACACAGAGCTTAGGCTCCGAGTAAAAAAAGCTCTCTCTGATATTTGCCAAATAACAATGATTTGACGAGTTGGATATTGTGCCTGGAAGCTGTGTCGACTAGGCCGATATGTATAGGTAAATGCAACAAAACGAAGCGAAACAAAACAGTCCGATACGGTCTCAATTACGGTTCAGATAAGAGAGATAGAGAGGAGGATCGTTATTGTTTTGCGCGACAACGAGCATAGCCCGGCCTGCGATAAGTAATGACATCGACCCAGATTCGGGCAGAATGGACTTTAATTTGGATTACGCTCCGGGACACGAGGAGGGTCGTTATTATTAAACGAAGAGAGTGGTTGGGTTTCTCCTCTTCGACGAGACGAGACCTCTCGGATCCGATTCAGCTGTGCAAATTAAGTATCGCCTTGAATATAGTTTATGGATGAGTACTGGGGTTTTCTGCTCACAATCGGAGACTCCCCGGGTTTTGATTAATAACATTTACATCATATTATCTACACCTATTTACAACATCATTCAAATTTTTATAGCATTTCTCAATTTACTAAAAATAAATTCTGAAATTCAATTTGAGTGACTGTAAGATAAATTGAAAAAACTCGTTGTATACATATACCGAGAAGATCTACATACTGCGGTGTAGATGTAGGAATAATATAAGTACGAAAGAGAAAATATCAGACCATTGTAATATCGCTCGAGAGGGAAAGGGATGGTATTAAAACTGAACGTGTACAGGACACTTTTAGAGTCATTTAGAACTGTTTAAAATCACGCAAAATTGTCTAGATTCATTTAGAATTATTTTAAACCATTTGAAACATTTCAGGACTATCTTAGAACCATTTAGAACTGTCTAAAATCATTTAGATCAGACTCAGGACCGCTTGAAACGTCAAGGACAAACTAAAAAAGTTCAAAAAAAATAGAACGGCCTTAAGGTTATTTTGATGAAACCTTCTACAGAAGTTTTATGATATCATTAGGAATTTTTGATCTAATAGATCAAGAAAATTCAAAAAATCATCTGAAAAATCGACTAATTTAGTAAAGTATTCCAAAAATTGGTTTTACTAATCTATAATAAAATATGTTTTCAGGTGAATTTACATTTAAAATCATCAGAAAAATCTATTAACTAAATAAAATCGTCTAATTTACTAAAATCGTAATAATTTAGTAAAATCATAGATCCTTGCCTACGCATTCTTATTCTTATTCAATTTTTTTGTAACAATAACATCGATATCAGCATTTATGTCGTATAGCGAGGAAAGAAATGTATTCTTTCAACTAACACAAAAGATAAATCAAGAAAATCCGGCGTATTATCGACGTAAAAAAGTTTTTATGCGTTCCCCATTCGCGGAATTGTCGGCAAACTCTAATTCTTCATACGGTCTCCGTTCGCCCGGAGGACGTCCCTTATTCTAAACTGTAGATATGCGGTGCAGGATTTGGAAGTTGAGAAAACTCGTTATTTCGGCGCTCTCGCACGCATTCCGACGGAAGTGTCACACGTTACCGCCTCCGGAAAGGATTCCCTGAGGAATGACTTCCGGTATTCGGATGACGGGCGGGCCACCTGCCCATTTACAACTGACGTTTCTTCATATTTAACTGCTCGCTTTTGTTCCAGACGTGCCGCAGAAAAATCGGATCGTTAATATTCCATCGCAGCTTTTTATTGAAACGAGTTGAAAAAAATGCAAATTTACCAGTACAATTGGACCGCTCCAAGTATCAATAAAGCGATTTAATTAAATCTTCCATTTATTCACCTCAAGTTTACGTTCAATTAAGCCGGCAAACAAAGGAAATATTTCCAATTTCCCGATCAAAGGAAAGCCATAAAGCGAAACATCGACAGGTACAAATAACGGGATAAGAAAGTTTGCGGAAAAGCAAGCGCAGGTGTCGGAATTGCTTAGGACGGAGGTGTACATACATAGATACACACACGCAGGACAGACAGGACCATCAGGCGGAGGAAAAGAGCTACCGCCGCCGTTGTACAAACAACACACACTTATTTTGCCATTTGAAACACCGGAGAACATTATCTGCGAGGCTATTAATCCCGCTCCTTTGTTGCGAATGTTTTTTGGTGGGCGTCGTTATGGAGACGACTTCCGGTTGCCTGGCAACGCGATGCTTCTCCTACCTCTCCAATTTTCGCCAATATAGAGGTGGGAAACTGGGTATTATTGGAACTGAAACACACAAGTGCCTCTTTTTGCCTTCAATTTATACATTATTTTTCCAAAAACCTACTAGTACATACTTCCAACAATTCTTAAGAAAAATATCAAAATTTTATCGCTACTACACTTGATCAAGCTACAAATAATCATTATTAAACAATAATAAATTATCCTGCAACCATCTGGATAGAAGCATATTTAGGTTATATCTAATACAAGGTGTGTTGCTAAGTTTCTAGATAAATTGAAGCTGTTCCAAAATAGCTTCGACTACTATCAATTGCCAACTCACTGATAACGCCGACGCAGGACATGGTTTATTTTGTGCAATTGCATAAATGATGAATATGTATTACTCTTTCAACGGAGGGAAAGATGGTTTTCTTTTGCAATTTTGCATACTTTAAAAATACGAAATTCTATTAACAGTTTGAAGTATTTTTTTTAACTAATCGTAATTTATTCTACTTTATTCGAGTAATAATAATAATACCGAATAAATTCTTCATTGTTATTCACGTTGACGTTTTTTTTTTCTTTATGAGTATATTATGGGAAGATATCATTTCCATTTAGCAAATTCGTGGCGAATTTATTGATAAACGATTTCCTCTGTTTCACATATTAAATTGCCCTTTTTTTCCGCTCTCGTTTTGAATACGAAACGGCAAGTCACTTGAAATGGAAAAACGACCAGGTACCTACCTAATGGATTGTTTACGTGAGATATATTTTTTTCAATGGATTATTCCGATGCAGGATCATTCATTATTCAAGTTGTGTATTTTACTGTGTAGCGAAAATACAGCACTATTTTGATCCTCGTGAATGAACACTTTTTTACCTCCGCGTCTGTTTTTTATGCATTCCGGGGTAAATATTTAAGAAAAATAAATTAAAGTCCCAAGTCTGACAATCGATACATAAAAGAGTCGAAAGATTGAATGCCCAAACAAACCGACTAGAAGAATTATGAAATAGAGGTTTTTCTCTACCGATTTTCGCGGACCTTTCCTTTTGCCTTCCCGGTTCTTTCTGAAAAGAATCGGGGTCATTTCTGTCTTTGGCAGATTCGCTGAATCGACGAACTAGGTCGTTGAACGTTTTCCTTAAAATTCACACGAAGAACTCGCTCGGTTCACCATCATTAATTTTGTCAAATACATTGAACGCTGCAAACTGAACTTAAAGCTTTATATTATATTTTATATAGATGATTTATGAATCGGATTTTAATAATTATTATATATTTCGAGGAAAACCTTATTCGTGCTATTAAAATGAATCAAAAGCACTGTATATTTGAGAAATTTAAGTCAACACCACATCCATACTTTATGTAGATTTCCACTGACAACATCCTGTATAAAAAAGTAATCAAAATGGAATTATAGAGCGACTAAATTCAAAATAAATCCTATTTGTCACCGTGCTGTTGTCCATCGCTTCGTTCAGGTCTGTGAATAGCAAAGTAATTTCTTTCCGCGTAATTTCTCGGGCAAAATTCCAACGGTAAACAACACGCCCGGCGTGCGGACGACCCACATTTTCGCATCCTAGTAAATCTCCCAAAGACACGAGTGACCCCGATTCTTTCAGCCCCCTTTGCGGAGAATCTCTGCGAGAGGTCTCGATGCGAAAAGAGAAAAATGTATGTTTCATAATTCTTTTAGCCGGTTTGTTTGAGCATCCAATTTCGTGTGCGTCTGTCGCATTACCCGGTAGAAGTTTTCCTTTTTTTTTTTGTTCCTTTTTATAAATGAAAACGACTTTGCCCGGAGCGGCGCCTGATGATACGGAACGAGGAATAGGACCCTTCGATACAGTGGTGTTGCGAGTTTATTTTAAATACTTGGTCTCCTTTTGTTTCATATTCATCGCAGTTCCGGTTTCTTCGTTAGGGAAGTTAATATAACTTCAAAGGAAGTTGCGACGAGTCGAAATTCGGGTGAATAATTTTAGAAAAATAATGTTTAGAAAGGTAATTAAAATAATGCTTAGTCGATTTGTATTCTATATAAAGCCAAAGGTATATTTTTAAATTCCTCATCCGTTAAAATCTCCATTGATTCTCCAGTGGAGAATACACATTTTCCTCGGAAATGCCTTTTAAGAAATTATTCCAGCAGGTGGGCTTTTTATTACGGGAATGTAAATATGAAGATGAAAATAATCTGCTCTTTTCCTCCAATATTTATCTATCCTACTTCTCTCGAGTTTACAGTGCTCTTCAACGGGTTCTTCCGCCTTTCTCGTCTATACCTATTTATGCGGTTTCGCTGCTTCCGACGAGCTCGGATAAATATCTCGTCAAAACACTTCAACCATCACATCGGTCAATCGATATTCGATGATTTTCTTTGCCGCCTACGTTACAGACCGAGAAAATACAGTAAAAAAAAACATTTTCTTTGTTGAATTCAGTTTACAACGATCATAACGAATTTATAACGAATTTATAAAGCCTAAGCCGGTACTGACTTACTAACTGATTCTGTGTTTTATTTTATAATTTCTTGGGATTTGTTTAACCGGAAAGTTACAATTTTTTGCTTGAATAATTATATTTCTCTCTGTTTTTACGTGTATTTTGTGAAAGATTTACTAACCATAGTTTGTTGAGGAAAATGCAGGAGTATTTCATAGCTATATTTTCTGTACTATACGTTATAAAAGAAACTGAGATAAATCTCGGATAAAAACATTATTGTAAATGGAATACAAAAACGAACGAACTTTATAGAAATCTAACAATAAGAATTATAGAAGATTAGCATTTTTATAAGATCGACAATTTCGAATCAACTCGAAGTAAATCGAGCGGAACACAAGAAAACGAAACCGACGTCGAAATCCTTTTTATTTTTCCCGATATATACCGTCGAAACCTCCGCACGCACGCATCCCGCACAACAGATGCCAGTAATTCCACGAAAACCGATTTTCAAAGCTGCGGATTATCGACTCACTGAAGCAGAAGAAGAAAGAAGAAGAATTACACCATGTCTCGAATGCTGCTGTAGTTACCAAAGAAAACACTCACCTTCAAACGATTTCTAAAAAGAAATTCATCAAATTGTCTTCAATTTAGTGGTGTCTTAATCCATGTAAAGACTATTCTTATTTCTAGGGAAGTTAAATTAGTTTTATAGAGTAGAAAACAAAACTACAAAATTAAATTATGTTCAAAAAGGATCATTCTCTATAGAAAGTTCGCATTGTCCTATTTACGCTACAATATCCATTTATCTACAGCTACCAGTCTTCACTGGGTTTGCATGTAAGAAGGAGTTTGGAGACCGGCCAAAAGCCAAAACCGCTGCGGACCCCCAAAGAGATTGACAATAACTTCTCTCTTTTACCGCTTTAATAACTTCCAGTCCGGAGATAAGAAGAGTTTGACCGCAACGTATGTGCGTTGGCGAGGAACTAAACACGCTGATTAATAATTTTTATTCGCAGTACAAACTTTAATAACGCGCCGGGATTCTGTTTGTTTTATATTAGATTTTGGGATGGAGCGAGTAGATTGCGGCAGGGAATATGCAGAAGGGAAATGCACGGCACGCTGCAGGAAGGAAGTCATATCGCGTATCGCGAGCTATCAATATTTACTAAAGGAACGGCGTATAAGTAAACCAAAACGATATTTACCCGTGTCTCCGAAGCAGTCTGTAGACGCGAGGAAACGGGTGTTGTGCTTCCAGATGTATCCATCATCGCCGCTGTTGGCAAAATGTGCCGAGTTCGTAATTTAGTTAACGTTTCGGATGATACGCATTGCATATCTTCGCTGGGGAGTACACGTTCGCGGAGTTTAGATTGAGTTGATCATATTTCAACGTCAATTACCGACGCCGTTGTCTCGATACGCAGGGGGTGTATAACCGCCGAATTTCCCTATTTAATAGATATATTCTTTATGGCGCCTTCGCCTGAACTATTTAGGGAGAATTGAACGCGGCAAGTGGAATCAATGCGATTTGAGGGAAATTAAATTCAACCGGAACGTTCAGATTTAATAGTGAAATTAAATATTATTAGCTATAAAATATTATAATATCCGATCTACCTGAGTAACGTCTTCGTACTATTTGTTGATGAATTATTAATGTTAATTGAAGTTTCCAAGATTTAAGGAACTACTGCGGAAATTATCGTCTATCTAATCTATAAATTCAGAATATTTTATTTGCAGAATCAGCCAGATAAATATTTGGAAGATTAATTAAAAAATAAATTTACATTTATCTGAATGATAAAGTTGTATAAAGTTTATTAAGAGTTCCCGAGGTTTCTTTTTCGAGCAATATCATTATTGATCTAATTTTCCCGACGTATATTAATCATTTCGCTCCTTTTGAACGTTTCCCGAAGGGGGGCATATGAAATATGGTAAATGGCGGCGGCTTCGCTGTTAATGCCCTTTCTGCATGTAAAATTACAATTGTCCATTTACTGCTCTTTTTTGTATAGAGCTCCGGCCGAACAGATTTCATAATTCAGCGGAATTGAAAAGCGCTATTCGAATTGTAAATAAAACTCGAGCAAAAAAATAGCGTTCGTTAACGACCATTCATAGAATTTAAAAAAATTAGATTTTCCCATTCGCCCGCGGCCGTTTTTGTTTTAATGCGTTTCTTCTGAAAGAGCAGAAGAAGTAATTTTCTCGATGGATGGAAATTCCATTCAGAGATAAATTATTAAACTATATGTTTTTAGTTATTTTAGCTGGCTAGAAATGGCAATGCGGATTTTTTTGATCAACGCCGCCAATTTTAATCCGAAAGTTCGAAATAAGACGAATCACCTCGACGTGGTCGAATATGCAGATGGAGTTTCTGCCTCTGCGGGCAATAAATAAACAGAAATTTCCATGATGGTCGAGGAACGGTCTGCTGTGGGGATTATGCAAATGTAATGATTGCATCGGGGTCCACGCCATAGATTTCCTCCCAGTGCCCTCTATCAGATTCTAGTGCGGTCTTGATCCGATATAACTGAATTACATACAGTGACGGACAGAATTCTAAGCGAGGTGTTTCTGGGTATACTGGAATACAAACAGAGATTCGTATATCCTATTGTCGTCCCAACAGCAGTTCATTGTTCTTAATAATTTAATAAAACGCTCTAATTTCTCAGACCATTCTGAGTGTACCTAAATTAAATTATACCACCTACAATGCCTAACATTTCTAAAAAGCTTTTTTTAGTAATTATCTAAGAGTTCGATAGTTAATACCTAATACTTACATGAGCTTTGAAGAAGTGATTATTAATGGATATACGGATTGGTTCAAAGACATTAAAAAATTAAACGATATCCGCAACTGCAAACGTGAAATTTCATTCGAAAAATGGCAATAAGAGCAAAGCGACGGCCCGACCCATCCATAAAACTATTACTCTACTCCCCTGATCCCAGATCAAGAAACATTACTTTAGGGATTTCCCGGAAATCCGTTTCTGAATCCAGTTTATTGGACAAAAATGAACGAGAGCTTATGGAGTCCGCATGAATATTAATATATGTATTTGCCCGGATATTCCGGTTGGTATTTTTAAAATACGAATGCGAAATCGTACTGTGGAGACTAGGTGTGGTTTATATATGCGTATTATTTTCTCCATGAAATCTTCTTCAAAGATCAGTTTTGAGCAACTGAAATCCTATTTAGTTGAGAACAAACTGGCACTTATTATGACTACGAGTATAATTCCGTCAAAGGGACCATATATACAACTATCTCGCTAAAGTCCTAGTATTCTGCTAAGAAGTTGCATCAGTAACACAAGTTTTCCATTATATTAAGAAGGTTCGTTAATGGATTACATATTTTGAAGTTTTCGTATTTCGCAGGTACTTAATTAACAATAATCGACAAAACATCAGCTTTTATCTCGAACAAAAAAAAAACGTTACTGGGAAGATTCCTAATAAAATGCCGTAAGAAACGGTTATATCGGAATTGAAAAGAAACTTTAGAGATAAGGCGAAACGAAAAAACGAAAAACATTTCCATTCTGTGGGAATCACGACTATTTCATTTGAAGTAATCCGAAGCTTTGCCGGCTGGCCCGTCCTTGTTCCGTAATTGCAGATATTGATAATATGACCGTTCGGAACCGACCAAAGGAAATAGAAACCCCTAAATTTCATATCTATTTCATTTGAAGGGGACATATCGGAATTTATTTCCTACTATTGCCTTCCATAAATTCCCTCGCAGCGCTACAGTCCTGCAATAAGGTAAGAGTTACGACGAATTCTATTTATAAACAAGCAACGTTATTTCACAGTGTAAGAAGACGTCGAAAACGTAAGCAACACTAACAGGTTTAGATATATCTAGTTTATTTTGTATTAACCGAAATAATCACCTTACAGCAACCCTTTTAAAGTCTCCTTTATCCGAATTCGCATGCGAGATTAATACAACCAGCGAATCGAATTTTCTATGATGGAAGGATTAAAATCGCCGGTTAATTTTCCATTGTCCTTTCCTCCCTGTTAGATATAACGGATTAGCATCTATAATAATTTAGCTTCGGTCATCACCTAATGGCTTTGCCGAGGGATTTGCGCCTTAATCAAAACTTACCTGCTAGCAGCACCAGCAGCAGCAGCATTGTGCCAATAAGGAACGTGAACCGCTTGCGAATAGCTTCATGTCTCTTAATTACTTCGTAATAAAATTACTGAATTTTCAAATTTAGATCGAAATGTACTAAAAGTGAAAGCTTCGTCGAGCTTTAAATGAGTGAAAAAATTTCGCAATTAGAAAAACTGGCGTATTGAACCAATTTGTATTCGACCTGATGACCGCTTACTGATACAAAATTGATTAATCGTATTAATGGCGGGTTGGCGGTTTTAATTAACGGATATTCTATAATTAGTTGACATTGCAAATTGCGGTTGGTCGAACGTGCATTTACGGCTTTACTTGCGGCATAATAAACTCGCCTCTAATCACAGTTCAATCGTTCGATTGTAAAGGAAATGCCTCCGCTACTATACTACTACTACTAATCAATAGTAAATATTTCTAATTATAACTGGAATATTCGTTAATATTTTCATTTGTAAAATCTCCAGTGAACGGCTCATTACGCTTTTTAATGATCGCTAAAGTGTCGGTAATCCACGAAGTCTCCTTAAATTCTTTTCGTGTAACTATGAACAACAAAACAACGCTTTATTTTGCCTTGTTTCCTCCATTAGCCCGTTCTTGGAACGACTCTATGTGCCCGCTCATGCTTTTATGTTCTCGAGATAAGTGAGATTTACTTCGAGCAGTTTATTTTTTTTGTATCACTTAAAACTCTCCGGAGTTAGTTTTAAACGGTGCAAAGAAGAGTTCAATTTACATATGTAATTATTTTCTTAAATTGCGCTCGTTATTAATAGTTTTTTGGGGACATGCCGGTAATTTACGGTCTTAGGCCAGTAAAATAGAGATTTAAAAATTATAATATTTATTTGACTAGGCAATAAAATGAAGCCTGGGTAGATACATACAAAATTATTTATAGTTAAATAAGGGAGCCTTTGAGCTTTTATCTATGCTACATATTTTACGAGTTTTGTTTTTTTTAGGGTGGATTAAGTGTTTCCATAATTTTTCCGGAAACTTCGAATGCATACATTAATTAAATTTCCCGGGCATACAGAGCGATTGCAATCGAATTTGCCGCGAAGTAGCTTCTTTGCATCCGCCAAAAGACCGACCTATTTGATATACGTACACAATTTAAACTAATTTTCCGGGGAAGGTAATACATTTCCTTTTAGGCAGGCGTAATTACGCTGCGAGGACGTGTATCTATTTCCTTGATAGCGTTTTCCTAAAAACAAAAGGAATCCGTTTTTGCGAAAAAACGAGACGTTATACGGGAAGTAATCTCGTTAAAAGGGTCAACGGAATCTGAAATTATGACGTCTCTCGCATGAAAGATCTTCTGAGTAATGTGTTTTGGGATGTTTATTACCGCGAGGATTGTAATTTTAGAAGCACAACTACATCAGGATGCTACAGAATAATTATTATAATATGTGTATACCGGGTCGGTCCGACATAATATTGACATACAAAGGAATAACACAATTGCGAGAAATATAGTGTGTCCCTGACATTATACCTAATATCTCTAGAATGGGAGAGAGATTTAATTATTTATAACTAATAAACGAGTACTTGCTCCTTTCTTTAAATTGTTTGGGTTAGTTTTAGAATTATTTAGAACTGTTCAAAACTATTTAGAACTCTCCAAAATTATATACTATAACCATTTAAAACCAACTAGGGCTATTTGAAGCAGTTCAGCTGAATCCTAGAACCATTTAGAACTGTCCAAAATCATTTAGAACAAATTAAGAACTATTTAGAATGGTCCAGGATAAATTAAACAAGTCTAGAAATATTTAAAACGCTTTCAGGACTAACATTGATTAACCAAGTAAAATATTCCTAAAAATTGACATATTTTTATGAAAGATCTTGTAAATCATTTAAATAAATCATCAAATTCACTCAGGTATCCTAAAAGAAATCATCGTAAATTTCATGTAAAAACATCAAATTAATTCGTAAAATGTTGTAATGTAAATTTGTTTTACCTATATGTCCTCATCGTCGCCGATAGACTCGGTATATAGAATTTCTTTGAATGTTATTCTATAGTAATATTTTATCTGTTCGTTATCGCCATCAAAATTCACCGTGTTGTGCATATCATTGTCCGTGCTCTAATTAAGCAAAACGACATCCATTTGGTCGTGCATCCAGACAAACGATGCCACTTTGTATCGAAATAATCTGGAATTAATGCTGACGGTACAGACGCGACGTCGCACCATTTGCCCTACGACATCGACAGGAGCGTTTGTCAAATTAATCCTTTTCCAGCGCCATTGGTGAGTTTGTAGCAACAACAGGATTAGAGCAGCAACGAAAAAACATGTTCGACTTTCGTTATACAGATTGCTCCATTGTTCATTGCAACATAAGCTGTGGGTGCAACAAAGACAACTTCAATTAGACCTATAAAGGAAAAACAAAGAGTGATATTATGTCATTGCAACTTTTCACTCTGACAACTGTTATTTTAATAATCTTTCTTTGTTCAACTCATAGAAATGCCCATGTTGCAATCGCAAATGAAGCACAGTGTATAAAAAATGTTGTTTTGAAACAGCCTTTATTTTAATTTAAATTATTTGCAAATATACCGAGCGGTGTCGTAAGCCAAATGTCCCAACCTTTTTGCGACACCCTGTACATATAAAATAATTTTATATTTCTCGTCGGGTTTCGGGAAATTAAATGCTAAAACATAAAATAGATTCGCCTCGACATAAACACACACAGAACTTTTTTTTACGATTGACTCGGGACCGCTCAACGTTATCGTGTTTTAGAGCTGGAAAAAAATGTTGCAGCGGAACGAACGCGTGGCAAATGTAAAACATGCATATCATTCCCGCTATCAGATTTCAACGGATATAAAATGGGGAAACAAAGAGATGAACGCGGTTCCATGCGAACCGGGTACATCATTCGGAGTCGACTGAACAAAATGCAGTGTTCAACTCCAATGACGTGTAACTGCATCGTAGATAGGCGCTTTGTGTATGTAATATTATTGATTTCCTGTTTCGTTTTATACCTGTGCGTACTTCTCGTTTGGGAAATTTGTCCACTTTAATAAATATTATAGTTAATTTCGATTGGTGATTACTTCAAATAAACTCGATTTACATTTAGGCCGGCAATCAATGGAAACCATCAGGTGATTCGTGTTTGCACATTGCCGATCAATCACATATGAGTATACCTACCTATTGAAATGAATTAAGTAACTTCGATTCGGGTAAATTATTAAAACCAGGTCAGCACAATTTGAAGTTCTGTTTGAGCAGGATTTATGTTCGGGACTTGAATGAACAAGTTTCCCTGAGGGTTATTTGTTGAGCAAATACCTTCTGAATCATAGTTATATCAAATATCTTTAATGTCTGACCGGCCGAACTTCTATAAAATCGATAGGTAATTGAAGTTGGAAGATTCATACAGCCGTCAAAGATTGCCTATTTCACCTGAATAATTATTAATTTTGAAGGAAATTCAAACAATAAGCTCTTTATCAAAAAATATACCTTCAATCAATCATTCAGTCGTTCACAATATTAATTTTTGACTACCCAACCGTTACAATAGATATACATTTTATAAGCTGGTAGGTACCTACTTTTACACTGCAGTAAAATTTCAATTCGCATTTATTGTCGATCGCTATTTTCTATTACAGTCCGTCAGTTTTCATATTTTTATAGGAAAACGAAACAAATCGGACGCCGTCGAACTAGAGAATTGAATCGTTTGTTCATAGAAGACTTTTTTCCAACTCTTTTCGAACGATCAAAGGCCGTCTTCCGCGAGTCCGGCTTGAATTTTCTCGAAAATTTCGGTACGATTTTCATTGTTTACACCAAAATATAGATATTACTGCGTAGATAGTAAATAACTTTTCGACTTAACAAAGCTATATAAACTTTATTACCGGTAGGATTTCCATTGGTGGATGATTCGTGTCTTATCTACATAATATGTGTGTTTTCTGCTGAATCGTATAACTAGAGGAGATTAGACACTGCACATATTCGTGAACATAACTGCGTGTATATTATACCTAGAGTATACTTCAACGCGATCGATGTAGGTATATCCTGAGAAGTGCAAGATGACGTAGATATAATGGAACTGTTAATTAGTTCGAAAATTAAACATGGAAGATGAGAGCTTTATCATTACATTGACTTGTTTATTACATGTTTCGGTTATAAAAAGACGGGTAAAAGCGGAGCGAAATATTTCAACTTTCTAAAAAAAATGATGAAAAACCCTCCACTGACGACATCACTTACATCTCGCATTTTCCATGTCCAAAAAAACATCGCAATAAAACGGCACGTAATGAAAGTGCGCCACCTCCCGTAAAGAGTATATTCCCCGGGCGCCGGCTTTTGTCATCACGGCGTATTTGTCAAAGTTGCGTAGAGACGTATATGCCCGACGGAAGCGCGAGAAAGAAATATTCAGGTCACAAAGAATTGTCACCTAGGGGCATTACGTCAATGGAAGAGGGCCCCTCGTCCTCCGAGGAGCGAACGTTATCGTGAAGACAAGACGATATAAAGGTCAGTCATCATCTTAGCGCCTTTCTCGCTCGGGAACTGCTCCAAAGATTTAGTACGGTCGTTATAGATATTTTTTCTTATGCTAGATATATTTCTTAATTATGACATTTATTTAATTACTGGTAAAAAAGGGTTTGTTAAGACTGGAAGAGTCTGATGGGAAGGTATGATATACAGTATGTCTGAAAAAGTTGGCAACATTTGCATTGATTCGTCTTACGAAATTCCGTTCAAAACCCAAAATATGTACCTACTATTAATTAAAATAGTTCTATCAATTGATCATAATTGAACTACCGTTAGTAGTTCACTTTAATTATAGACCGTTTCGATATAACTGACATTCCCCGAATAGTTTATCTTTAAAGACTCGTGTGTAGAAATTCTAATAGAGCAATATTCGAATTGCAGTTATTTTTTACTATGTAAATATTCCGTTTGTGCGCTCTCGACAAAACGACAGTAATAAATGAAGGGCTGTTCGATTCCCGCCCATTCCGCGTCGACAATTCGAAATGTCGATAAGTTTTGCGAAACGTAATTTATTAACATTGGACTGTCCACCCACAAGATTAAGTGCAAATACCTCGATATTCAAAGTTCGTTTAGTTATCTGCGCGTTTTAATCCCTATCCTTTTTAGGAATTTACGAGTTGTCTTAACTCCTATACATGCCCGATTAACCGGCTGCCATAAATTATCGGGAATTTTTAAGTTGGTCAAGCGAAAATTCAACGTAACTCTATACTATTTTTGTATTATTTGCATAATATATTTGCTTGTCTTCGGCAATTCTTTAACAAAATTGGGAACTTCAACAAACATTTTCTGGAAAAATACATTCATGTAAGAGTTCATTCCATACTTTATGTTAGAATAATGGCAATTCTATATTTTGGTGAAGTTATACTAACGCCATTTTTTATATACCACTACGTTATAGCCTTATTGAAATTCAAGTAAATACTGCCCTAAACCTGTTAAGAAGTTTGTAAAAGATTAAGTTGAATAAAGCCGATTAAAGCTAAATGCAAAGCATAATATGATATTCGAACAAAATACAATAGTTTACTATTTACTTATCATTTGAATTTCACGCATTTCACGCATTTAACGCCTACAGCAATTTTATTTGCACTGTAACTCACCATATCAAATAACATTTTTGAACAAACAAATAAACTACATCGAATTGAGATATCGAATACCCTTTTTTGCTCTGTCAAAATATTCAAACGATATACCAATTCCATGTCAGTTTCCCAATTGTATACAAATTTCATTTAATGGAGATACATTTCCGATTTCTCATGTTTTCTCAATGGAAAGAGGGCGGCGACACTTCGGCCCTATTTGAATTTTTATAGTTCGGTCGACCGGGATTTCCCGCATGCATTATTGAAATGCATCGATTTAATTGCGGCTGCAATAAAAAAGAAACCGGAAACAAGGATATCTTATAAATTTTAATTGCACCGGCGTAGAGGATGTTTTTCAATTTTCGTGGCTTTTGTGCGGAGCGACGAAACTCGTTTGCATGGGGCACCTAAATTTATTCAAAAATTTCCCAACTTTCCCGTGATAAAGACGGGGCGAACGCGTAATTAGGTTAGATAAATTAAATTACAAGTAATTACCGAGTTCAAATTTGAATTCGGCCCGTCAACGGATACACAACTGCTCAACGAGCCAGAAGAGACGGATAAAGCATGATTTTCGCTCATTAAACAATGCGAATTAACAACTTGCTCGAAATACAATGAGCAAACTGCGAACTGACAGTTCTGCCTACCTTTTCAATATCGATTTAGCCGGGGGATTTGAAACGATATTGAACAAAATTCGACGTGATATTTCAATAGTTACCAGATACCCCAAATAGATATCATATAAAATTACTAAATGTAGAACAATATATTAATCAAGCATCTGATATTACTACGGCCTAAATTTACTGAAAGGGCTAGTTAATAAAACGATAATAAAAAATGTTTTAACAAAAAGTAATTTAGGTACAGATGTTTATGATTATTTTCTTTGGAAAACTGACAATAGACTCACAGCATAAATTCGTTTCAACTTTAATACTTTAATTCAGACGATGAGAGAGTTCCTCCAACTTATCTAATAAACGAAAGTAACCCGACTATAAAGTTAATTCCAAGTCAAAACTAGAACGGCGGAGTAAATATAACAAAGTATTTCGAAATATTTCCAATAAGAGTAAAGTGTTTTCTTGGCACAAATACTAAATCAGGAGGCAAAAACAATTAGGAAACTCCGCCGGCGAAGAAGCGAAGAAGCGAAGAATCAAAGTCGCGCCTGCGACTCCTCCCGTTCGGAACGGCAGCGAAAATAAATTTGTCATTGTCCATTTATTTGTTATTTTTTGGCCGAGATGAAAGGATTTCCCTGGCAGTTCTGAAGTTGCGCCTGTTTTGAGGAAAGTTCAGAGGGTTAGAAGCGAAGCTGACGTGCTGACGGGGCCGATTGTTGACTTCCGGACCCAAGCGGAACAAGACGGATCCAGAAAGAGGAAATTCGATATTGTTTGTATTTCTCGCTTTTCTCGCAAGATACCCGTTTAATGAATTATTCGAGGTCACAAACAACGATACTAATATACAAACATCGATTTAAGTTGTGTTTCATATACAATTAATAAAAGCTAATGTTTGTTAGTTTTTATTACGAAATGACGCAAACATTCGATTTCCTAAAAATAAATTCGTATTTCTTCCACAAACAAAGCACATAAATCCTCTTTATCTACAGAAAATGCTCCAAATAAATAGTTGCTTCCTTTGTTTTATTATATCTTATTGTTCCCATAATTTATTTCTTTGATTGATTTATATACAAAACAAATCTATTGCTAACAAAAATCATTTCTCGAGTATTTCTGTACAAATAATTCCTACAGTCCTTTCTTCTAAAATTTCTTACTTTTTTCTTTACTCCATCCCACTTCTGATGCAATTTCCATAATACAATTGAACCGGAATTCCTGCATAAGACATTAATGCTGCTACGCTACTGTATCGAGTAAAACTGACTTTTAGGTTTACGATGCACGTCTGTGCTAAGACATCGACAGGGCGGGATAAATCGTCGCCTTAGACTTCACCGGTCGTGAATACAGAAACTTTGCCGAGCAGAGCCAACCGAAAAGACATTACATAAATCAATGTCGGCCGGGAATACGAGAAATCTATAGGTCTATCTATCGGCTGGAACTCTTCAACCGTAAATTAAATATCGCCGGTGCGAAATTATGACCGTTAACAGCGGGTTTTTGTTGTGATTTCGCAGCTGGGGAAGGTAGTGACGCAGAGAAACCGCTATGAGAGCTTTCCGGTGTAGCAGGAATCACCGGCAATGGTGTTTTGAACATAAATTCATTTCAAAAGTTCATCATCTGTAATGTTAATTGTTCAGAGATTATTTTGGTGATATCTATCAACTTTTGTTACAAATGTAACTACTAATGGATTCATAAATAGCTTGCATTGGTAATTTGTCCCTTACCAAAAATTTGCAAAAAATAAAAATTATGCAAATTAAAGAGTGCATGTATGACTAGTAATTACCTAAAAGGAGTGACTATTAATCTGTCTAAAGTGTTAAACTCACAGCATGCTTTATCCTGTATCCTAAAGGAATCACAAACTAATCAAAATATTCACAAAGTTTATTGGCTCTAACTAATTTGTAATTTCTGCAGTTACAAATGAATAAAATGTATTAAATCTAAGTAAAATCGCCCAATGCGAACCACCCTTAATGTGGTATAAAAAATTATTCTAACGGAATGTGCGGTGGTAGAGACACTACCAAAAAGGGAAAAAAATAAACGACGTCGTCTCGCAACGAGCCTTGTTACGTCCAGAATAGATGAACAAAACAAACGTTTGTTAGTAATTTGAATAAAAAGAGAGTCGGTGGCGTAGCGTCGAGCGTCCACCATTTGCATATTCAAATGTTGTGGTCGTTGCAATTACGTCATAATTGAAATAGTAAAAAGAGGCAACGTCCTCGGTAATTGATCGTCACAGGCGAAAGGAACGTTAACGAAAAAAAAGGGGGAAAGCTATTTTTTTATCGATTTATTCAATTAGCCAGCTAATTCTGCAATTTAGAGAATCCTAAACCGATCACCGTAAGCAGATAGCTAAATGGTTTTTTGTATTTATTTATCCATATTCAATTAATTTTAAATAGGCTTACAAAAGTCGTCCAATAATACCGGCCGGATTATCTCCTCCTACACTAAACTAAATCCATTTTGATGTGTTGATTCGGAAAAAAGCCAACGTGTTACCAAAAGCAAATTCGTAACGAAATTCGCTGTGATTGCCGAATGGCCGGACATCGGGGGATGTTTTGAGTTGCAACCGACTGTGATTGTTTGCTGCGGTCTTTGATTGACGAGTTAATCAATCGGATGTCAGTCTGCGGGCCCTGACATTAACTGCTTAGTTATTACCATTCGTACTTAATGATGCGTGTGCGTCGGGTCCGGGCCTAATTCGAAGGAATTTCTCTAACTAATCCCTTCGTTTCTCCCCCGCCAAAATCTGACTCGATTAAAGGTAGAAATCCGGCTTTGTTTGGAAAGTAAATCGATGGATCCACTATCATCAATTTTATTCCACACGTTTACCAAAGTACCCTGCATTCTTTTACGTCTGGTATAAGTCATAGTCGAGCGAACTTGGTGAATATTTCTCACGCGTCCTTTGCTTGATCCCATTAACGTGCTTACCACAATATCCTAAGATAATATTTTAGGTTCAGTCACTACAACTTAATACTATTACTAACTGCTTACGATGGTTTACTAGTTTGCCGAATTTTCAGTAACAAAGTTAGCTGGTGTTTGCTTTGATGTTTGTAGATGTAATTTTAGTGTGTCATGCATGAAGATTATCTTCGTGAATTCGGCTCTTTGAATTCGTTTCCCTAAACCAGCGGCGTCCATTTAAAGTAGCGAAGTAATGTAACATGAGATGTCATTTAAGTGAAGCCTTTCATTAAGGCACATCCTGTATATTTGTCATTTTGTCATTTATTTTAGGTTAAAATAGGTTAGAATTTAGTAATTTATAGCATAATATTTATGACGAGAATTTTTGCACGTTTGAGGAAATTAAATGGCTGTTTTTTTCAACGTGTGTACGTATTTACATACATATATCAGATGTTAAAATATTCAAAGAGATTTTTTAGCCTAGGTAGTGAATTTTATTCTACCTAATTCTCTCACAGCCAATTATTTACAAGGACCTTCTAAAATTATTATACCCAAGTAGATTTATCTAGATATAATTTAGCAAATCATTACTAATTTTATTTACTCAACTAATATCTTAATGTAATTATGTTTTTCACAACGTACTTAAGTGTGTAATTGCTATCTTTGAATAAAAATGTTATAATATCAGTTCTAATTTTATATTTTATAAATCAGTATTCAATCGTCAGTGAATATGGATTCCTCAATCATTAAAATAGAAGAAGGACGAATTCAAGGGACACGAAAGACAGACTTAGATGGAAACCCATTTCATGCCTTTTTGGGAATACCATATGCAAAACCACCCCTTGGTCAATTAAGATTTAAGGTAATAAATTAAACTTATTATAATACAGTAGTCACACTGATTTATAATATAGGCTCCAGAACCGATTGAACCTTGGAATGATGTAAAAGATGCAACTAAAGAAGGAAATCCCTGTTACCATCAAGACTTTCTCACTAAAAAAGTGTTTGGTTCAGAAGATTGCTTAAATTTACATGTTTACACCAAAACCGTAAGTTTCATTTACTTCAATTCGACTTTAATAAGACTTTAATAAGTTAAATTATTTTAGCTGCCTTCCGAAGAAAACAAATTAAAACCCGTAATGGTTTGGATTTTCGGAGGAGGTTTCAGACAAGGCTCAAATTCAATCGACTTTTACGGGCCCGATTATTTGCTAACAGAGGACATAGTTTTGGTCGTGCCCAATTATCGGCTAGGATTTTTCGGTTTCTTAAGCTTCGACGATACATCTCTAGGCATACACGGCAACGCCGGCATCAAAGACCAGCGACTAGTTTTGGAGTGGGTCCAAAGAAATATAAAGCATTTCAACGGGGATCCGAACAATGTGACGATATTCGGAGAGAGCGCCGGCAGTCTTAGCGTACATTATCACGTTCTATCGCCCTCGTCGAAGGGGTTGTTCCATAAAGCTATAATGCAAAGTGGCAGCGTGCTTAATCCTTGGACTCGCCCCGGCGATTTTGGACTCGAATTCGCCAAGTCCGTTAAACCTGATGTGGAAACCGAAGCAGAAGCTTTGGATGCTCTACAAAATCTGTCCACCGAAAAATTGTTTGAATATCAAGAAAAATTTAGCGAGGTTATTACACATAACTAAATTTATTTTTGGTTCATTACATATCGTTTTGAATTGTAGATGAAAGGCGGTGAAAAAATATTCGGCGCGATAGTTGAGAAACCGAATCCTACTGCTGTATTAACGAAGGAACCAGGAGAACTACTAGCTTCTGGTGAATACAACAAAGTACCTTTGATCATAGGCTATTGCGATAGGGAAGGGATTCTTATGCAAGTCTATGCTAATGCGAGAAAAGCAGCAGGTTTGCCCGCTTGGGAAAGGCATCAACTGAATCTTGAGCATTTCGTCCATCCGTGCATGGGATTGGATGAAAACGATCCGATTAGAGAGACTATTATAAAAAAGTTGTCAGATCTGTACTTTCAACCACCACTGGTCGATGATAAATCATTGGTTAGTTACATTCTTCCTCATATTATTATAATTATTAATATTACTACATTATAATTTTAGCTGCCCACTGATTACGAATTTGTCGCTGGTATCATCGGAGCAGCGAAATTGCACTCTAAAACTAACTCACATCCTGTTTATTTATACAGAATGTCCCTAGACGCCGGCTTAAATATGCTAAAACGACTTGCAAACATAACTGTGAAAGGTACACTCACAACCCAGTTATCTAAAATTGTAAAAAATTCATATTATTTTTAGGTGCTTGTCACGCTGATGATATAGGTTACCTATTTCATGTAAATGCCCCGGACCCTCCAATGTGTAGGGGAGATGTCGAAATGACGGCCATAAAACGTTTCGTGAAATTATGGACGAATTTCGCCAAAACTGCCAATCCTACACCTCCCAATAATAGTCTAAAAACCGTATGGAAGCCTATCGATGGAAAAGATGTTAACTTCCTGGATATCGGTACAGAACTTACTCTACACAAAAATCCAGAATCGGAGAGAATGGATGTGTGGAAAGAAATATTTCAGTTATCGCCAAGTACAAGTTATTATTTGTAATGTAAATAAACGGGTACATTCATTAGGTAGATATGTACTATGTATGGAACTGTTTACTTTTTGATTTCGGCAAGTGCTCATTTTAAATTAATTATTTTATTATGGTTTTTTCTTTAAAAATTGACCTTGTACTTGACCAATTTTAAAATATATCTTAATTGTTTTTAATTATTTTTTTTAATTTGAGATAAACATTTTAAACTAATTTAGGTAGATAACGAGGTTGGTAACAAAACAGAGCCGTAAGTAAGATAATAAGTTTGTTCAATTTAAAAATTTAAATTTAAATTAGATGTATCGCTAATCATTAGTAGATTTTACTGCTACAATGTTCTTATGTAAATGAGGTAAAGCGTCCAATATTGGTACCTTGGAACCCAATCATAATATATCATAGAGTAAATTTAAAATGCTGATTTCGTTCCTGTTTGTAGATATTAACTTTTAACTGTACAGGGTGAGTCGTGAAGAACTGTATATACTTACACAGTGTAGACTAGAGGCACTTAAGGTGAATATCAAACGATATTAAAAGTTGAATGTTTTTTATTGAGTTAATTTTAATGTATTTTTTGTAATTTTAGAACATTTTCATAGAAAGGAACAGTAATTAGGTAGTCGATATTATTAATTTTTATTAAAATTTGTATGATTTAAATATTATTTTAATGTAAATAAATCGATTATACTAAAAGTGTAATTTTTCGTAGAAATTAATAATTGTTAATTGCCAATTTAATAAAAATGAGGTTAAACATGTCCGAATGTCAGGCTTTATGAGTTACTTATACCTTCCACATTAATAATCTGGAAATTTACAGAGTACGTATACAGGGTAAAATATAATATTTGAAAGAAATTTGTCTTTTATTTTTAAAGACGACCCTGGCTTTTATTAAATTTTTAATATTACAGTGTGTTGCTAGTTCAAAATGTATAGATACTTTAAAAAATAAACCAAATCGAAATGATCACCATGAAGATATTAACGAATGAAAACTTTGTCAAAATTCATAAATTACCCTGTAGCTCCTTAAAGAAGAGACGGATGCAACTTTTAATAGCCATTTGCTATTTCATATTCACCTTAAGTACCTCTATACACTGGTTAAGTAGTATGATAAGTTCCTCAAGACTCACCCTGTATAATAGATAATATCTTTCACTGTACATTAATAGGCAGAAACATAATACTACAGTAGATTGTTGACTATGGCTTCTCCGATTGTAAAAATTGAGGAAGGAAAACTTCAAGGAACCCAAAAGAAGAATTTCGATGGAGAAAACTTTTACGCATTTTTGAACATTCCGTTTGCAAAACCGCCTTTAGGAAAATTAAGATTCAAGGTAAGAGGTTACTTAAAATTAATTTTTTAGCTAATTATTTAATCTGTACATATCTTTTAATAGGCTCCAGAGCCAGTCGAACCTTGGAATGGCGTCCGAAATGCCACTAAAGAAGGAAATATTTGCATTCAGAAAAAAAGCCATACACACGAAATTAAAGGCTCCGAGGATTGCTTGAATTTACATGTTTATACAAAAACTGTACGGTTACGCAGTTAGGTAAAACATACAATAAATTAACTTCTATACCGATTTTTTAGTTGCCATCTGAAGAAAATAATCTAAAACCCGTTATGGTATGGATACACGGCGGTGCCTTTAAACACGGCTCAAACGAAGCAGCACTTCATGGTCCTGAATATTTACTGACCCAAGATATCGTTTTAGTAATACCCAATTACCGCTTGGGAATCTACGGTTTTGCCTATTTCAACGATGTTTCTTTGAATGTACCAGGAAACGCAGGTTTGAAAGATCAACGTATGGCACTCCAATGGGTTCAGAGGAACGTTCGGAGCTTCAACGGTGACCCTAACAACGTAACGCTCTTTGGAGAAAGCGCTGGCGCTGCTAGTATACATTGCCAGTTGCTAAGTCCTAGTACAAAGGGGTTATTTCACAAGGGTATCCTGCTCAGCGGGACTATGATGAGCCCGCGTCATTACAGAGACGACACCTGCATGCAACTTGTTAGGAAGATACAACCTAATGTAGATACAGAAGCCCAAGCATTAGAGGTTTTGCAACAGTTATCTACTGAGGAACTGCTTCAATATCAAGAAAAATTTTGTAAGGTTTGTTAGGACCCGTTTTATTGATATTTGGTATTACTTTTGTTTTCGATTTTAGGAAAAAGGAGTGCTTCGAATTTTCGGTCCAACTATAGAATATCCGAATGAAACCGCTTTATTGACTTCGCATCCTGGAAAATTAATCGTGTCCGGGTCGTACAACAAAGTTCCTCTAATCTTTGGATATTGCGACAGGGAAGGTTTGATTATGGAAATCCTTTTTAAATCACTGGTAGACTCTGACATAAATTTGGAAGATTTTATTCATCCAGATTTGGAACTGCTACAAAATGATCCCAACAGATTGGTTATTAAGAAAAAACTGGCAGATTTATATTTGCAACCACCTTATAATGAAAGATCATGGGTAAAAGTGAAGAAACTTATTTTTGTCTATTAATTTATATACGTTTCTGATGTTTTAGATATACAGTGACTACGAATTCATTGCTGGTACAATTGGCAGTGCAAAAATTCACGCTAAGGCCTCTTCCCAACCGGTATATCTATACAGAATGTCCATAGACGCTGGTTTGAACAAATTAAAGAAAACGGGTAAACTTAAATCCAAAGGTAAGTACTCGTATTTAGAAGTATTATTCGAATTAATTGGATAATAAAAGTACTTTTTCAGGTGTTTGTCACGCTGATGACTTGGGATATCTCTTTTATATGGACGAGACGTCATTAAAAAAGGTTGGAATGTATCGTGGTGATCTAGAAACAACCGCAATGAGAAGATTTGTAAAATTATTTACTAATTTCGCAAAAACTTCTAACCCTACACCACCAGGAAATGATTTAAAAATAACATGGAAACCAGTGGATCAAAACGAAGTTTATTTCCTAGATTTGAATACTGAACTTACTCTGCACACAAATCCAGAATCGGAGAGAATTGATGTGTGGAAAGAAATATTTCAGTTATCAAAAAACACAAGTTCTTATTTGTAATGTACCTAAATGTTAGGTAGATATGGAACTGATATTCAATTTTTGATTTCAGCTAGTACCTACTCATTTCAATAGAATTATTTTATTGTCGTTTTTTCTTTAAAAATTAACCAATTTAAAAATATATTTTAATACTTTTATTTTCTTTAATTTAATATTGATTTAACATTTTAATCTAATGTAATTAACGAGGTAGGTTGCAAAACAGAGCCGTAAGAAGATAACATTCTTGTTTAATTTCAAAATTTAAATTTACTTTAGATATACCGCTAGACATTAGTAGATTTTACTGCTTAAATGTTCATAAATGTTTACAACCACGCAATATTCGTACAATAAAGGTGGAAATAGATTAAGTAAACATTGTTGTTCAACAGTTGAACAACATACTAGTTCGCACAAGGTGGTACGTGTAGCGCAATAGTTGTACTGCTGTTGCTGATCTGTTGCTTGGTGTTTACTCTCGTACTTCAAAGGAGATGTTGCTCAACAGTGCGCATACAGCGTCGCCAGTGTAGACGCCTATACGGCATAATTGAACATAACCAACACTGGATAAACACCGGACCAAGTAGGTTGGTCGATGTTAACGAACAGTGTGTCGACAATGTTTTCCCCCCTTACGGAAAAAGTTGGACAACAGCTGTCCAAGTGTTGTTCAACTGTTGCACAACAATGTTTGCTTTATCTATTCCTACCTTAGAACCCGAACGTAATATATCGTAGAGTAAATTTATAACGCTGAGTTCGTCCCTGTTTTTATACAATTAACTTGGACCTATATAATTATAAGATGAATGGATAATATCTTACGTTGTACCTACATTAAACATTGTCACAAGGTATCATAAGACTACAGTACATTGGTGATTATGGCTTCACCGATTGTAAAAATTGAGGAAGGACAACTTCAAGGAACTCAAAAGAAGAATTTCGATGGGGAAAACTTTTATGCATTTCTGGATATACCATTTGCCAAACCGCCTTTGGGAAAATTAAGATTCAAGGTAAGAGGTTACTTAAAATTAATTTTTGAAGTAATAATGTATTTAATGTGTTGTTTAATTTCCTAATAGGCTCCAGAACTAGTCGAACCTTGGAATGGCATCCGAAATGCCGCTAAAGAAGGAAATATTTGCATTCAGAAAGATAATATTACAAACGAAATAAAAGGCTCCGAGGATTGCTTAAATTTACATGTTTATACAAGAACTGTACGATTACACAATTAGATTAAACATACAATAAATTAACTTTTATATGATTTTTTTTAGTTGCCATCTGAAGAAAATAAACTAAAACCTGTAATGGTATGGATACACGGAGGTGCATTTAAAAACGGCTCAAACGAAGCAGCTCGTCATGGCCCTGAATATTTACTAACCGAAGATATTGTTTTAGTAATACCCAATTACCGTTTGGGAATCTACGGTTTTGCCTATTTCAACGATGTTTCTTTGAATGTACCAGGAAACGCAGGTTTGAAAGACCAACGTATGGCCCTTGAATGGGTTCAAAGGAACATCCGTAGCTTCAACGGAGATCCTAACAACGTGACGCTCATCGGAGAAAGCGCTGGCGCAGTTAGTATACATTGCCAGGTGCTAAGTCCTAGTACAAAGGGCTTTTTTCACAAGGCTATCCTGCTCAGTGGAACTCTGTTGAGCCCACGTCCTTACAGAGACGATACCTGCATGCAACTTGTTAGGAAGATACAACCTAATGTGGATACAGAAGCCCAAGCATTAGAGGTTTTGCAACAGTTATCTACTGAGGAACTGCTTCAATATCAAGAAAAATTTTGTAAGGTTTGTTAAGACTTGTTTTACCTATTGATATTTGGTAATACGTTTGTTTTTGATTTTAGGAAAAAGGAGTACTTAGAATTTTCGGTCCAACTATAGAATATCCGAACGAAACCGCTTTATTGACTTCGCATCCTGGAAAATTAATCGTATCCGGGCAGTACAACAAAATTCCTATAATATTTGGATATTGCGACAGGGAAGGTTTGCTCATGAAAATCGTTAATAAATCACTAGTAGAATCTGACATAAATTTGGACGATTTTATTCATCCGGATATGGAATTGGAACTAAATGATCCCAACAGATTGGTTATTAAGAAAAAATTGGCTCATTTATACTTGCAACCACCTTATAATGAAAAAGAATGGGTAAAAGTGAAGAAACTTTAACTTTAACTTTAATTACATTCCTGATCTTTTAGATATACAGTGACTACGAATTCATTGCTGGTATAATTGGCTGTGCAAAAATTTACGCCAAGGCCTCTTCCCAACCGGTATATCTGTACAGAATGTCAATAGACGCTGGTTTGAATACATTAAAGAAAACGACTAAACTTAAATCCAAAGGTACCTACTCGTATTTAGAAGTATTCGAATTGATTGGATAATAAAAGTACTTTTTCAGGTGTTTGTCATGCTGATTATTTGGGATATCTCTTTTATATGGACGAGACATCTTTAAAAAAGGTTGGGATGTATCGTGGTGATATAGAAACAACAGCAATGAGGAGATTTGTAAAATTATTTACTAATTTCGCAAAAACTTCTAACCCTACACCACCAGGAAATGATTTAGAAATAACATGGAAACCAGTGGATCAAAACGAAGTTTATTTCCTAGATTTGAATACTGAACTTACTCTGCACACAAATCCAGAATCTAAGAGAATGGATGTGTGGAAAGAAATATTTCAGTTATCGCCAAAAACAAGTTATTATTTGTAATGTAAATAGCCGGTTACATTAGTTAGGTAGACATGGAACTGTTTACTATTTGATTTCGGCTAGTGCTCATTTTGAATAAATTACTTTATCGTCGTTTTTTCTTCAGTAGCATTCACACCAAAGTAGCATGCAACGTGCTACTTGCTGTGAGAAAGCAGGAAGCATGCTGTTTGTTTTAAAACTTATACAGGTCGTACGAACTGATCCGCTGCAAGCATTAGAATTAGAATCTCAATCAATACTATAAGATAGTAAAGAACAGAAACTTGTTTATCGGTTGCCGGCCGATATTAGAATTCGTCAATTCGCTTCGCTTCGTCCAGTAGCGAATAGCGGGGATAGCGGGCGTGATTATTTTGTATGGTCTCTTTATTTCTTACATAGCAAAAGTTCAATTAGCTATCTCATAATTCTCATTGTATGCTTGCAGCGGATCAGTTCGTACGACCTGTATAAATAAATGAATGGTTTCACACCAAATCAAAAATGCGTCGTGTTAACGTGTGACGTACGACTCAAATATAAAACAAGTCGTATAATTTGTTGCTTGGCTACAAGTTTCCAACCCTCGCAGACATTGCCGAGTTCTTACAAATTACATCTAACTGCTGCAATACAATAAATATGCTATGTTCATCAGCAACATCCCGTAAATACGGATGAATCCATAGTTTTCTTTTCTTTTCTCTTCTCCTAATCCTCCTCCTTACAATCACAGCAGCAATTGACACAATATAGTCCTCTTCCGACGACATCTTAACAATTATTTTATTATTTGCCAACGGCGGTCCGATAATTAAAAAAGTCGCACTAAGCGACTTTGGTGTGAAAGTAAATTGTAAAGACGCAAGTTGCGAGGTGCTTCCTGCTTTCTGGCAGCAAGTCGTTGCATGCTACTTTGGTGTGAATGCTCACTTAAAAATTGACTAATTTAAAAATATATCTTAAAACTTTCAATTTTTTTAATTCGAGTTAAACATTTTAATCTAATGTAGATAACGAGGTTGGTTGCAAAACAGAGCCGTAAGTAGATAACATTTTTGTTCAATTTTAAAATTTAAATTTACATTAGATATATTGCTAGACATTAGTAGATTTTATGCTAAAATGTTCTTAAATGTTCATACATGTTTTGAAGCATGCAATATTCGTACCCCAGAACCCGAACGTACCTAATAAATCGAAGAGTAAATTTATAATGCTGATTTCGACCTGTTCTATTTTTAGATATTAACATGTAGGTACTCGTACAATAGATAAATAGATAATATCATACGTTGTACATTAAATATACATAGTCACAAGGTATCATAAGACTACAGTAACATTAGTGACTATGGCTTCACCAATTGTAAAAATTGAGGAAGGGCAACTTCAAGGAACCCAAAAGAAGAATTTCGATGGGGATAACTTTTATGCATTTCTGAATATACCATTTGCCAAACCGCCTTTGGGAAAATTAAGATTCAAGGTAAGAGGTTACTTAAAATTATTTTTTTGCCTAGTCATGTATTTAATCTTTTGTTTAATCTTTTAATAGGCTCCAGAACCAGTCGAACCTTGGAATGGCGTCCGAAATGCTGATAAAGAAGGAAATATTTGCATTCAGAAAGATAATAATACAAATGAAATTAAAGGCTCCGAGGATTGCTTGAATTTACATGTTTATACCAGAACTGTACGATTACACAATTAGGTTAATCATACAATAAATTAACTTTTATATGGATTTTCTAGTTGCCATCTGAAGAAAATAAACTAAAATCGGTAATGGTATGGATACACGGCGGTGTCTTTAAACACGGCTCAAACGAAGCAACTCGTCATGGCCCTGAATATTTATTAACCGAAGATATTGTTTTAGTAATACCCAATTACCGTTTGGGAATCTACGGTTTTGCCTATTTCAACGATGTTTCTTTGAATGTACCAGGAAACGCAGGTTTGAAAGACCAGCGTATGGCGCTCCAATGGGTTCAAAGGAACATCCGGAGCTTCAACGGAGATCCTAACAACGTGACGCTCATCGGAGAAAGCGCTGGCGCAGCTAGTATACATTGCCAGGTGCTAAGTCCTAGTACAAAGGGCTTGTTTCACAAGGCTATCTTACTCAGTGGGACTCTGTTGAGTCCACGTAAGTACAGAGATGACACCTGCATGCAACTTGTTAGGAAGATACAACCTAATGTGGATACAGAAGCCCAAGCATTAGAGGTTTTGCAACAGTTATCTACTGAGGAACTGCTTCAATATCAAGAAAAATTTTGTAAGGTGTGTTGAAATTTGTATTATTAAAATTTGGTAATAGGTAAACGTTTGTTTTCGATTTTAGGAAAAAGAAGTGCTTCGAATTTTCGGTCCAACTATAGAATATCCGAACGAAACCGCTTTATTGACATCGCATCCTGGAAAATTAATCGTATCCGGGCAGTACAACAAAATTCCTGTAATCTTTGGATATTGCGACAGGGAAGGTTTAATCATGAACATTCTTTGTAAATCACTAATGGAATCTGATATAAATTTGGACGATTTTATTCATCCGGATATGGAATTGGAACAAAATGATCCCAACAGATTGGTTATTAAGAAAAAATTGGCTCATTTATATTTGCAACCACCTTATAATGAAAAAGAATGGGTAAAAGTGAAGAAACACATTTAGGTCTATTAATATTATTTACGTTTCTGATTTTTAGATATACAGTGACTATGAATACATTGCTGGTACAATTGGCTGTGCAAAAATTTACGCCAAGGCCTCTTCCCAACCGGTATATCTATACAGAATGTCCATAGACGCTGGTTTGAACAAATTAAAGAAAACGGGTAAACTTAAATCCAAAGGTAGGTGCTCGTATTTAGAAGTATTATTGGAATTGGTTTGATAATAAAAGTACTTTTTCAGGTGTTTGTCACGCTGATGACTTAGGATATCTCTTTTATATGGACGAGACGTCTTTAAAAAAGGTTGGAATGTATCGAGGTGATATAGAAACAACAGCAATGAGAAGATTTGTAAAATTATTTACTAATTTCGCAAAAACTTCTAACCCTACACCACCAGGAAATGATTTAAAAATAACATGGAAACCAGTGGATCAAAACGAAGTTTATTTCCTAGATTTGAACACTGAACTCACTCTTCACACAAATCCAGAATCGGAGAGAATGGATGTGTGGAAAGAAATATTTCAGTTATCGCCAAATACAAGTCACTATTTGTAATTTAAACATGCGGGTACATTCATACAATAGGTAGATATGGAACTCTTTACTTTTTGATTTCGGCAAGTGCTCATTTTAAATAAATTATTTTATTGTCGTTTATTCTTTAAAAATGTATCTTATATTTGACCAATTTAAAAATATATATTAATTGTTTTTAAAATATTTCTTTAATTTGAGAACATTTTAATTTAATGCAGATAATGAGGTTGGTTGCAATAAGAGCCGTAAGTAAGATAATATTTTTGTTTAATTTCAAAATTTAAATTTAAATAAAATGTATCGCTAAACATTAGTAGATTTCACTTCTAAAATGTTTTTAAATGAGGTGAAGCGTGAGGGATTCGTACTTTAGAACCCATACGTACTAAATCATAGAGTGTAGTGACACAGAAATTATGTATTACCAGAAAGGGGGGTTTTATCAAAATCTCTTCTTTAAAATTCACAGTAAACAAATTTTATTAAATGGAATACCCCGTATATGTAGAGGTATTCTGAAAGATATACTTTTCTACTTTTAAAATGTATTATTTGTGGGTACATTATTCTACAAAAGAAGGTTTCCCATTTGATAAAATATGGTTAATGTGAATTGAAAAGAGGGGATTTTGATGAAGCACCCTGTACAGGTGATACAAAATTTCTGTGTCACAATAACAAAAGTTACAGAAAAATAAAACATACTGATTGCTTCAATTCAGACCGCAACATGGTCGTTTCTATGACTTGAACAAAGAAAGATTAATAAAATAACAGTTGTCAGAGTGAAAAGTTGCAATGACACAAATGTCACTCTTTCTTTTTCCTTTATAAGTGTCTAATGGAAGTTGTCTTTATCGCACCTGTAACCTATATAACCTATCTTGCGATCTTGAATGAAGCACGACAGTGAATATGCGAAAACTACATGTTTTTTTTTATTTTGGCGTTTAAAAATTACAAGCTGATTAAATGGGCTACTATTCATTGGACCACCCTGTATAATAGATAGATAATACCTTACATTACACATTAAAAATCAATTGTCACAAATATCATAATACTACAGTAACATTAGTGACTATGGCTTCACCGATTGTAAAAATTAAGGAAGGACAATTTCAAGGAACCCAAAAGAAGAATTTCGATGGGGAGAACTTTTATGCATTTCTGAATATACCATTTGCCAAACCGCCTTTGGGAAAATTGAGATTCAAGGTGAGATTAATTAAAATCAATTTTCATCTAATTACATATTTATTCCGTACAATTTTTTAACAGGCACCAAAGCCCTTTGAACCTTGGAATGGCGTCCGAAATGCTGCTAAAGAAGGAAATGTTTGCATTCAGAGAGATAACCATACACACGAAAATAAAGGCTCCGAGGATTGCTTAAATTTACATGTTTATACAAGAACTGTACGATTACGCAATAGGTACAGTACAGCATACAATAAATTAACTTGTAAGTGATTTTTTTAGTTGCCATCCGAAGAAAATAAACTAAAACCCGTAATGGTGTGGATACACGGCGGTGCCTTTAAAAATGGCTCAAATGCAGCAACACGTCATGGTCCTGAATATTTATTAACGGAAGATATCGTTTTAGTAATACCCAATTACCGTTTGGGAATCTACGGTTTTGCCTATTTCAACGATGAATCGTTGAATGTACCAGGAAACGCAGGTTTGAAAGACCAGCGTATGGCCCTCCAATGGATTCAAAAGAACATCCGGAGTTTCAACGGAGATCCTAACAACGTGACGCTCTTCGGAGAAAGCGCTGGCGCAGTTAGTATACATTGGCAGTTGCTAAGTCCTAGTACAAAGGGCTTGTTTCACAAGGCTATCATGCTCAGTGGGACTCTGTTGAGCCCGCGTCATTACAGAGAAGACACCTGCATGCAACTTGTTAGGAAGATACAACCTAATGTGAATACAGAAGCGCAAGCATTAGAGGTTTTGCAACAGTTATCTACTGAAGAACTGCTTCAATATCAAGAAAAATTTTGTAAGGTATGTTGAGACTCGTATTATTAAAATTTGATAAAAGTTACACGTTTGTTTTCGATTTTAGGAAAAAGGAGTGCTTAGAATTTTCGGTCCAACTATAGAATATCCGAACGAAACCGCTTTATTGACTTCGCATCCTGGAAAATTAATCGTATCCGGGCAGTACAACAAAATTCCTATAATCTTTGGATATTGCGACAGGGAAGGTTTGCTCATGAAAATCGTTAATAAATCACTAGTAGAATCTGACATAAATTTGGACGATTTTATTCATCCGGATATGGAATTGGAACTAAATGATCCCAACAGATTGGTTATTAAGAAAAAATTGGCTCATTTATACTTGCAACCACCTTATAATGAAAAAGAATGGGTAAAAGTGAAGAAACTTTAACTTTAACTTTAATTACATTCCTGATTTTTTAGATATACAGTGATTATGACTTCATTGCTGGTACAATTGGCAGTGCTAAAATTCACGCCAAGGCCTCTTCCCAACCGGTATATCTATACAGAATGTCCATAGACGCTGGTTTGAACAAATTAAAGAAAAGGGGTAAACTTAAATCTAAAGGTACTCATATTTAGATATAGAATTCGAATTGATTGGATAATAAAAGTACTTTTTCAGGTGCTTGTCACGGTGATGACTTGGGATACCTCTTTTATCTAGATGAAGGATCTTTAGAAAAGGTTGGAATGTATCGTGGTGATATAGAAACAACAGCAATAAGGAGATTCGTAAAATTATTTACTAATTTCTCAAAAACTTCTAACCCTACACCACCAGGAAATGATTTAAAAATAATATGGAAACCAGTGGATCAAAACGAAGTTTATTTCCTAGATTTGAACACTGAGCTCACTCTACACACAAATCCAGAGGCGGATAGGATGAAGGTGTGGAAGGAAATATTTCAACTATCGCCGAACACCATTACTTATTTGTAAAAATACAAGTTTCCTTATATGCTTATTTTTTTGTCGTTTGATTGGCCCAGTCACAGTTATGATTAAAAGCTCCCCTGCGACTTCCATTTTCCGCAAAAATTACGCTAATTTTATTCGCATCGCCGAAGGCCTCCCAGTCAGCGTCTCGCGATTATAGGAACCGAGTAAATTTAATTACAACTTTGAGGCTTTGAAATAAGTCAATAATTGATTATCCTCGAGCGGAAGTTTTCGAACATTTTAATTAACTAAAAAAGGGGAGGCGAAAGACACAAAGCCGATGCGTCATGCAGGTAGAAACTTTTCCACTGCTCCCTGCGATGTATCAATTGAACCTGTAGGAGGTAACGGAGATTGATAAAATATTCCTCTTTATTATTGAAAAGTATCTCGTTTATTTCTCGAACGGCTTTAGGGCGAATAAAGCTAAATAAACCGAAGGGCTAGACGAAATTTCCGCTAAATATTAGTCGAAAACAAAACATATCAATTTCTCGATTACCACCGATCCAGATTTACCGAGATGGATTCGCTATGCCAAGCTTCCCGGATCAAGATCTATCGGGAATTATTTATCATATTTAAAGGGGGGCCCGAAACGAGTTTTTGTTTTCAATAACGCAAGAGTTTTTTCTTTCCTTTCGCTTTTATCGCGTTTTCTTCGACGGCTTCGCGCCGTTATTCACAGTCGGATGTCAGTCATAGAAACTTATTGTGTTTGAACGTATCAAATATTTCAAATAAGAAATACGTGTCGAAATAGTTTTCGACTGTAATTTATTGACTGTTTAGGGGGTTTTATTTTTGCTAATTTATAAAATTTGGTAAAGGAAAGTGCCTGATTATGAGATACTTTTTGGTTATAAATAATATCTTTGAAATTGTGGAGAACCAGTTAAAACTGTCTAGAATAATTTACATATGTCTAGAATGATTTAGAACTGTTCAGAATGATTTAGAATGCATCTAAATGAAGTAGAACTGCCTAGAACAATTTAGAACTGTCCAGATTCATTTAATTTCTTCAAAACATATCAAAATTGTCGATAACCATTTAGAACCGTCTAGAATGATTTTAAACGCTACAATAACGAATGAACGACCTGAACCATTACCTAAACGAATTAGAACTGTCTAGAATAATTTAGAGCTATTCAGAATCATTTAAATTGCTTCAGGGCCAATCAGAATGGTCGTTAACCATTTAGAACTGTTTAGGATGATGTAGAACTAACCAGAATAATTTAGATTGCTTCAGGACTAATTAAAATAGTTTAGAATGATTAAGAACTCTCTGAAATCATTTAGAACTCTCCGGGTTTGAGTTTTGGAATTGCCTATCAGAAAAATAGATATCAGCTTATGGCATTGAAAAAATGGCACTTCTTAATTAGCTGCTAATAAAAAATATGTGTGCTAGGAAAAGAATTTAGACACTTATTCAACTTTTAAAAAAATACTAATTCAATTTGCTGTTGAAATAATAATTAGGTATTTAAATCAATTTTAAAAAAATGTCAGAAAACCTCTAAAATAATTTCAAATAAAAGAATAATCATTTGTAAAATGACGGTCAATTAATCGCAATATTTGCCTCAATTTCTTCGGCCGTTTCGGCCGCAATTTTTGTATAGAAAGTGTAGTTCGGCTAATAGGCATTTTTCCAACTCTCACAATATAAAGATTTCTATCTGCATCTGGCTCTGATTCCGCTATAAAAATGTTAATTGCAGCCTCGGGCGCACTTTAATAGATTCGTCCGTATAAACTAGAAGCCATCCGGCGCATAAAAAGTTTTGGAAATTACCGTTGGAAAAGCGCGCCGAGTCCAAAAACGGCACATAATCCGGCTCAGAAATTCACAAAGTTTTGGAACGTGTTCGTCGTCGTTCTTTAGCAAAACGATCACACCAAGTTGTAAATATTTCCATATAAATGAGGAACGTTTGGCGCTCGCTCCAATCGCGATAAAATCCGGAAGTTTTAAAATTCCGAAGACATTTATTTCGCAGGTAGTCTAATCTCGCAGTCACTACATAAAGCTTTGTGCCGAGTAGTTGGCAGTACTCGATGTTTTTTTTATTGAAATCTCTCTCCTCCATTTTGTCCGATAAAATTTACTAGCCATAGATAGGTATTTTCGTACACTTGATTAAAATTAACATGTTCTCTCGAACAGCTTGCAATTTCCCATTTACATGCACCGAAAATTAATGTTGTAGCTTCACCAATCAATACCGAAACCCTCGCAAAAGCGATAATTTCAATATTAACCTCGTTTAAGTGCTATCGAGTTCCTTTCGCTAAAAGCTACATTGTTCTCGAGTTTAATTCTAAAATAACAATGGAGAATTTGAGTCGTTAGATAGGTACTTAAAGCACTAAACTCAGATTCTCGTGCGAAAATATTCCTGTTTATTTTCCCTAATACCGAGTGCTCTCGGTTAGATTTGTTATCATCGACTTCATTAGCGTATCTATGAGGAATTACAGAGAGGTAAATTAGCCCACTAAATTTTATACTATGTCATTTCCAAATTTTTATAGTTCTAAGAGGGAGTAATTGCTTAATCAATGTTTACATTGGCTAATGAGTTTAATTTTAGACAGGGGTATAGGTAATAGGGCGTATTTGGAGCGATACTGGACGTGTATATTTGAAAATTCGATGGAGCTCTCAATCAATTTTCCGCGAATTCGGGCCAAACAAGAACATAATTTGGTATAACAGCCAACAGGTACATATAACAACGTAATAATAAATAGTTTAACCGATTCCGGCGCACAATATAATGTCGGTTTAAATTGGTAATTCGTGCCTGCTTTACAAACCGCACTCTATCCGTTTCGTTACTACACGCTACTATCTCATATTTTATCTAAAAGTGCATTATGCATTTGCATGTTATAATTGTAAAACACAATTTGCATGTAACGCTGATATCCTCGTAACCTCCTCGTCATATATTTCCTGGGGGTTCTTCTTTTTGCCTAATTAAAACTACGTGAGCTGAACGGACATCTCTGTGATAAACGCGGTAGATTACTATTTTTTTATTAGTATAGTTAAGTTATATCGTAACTTACTAATACACATGACTCTTAGTTTTTGGGAAATATCATTGCCCTACTCATAAAAGTTTATAACTTATGAGTATGAATATACTTATATGAATAACTGAGAAAATGTTACTTTTGCGTTTGGATCCATCTGCCTGTAAAATGGTAATTTTGTACATTTTCAGGATATTGGAAATGTTGTGAAACCTGAAATTTATTTTCAATTCAATCCATTTGGTTTCTACAGAGTGGTGTAAACTTAGTATAATTTTCGTGGAAAAGTGGTCATAACAAACACTGAATATAACATTATACAATATTATATTTTTGGAAAGCTGAAAACGAGTTAAATTCAATCTTTGAATAAAAAACATGGTGTTGCATTTAAAAACGTATAAGTTTCGTCAACCACAGAAAAACGAAACACTGTATAAATGTAACTTTTTTTAAAATAAGCCGCTTAAAAAGATCTACAACTTTTGTAATGAAGTTGTTTGTATATCTTCTACAATAACTGATATATTGAGCTTTTCCATTCCATACTAATGTTCCACCCTGTACAAATCTATAATCATAACAGCAATTCATCATTATAACAGCTAATAAGTACAAAAACCTAATCCAAAATAAACAATCTTTTTTAATAAAGGGAATCTAATATACATGATGTAACAAAAAGGTGGGTCATAAATTACCATATACATATACATAAGTGCAAATTTGTACACAATATGGTCTATGGGAGCAATAAAGACAACTTCTATTAGGCTTCTTTTAAAGGAAAACGAAAGAGTGATATCGTGGAATTGCTACTTTCTCACTCTAACCACTGATATTCTAATAATCTTTCTTTGTTCAATTTATAGAATTGATCATAATTATATCAAACAAATTTGCACATACCCATATACAGGGTGTCCCGCATAAAAACGTTACAAGAGCAGGAGCATGTAAGGAAGCCTAAAATATGTTGTTTAACCCAACTTTAACTCAATATAGCCAATTTTTGAATTATTATCGACGATTTTAAGTAACATTGATAGTGTGAAATACTTTTTCATCAAAACGACACAGAAATTAAAAAAAAAAGAATAAAAAAATGTTTTTATTTAATGTATTGTTTAAAAATTACCTATGAAAAATGAATCAATCTGTATACCAAATATAGTTGTTTTAAGTTTGAGTACTACTGACAATGAGATATTATTTTTTTTTCAATTTTTCCACATTGAAGGCCTATAACTTCTCAGGAATGTAACTTAAACATAATCAATATCTTATTTATGTCCTTTCATGTGCTTCTTCAAACTTCCTGAATCACAGAACGAACGCGAACATTTCGTGCAACAAAACGGAGTCTCTCCTGTATGAACTCGCATGTGTGCCTTTAAATTGGAATTCTGCGCGAAGGTTTTATCGCAATAAGAGCATTTGTACGGTTTGGCGCCGAAGTGAATCAATTCGTGCCGCTTCAAGTGAGTCTTCTGTTTGAAATTCTTATCGCAACTGTTGCATTTATACAACCGTTCTCCTAAAATAACAAAAGAAATCATGAAACATCTACAAATAATTACAGATAAAATAATAACCTGTATGGATTACTAAATGTGTATTGTAAGATGATGATTGTCTGAACTTTTTTCCGCATTGTTTACATTCATACGGTTTCTCTCCCGTATGGATTTTCAAATGGCTATTTAAATAGCTCTTTCTGTTGAAAGCTTTGCCACAAACTGTGCAAAGAAATTCTTTTTTGCCGTTATGAATGTCCATGTGTCTTTGTAGAAGGTATTTCGATGTGAATACCTTGTCGCATATTTCACAAGGAAATTTGGTGCCTAATTTCTCTTGTTTCATTCGATGTTCTTGAAGGTGTTGCTGATGCTCCAAGCGACTAGTAAAAGATGTTTTGCATATTCTACATGAGAAATAAACCAAACTTTCTGGGACTTCGTAAGAATGTGTTTTAACGTGGAGAACTTTCCTTTCTAATCGGGAAAATTCTAAAATTAAAAAATAATTTATGTACTCGATAAATTCATTTGTATAATTTATTACCTTTATTGCATACTTCGCATTTATAAGGTTTTATTCCCTGGTGAATAGCCCTGTGGTGTCTTAGAAGATTTTGAGAAAATTTGAATCTTTTGTTGCAAATTTTACATTCATACAGCTCTTTACAGGGATGTTGTGTTTTGATATGGGCCTTCATTTCATAATGAAATCCGAAATATTCATCACAGTGGATACATCTAAATTTCTTTTTTTTACAAGAAGTGTTATTTTTATTATGATTAGGTGAATTGCCTGAAGATGTAAATAATTCCGGGCAGCATTCACAATTCGTACATTCATCGTTTATATTTCCTCTTTCGCAGCCTTTTTTGGATTCGTTTTCTTCTTCTGACTCAACAATATCGCAAGATTGTTCCTCTTTCACTGACAATAGATGTTTTAAATGGGAATCGACCAATTTCGAGAAGTTCGTAAACTCTTCGATTTGCTCAATTTGCAATTCACAATTTAAACATACATTCATTGGCATATTATCGTATAAATTAACCTACGAATATAAAATTGTACAGGCTATATTTTTCAAATTCTACAACATACCTCAATATTCAATGAATTTTTTAAAAATTCGTTAATTTTTGATCCAATTGGCTTTAAATCTTCTTTCGCTAAGCATAAACGACACACATAATCAAAATCAGAAAGTGATAAATCTAATAGCAGTTTCGTATTCATAATTTTGTTTACAATTATTTGTTTATAAACTTGTTTACGATTAAAATTAGGTTAGAAAATTGATTTTATTTTAGACATAGACCTATTAAGTATGGACGCGGCACAATCGTTATTTTGAGGTTATTCAGCGTTCCCAATGATAGAGAGAGAGGTCCGTGGGAGATGGAGCTAGTTTGGGCTAAATGTAGGCGGGACCAAAAAATATATAAAATATATACAGGGTGTGTGGAAAAAGGCGATTAATCTGTTAAATTATTTATACGCTTAATATTTAAATATTGTTTTTATCTTGGTATCCACTTGGACAGATGAATGACCTGGAAGAAACATATTTTTTACAAGAGAAAACAGCTAGGTCTTAAATTGCGAAATCTGTACTGGCTAATAGGTAGGATGTTCCAATTAACAATACAAAATAAGAACTGTATTTGCAAATGCGTGGGAATTTAGGCTCAGCTGAAAAATGCATTTTGCTCGGTAAAAAAATTATAAATCCTCAACCCTATTCTACCATAATCTACCCTCCTCTACCCCAACTACCTTGCATTTCTGAAAACGTAACTCACGTGGTCTTTTGCTTTCTTACTATTGGCTAATGCATTGTCCAATCTCTCATTGCCATATGCCCAAACTAGCTTCATCTCTCTCATTCATCGACAACACTACCTCTTTGTCTAAACCGCGTCCATACTTAATAGGTCTATGATTTTAGACAACTATGACAGGTGACAACAGTGATGCCATGGCGTCATTGACGAAATCCGCTACAAATTCTAAAAAAATCCTCTACATGTCCCTAAAAGAACTATAAATTACAAGCATCAAACATCTGATATTTAGACATGTTCGCCGCTACAAAAATAAAATTCCGCTACAAATAGCGGAATTCCGGTACTTCTGGCAACACTGGGTGACATTTACATTCTTCTATATTTATTAATTGACAGTTAACTGTAGAAATGAAACAGACAAGTCGTTACTAAACCATTGGGACAATTTAACCTCACTTATTTTGACACTACTTTCGTCAACATGTTCAATAGAATAACATTATTTATATTTTCGAAAAACGTTAAAAACGCAAATAACAACACTCGCTTGCTATCACGATGGGTTAGTCGAAAACCCGTTAGAGTAATTTCAAGCGAAGATTACAACGAAGAAGAAGATGGTCCAATAATAAAACCACAAGAGCAAGAAAAACCATTACTTCCTCGAAATAGCAAACCACTCACGATATCCAAGAGAAGTCAGGCGCCGAAAATAACATTAGACATGCTCGAGACTACTATCGACGAAGCCGGTAATTTTATTTATACTAAAATGAAAGACCAGGACACAAGAGTTACATCGATACTCACTCAAATTAAATCGCAAAACGTAAGAGATAAAAAAGATCTAATCCTACTCGAAGGCAAACGATTAATCAAAGACGCCCTCGACGCTAATTGCAAACTCGAATACATATTATTTAGTAGATTTAAAGAAGTGGAATATTTGAGACCTTCCTTACCTAAAGTAGGAGCGAATTTGTACAAAATGCCTTACAAAGAAATCCAGATGTGGTCCAATCTAACAACAAGCCCTGGAATCATGGGGATTTTTAAAGTTCCAGATGTAGAAAACCACATGCCCGCCAGAGACTCCATACCTCTAACAGTAATTTGCGATAATGTTAGAGAAGCCGATAACTTAGGAGCAATAATGCGAACATGCCACGGAGTCGGTTGCAAGGAAATTCTACTAACCAAAGGTTGCGTGAATGTATGGGATTCGAAAGTGCTTCGAAGTGCCTGCGGGGCTCATTTTAAACTGAGGATTCAAAAGCAATTCGATTGGAATTGCTACGGCGATTTCATTCCTCCCAACAGCAACGTTTTCGTTGCTGATAACCGAGTTATTTCGTTGAACACGATAGATGAAAAATACGATGAAATGGTGTTGAGGAATGTTATTAACTCTATTCCAGTTATTCCGTACTATTCGGCGAATTTTAGTCAGGCTGAACATAACGTGTTAATAGTCGGGGGAGAAACGGAAGGTGTGAGCGAGCAATCGTACAAATTAGTTTCCCAAATGAAAGGTACCAGGTTAAATATACCTTTGGGTAATGATGTCGACAGTCTGAATGTAGGAACAGCTTTAGGAATACTTGTATTTGAAATAAAAAGGCAATTTATGTTATCGAAATAGGCATTAAGTATTAAATTTTTATTATTAAATCGCGTTTATTTACTTTATCCTGAACCAGAATGGTGGTGACTATAGCATTACTTACATTTTCTAATGCAAGGAAACTTGCTTTTTAAATTGTTGTTTTCACATAGGCGAAAAGTACATAACATTACATTAAAATTAAATATTCCAGCAATACAAAAATAAATTACTGTATTTTGGTAATATTTATATATACACAAAAGCGTAAACTTAAAAAATGTATTTAAAAATGGGATCTCTAATAATGAGTAAGATCGTTTTCACACGATGCAATATACAGGGTGTCCGCAAATTCAGGTGACAAACTCCGGAATATTAAAAATTAAAATGTTATTGAGTATGGATGGAAGAATCTTTGACGACGCCTAGCTGCAATATTGCATTTAACCAAAATACAAATATTGCACCGAGTGAAAATGCTTTTAAGCTCCTATTAACTCAAATTATTCAAAGTCTCAAATTCATGCGTTCCACCAATTTATTTATAATTTTAATGCATTTCATAGTTCTTTAATTGTCGTGCATTGTTTGTAATCACCATAAACTGTTAGGACTAGGGTTCCCCAAAGATTTTCAATAGGATTTATGTCGGGGAATAATCTGGCCATTCCAATAAATTAATTTCTTGGTCCCGAAATCATGCTAGAGATTTGCTATTAAAAGAGATGCTGGCATTATCTTGCTAGAAAATCCATTGAACATTGTTATGCTCGTCTAAAAATCCTAAAAAGAAGTTCTCGAGCACATTCAGGTACTTCTATTGTTGATTCGAGTGGATGGAAAAACTCCACAATTGTGAAATGCATCCTAGACCATGAATAATATGGTTCTTTTCTCAAATCTAGAACTAATCAAAACCATCCAAGATACACTACCTATTTATTTTCGGAATGTTACTTTACCTCTTATTTTACCCAGTAAAAATAAACTTTAAAAAAAGTTTTCTAACATATAAAAATATAGAGGTGCGCTGTAGTTATAAACCCACGTGTAGTAATGTTACATTAATAAGCGAGCATTAAAGTCCCCTTAAATAATTTCACTGCCATTGCCCCCTCTGTAATCGCATAAGATTTATAGAAGAGTTAATTCGGTTAGAATGAAATAAGCAAATTGGTTTAAATTGTGTTATTTAACAATAAAAGCTTATTTAGCGGCATATATCGAGCGTCGGTGGTTTGTAGCTGTAATAAAAGGCGTGAATTCACAGTGAGACTAAAATAGCGTAAGTACCTATGTATTTAGTTATTTATATACTTACTACGTAATAGTAATGTTTTCATTATGATCCGATTTTCTTCATTAAAGCACTTTAGTTTTAACATAAAAGAGTAGATAATTAAGTAGTAGTAAAGTAAGTAGTAAATATAATTATTGACAACAATAAAGTGTATTAATTTTGTAAACTTCACTATTCTTAAGTCAGTTTTGGATTGATTTTTGGCTAGTTTTAAAATTCTAATTCATCATTTTATAGATAAATATTTCTGGTCATGTATGAAATGGAAACCAAAAGAGATATGGAAAAATCCTCCAACAGCAAAAACGAATTACCAGAAAGAGCGAAGTGGAAAAACAAAACTGAATTTTTATTGTCATGCTTGGGTTATTCCATTGGAATTGGAAGTGTATGGAGATTCCCTTATGTGTGCTATAGTAACGGCGGAGGTCAGTTTAGATAAAAAAGGGAGCTAACAAATTAGCGTTTTCCATGAATAAATGTTTTAATAATAATACCAGCAACTATTCAACAGTTTACTGTTTATTTTAGGGGCGTTCCTAATACCATACTTATTAATGCTATTTTTTTGTGGTATACCGTTGTTTTTTATCGAAACATCATTAGGCCAGTTCGCAAGTGTTGGATGTATATCTTTTTTCAAGATATGCCCATTATTCAAAGGTAATTTTATTTACTGATAAACCTATTATTTAACAGCTGCACCTTTTATTAATTGTAGGTGCTGGATATGCAATTTTGGTAGTTAATTTCATCGTCTGCTCCTATTTCAACATGTTAATGGCGTATCCAGTTATATTTTTAGCGTATTGTTTTAAGGAACAACTACCATGGTCTAATTGCGATAATCCATGGAATACGAACGATTGTGCACAGGTAAATCGAAAAATGTTGAAAACATTTTATTTTTTTCTCTCCTAAACTTTTTTAGTTCAGAAAAAATACCACTTTCATAGGAGGAGTTAACAATACAAATTCGTTTTTCGTCGGAAAGAAAACACCAGCCGATGAATTCTTTCAGCAAGTCTCCTTCCGAATTTTCATTACAATAATTTAATCGCATATTTTTCAGTCGAAGAATTTTAGAAATTTCCCCCAACCCCGACGATATTGGACAAATAGTATGGCCTTTGTTATTTTCCGACGTATTTTGCTGGATTGTAACGTACCTTTGCATCATTAAAGGGGTGAAATCGGTAGGAAAAGTGGTTTATTTCACGGCCCCGTTTCCTTTTGTTATTCTCATTATTTTGTTCATACGAGGTGTAACCCTGCCGGGAGCTTGGGACGGTATTAAATTTTATATAGTCCCCGAATGGAGTCGATTAACTAGTGTTAAGGTAACTGAATTAATTAACAAAAATTGGTTTAATTAAAGTGTAAAATTAAAGGTTTGGTCTGACGCTGCAATTCAAATATTTTACACGCTAGGTCCGGGTTGGGGTGGATTAGTCAATCTCGCCAGTTACAATGATTTTCGCAATAATGGAAGATTGTGAGTAGGTACAAATTATTTGTTTATTTATAACATAAGCATGTAATATGATGATTTGTTCTGCTTTTCCAGAGACGCTTTTGTTATTCCTGTGGTTAATTGTGGCAGCAGTATTTTCGCGGGTTTTGTGGTTTTTTCAGTTTTGGGATTTCTGGCACACGAAACTGGATTGCCTGTATCAGCTGTAGTGGCTGGTGGTCCTGCATTATCCTTCATAACGTACCCAGAAGCTATTAGTTTGTTGCCATTACCACACCTTTGGGCTATTTTGTTCTTTCTCATGTTATTCTTCCTGGCCATCGATAGCTTGGTCAGTAAATTTTGTTTAACAATTTGCATCAAATGATGCTTATTTTAATTACTTATTTATTTAGTTTGTTCAAATTGAAGCAATCGTAACAGGATTATCTGATGAATTTGAAATATTTAGGAAGAAGCAGCATTTCCTCACCGCCTTTATTGTGGTTGTTTTGATATTCGGATCTACATTATACACTACAAATGTAAGTCCTAAACCCATAGCTCATAGCTTCCTGAACCCTCTAGTTTTCTTTTAACTAGTATAGATTCCACGCTAGTTTAGAAATTTTCTTGTCGAATTTTCCTGAAGTACCAGCTCCTGTTAATAGGTGTCGCTTGCACTGAATGCTTCAATTTTTCAAAAACAGTCCGCGAAAATCGGTATTGATTTTGATTTATTGAAATAATTTGTAATTTTCAGGCTGGAATATATTGGCTGCAAATATTCGATTGGTATGCAGCCGCAATCACTGTAATTCTTGTATGCTTTTTAGAGGTGTTTATAGTCTCATGGATATATGGAATAGCGAAATACAAACGGGATATAGAATTTATGCTGCAGGAAAAAATAGAAACGTTTTGGATTGTAGCTTGGAAATATGTTGCACCAGTTTTTTTGTTGGTAAAGATGCCTTTACAAAAATCGTTTTTGAACTCTTTTTGATAATTATTTTAGTTCATATTTATCATGACGATTGCGTTCAATACTAGGGTAAAATATAACAATAACAATAATTATCCGGATTGGATGATAACTATTGGTTGGTGCTCTTGCGGTGCATCTTTAATGTGTATACCAATCTACATAGTGGCCAAATTATTATTTTTTGAAGAAGGAACCTTGATGGAGGTGATTTACATTTACATTTATTGATGCCTTTTGAGCATATTGAAATATGTTTTAGAGATTAAAATCAAGTTTGAAATCTGTTAATTGGGAACCAGCTAATCCTATTAATAAAGCAGATTGGAAAGCATTCATAAGTGGTAAAGAGTCTGATAATAATTATAAAGGAATAATATATTAAATATTTACATGTTATCATTTCAGGACAAACGGAAGGATTAAGAAGCCAACAATTATTGGAGTTGAATGTCAAAGAAACAATATAAAAAATACATAGGTATATTAATCTTTGTATCTACATTTTTGTAATTAATTAATCTATGGATTTACTTCCGTAAAATTTTTGTTTTTTTTTTCCTTGTTCTGTTTCGTCTTGCCGAAAGAGATATATGAATTTTAAATAAAGGAATTTTTCCGCAACATTTTTTTTCCATTCTATCAAATATTATTATGTGGTTAAAAATAGAAGAAATAAGAATAGTTTTCAAAATTTTTGATGGATTTTATCTGTTTTCTTTCGACAATTATTGTCAAAATTCAACCGTGACTGTTTCGGAACATGCAATAAAAATTCATAGTGCATACATACAAATTCTAAAATTTAAATTTATATACTAAATTTTCGTGTTGTGTAAAGAAAATCCCGAATATATTCAACAAAAATGGCACCTAAGAGGCAGAATCCCTTCTTCGTAACTTACTCATGGTGGGAGAAACCCAGCGTACAGTACTCGTAAGTAAATTTTATTCAAAATAATTAATTCTTAAATTAATTAAACCTGGTAAAACGTAACATTCACTGTCGTTTCACCTTTTAGTAGTTCTATTTCTATTTTTAGGTATACAGTTACATTAAGGCTATAATAATCGCCATCGCGGTCGCTTATTTAAAAAAATTTCTAATTTAAATCGAGCGATCCAGTTGTCGACTATTTAGAAAACTCACTTTTACGCGTGGGAGTGAAATTTACTGTTACAATACTCGATTTCCTATTTTAAGAGCTCGTTAGGATGTCGCTAAAAGTTCACCTTAAATGAAACTTTTTTTAACTGAAAAGTAGCTTATTGGAAACGAAAAATTAATAAAGTTCGAATTAATTACTCATTGTTTCTCTCAAATCGATATTTTACATAATATTCTCAGGTGCATTTTTGTTAGGCGCTCCGTTTGTTCTTAAAATAACCAATAATTACGCCAATAAATTTACGATTAAACTTCATCATCTTTTTAAATTGTTAAGTACCTGCCTTACACTAAAGAAACTATCACTGGCGAAATAAAGTATAGAGAAATACATCATTGAACCTATGTACAAACATAATTATTTTTCCGGTAATAAAGGAAGTTAAATTGGTTAGTAAATATTTTTTGTGTCTCAGTTCAAGCTCTAAACGGACAATAACCGAGCTTTATATCTACCAAATTAGATCACAATGTTTTCATTTGGTATACCTCACTATTAGAAGGTTAATATTTATCGCATGCTTGTAATATTCCATGCAAGAAGTGAACAACAACCCTCATCGTTTCGTGGTAAATAAACGCCAGACGTTTAAGCGAATTTTCGATTAATCACCCTGTCATCGCGTGAAATATTGACTCGAAGAGAATTGCTCCTTGTTATACGTCTATTGAATTTTGAAATGCATTTTTGTATAAAACAGTTGATTATGAAAGCTGAGTTTCACATGCAAAACGAAAATCCCATTGATTTGGGTCGTTGTACTTTGCCTACAAGGTAGCCGAATAAAAAATAATTTAGGATTTCTTAGAATATGACACTGGCTCAAGTTTCACCTTAGGCACATTTTAAAGTTAAAGAGATAAATACCTAAACTTAAATATACCTAAACTTTTGAAAACTTCAAACAACAATTTGTTTGTGCATTCGAATATTTTTTTATCCACCCTATATGGAATTGTTTGATAAATTACAACTCACGGTGTTACAGAACGGGGTTGGCACCCCACTTCAAAATGCTTATGGTAGGTAAGAATCTAATGCCACTATTTATCCTCCACCTTAATCAGTACTACAACACTCTGGCTAGCAAATAGGTTACTATTGTAACTCCGCTTAATTTCGCGTTGTCATCGAGCTGATAAGTTATTAATTAACAACCTAAATGGGAGAAGGATTTTGGGACACAATGAAAATTCTCGTGGGCAAGGAATTTACCAGGAACGTTCACGATGACGTGCATGATTGGGTTGAAAAGGTCATACCGAAGAGAGTGGACGAAGTTCGTGTTGAAGACGATAAGAAAAAGTCCGCGTGGACAAGGAGAATGTCCGATGTAGACGAAGAGATTAATATCACCATCAGTGATGAGGAGATTATCAAGTTTAAGGAGAGTTTGAATTTACCGAAAATCGAATGCAAGTAGGTGGTTTTTGTTAATTTAATAAGCGAATATTCCAGTGATGATTTTATAAGGAAAGACCTAAGTTAATCTGATAATATTTTTAAAAACTTTTAGGAGGGATTTTGAATTTATTAGAGAAAATTCCGCAAGTTTATGACTGTTCTTAGCACGTCCTTTAGCGATTATTAACGAATTTTTGCACTCTATAATTTTAACAAACTTTTTTATACACATAAAAAGGAAAGTCGAGATTTTGGCATGGGTGCCTAATAGGACATATCTGGAATTTGGCCAATACATCTGGAGTAATAAGAAAACTAATATGATAGAAAAGTTATTTTTCCTAAAATTTTAACAGCCTGTAGCTCGAAAACTAATAGGTTGAGGACATACATTGATATAAACTTTTCTTCGTAAAATCATGCAAATGTTCACATCCTAAAGTATATCGGCATTCAATTAATCAACACTCTATATGTATATGAGCTGTTATTTACAGCAATGTCAGATAATTTAATTAAATAAGTAAAATAACATAATTTGTAACTCCTGACTCCTAATATTGGGATACTATCGCATATCATCATGAATCTCTATTATCCCATTATAGGATACATTTTTTACATTTAAAAAAAATTATATACCTTTTAACTATATACAAATGGTAATTCCTTAATTAAAATGTTTTTGAAAATAATTATATTGTTAGACATGTTAAGACATATGATTGTTAGACATATTAAATTGTACTTTCATAATTCGAACAACCTTTTTTTACATTTCTAACCAATATAGAGTAACAATAAGTATTATCAAAAATGTTGATGATAACTTCCAAACAAACTTCTAAATAAAAACTTATTACATATTTTGACGCTCATCAAATCATACTCGCGACTCACGAGTATCTAGATTCAAACTTGAAATTAGAAAATAAGCGTCTAACGATACTTAGGTATCACGTTGACAAAAGGGTGGCTGTCGTGACGCCGTCGACGTCGCCTGAAGGCGCCGGATGCCTTTCACCGTGACTACTAGTACCGGGCGCCGGTTTCCTACGTTTTGACGACCCGACCTCGCGTCCCTTCTGACAGTGCCATTATTTATTGTTTCTTCGGGACTACCGCGGGCCCTTTATTAATCGATCATTTTCTCATTTCTCCGTCTTGTTAATTACAATTTTGCGGAAAAATCCGCGTTGTTAACTGGGTTAATTGGCGCAGGAACGGTGGGTCGAATTTTTGGAACTGGTTTCCGGTGCCTCGTTATTTTGAAAATTTATGCGAGATTCCTGCCCGTTAAAATGCGGCGTGTGCTTCCATATTATTTCACCCCAAGCTGGGTTTTTTTATGATTTTTAACGAGAGAAAATTAAAATTTGCTTCTCTTTATTTTTGTATACATAATAAACAAAGTGTTATAATAAATTACATTGTAAAGATTTACAGTCCAAGCAGGTGAATTTGTTTTGAATTTTCGTAAAAAATAAAATGTGAAAAGCTTTAAGGTAGACGCTTTACTCAATTTTTTAATGATTCTTAATTAAACCCTTGTTTCAAATAAGCCTTACAAAACCCTTTTGGCAAATTACTGGTAAATAAGCGTACTCTATTATTACATAGACAAACTATAATATGATACTATTACTCCGTTAAATTTCTATACTATCAAAGCAGCTTCTGGTTTTCGCATTAATTAAAGGGCTGTATGGGCGAGGTAAATTGATGTTAATCATATGTATATAATATTACAGCATTGTAACTCTTTTCTTAACTTTAAACCAGGATGAAATAATTTCTCACTTTTAAAGTGGTTTTATTAATTCTCATAATAATGAATGATATACATACATATGAGCTATTTTTAACTATTATAAGTAATTACCAACTAACAATAGATAATTACCTAATTGTAATGAATGCGGACTTAATTAGGCTAAAGTATTCCTACGCAGGGTCTGGTTATACAACATTATCCCAGATTAATCTTTCTCATTTAAATATCCTATTAATATAAAAATTAGCAATAAATTTTGAAGAAATTTATTTAACACTAAACCCAAAAAATTTGTCAATATTTAACATTCAAATGCACAGCCATGCAAAATGAATTCGATCGATAACTGGAGCAAAGAATTCGGCGGTGCGATCAAGTTTAGAGATATCAAATATTTACATGAATATGATTATTCCATGCTCTGCTAGGGTTTCATCGTTAAATACAAAATGTACTGTGAAAAATCAGTACGTAGTAATTTTCCGGAATTCTACTGGATTATCGTTTCGTCGAATAACGCGTACGCCACCAAGATAGTGGGCGTTAAACTGGTGAAATCCCATTATCGGGGAATTCCGCGAATGGAGGGCGCTATGTTATCATTTAGTTCTATTTATCATGTCCCAAACAGAAATATGACTTTACTCGGTTTGGGATTTATAAATTAAGACCTGATGCTGTGCACTTTGCTGACGCCTACCGAGAAAACAATCCACTGGCTGTGCTAAATATTAAATTCTGGTAGATAAACAACCCAGCTATTAATAAAAACTGGCTTATATTTTGGCCATAAACCACCATTTCGAAAATTATTTTTTACAATACTGATAGTATTAAATCAATACTTCTAATAATGATCATTCCCGACACGAATCTACGTTTTATTCTCGCATCGAATTTCCACAATGTTTAATTTTAGCCCGTCGCTTCTGTTAGATTTCGCAAGAAAATCGAACAGCTTTCGCGGTTATTATGGCTCCGTGTAGAACTTGTCATTTTCCGGAAAAACGTCTCCACGACCGCACGCGCTTTTCACCGTTTTCCCGCCTAGAGCCATCTCGTTATCGTGTCTCCGGACGCTCGAATATCACGTTGTCGTGTTGCGACAAGCTTAAGCGACACCGGGAGTAAATTACATACCGGAGTTGGTACATGCAGGTTTGCGTTTGCAAATATGAAAGCACTTATGTACACCTATAGAAATTTATATGCACCAATTTTTTGCACCGGAATTCTGAGTAGTTTTGCATATGAATCGCGCTCGATCTGGTTATCATTTCGTTTGAATACATTTTTATGTATCATTTTATTCATGTCTTTTTTATGAAATTTGCCATTAAATAGTATATTTATTATATAATGATCATATTATAAAATATAACAATACATAGGAAACGGTAATACAAGTTATTATGAAATGTGTGGTGGATCAAACAAAAAATTTATAAGATTGTCAAGTATTGTAATATATTGCATAAACTATACAAACGGATCCTGATGTTATACAACTGTTGGGAGTAGAATCTTCGATTTGACATTAAAATCCGAATGGCACTTTATGGGCATTAAGGCGATGAAATTTTTCATTCGAAACGTAAGCTTTCCAGAAATTGCGAAGTTTTTCCAATCAAAAGTCATATTTCCTGTATTTGATTTGGCGCCGTTAAGATAGAAAGAATATTACTTTGTATTGGTTTTTGAATGCGTATATTGTAGTTTCATTAAAAGTTAGGCCTGCTGATATTTTCTCCTGCAAGAAAATTGATTCCATGACGAATCAACACAGAAAGCAAAAATGTGTCGAGGAAAAAACTTCTGAGCTATGTTTATCCTATATAAGAATTAATGTCACATCTCGCAGGAGCCACGTTTCACTTTTATAGTATTTTGGGCTTTTCCTGCTTTTGTGTTCAGAATCCTCACCTTTATTCAACAATATTCTATACTTTATATTTTAAATCTATAATACTAAAATTATCTGAAATGTAGATTAATCCTACGGAAGTTCGGTATTTTTATACTCTACAGCAATAAATAAAACATGTTTTAGTTACTTCTTTCGAAAGTTATTGTTGAAACATATTAATTCTATTAATTTTTCATTTCAGATTCTATCATCCCGTCATTCGACTTCGTCTAGAAAGGCTAATGGGAACGCAAATTACAAACCTGACGGACAGGCAGTTTATGCTGAACTTCCAGGAACGTCTACTGGAGGACTATGCCCACAAAATGGACAAGAGATGCCAGGATAGAGAGGTCAAATTTCTCTTTTAATTCTAAACCAAAAAATCTAACTTATAACAACTTTTTTTGTAGTTCGGCGAATTGGAACGGCTGAAAGACCTGGTCCTTAAGGAAATAATACCGATTTCAGCGGCTCCTAAGCAAATGGCCAACCATCCTGTAATGTTGATTGATAAATTATGCGCAAAATTAATCGCAGCCAGAAGAGCTCAGGTAAGTCATACAACATTATCACTCCCCAAACTCTTTATTATAATTCATCCACAGAATTGTAGTAGGTACTTAATATTATAGTAGATATCATAATTAGACCAGTCAATCCAGCACTTCTACTTATTTATTGCAAATTATTCATTAATTTTACTTTCTTTAGATCAAGATACCGAAGGTGACTATTCCAACGTTCCTCTACTACGATGATACTCCGGATATCGATACCGGATTGAAGATTGGAGATGGGCACGTGTTCAGAGGTCCTGGTGAGAAACTGTGCCTGGGCGTCGAGAAGTTCCAAACATACACCGAAGATGACGAGCTGAAATATTCCATGACTCACGACGAATACGATAAATTGGTGTACGTCGATGCCGCTGTTAAGGAGTTCCTTCAATGCGAGGTAACATAATATGTCTTAAATTCTTGGCAGAATAGGACATATTGAAATCAATAGAATTCTAATTAGTGGGTAATAAATAAGGTATTTTCAGGTACATGCAATAACAGAACACAAATCGTATCATTTTCCCATTGATTAAACCTGAAAATTAATATCATTGCTGAACATATAGTCGCTATAAATCTCTCCGAATTCAATTATTTTCCTTTAATTCGTTACTCCTTGTAACATTTGCTTTTAAGGCATTTTAAATCCAATATTAAAATATTACATACAAATAGGCATTATAGACATCTAATTGATAATTTAATCCGAATTAATTTTTGTTCTTTCAGAGCGTTGAACGAATGTACTTCCTGGCGAATAAAATTATAGGAACACTAAAGCTGGTCGATGAAAATACGCAGAAATTCTATGAAGACGCCGGTTCGGATAAATTCTTGACGGCTGAGCCGGCTCCGTAGAAATAAGTATTTCAATAGTGAAACTTACGATAAATTTAAAAAAGTACAGTTACATTATCTTTATTGTATTTGGTGTAACACTTGTTAAATTTTCATTGTAGTTAATGAGGTTCAATGTGCAACAATTTACCATATCACTTTAGCTAATGTCGAGTGGTTTTTCGAATTTAAGTACTAATAGTATATTTTAAACAAACATTTTGTATGATTTCCTGTCGGTTGTTAATAAAGAAATTAGTTTAAAACGGCATTTTATTAGGAAGATAACAAACTTTTCATTTAATTTTAAAGTTTTCACTCTTTAAACTTTCGTATTACTATTGCATTTATCGATTTTGCCACCTATCTATCGGTCGTATTTGAATGAACGACACAAAATAGGTTAATTCCATTGACCTATATTTACTTGCAATTGTAGTTAAACTAATTTATGAAATTTTGCGCTTTTGTCTATTTAAAATTTAAAATTTACCTTAAATAATTTGGAAGACTGTAAAAAACTTTTGTAAGTAGGTATTTCTTATTTTTTCTTAAAGTTGTTCAATAAATAATAAAAATATTAAACTACATACTCCCGTCAGTAAAAGATAAAACAGTAAACCGTTGATTTCCCATAAGAAATCCAGTTAGGTAGAACTCTTTTTTTTAATAAAATATAATCACTCGGCCATACCGAACAAATTCTATTATGACAAAAAAATATTGGTTGAACAGTAGTATAACATAATAGTCGATTATTTAAAATGCTGTAGTCTTTATAGACCCAATATTTCTAGGTCCAACTGTTCAAATTATTCCATCGATATATTGGTATAGTTTGTGACCATTTTCCAAGTTACATGTATCGAGTTTATCACGGTTCACTGTTTCAAAAATAACAATCCATCTAATGAATTACTCTAAAGGGTCTTATTCACGTTGAAATCGCGACAAACGGCAATACATGTATCTGTGATTTGTATCTATATCATAAGTGCTCCTACACGTTTAGATAGGCTTATGAAACACCAGTTAAATTATAATTGTAAGTAGCGGAATACAGAAGAAAAATCAAAAAATGTTGTATATAAAGTCTCAGTCGCATGCGGTGTGTATCGGGATACTGATACTTGCGACATGTATCGATACCGATCTCAACGTGAATGGGGGCCCTAAGATTATTTATTTTTATTGAAATAAAAGATCACTATTTTCGCAGTTTGAACGCACCTAGAGAACCTGAAGCAATTACTCAAAATGTACTTTTTATCTGGAAATTTGAAACAATGTTAGGTTTTACTCATAAGGTAATTAAGTTTATAGAAGACTTTATTATTCCATTTTTATTACATGTGTACCTATAAATAAATCACTTAAATATTAAAATTCGAATAATTGATATGTTTGTAGCAGATTATTAAAAAACTATCCAGTGTCTTGCCACATGTTCTTAACCTAAAAAATATTGTTAAGTAAATTTTATTATTAAATCCTTAATCACGAATTTTACGTACTTGAAGGAATCAAAATTGCTTCTTGTATAATTATTTTGGTTCAAATTTTAAGATCTTCATTTGAACTTTTTGTTGATGTTTCTCGGCTCTAAAATGTATTGTAATGTTTAGATCATTTACGAGTAAGTTTTTTTATTGCACACCCAATATATTTTTACTCACCACATTTTACACGCCGATAAATAGTGCCAACACAAGTACCGAATACATGAAGAAATGCTTATTTCTCATTTTGAATGAAGAACCAATCTGCTTCCAACAAGAGACAAATGGAGACACTAAGGATAGTGAAAGGCTAAAAATATGCCTTATATATAATAATTTTTTGTTATTATATTTCTAAATATGCAGAAGACGAATTCTTAAAGCATTTTAAGAATCACCTGTTATGAACACATTCTCTTAAAAATAGTTGGTCAGTGGTTTTAATAAAAAACATCTTGGGATAATAGAGCCATTTATTTGAAAGGAATTTCCCTAGCGAATTCCGCCCATTACGTGATGAAGTGTCATTAAAATTAGTAGGATTAAATTACTTCCGTGTAATCTAAAAATCGCACAGCAATTATGGGGTATTTGGAAGAAAATAACAGTGCAGATAACAATTAACTGAAAGCTTTTTTTCATCAAGTATAACGGTACTTTTACTGATAACTTTACATATTGCTGATGTAAGTTTTTGGTATTTTATTTAATTTAAGGTAAAGGGTAATACGTGGTTAAATTACACCACCTATCCAACAAAACGGTGTATGCTGATGTAAAACGAATCCAATTTGCTTCTGAGATCATGAAACACTAGCTTGAGAAAATCTTAAAATGTCGATTGCGCGGGATGCGTGTTTGAATGATTTTAGTGCTCGGAATACGAATTATTTTTATGAAAAATCGAAGTTTCTGTGCCCTTATAATGGAGGTGAAAGACATCGGAACGTGCAAAGGGAGATAAAGGAAAACAAGCGGTTGTTGAACTTATATAGCTAAAACAGAAGCTGATTAGGAAAATTTATTTTTCAATTTCAAATATAGGATACTTCAAACATTCAAACTGCAGAGTGTTATTTTAATTGTTAAGTATGTAGTATACTAACTTTTGCTTCGTTTAAAATCTAATTAAATTCGATGTGAGTTACGCAAAGTTGTAGCAATGCATTCACTCTAATATCAAATTAGCACATAAGCAAGTGCTAATTAATTTTGAAAATTAACTCTCTGGTGCTTCATACAAATATAAATGAGAAATTGATTAAATTTAACATGTTAACTAATTATAGCAGTCCTTTTTACTCGTACAAAGATCGATGGTATTTGGAGTTTTGTAAAATATCAGAAACATAACTCATTGCCGAAGGAAAGATGTGTAAAAAAGTTACAAATCTGTATCTACCTAAAGAAGAGTCTCAAAAGTAAAAGGAAAAACTGCCCCCAGATAGATATGATTCACAGTAAAAATAAACAAACATTTTTCAAAAACGAAATAAAATGACATATACGAAATTTATGTCAAAAATTGATGTTCCTCAATTCAACTGGCATAATGGTTACCTGGGATTAAATTTGGTTGATGCAAAAAGAATTCCTTGGTGATGGTATATCATACTCAATTACACAATTTACTATATGATCTAATTATGTATCTACACATTAAATATTCCCACATCAATCGTTTCAAAGAACTTCTATTGAGCGTCAAATTAACACAAACTATCAATGTACCGAAAATGAACTCGGTTTACAGATGGCAGCTTCAACCGCTTCGTCTGTATTATAAAAGCAATTAATTACACGAAGCTAACTGCGTCTTGAGAACATGAAAGCAAATTACTAGTTTTCAATTCGTCCAATTTAGAAACGCATATCACGCCAATACAAATGGTCGAGTTTCCCGGAAATGCTAACCATTCTATCGAAATATTAATTCCAATAACGAAGCTTATTTAGGTAACGATTATTACTATTGCGTATATGTGCACCATTTGTGGAAATGAATTTATACTATTACTTATACTACATCAACTTTTACGACTTCATAAGCACTCAATTTTGCAGCCAAATTTATTAATTAAACTTGCTGCCAATACAATACACGCAGTTAGAGGAAATTATAAACATATACAAAACCTACAAGCTCTATCAAGGTAACATTTTAAACAGCTTGCATGGCACGTGGAAGCATCGTCGAAGACTAATATTTATATGCCTGTGCATCCCGGTGAATATTCCGGAACGGAGTTCGTTCACGAGCCAAATCCAGGGGGATGCGGTCGTTTTAATCTGGATGAAAACTTGTTGCTCGCATTCGCCGGATCCACTTGTGGCATTTTCAGCAACTTTCAAACTCCCACACCGGAGTTGCGCATCGCTCCGTTTCGAATTTGTTTGGTATATATAAAAGGAGGGCGCGAAACTCGACGTCTTTGCGTTAAACTCTGCCAGGGTTAAACGGGCGTCCCATTCGTATCCGAAACGTCGCAAAATATCGGTTCTTTTTGTGAATTGTAGAAGAAAGTGAGTTTCCTATAGGGAGTTGAATGAAATTCACCTTAGTGAGTAGAAGTTAATTGTTAATTTAAATAGTAGAATTTAATTAGTTTATGACTTTATTAATTGTATAATATTAACCATATTTTCAGTAATTTTGGTAAAAATATGCTACCCAAATTCTGTCAACTTTTTGTTAATAAATTAAGATAATTTTTGTTAGCAATTGATAAAGTTGTAATTAATTAGATAACTTAACAGTCTAAATATATTTATAATGATATAACCCACGCTTATGCAATTTACTGATGTATTTTTGTATGCTAGACTAGATCAATAGACCGAAAATGTATATCTAATGAAACACAAAAATAGGACTTTAAATATTAAACGCCAAATGATTCCATTAGTTTGAAATTTTTAATTTACTAAATTCGCGTCGGAAAACATTTTCAACTAGTTTTATGTTTGCAGTTTGTATTCCACATTTATGCACAACATAAAAAATTATTTTCATTAGACTATTACATTTAATTATTACTTGAGCATGAATAAACTCTGAGCACGTAAATATATGATATAATTTTCTCATTGCAGAATTATTTCTTGTTGATAATAAATGAACTCTAATAACATAATATTCCCGTTAAAAGTTGATATTTAACGAAAAATGTCATATTCAGAAATCATCCAATTTCGGTTTCGATTGTGGGAATGAAAGGCATAAAAAATTCTCAAACTCGATAGGAAGCAGGCTTGAATAGCTTCAATCAATTTCGTAAATTTCCTAAGCGGGATTTATTTTGTTATTTAATAGGTATGTTATAAGAAATAAACATGTTCCAACCTACACAATAAAATCCGGAGAATACATTTATTATGGAACTCTGACATTTTGAAAATCCTACTTATAAAATACCTATTAGATTAATAAAACTAAAAAATGGGAAAATCATTTTTAAACTTAACTGGCTAGAAGTTACCATAAAGATTAAATAGCAGACGAGGTTGGTTTTAAATTTACCTATGTTTTTAAAGCACTTGAATATTTTAATATTCATTATAATACGATAAAATATCCATTGTGGAAAGTAAGCGATTCCACAATGTTTTGTTAATAGATTATAAAGATGAAAGCAAACATTCCCTTCTGCCATGATTTTCTTGCTAAGTAATCCTTAAAGATTATCTTAATACTTACATGGTACATATCACTTATCCCTCTGTTGCAAATACAATTCGTTATAAATATTTACCTGTATAAAAACATACATGTTGAATGTCAAATGTACATGTTGCTACTGGCACGTAGGAGTGATCAAATTATATACCCACTACCCTACCCTACCCTACCCTACCCCCAGAATTCTCCCAAAAGGACCTAATACTTTACCCTGTCCAGTAATTCACCCTACTATATTGCATACACGTCCTTAACCGGTCATTCCGCATTCGTTGAAACTTAATTTAGATAGATGTCTAATCGAGTTTATTCCGGCACAGGTGCCGGACAATGAAATTGACGACATCGACACAGTTTGTAACTCTCCTGGCGTTCAGTTGCTATACGAGATTAGCGACCTGCTTCCGACTAACGCCCAACCAACCTGGAAACGACATCCAAGATTCGACGTATTTGGATGCTAATTCTTACAAAGGTAAGCATTGCAATTAGAATTTCAATACCTTTTATACAGAATATATCAATAAATGGATACAAAAAAACTAGCCGGAATTATAGAATAATGGTATAGGTTTATTTCCAAGCGTGAGGTACATACCGATGCACCTAGAACGGGCAGAATAGATTAAAGGATTTAAAAAGGAATTGGAGTATAAGAAAATTAGTGTTCGTTTGAAAAATAAATATTGTTCACAAGAAGTTGAACTTTAAATTAAATAGAACTTTTATACAATAAAAAATAATGTAACTTTAATTAGAACCAACCAACAATAGGAAGCAATTAAACTGTAAGTCCCTGAACAATGGAATATTCGTTACATTCCTTGTTCGAGATAACAGGGGTTAATCCCAAACACCAACACAAATGCTGCATTATCCAATTAAGTTATACCAGACATTTCGGACATAATTTTCTATTCTAGACGCTCCTTATTCGAAACGATTAAAGGACGAAGGTATTGATGATACAATTAGAGCGTTGAGTACACTTCTAGTGCTACCGTGGCCTAATGGACAGAGTCCCATTATGTACATCGAAACTCCCAAGACTCCGCCGTACTTTATCAATGAAGCGAATGATGATGTTGAAGAAGAAGAAGAATCGATTGGCGACAATGAAATAGGTCCTGTTCCATCCAAGAGAATGAGATACTACAGGAAGTACCCGTGGAAGAGAGAAAATTCTGGGTACGTGGATTTAGTTAACGATACATTTCTCTTAAATTTGCTGGCTGCAATCTCAATTTTGGTTAAAATATAGGTTGTTAAAATTCGTTCTGGTGATTTAAGAAAATCTTGGTGGGTTACTTAATTTTCCAATTAAGTCTTCTTAATTCCACTCTTCAAATGAACGAATTTATGGCTGAAAACCATTTAAAGTCGGAAGGGTTGCGCTGGTTTAATTAAAAACCGGCTGATTAGTCAATTTTCGTTTTAAATTCGAAATTCTAAATTCATCAAAGGAGTTCCGTCACAGAGCCAGTTAATGTGAACGGTTTAGTTCAAAGAGCGGTAACGAGAACTAGCTAGAATAAAAAGTGTGAAACTGAAAAGGAAAACCTTTTGTTTTTACTTTGTTCTTTCCCGTTTCTTTTGCAGATTCGTTCCTAGAGGCAAGAGCGAATTTGACATTTGCCAGACGCAAGCTTGTAGGTAAGTGATGCAACGCAAACGGGCATCAAACACCCACATTTTTTTACTTTTATAGTTACTGATATACGACTCAGCTATATTATTTCGCTTATATTAAAATACCTGTGGGAGCTTCCCTACATGAACTATAATGGCTTCGTAGGTGTCTTTAAAAATAAAAGTTTAGGCAATTGCATAAAAACTACGTAGAGACATATTATAGTAATGCATTAATTAAATTAAATATTTTGAATGAAAATTTTCTGAATATTATAATAGAGTTAGTTTTAACAAGTGATGTTCTTCAACATAAATCCATATAGAGATTTGTGTACAGGGGTGGATCAAAATTGTTCAGTAAGTCTATATTTTTGTTTTCATATCTGGAGCGTGTTCGAAGATAGTTTCTTGCAGCACATATACCTAGATCGACTTAAAATATGAATTAAAAAAACCACAACGCAAAAAACGCAAAAAAACTAACCACGTCTTTTTACTATAATACATAATATGTAGCTATACCTAGGGGAATCACAGTTACAGTATTTTAATTCCAGCTACAGCACATCATAATATGTATACATCGGTTTTCGTTCCTATGCCAGTTTTACCGCCTTTCCTTTACCTACTCTGTTCTCATTTCGCCCTATAATTTTTTTAGTGCAAGAAAATTGGCCGAATTAATTTGATAATGTAATACAGCTAATATCATTTGTCCCTCACAATTTGTAATCCAATTTACTGCAACACATTATCTAATTTAACTGTAATTACAATTTTTCCTTACCGAAAAAAAATGGATGATGTAAATTAAATTTTAGACAATCAGAATGAATGACTAATCTCTGTTGTTATTTAGTTGAATGAAAAATTAGTAAAATGATCACAATTTTCTTTTGCAGATACAATCCGGAGAATCCGTTCATCTGCTACCCGTCGAAATATGAAATTCACAATCTGATAATGGCCCTGCATAATACTCGTTATTCGGGTTACAAGAGCCCTTCGGTGGATTTTTGCAATAGAAAACGACCTGCACACACGATTCTGACTAACATGCATTTCAGTGGGAGATAAATCCTTATTCGTCTTTGTAATTGTTAAGAAAATGTAGGTATCAATAAATCAATTGCCCAAGATACATATAGGCACTTGCAACATGTGATGCATATTTATTTCAGTATTATTAGAACTATTTAACTGAATGATTAATAACAGAATAATTTCGTTTTTAATTGAGTTTAACCATGAGGGGTTAACTGAGTAAAGATTTATTGTAAAGTTTCTGCAGCCGTTCGGTTTCTGAAAGAAATATTCTCTGTTAATAAATTATAATATATTATTTTCATCAGTACAAATTGATGAGATTGATACTGTCAATTGATTGGGGAAAATCTAAATAGATCTTTCGACAATTTGTCAACTAAAAAATATTATTACACTCATTTGAAATACTCTGTACATGTATTCAATTTGAGAAACCATGTATATAAATTGCGTGTAGTTACTAAGTATAATTTTTATGTACCCATTCATGTAATTGTTCAAATTAAAAACCCTTAATTAATTAATAACATTAATAATAAACTGTACTAAGCAAAGAATAAAACATAATCAATTCATAAACAAATTTCTATTATTATTTTTTCTCTACAAATTGGATGAAATTAAATAATGTACAAATAAAATATATGAGAAGTGAACTTAACATCAAAAAACTATTTTAATGGACCCCTTATAAATATTTACAGTCGGTATAATATGTGTTTCTCATTGGAAATTCTTCAACCACAAACGCGCCTATTTCACCAAACCTTTATTTGTTTTAAAATTCTTCTCCTACAAATAACACCAAATCAGATAAAACAGATCAGTTAATTTTCGCAAGCATGAAAGAAAAGATGATTATTTCTCCGGTAATATCCTTCATATTATTAAATTTCCTCTACAGAAAAGGAATATCGGCGGAATCATGTGTCAATTCAACAGACTGTGATTATCAAACTACTACTACTGAAACTATCAATACTGTAAGTACTTTATATAATTCATAAATTAATAGGATATGAGTAGGTAATGGTCCTATTTTAGTTTGAAACACCCACTACATTGGAACCTCAATACTCGACTTTACCTTTTCGTTCATTACACCTACCTATCCAGCCAAAAATCGGATCAATTTTGCCTCAATGCTGCCTAAACACCTACAATTCCCGAAGGTTTTTAATAACGAGTCCCGGTTTTCCTCGCAGTATTAGTACAAAACATGAATGCGTCATTAGGATTCAAAAATCTAATCAAAACATCTGCAGATTGAGATTAAATTTTTTATATTTTTATTTAGGTAAGATATTAATTAGGTATGAAATTAATTAGGTGTTTTATTAAGGTACAGTGCGAAAGAAATAGCTAGAAACATGTGTGCATGCGCTACAATATTTTATACCTTTTGCTACAGTTATTTCTGTCTCATTGTAGGTATTTATTGATTCATTATATTAAATTCTAATTCGTGAATTCTATAAGAATCATAGAAATTTAATTCAAGTTATAATAATTTACAAATATTTCAGGTTCGAGTACTTATAATAATTGTCCAAGCGGGTACCTCAGTATAGACAATAAACTAATCTGCGGTTGTAACAAAGAGTTAAAGCTGACTACAATTTTCGAAAAAGACGGTTTCAAAAATTTAATTTTTAAATCCGAAGGGACGGTTTCAAGCAGTTATACAGGTTTCGTAATCGAAGCCATCCAAGACGAGTGCCCAAAGAAGTACTATCCAGCTGGTAATAGGAATTTGAACGTTTCCAGTAAATATTTCGATGATCGATTAAATGTTGAAATTGAACGAGCCCAGTTGATTCATCAGAGAACGGAAATTTTAGGCGATAAAAGTTCGAAGTTTATAGGTTTTCCGGGATCAATAAAAACATATTATTACTTCTCAGAACCGAATGATAGCGGATTACCTCTAGAACCTAAGGAAAGTGAGCCTGCGACATTTATAGATACATCTACTATTAATTCAATAGTTACTAATTTGAACTCGTATGAATGCATAAATTGGAATAACCAGCAAATAAACGGGTTACTTTACCGGAATTTAGAAACTTGCAGAAGAGTAGAAGAAAACACTAGAATAGAGAACAGTAATTGCCTCGAATTGGACTATTTGAAAGGATATTTCAAAAGCCCCGGTTACCCATTTTTTTATCCGAAAAACCTCAATGTTTGTTATAGGTAAATTTTCTCGATTCAAATCAATATTTGCGGGATCATTTTCTCGTGAATTTGACCCGAACGCACACAAACCGACTTCTCCTCTATTTACAGATTTGTAAAACAAACAGGATATTGCGGAGTTCGAATATTATTCGCCGATTTTCAAATAGAAAATAGTTACGGATGCAGTAAAGATTTTGTTCTGTTGGATAACAGAAGTAGATATTGCGGCAAAGGCCTTTGTAAAAAACACGGTACGTACTATTTTTAAAATTGATTACACAGAAAATTAGTTATAATCTAAAGTGAGTTGTTTTTGTAAGAAGTTTTTAGAGTAAAACGTTTCGTTTTTTCTAGTTTCATTCGATTTAACATACAGGAATTTCGTCGATGTTAAATTTGTAACTGACCAATTCTTCTGTGGTAGAGGTTTCTTTGGATTGTTCGAACAAATTCCTTGTAGAATAATCCCAACCGATCCTCCGGATTTTCCAACGACCACTATAAGGCCAACTCCTGTTGTATGTGACAGATTTGTCGATGATAAAACTTTTGTGCTAGAAGTAACAGTCGATGCAGAAAGATGCGTATTCCAAATTAGAAGGATGGCAAAGGTAATAATTTGAACAAATTTAAAGGTGTTACATTATAAGCTTGAAAATTTAAGTAAAAAAAATATTTTTAGTAATTTTTCTTTTTAGGACGTTTGCAAAATAAACCTTTATTTGGAACAATTCGATCTATTCTGCGGTGCAGAGTCATTGTTAGTGAATAATATGCCTATTTGTGGAAGGTTAACTGGTAGAAAAAGTAAGTTATATTGAATACTTTTTAATTTATTTTAAAAATGCAAAGAAAAATATGTAAATAAGAATTAAATGCCATCTACAATACTAATAAGTGAACTTCTTCTATCTAAACGAAGAATCCTATTTACTGAATTAATAGCGACTTTAGTACTGCTAGTAAATCATCAGAGATGGCGGTAGAGAGAAGCTTTCTAAATTTAATACAAGTTTATTACTATATCACATTTTTACAACATTAAACTTTTTATTAAATTAATAGTTTTTCAGCGATTTTTCAATTTACTTGGTATTTCAAACACTCAATATCAATCGATAGAACATAAAATTAGTTCCTTTCAATTTCTGAACTACCTACTACTTCATATAAGCTTTTACTGATGAATTAAAAATTAAAATGCTAATTTATGTATTTCTATCATTATAGTATCTGTGAGTTTTGAAGAAAACAACGGATTAATTCAACTCATTTACCAATCTACGTTGGCCAACAAATACCAAGATTTCAAGTTTAGAATATTAGGAGAACAAATTGATGACGACTGTCTGTGTAAGTAAATTTCTTAATTATGTGTGTCATAATTCGAAGGAAATCGATCAGAAATCGATTTTTTCGGATAACCGAAAAAATTGTTGGGTTTACCATTTTGGGATTCACTTACGAAATGGAATAAATAATTATATACGTGCATCTTCTTTTGGATTAATATTTTAATTTGTTTTGCAGATCCCGATGTGCCTGCTCAACTTTTAAAGAGTTAACATTTTATTGAATGCTTTAATTAAAAATTTTTACAAATACAAACAGTAACATTTATACATGTATGTATAGTAATTTAAAGCTTTTTTGCAAAAAGATTAATGAAAAATAATTAACAACTGAAGCATTTTTTATTCTCATACAATTTTCTTCCCATAATTTTCTCCATATTTATAATTTAAAATGTACAAGTTATTTGTTTCAATTTATTTTAAAAGGTGTAAAAACGAGTTTAGTAAATTAGCCAACAGAAGCCATAATTATACACATGCACATGTAGCAAAGGTTTTTAAGAACACGTGAATTTTAATAACATATTTTTTGCTCCTGAATATTATTATCAATAATGTCTAGTTACGAAACACGTTTTTTCACAAAAAACTCATTTCAACTCATTTAAAAAGTCTCTTAACTATTATACAGAATTTAAGCGAAAATTAACAAAGAGCTAATATTATTTATTGTACTTTTTGTTTTAACGACGCCAGTGTTACATGTTTGGGTTCCATTTTTTCCATAATAATTAGAGTATTTTACTGGAGCCAGTCCGCTACTGTGCAATTAGAATGCAGTAAAAAGGACATTCAACTCAACGACAGGACTAGGAAAAAATGTAGAAAAATTAAAACATCCATTAAAGAAAGGAAATTTACGCCTTGGGTCAAAAGTAAATGTTCGGGGTCATAAAAAATGAATTTAAATGAAAATATACTTTCTACATGATCGTAATTCGGGTGAACGAGATTTTAGTGAGCAATTAATTACACCTTGTTAATTTGTATTAAAAAACCATTAAAACAATTTTCGAAACAGTTAAAACTTTCAACGATCCTTTTAAAACGTTCGATTATTGTCTATTATTTTTGAAACATTTTATCTGCTAATTATGCAGGACTTGTTGCCGATTTAAAATATAACGGGCCGATACTGACCTGCTCAAAATTGATTAATTACGACGAAAGGAAGAAATTAAAACTATTTTGACATATAGGTCTCTCTGCGATTGTAGTTAATTTATTTCATGGTGTTTTCATATGCACACATAAGGTCAATAAACCCCCTTCTTACACTTTTCAGTTGAACGTATACAAACGCATTGTTTTGCGTTCATTTCAATAAATAAGCCTATTATGACAAAATAAAAAAATGATAAAAAAATTATACTCTTTGTTATACGAAAATAGATTTAAGAAGAAAATGAAATATTGAAAATTATTGTTTTGAAAATTAATTTGTTGTCAGAGTGTAATTTTCTTCAGAAAAAAGCTATAGTTATCGTAACATCTCGGAAAATAGTAGGTTTTTGATATAATCCTTTAAAATCCATAAAACGTGACAGGTCATGTGACGAAGGAAACCGAGAAAATCGGAAAATCATCTATGAAAAGGCTTCAATTCAGTGTTATTTCCTGCTATGTAGAGATAAGTTCAGACTTGACGTTTAAAAACCAACGTGAAGGAAATTTGATAAGGTACGTCATATTACCTCACATCATTTTTTAAATATTTTAAATAGAATTATTACAATATGTACAGGTGTAAAGCAGAATATTGCGTTGAGTAATTAGCATTAACACTTTCGCCTCTGTACTTTAAACACGTGCTTTTCATGTACAAATTGACCATTTGCTACCAAACGAACTACCGGTCCACTTACTTAATAAATACATACAAATCTACACTCAGCGCTTTAAAGAATATTTGATTTATGAACGTATGATGTGCGACAATGTTGACACGTTCGTTGTAAGTTAATATAGCAAATACAAATGAAGTTCAATTAAATAAAGCGCTGCTAGGACGATTCAATTCAAAGGCGAATTTAAAATTAAACGAATTGAAGATAGTGGTAAATACGGTAAATTATTTAACCATAAAGCGAGATTTGAAATATTGCGCACTACAGTTTCGCGTCTCTAGCTACTCCTGTCGGTCTGTAGAATGTTTCAATGCAAGTGAGCAGTGCATTTCGTGAAAAATCCACAACCTTGAAAGTCCTCAACACTCGAAATGAATCAGTTTTTGTTGTCTTGAGCCAACCTGTCGGTTAATATCTTTCCTCACGCCAACTTGTAAGAATTCGAAATCCAGGCGTGGGAAGACCCGCAATCTTTGTCTTTCTGTTGAAAAATATGCAGCTGCTTCCTAGCAGTTTTCGATTCTCTTTCTTTCGACAATTAAAACTGGTTTTTCGTCCGATACGACAAATAATAAACGAAACGTCCGATCGAATTCGGCCGTTTTGTTCGCCAGCTACGCTGGATCGGTGGCTGAATAATTTTTGTGTTGGTGTCTGTTATATCGTAGTAAACATCTGCTGTAACTAAACGTAAAGAGATCTGTTGCAATATACATTATGTTAAAACTCGTTTTGTAGGACGTTAATTTCAAGAAAATATTTCCTTTTTTAGAAGAAATATAGCACTTTTACTTATTTATTTACCTGCAACTTAATATTAACTAATAATAAAATAAATACTTATTAACTTACGGTCGTAAAATTGGTGAATTTATTATTTTTATTGTTAATTCTTGTAAATGTTCGAATGAAGTTCTTTTAATAGGGATGCGTATTAGGTGTTCTGTGTATTAAAAACAATTCATGATCTGACAAGTTTGCTAGTAAAATAAATAC